>CM054058.1:278576576-279176576 GCA_028641055.1 Alopecurus myosuroides | reverse complement strand
GTTGTCCGCGCTACAGATGTCATTGGAACACGCGCAGATTGACCACTCCATGCCAAAAGATAAAAGGGAGGAGATTTCTGTTAGCTTTCTTAGGGAAAAATCTTACACGAGCGGCTTCTTATGGTTCGTGTCCAATATATGATTGTCGTCCATGCATGGTGGACAAACTTGCAAAATTACAGTCTTGAATGTTGGAATTGCTTTGGGGGACGTGTTTCTCTAGCTACCAATTTCACCCCTCGGTGGAAAAATACGTATGGTTTGATCGACAAGTATTGACCAAGATTAGCCATTGGATAAGGGCGATTGGAGGATGATTGTTTGTTTTTCAATACCGTAAAAGTGCCCTTTCGAGAAATGTTTCTTAAGAACTTTTCTGAAATAGAAAAACAACAGAAAACTGCAACTAGCCTGGGGCATCTTGTCAATAGGTTAGTCTGTGAAAACATCTAGAAAACGGAAGAAAACATGTGAAAAACAAAAGGTATTGGGTAGAAAACAAGCATGGAGCATAAAAATTATAGATACGTTTGCAATGTATCAGTATATCATAAGGTTGTGCAAGTATATTAGAAAGCTCTCCAATATTCATATTGTTTATGATTGCTTCCCAATAAGTTGTGTCATGTTGTTTTAAATGGCATAGTGAGAGTTTTACAAACTTCTGGCAATCCTAGCACGTTCGAGTTGCCCTTGGCATATCTCTTCTAAATCTAATAAGTGCATTAGTAGTTTTGGGTCTTTCTATAGTTGGATCCGTAAAACGGCATAATGTACGGGGCATATAGATTGGATCTACACAGGGACATGGTTATTAATAAGTTTAGATTGAGTATCAAAACATTTTCGTAATGTATGTCTTTCAATCACCCCACAATGTCAATCTAGCATCATGAACAATCGTGCCTAATTTTGTTAGTGGGTAGTAAACGGTTAACTAATAGAACCTACAGGCACGTAAAATATGCAAACACAAGTGTTAGATCCGTCTAACTTGTTTTTGCAGAGGATCTGGTGGGATGTGGTATAGTCCATTCAAGAGTTGTATGTGGTGCTATCCACCGTATTTATTTTGACCCGCGAGTCAATTTTAAGCATGATGGTTGGAAACCATGTGATTGCTACCTTTTGGCCTGCAAGCCCCATGCTTCATCTTAGTATCTTGGAGATAAGAGAAGGACATGGAGGTGGCAATTATAAACAATCCATGGAGAAAAGAAGGAGTTATGATCCTAGAAGAAGAAGAGGACTATACTACAACACATATAGAAACTGCATGTGATGGTTAATCCTTGTATGCACCGTTTTGATTGAGCAGTAGTTGTGATTATTAGGGTGATTCCTCACTTGAAAAATATCAAGGTGATCGTGCTCTTCCAAACTATGCACCATTAAACTAGTTAGGGTTCACGTCAATCACCTGGATATAGGGATCAACATGTTCTTAGGACCTTAGAGGCTGGTATGGATTGATCACTTGGATACGAGGACCAATACCATACAGTCATATACACTAGTTGGTTATCTTGTCATTCAGTCATGAAAGTCATGAGCTCGGAGCACATACATCGAAAGATGAACGGGGATCACATGAGTTATGATTGGCCTGTTGACCTGCCCTTTGGGATTATGATTAGTTGCATAGATGAACACACCGTTATAATCATAAACCTGATGTGGATCTTGAGTAGCTGAATATTGATTATGAGTTATATCAATTTCAGTGGGAGGGCACTTGATAGGTTAAAATAATTTCATTTTAAATCAGTGCAAATTAATCATGAACATGTCTAAGTGAATTTTTTATCATTGTAGATAATGGTTGTCAACAATAACTTGATTAGAGGGATGAATTTTTTAGCTGCTAGTGGGGAGAACATTGCAGATTGGATTTGCAATCTGAAAAATGTTCTCATAAAGGCTGAGAAACTTTATGTTCTAGATTCAACTCTCTCGAGAATGCCATACAATGACATTTATGATTGTTCTTTAAAGATATTCATGCTAACTTACATGGATAGGTCGATGCACACTCGATTTGAAAAAGCAAGTGCATGTGATGTGCTCATAGAGCTGCAGAACCTATTTGGAGAGATAATTAAAGATGCTTGTCATGAGATAACAAGTTATCTCATTAATTGTACGCTAGGTGAAAAGGATTCGCTCATTGATTATTTGGCTATCATGATTAAGTTTAATTCGAATTTTTAGGATCTAAGCTCTATAATGAATTCCCAAATAAATCAAATGATGTTGCTAAAGTCGTTCCCTCCACTTCATGGTGGATATATTCAAAATTCAAATTTGATTGGAGGAACGACTGGCATAAAGGAGATTATCAAGAAAATCAACACAATGGAAGCCATGAGCTCCAAAGAATTTGATTGGAACATCATGTTATCACAAGGACTTGCGATAGAAATCCTGAATTTAGTGGGAGGTAAAGGGATTAGACATCATAAAGTCATCATGTTTTAGACATCTACTTGACTGGTCCTCACGGTGACTCATGGATTTTTTACACCGTATCAGCAGCTTATATTTGCAACTCCATGGTGGGGTTGAAGAATGTGAGGGAATTGAGGTTTGGTGAAGTACCAATGAAGGTTGGTAACGGAGCACAACTTCATGTTCGTGCTGTTAGAATTATGGAACTTCAACTACCATAAGGATCCATGTGGGAGTTTAATCCGAAATACGCTAGGAGGGATTGGTGCGACAAAGGGAGAGGAGGGGGAACTGTCCTCCTCCCATGATATGTTCCTTCCCTTGTCCCACTATATATATAAACCCATCCCTCCTCATTATTGAGACATACAATTTATTTTTCGGGCTTCTCTCTCTCTCTCTCTCTCTCTCTCTCTCTCTCTCTCTCTCTTACAGGATTAGAGATCTAATTAGAGACCCTCTAATTAGAACCTCTCTAATTTTATTAGAACCTCTAACTAGAGCACTTCTAATTGAATTATAACTTCTGATTAGAGACATTTTAATTGATTTAGAGCTTCTTCTAATTAGGAGATCATGACCAGCTCTTGATTAGATCTAATTCTAATCTCTCTCTCCCTCTCTCTCTATTTTTATCTCTCTCTCTCTTACCTGTGACGCCCCGAGATCGGGCACTATGCAGATTTCAGCATTCCCGCCAGAATCCACATAATAACCGATTCCAGGTTGCCACTTGTGATAACATTACAATAGTTCACGAATAATCCACAACAACAACAGAAAAGAGATTTACAAGATGACTCAAACGAGTCAGGGATACAACTGATACAATACGAAGATCCAAATAACAGCGGAAGAAACAACATATCGTCCGTCTACGGACAAGATCCAAATTGGACTAAGAGTCCTGAAGATAACCGAGAGCGTCCAATCCCTGCCTAGGCCAAGCCGGAGGGATTCCCAAGCTAACGTCGTCAGACTTCAAACCTGTTGACTGCAATATTGAATATGCAGCCACGAAAAAGATTCGTGGGTCAGTACGGTTAAGTACTGGCAAGTGGATAAACCATACTCACAAGATACCGGCGTAGCCAGTCATCACAAGATACAAATACTTTGGGGATCAACGGAAAGGAAGGGGTTATTGCAAATAAGCAACAGCGGGCTGCACTAACCAACTATAGAGGGATACTACAACTTCCGGCTAACAGAAAGAAGGTAAGATCGAGTATTGTAACCAACTGAAAGATAACTTCAAACAAACCCATCCTGGATCTCGCCCCTTATCCGAAGAAGCAATCCGAGGATAACTCACACAGTTGAATTAATGATGGGTCAGATTATTGTACCAATAAACCTATTACTAGTCAAGTTGTTAATCATTGGGTGTAAGATTGTTAATCATTAGGTTTAAGTTGTTCTGAGTACTTGTTAGCCAGTACTTTCACCAAGTAATCCATAACCGCGGAAAACACGGCTTCTCGAGAAGGTTATCCCTGCAGGGTTGCACCAATTTGGCCGTACACGTAAGAATAACCCGCCATACGGGGGATCAACCCACCAAGCGAGGTACTCAACACAACTCAACTCTTCTTCGCATCAAGCCCAAAGCACCTTAGGCGCACGGCTAATCGAGCCCATAAGAAAATGGACCCTCATAGCACTCTAAGAACGTGTCCCCCTATATGCCGACTACGAAAGTTCCACCCGGGTACCAAGGGCTCGCAAGATCATGCATGCAGCAAATGGAAAACCCGAACTAAATGAGGCGATTTGGACGAGATGCGAATCGAATCAAATTGAGGGGGGCGCCCATACTCGCTTCCCACATGCGGGTAGTGCGCTCATCATGGATCAGTAGACAAGACCCTTTTCCTATTAGGGTCGACACTAGCAGGCCTCAAAACCACTTAGGGCCTCCTGCCGGTGCCTTATCATCAAATTATTATTACCGTTAGCATTAGCAGGATTGATTGATTAACATCGAGCCCCCAGAACGATAATAAAGATAGTAAAAGAAGTAACCGACAACAGACTCGAGCAAAAGCAGCCCTAAGCATGCAGCTACGACACGAAGGCCAACGAGGTAAACAATCAACAGTTAATAGGAAGTGGAAGGAAAGGCTATATCATGGCTGCAAGGTAAACATACGATAGGATCGAGACACAAGCATCGTAGCAAAGGCTAGAATAAGAACAACGGATAGAATCGGTAACAAGTGATGAAAGGCAGCCATTTGGCAGCAAGTGAGTATACTTGCCTTTGATCCCGCAAGGTAGCAGAACTTGTCGTTGCTCACATCATCTCAACGTCCTATCCGGGAAGAAGCAACGAACCTCGAACAAACACCGGATGCAACAATTACTACTACGGCAAAAGATCCAGCATGATCAAGATATGGATGCATGACAAGTTCAAAGATGCATCAAGGTAAACTAGTTGACAAGATAAACAGATTTAAATGGACCCATATGCAATTTGAGTTGCATATGCAAAGCCCATGAATTATGGTTGAAACAATTGTTTTCCAACTAACCAATAGGTGAAAGTGGATTAGCATGATGCATGGATGGGGAAAACAACAAAATAACAATAATAGAACCAGTTGGAAATAAGGTTTACCCATTTTGAAATTCACTTATTAAGTTTTGGGAATTTTTGGTTACTTAAAGGTGCCACACAAGCATTTGGTTGTTTTCATCAAGTTAAATTGTTCAAAACAGATAACAAAGTTCATATTGGATTAGAACACAAAATTTTAGGTGGATTACATGTTTCAATTATTGGAAAAGGAATTACAATGATTTAATTATGAATTAAACAAGATTAAACAAGTTTTTAATTGAGTTTAATTCAAGTTTGAATATTATTTGAATTTTATTTGTCCAAAACATAAATTCAAATTCATATTTGAAAAGGTTATGTTTTTCTAGTTTGAAAACATATTTTATTTGTTGGAAAACAAGTTCAGATGATTTAATTAAGCATGTTACCAATTTAATTGCATTAAATAAGAGATGGAACAATTATTCAATTTAAATGTGGCAAACCAGAAAACAAAGTGGATATTCAAGTTTGGCATTTGATTTTGGATGAAAAACATGTTTTGAGTATTTAATTTGGAGCAACCATTTGCAAGTTATTAATTATGCCATTTAATTGGTCATTTTTAAGGATTATTAAATAACATTAATTTTAATTGCCCAAAATGCAAAACAAAGTTGATAAACAGAAAGTACAATGAATTTGGACTGAAAAACATATTTTATTTGGGTTAATTGAATTAATTATGAATTAATTATGGAATTAACCAATTTTGAGATGAATTGTTTAAATTTGAAATTTGAAACAATTTGAATTGGGCAAAACAGAAAACAAATGCTTTGAATAGGTAGATAATTAAATTTGGGTCAAGATACATATTTTATTTGTATTAATTGGAGTTGGAATTAAAAAGTTATGTGTGATTTGAAAACAGGGACTTATTTGTGATTTACAGGGACCTTTGTGTGGAAGAAAAAGATTTCGGAAGGTCCCTGGACTTTTTCTACTCGCCGCGGGTCCACACCGTCACGCTGACCGTGGGGCAGCGCCAGGCTGGTGTCAACGTGGCGCGGGTGGAGGCAGCAGTGGCCACCATGGTCGATGACCAGTGGGGCCAGGGCGAGCGCGCGCAGAAGAGCAAAAAGATTGGGGGTTTTCGCATCCCCAGGGTTCGATCCCGAGATCGATGCGCTGCGCGCCGTGGAACAGAGCCACTGCGGTGCTCGTGGGTTTGTGTTAGATCTGGGCCGTGGCGAATTTTAACACAAAGATGGGAGGCCCTGCGGTTAACTGAAGAAACGAACAGGCGTTTCCTCGACTGACAAAGAAAAAAGAATCGTGGCTGCTCCGACGAGCACTGGCACCTGACGGCGATACTGGGCGAACGGAGGCAGCAGGCACGCGTTGGACTTCACGCAGGCAAGAAGTGAGTAGAGGGAGAGGGACAGGAGAAAGGGTGGGCGCTTACCACGGTGCCCGACGTCGAGGAAGCAGACGGACAGTAGCGGCGGGGAGGAGAAATCCGGCGACGGCGCGGGCTCCACGGCGGTTCCCAGCAGACAGCGAGGGGACGGGGAGCTTCAGTGGATCGCCGCGGTTCCATTCCAGGGGACAGCAACTCCTCGAGGTGACCATGTCGTCCTCGCGATGAGGAGGCAGTGGTGGATGTTGGGGGGGGAACAGGAGTAGAGAGGTTCAGAGGAACAGAAGGTAGGGGAGACAGTGGAAGTTGGCGGCGCTAGGAGGGGGAAGGAGTAGGGCTAGGGGGTCTAGGGTAGAGGGGTGGCTGTTTTATGGAGAGAGGAGCCATGGTACGGCTAGTCATCGGAGAGGGGGGGGGAGAGATCGGGTGGTGGAGGTGATGATCGTACCATTGCTGACGTCGAGGAAGAAGACAACAGGAAGAGGTAACGGGCTGGAAGAAAAATGGGCTTGGGGGAGAAATAAAAAGGATGGGGTGGGCTGCCCCTTCTCTCAGCTCACCCGTCTCCTTCTATTTTTTTTTCTCTTTTTGTTTTTCCTTATGAACACATTTTTTTGTAAAGGATGGAAGAGGAAAGGGAGAGAATTTGGAGGGTTTATTCTATTAAATATTTTTATTACTTTTCAAACAGAAAATGAAAGCAAAGGTTAGCAGTATTTTTTCACAAGTTTGAAAGTTTGAATTTGATTTAAAATGGTTAGTTGAATTTTTCAATTAGGGTTTGAGGTTGTTTGTTTGATAATTAGATTTTATTAAATTGCAAAACAGCAACAACAAGGTAGCTTAAAATTACTTTCAACAACTTGAATTATTAAGGTGATATTAAATTGTTAGGTGATTCTCAAATAGTGTTTGGGTTGGAGTTTTGGGAAATAAACAAATTTTATTTAATAACTTCAAGCAATTTGCAAACATTATTGAATTTAATTTGTTTGCCAAATTTTAATATTTAAACCCATATTGAAATATGATAAGTAGGATTGATTTGATTTGAATTTTTGGAATTTGCCATTAGGGTTTTTTTTTAACAAAAGGGGAAAATTTTATTAACAGGCAATTTGATTAAAACAAATTCAACCATTGAAAAACAATTGAGTGGTTTAGTTTGCAATTTTGAAATTGGGAAGTTTGAACATGTGGGAAAGTTTTAATTGTGTTTGAATTTTGAGTTGTTTTGAAAAACAGAATGCAATGCTCATGTGATGCATGTGATGCAAGCAAAAGAAAACAAACACTTCCTATTAGGGTAACACCCCAGGTGTTACAGACGACACCACTAACAAGGGATTGCGCCCTCGCAATCCACCTGCTAACCCGGGAGGGGAAAGAAGTTCGACTATCAATTCTTCGTGCTTCCAGTTGATCTCCTCGACACCACTAACAAGGGCTTCTCGACACCACTAACAAGGGATTCTTGCTCGGAGTGATGACGATGTTCTTCCACCAGGAATCTTCCGATGATCGAACCTATTAGGTTAAAGGCTCAGAAAACGTCCACCCACGTAGGATCCTAACACTTTGAAAGATAGACAAGGGGGGAGGCTCCAAAACAAATAACATGGGAGGGGAAATAGAATAGGGATAAGGAGAAAACAAGAATCCTATTGAGATGTTTTCCAAAATAGTTTAGCAGAACTAGTTTTTGACACCCTAGAAACAACGACCGTTAGTGAGGTTAACCTACAGGCTTTGCGGACCCGTTGCTTCGATAACCATTCGTATCGAAACAATCTCGGGAATTGGAACCAAGGCTCTGATACCATTTGTGAACGCCCCGAGATCGGGCACTATGCAGATTTCAGCATTCCCGCCAGAATCCACATAATAACCGATTCCAGGTTGCCACTTGTGATAACATTACAATAGTTCACGAATAATCCACAACAACAACAGAAAAGAGATTTACAAGATGACTCAAACGAGTCAGGGATACAACTGATACAATACGAAGATCCAAATAACAGCGGAAGAAACAACATATCGTCCGTCTACGGACAAGATCCAAATTGGACTAAGAGTCCTGAAGATAACCGAGAGCGTCCAATCCCTGCCCAGGCCAAGCCGGAGGGATTCCCAAGCTAACTTCGTCAGACTTCAAACCTGTTGACTGCAATATTGAATATGCAGCCACGAAAAAGATTCGTGGGTCAGTACGGTTAAGTACTGGCAAGTGGATAAACCATACTCACAAGATACCGGCGTAGCCAGTCATCACAAGATACAAATACTTTGGGGATCAACGGAAAGGAAGGGGTTATTGCAAATAAGCGGCAGCGGGCTGCACTAACCAACTACAGAGGGATATTACAACTTCCGGCTAACAGAAAGAAGGTAAGATTGACTATTGTAACCAACTGAAAGATAACTTCAAACAAACCCATCCTGGATCTCGCCCCTTATCCGAAGAAGCAATCCGAGGACAACTCACACAGTTGAATTAATGATGGGTCAGATTATTGTGCCAATAAACCTATTACTAGTCAAGTTGTTAATCATTGGGTGT
The DNA here is from genome assembly GCA_028641055.1 of Alopecurus myosuroides. Classification (NCBI taxonomy): domain Eukaryota; kingdom Viridiplantae; phylum Streptophyta; class Magnoliopsida; order Poales; family Poaceae; genus Alopecurus; species Alopecurus myosuroides. The sequence continues at coordinate 279,167,597 of CM054058.1, read as the reverse complement.
AAGATTGTTAATCATTAGGTTTAAGTTGTTCTGAGTACTTGTTAGCCAGTACTTTCACCAAGTAATCCATAACCGCGGAAAACACGGCTTCTCGAGAAGGTTATCCCTGCAGGGTTGCACCAATTTGGCCGTACACGTAAGAATAACCCGCTAGACGGGGGATCAACCCACCAAGCGAGGTACTCAACACAACTCAACTCTTCTTCGCATCAAGCCCAAAGCACCTTGGGCGCACGGCTAATCGAGCCCAGAAGAAAATGGACCCTCATAGCACTCTAAGAACGTGTCCCCCTATATGCCGACTACGAAAGTTCCACCCGGGTACCAAGGGCTCGCAAGATCATGCATGCAGCAAATGGAAAACCCGAACTAAATGAAGCGATTTGGACGAGATGCGAATCGAATCAAATTGAGGGGGGCGCCCATACTCGCTTCCCACATGCGGGTAGTGCGCTCATCATGGATCAGTAGACAAGACCCTTTTCCTATTAGGGTCGACACTAGCAGGCCTCAAAACCACTTAGGGCCTCCTGCCGGTGCCTTATCATCAAATTATTATTACCGTTAGCATTAACAGGATTGATTGATTAACATCGAGCCCCCAGAACGATAATAAAGATAGTAAAAGAAGTAACCGACAACAGACTCAAGCAAAAGCAACCCTAAGCATGCAGCTACGACACGAAGGCCAACGAGTTAAACAATCAACAGTTAATAGGAAGTGGAAGGAAAGGCTATATCATGGCTGCAAGGTAAACATACGATAGGATCGAGACACAAGCATCGTAGCAAAGGCTATAATAAGTACAACGGATCGAATCGGTAACAAGTGATGAAAGGCAGCCATTTGGCAGCAAGTGAGTATACTTGCCTGAGATCCCGCAAGGTAGCAGAACTTGTCGTTGCTCACATCATCTCAACGTCCTATCCGGGAAGAAGCAACGAAGCTCGAACAAGCACCGGATGCAACAATTACTACTACGGCAAAAGATCCAGCATGATCAAGATATGGATGCATGACAAGTTTAAAGATGCATCAAGGTAAACTAGTTGACAAGATAAACAGATTTAAATGGACCCATATGCAATTTGAGTTGCATATGCAAAGCCCATGAATTATGGTTGAAACAATTGTTTTCCAACTAACCAATAGGTCAAAGTGGATTCGCATGATGCATGGATGGGGAAAACAACAAAATAACAACAATAGAACCAGTTGGAAATAAGGTTTACCCATTTTGAAATTCACTTATTAAGTTTTGGGAATTTTTGGTTACTTAAAGGTGCCACACAAGCATTTGGTTGTTTTCATCAAGTTAAATTGTTCAAAACAGATAACAAAGTTCATATTGGATTATAACACAAAATTTTAGGTGGATTACATGTTTCAATTATTGGAAAAGGAATTACAATGATTTAATTATGAATTAAACAAGATTAAACAAGTTTTTAATTGAGTTTAATTCAAGTTTGAATATTATTTGAATTTTATTTGTCCAAAACATAAATTCAAATTCATATTTGAAAAGGTTATGTTTTTCTAGTTTGAAAACATATTTTATTTGTTGGAAAACAAGTTCAGATGATTTAATTAAGCATGTTACCAATTTAATTGCATTAAATAAGAGATGGAACAATTATTCAATTTAAATGTGGCAAACCAGAAAACAAAGTGGTTATTCAAGTTTGGCATTTGATTTTGGATGAAAAACATGTTTTGAGTATTTAATTTGGAGCAACCATTTGCAAGTTATTAATTATGCCATTTAATTGGTCATTTTTAAGGATTATTAAATAACATTAATTTTAATTGCCCAAAATGCAAAACAAAGTTGATAAACAGAAAGTACAATGAATTTGGACTGAAAAACATATTTTATTTGGGTTAATTGAATTAATTATGAATTAATTATGGAATTAACCAATTTTGAGATGAATTGTTTAAATTTGAAATTTGAAACAATTTGAATTGGGCAAAACAGAAAACAAATGCTTTGAATAGGTAGATAATTAAATTTGGGTCAAGATACATATTTTATTTGTAGAGTTGGAATTAAAAAGTTATGTGTGATTTGAAAACAGGGACTTATTTGTGATTTACAGGGACCTTTCTGTGGAAGAAAAAGATTTCGGAAGGTCCCTGGACTTTTTCTACTCGCCGCGGGTCCACACCGTGACGCTGACCGTGGGGCAGCGCCAGGCTGGTGTCAACGTGGCGCGGGTGGAGGCAGCAGTGGCCACCACGGTCGATGACCAGTGGGGCCAGGGCGAGCGCGCAGAAGAGCAAAAAGATTGGTGTTTTTCGCCTCCCCAGGGTTCGATCCCGAGATCGATGCGCTGCGCGCCATGGAACAGAGCCACTGCGGTGCTCGTGGGTTTGTGTTAGATCTGGGCCGTGGCGAATTTTAACACAAGATGGGAGGCCCTGCGGTTAACTGAAGAAACGAACAGGCGTTTCCTCGACTGACAGAGAAAAAAGAATCGCGGCTGCTCCGACGAGCACTGGCACCTGACGGCGATACTGGGCGAACGGAGGCAGCGGGCACGCGTTGGACTGCACGCAGGCAAGCAGTGAGTAGAGGGAGAGGGACAGGAGAAAGGGTGGGCGCTCACCACGGTGCCCGACGTCGAGGAAGCAGACGGACAGTAGCGGCGGGGAGGAGAAATCCGGCGACGGCGCGGGCTCCACGGCGGTTCCCAACAGACGGCGAGGGGACGGGGAGCTTCAGTGGATCGCCGTGGTTCCATTCCAGGGGACAGCAACTCCTCGAGGTGACCATGTCGTCCTCGCGATGAGGAGGCAGTGGTGGATGTTGGGGGGGAACAGGAGCAGAGAGGTTCAGAGGAACAGAAGGTAGGGGAGACAGTGGAAGTTGGCGGCGCTAGGAGGGGGAAGGAGTAGGGCTAGGGGGTCTAGGGTAGAGGGGTGGCTGTTTTATGGAGAGAGGAGCCATGGTACGGCTAGTCATCGGAGAGGGGGGGGAGAGATCGGGTGGTGGAGGTGATGATCGTACCATTGCTGACGTCGAGGAAGAAGACAACAGGAAGAGGTAACGGGCTGGAAGAAAAATGGGCTTGGGGGAGAAATAAAAAGGATGGGGTGGGCTGCCCCTTCTCTCAGCTCACCCTTCTCCTTCTATTTTTTTTTTATCTTTTTGTTTTTCCTTATGAACACATTTTTTTGTAAAGGATGGAAGAGGAAAGGGAGAGAATTTGGAGGGTTTATTCTATTAAATATTTTTATTACTTTTCAAACAGAAAATGAAAGCAAAGGTTAGCAATATTTTTTCACAAGTTTGAAAGTTTGAATTTGATTTAAAATGGTTAGTTGAATTTTTCAATTAGGGTTTGAGGTTGTTTGTTTGATAATTAGATTTTATTAAATTGCAAAACAGCAACAACAAGGTAGCTTAAAATTACTTTCAACAACTTGAATTATTAAGGTGATATTAAATTGTTAGGTGATTCTCAAATAGTGTTTGGGTTGGAGTTTTGGGAAATAAACAAATTTTATTTAATAACTTCAAGCAATTTGCAAACATTATTGAATTTAATTTGTTTGCCAAATTTAATATTTAAACCCATATTGAAATATGATAAGTAGGATTGATTTGATTTGAATTTTTGGAATTTGCCATTAGGGTTTTTTTTTAACAAAAGGGGAAAATTTTATTAACAGGCAATTTGATTAAAACAAATTCAACCATTGAAAAACAATTGAGTGGTTTAGTTTGCAATTTTGAAATTGGGAAGTTTGAACATGTGGAAAAGTTTTAATTGTGTTTGAATTTTGAGTTGTTTTGAAAAACAGAATGCAATGCTCATGTGATGCAAGCAAAAGAAAACAAACACTTCCTATTAGGGTAACACCCCAGGTGTTACATTACCCATGTGTTGGGATCTCTCCACGTCAATTGTGAGACGGTAATGATTAGCCCTGGACAACGAAGTGCTGCTTGACTTTGATGGACATACGTGTGCGAACTCTTAGAGGGGTGACACATGATAACCCACTCTGCTGGATCCAGAAGGCACGATATGGGGAGACAGAAATAGCCCCACCATGAGTCTTAGCCATACCGACATCTTCATTGACACCACTTTCGCGCTTCATGTCGGTAACAATCAGATCTAACCTCGTCCGTACCTCGATAGTAGATTATGTGTGCTACGTAGGTCGTAAAATTTTCAGTTCTCATACGTACACCAATAGTATATAATAGGAAAATATCCAAATTCACAACCAAAAAGAATTCTATATTGGTCTTCCACCTCTTTTGCTTTACCAAACTAGAATACCCCACTGTTATGAAAGATTATTCTTAGCCCTGATAGATGCTCAAACATGCATAAGATGAGCTTCAAATTGAGGGATTTTACAATTTCATGGCCCATAAAAATATTAGTGTCATCGACATATTGAAGGATTGACACCCCTACAAGGTGAGGTATTAAACCGTCTACCTGGCCATCGTCTTTCTCCCTTGAGATTATAATTTCCAGCATGCCGGCGACAATATTTAATAACATGGGAGACAATGGATCACCCTTACCGACGCAACCACATGTAACAAATTGTTCTACCCAGTGACACCACTTCGGATCAAATCCCTTCATTCGCAACACTTGTTGTAAAAAGAGCCACTGAACCTTGTCATAAGATTTTTCAAAATCAATTTTAAGCAGGATAACATCCATATTTTTTTTGCTTTGGAGTTCATGAATAGGCTCATGGTGTATCAATACCCCCTCAAGAATGTGTTTTCCAGGCAATGCCATTTGGGCCGGTCGAATCACCTTATGTGCCACTTCCATTACGCGATTCATTCCAACTGTTGTAATATTTTTTAGGCTAAAATTAAGTAGACAGATAGGACGATATTGTTGAATTTGAACACCATTTTCTTTCATTGCAACTAAAATGATGGTTCCATAATTCAACTGGAACAGAGGCAACTCCCTCTTTTGGAAGCTTTTGAATAATCTCATCAGATCTTTCTTAAGAATGTCCCAAAAAATTGATAGAATTCAGCAGGGAACCCACCTGCTCCCGGTGTTTTATTCTTTTCCATCTGCAATATCGCTTCATGCACCCTCTTTTCAGTAAAGTCTGCTCTAAGAATAACATCTTCCTCAGCAGAAATTTGTGCGATATCTGACGTTTTAGATTCCACAAGAGAGAAATTGTTCTTGGCCGATGCCCCAAACAACCTCTTATAAAATTATGTGGTGTAGCTTTTAATGTTTTCGTTCCCTGCTATAGTTGCCTCGTCTTGCCCAAACTGAAAGATCTTTTTATCTACTATGTTTGCCATTAGCAATTAAATAAAAATATTTAGTATTGTTTCCCCCTTCTTGAAGGTGCTTAATTTTTGCTCTTTGTGCCCATTTAGATTCCTCATCTCTCATAGCTTCCTCTCGGAAATGCTAAGGGGAGAAGTTTCAGCTTTAACATCCAAATTATCTATAACGCTAAGGAGACGAGCCTTCTCCTTTCTGTAAACACTACTTCGATTCTTAGCCCAACCCCTCAAAAAAGAGCGGAGATGGCGGATATTATTCTGCCACACCTCCATTGGAGTGCTACCATGGGATATAGATTCCCACTCTTTTGCAACCGTCTCAAAAAAGCCTTGTTGCTGCAACCAGGACAGCTCAAAGGAAAAATGAGCTTTATTACACATGTGAGCTAGTTCCCTTGAGTCAATTAGCAACCGGGTATGATCTGACCAGATCTTGTGAGGTCCCGTACACTCCCTAAAGGGAACTTTTGCTCCCAAGGCATGCTTGCGAGAACCATATTCAACTTATCATAGTAGGATTTGGTCGACTTGCCCAAGTGTATTTCCTACCGACAAGCTCTAATTTATGGAGACCAAAATTTTCAATGATGACGTTAAAAATGGAAGACCATCTTGCATAGAAGTTGTCGTTATTTTTTCACATTGTCGTTGAATAATATTAAAATCTCCGCCCACCAACAAGGGCAGCCGCTTATCCTCACAGATGTGTACCAACTCGTCCATGAACTCCCCTTTATGAGCGTCGTGAGCTGCACCATAAAAAACGACAAGAGACCACTCAAAATGTCACTTTTGGATGAGAGGTAAACTTTGATACACCTCTCTTTAGGACACATATTTTTTTACTTCAAGAATTTGGGAGTTGAATCCCACGAGAGTGCCTCCCAATCTCACTTGAGGTGGTAGACACAGCCAAACATAATCAAGACCACCCACAAGATTTGTTGGAGATGGTGTTGAAAAATTATCTCTACCCGTCTCAGTAACCGCAAAAAAAATCTAGTATATGATCTCTGATAGTTTTGGACACTACCGAGTGTTTTGCCTGGTCCCTAGAACCACCGCTATTTCAGAAACCCTTTCGTTTTTTTGTTTGATTTAAGCTTGATCCTAATACTACGACGAACCGTGCCTTCCACGGATTCGGGTGGGGCTGGTCCGTCTGCCGTGCTTGCCGTGACGCCGCCGCCGGTGGGCTCCTAGTGTGAGTTCCCCCTCTTCCTTCTTCCTCCTTGGGTGCGGGAGGGGGCGAGGGGTGCGCCTGGCGGCCTGAGGCAACTCCGTTCCCGTCTCCTTTCGCCACGGTGGTGCGCATCAGGGCGGTGGCGGTGCCATTGTCGCCGTCGTGTGTGCCAGATCCAGGTCTGGGGGAGACGGGCGGCCTACTGGGTGGTGGGCCTCCGCTTCTAGGCTGTGGGCCGGAGGGCACAGGTCCTGTTGAGGCCCATTCTATGTCCCATGTGTTGCCCAGTGGAAAAGAGATCAAGCTGGCTAGTGGGCCGCCTGTCTCGGATTCGATCGAGTGGCCCAACTTCGACTCGGTCCGGGAGACCGCGGCGGGGTATAAATGGCTCTGGATCGGGGATGGGCCGGTTGACCTAACCCTAGCCGAGATCCTCTGGCACCGCTCCCGAGCCAAACGACTTCTCCTCGCCTCCTCGTCCGCCCCCTGCGCCTGTCCCCCATGGAGCGCCGTGACGACCAATGCCGCGTGAAGCGCCCGTATGAGGAGTTCGCTGGTGGGGGTGACCGCCGGGAACTCAACAACCGTCTCGCTCACGAGAAAGAAGAGAACCGCTGCCAGCAACGTGAGAGGGATCGCCGTGATGAAGACCGTGGCCGCGCTCGACAGGCCCCTCCCCCGGACTCGTACTCACGAGGGCGTGACTATGGCGGGGGGTGCTAGGCCCTTCCAGCGCCCTCCCCCTCCTCGCATCTCCTCAGACTCCACCGGCATGGCTGCCGGTTCCGCGGTGGAGACGGGGGTCTTGCCGCTACCGCCGGACCTCTCCAAAGTGACGTGCTACAATTGCGGCCGCCAGGGTCACCTGCAGGCGGGCTGCGAGGCTAAACCTTACTGTGTCAAGTGCAAATCAACCGGCCATCTCTCGACCATGTGTGTGGCCAGACCTATCCGCAACGAGGTCTTCTGGGCCGGTTTCGTCCGAGATGGCGTTGGCTACATGTGTCTCGAGGTGCCTGCATCGGAGATGATTCAAGCTCCACCGAATTCCGCCACTCTCTTTGTCGATGGGGCGGAGCTGTCAGCCACTCAAGTTGAGGAGGAGTTTAAAGATCTGGCAGACAAGAAATGGGACTCGCAGGTCAAGATGTTACCGAAATCTGATTTCTCCTTGGTGTTCCCATCCAAGGAAAGCCTCCGTATGGCCATACGGGGGGGTGGCCCACGCCTACCTATCTCCAAAGCGCGTGCGCTGGTCATGGAGGGTTCTATCGATGAGCACGCCCCCGAGGTGCTCGCGGAAACTTGGGTGAAGTTACTGAATGGACAACGACGTCGCCTAGAGGGGGGGTGAATAGGCGATTAAAACTTTTCCGGTTAAACTAGGTGTTTAAATTAACAAGCATACAACCTAAATATTCTAAGGACAACTAGATGCACCAACAACTTATGCTAAGCAAGAGAAGTAACAAAGTGATAGCAAGATGTATAACTTCAAGCTCGAAGGCTATCACAATGTAAATTGCATATGTAAAAAGCTCGGGTATAGAAATAACCGAGGCACACGGAGACGATGATGTATTCCCGAGTTCCTCCCACAAAGGGGAGTACGTCTCGTTGGAGGGGTGTGAGCTCGCCACGAAGGCCTACTCAACGCCACAAAGGCCTCACCCTATTCTCCGATGAACCCCGCCACAAAGGCCTAGTTCACCTTCCACTATTGGCAACCTTCAAACCCGAGGCACGCATCCACAACTTAATTGGAGGCTCTCGGTGTCACCACAATCTTGGGGCACACATCCACAACTCAATTGGAGGCTCCCAAGAACACCACAAGTCGTCTAGGGTCCAAGACCCAAGAGTAACAAGCTCACAAACTTTCACTTCCACGAATCCTCGTGGAGAGAGCAAACCGATGCAACCGATGCAAATGGCAAGAGCACAAGTGCTCAAATCCTTCACTCTCAAATTTCAACAAAGCAACAAATGCTTATGGGGGAATAAGAGAGGAAGAACAATGGAGGAGAAACACCAAGAACTCCAAGATCAAGATCTACTAGGTTTCCCTCACTAAGAAGGAGGATGGATTGGTGGAAATGTAGATCTAGATCTCCTCTCTCTTTTCCCTCAAAGATATGCAAGAATCATGGGAGGAATTGAGAGAGGGGCAAGCTTTCCAAGGTCAACAATGGAGGAGAGAGAGGGGAAAAATTCGTGCTTGGAAGACCTAGCTCTTTGGGGAAGAAAGGGGGCCTATTTATAGGTCCCCAAGAAAAAGAGCCCTTGCAGGAAAACTTACACCGGAGACTCCGGTAAGTCTCCGGTAAGTCTCCGGTCTGAAGATTTTCACACCGGAGACTCCGGTGTATCTCCGGTAAGTCTCCGGTCTGAAAATTTTCGCAGACCACTGGACCGGAGACTCCGGTCTTGACTTGCCGTCTGAGCCCAGACGGTGTCTGTGGTCGAGCGGGACCAACATCCACTAGACATACCGGAGACTCCGGACACTCTCCGGACCCTATATAGAGAGAGACATCAAGGGAGCAACCCCTGGGGAATTTTTTGGTCCGGAGACTCCGGACTGCACACCGGAGACTCCGGACTACCGGAGATTCCGGCCCTAAGTCCGGAGACTCCGGCCTGGCGAAAACTGCAGAGACACCAATACTAAAACACTCATAACTTTTTCGTCCGGACTCCGTTTTCGATGATCTTTGGCTCGTTGAGTTCACAATGAAAAAATCTACAAGATCATGCAGAGAAAAATCACTGTCCAACAATGGAAACTAAAACCAAATGTAGAAAGGTTTAACCTCTCTAAAAGGAACAACCGGTAAAACCTCCATCACCGAGACGAACATAACTTTTGCGGATGAACTTCGAAAGAGGTGAATCCAATTGGGTTGGAAAGATAACAGCAAGGAGTATCCAAACAAAAATGAATGGAGAAGTTACAACACATGGAAGGTGTGGAAACATTCTCAAAGCTGAACCGGATATTTTCTCCACCGAAAACGCAACAAGTTTTTCTTACGAAATCCGTTTTCGAGAAACCAAGGCTTGTCATGAAGATCACGACAAGCACTAAAACCCAAAGGAGACAAAGGCCAAATAAGAACCAAGAAAGATTATATGCAAAGTATGCAAAGGTTTTAGCTCTCCATAATGATTCGATCAAGTTACTCACTTGAGAGCCCCTCTTGATAGTACGACTATCTATCCTATAACCCGGTCTCTCAAAGACACGAGACCGGTAAAATAGAAAACCTATCAAGATTATACCTTTGCCTTGAGCATTCCACTTGAGCTAGATGATGACGATCTTGACTCTCTCAAGTTGGATCTTCTTTCTTGATTGCGCTTGCTAGCACAAGCTCCGCTTGATGAAGACTTGCAAGTTGCTCCCCCAAACACCATTATGGGAGAGACTATCTCCCCCATACACCATTATGGGAGAGACCCTTCGGCAAATCTTCACAAGGCCACTATCTCCAAAAGGGTGGCAAGCATCAAGCAAAGGATATATTCTAGATGCTTCACTTGAGCTTCCACGTCAAGCTAGATGACAAACACCGCTTGACGACGACATGGACCAAGGGCTAAATGAAATCTTCCTTTTGGTTCATGCCCATGGAAAGATACCTAACCACACATAGAGATGCGACACACACATATCATGGGTTAGTTCACAATGCTAATTTGACAATTGCTTACCATACCATGAGATACACAATCCCACTTGGTACAACTTGTAGCTTTGTGTGTTGATCGCTTGCTTGATCAACCTTGTATCTTTGCTTCTCACTTCTAAAGAAGATGTCTTGAAGATGATAATGAAAGATCACCTAATCCTTTTCTTCAAGACATACTAGCAATAAGCTCAACTCAAACCATGACCATTCTTCATATAAATCCATGAAAATAACAATGGCCATCAAGGAAGCTAATAGAGTTCAACACATGAACTCCATTATTTCCTATGGACAAGATCTACAAGGATAACTCAATGCAAACATTAGTCCATAAAGGATTGTCATTAATTACCAAAACCACATATGGGGGAACCATGCACTTTCAATCTCCCCCATTTTGGTAATTGATGACAATCCCTTTTTACGAGGGTTTATATGATGAATAAAGCAAACATGCTAAACAAGAGCAAGGATGCAATAGCATGGAAAGGCAAATGCTTAAGAACGAAACTAAAGCATAAACCAAATTCCCTTAAACCCTCTAAACTTCTCCCCCATTGGCATCCATTGCCGAAATGGGAAAAAAGATTAGAAGGCCAATATAGTAAGAGCTCCCCCATAGTGTATGCAATTCCTCATGATATGAGTGAAATCAAGTGCATATCTCCAACTATGAATAGATGGAGGGAGATCAAACTATATTGAGGATCCAAAGATTTATAAGCAAAGTAAAATTGAAGGATACTTTCACAAAGAAGCAAACAACCACAAGGATCCGAAAAACCGAATGACCAACATCAATATTTTGATAGGATCAACCAAGTGTTCTAGAAAATCAAGAGGGAACTCCCCAAGGTACATGCACAATGTTAGATTTGAATGACTATATAATGTGCACAACATGGAATCATCACTCCCTTCTAGATAATTTTGAACACAAACAAGAGCAAGAGACTAGATTGGAAATGAAGCAAAGCAACTTGCAAACAAACAAAAGTTGAGCAATGAAGATCAAGAAGTGACAAATAAAGACTTACCCAACCGAAATAGATGCGTGTGACAAGGAAAAACATATTTAGGAGACTAATAGGATGATAGAATCATCAACATAGTCTTTCAATATAGGAGGCACATAGTGCATATCATGTCTTTCCCATACACACAAACCATCAAATGATAAAACACATAGGTCCACAAGCTTATTAAGATGGAAAAGGAATACCAAAAGAAAAGCAAAGCTTGTGCCTTTTAGGAGCCACCAAGTAATATAAAGCAATAAAATGTGGTCACGAAAGAAATAGAATATCAATTAAAGATGTAAATATTATCGTGTGTATAAGTTTCTAAGTGGACAGCAATCACAAAGATATATATCCACAAAGAAACATGCACACAAAAAATAGGTACAAAAGTGAAGAACATGATATCCAAGAGAGGTTCATTAATATACCAATAAGATTTTTGCTTGAAAGAAAAGCACTAAGCTTAGTTTAATCTTAAGGGGATATAGATGAACACACAAAACTCATCAAAGCATCACAAATATCACAAGGGAAAAGTGATAGTTGGAATGCTTCGAGAAAGGTAACGCATATCACAAAATATTCAAATGGTTTTTGAGAATTCATCAATATTGCATATGATAGACTTCAAGTAGAAGTTGCTAGATTAATATACTTGGGATTGGTGAATCATAAAATGATTATAAATATCTCCTAGATATGTAATCATCCCGGCTTACTCATATTTGCAATAAAGATGTTTTTGATAAGACATTTGCAAGAACCAAATGAAATGCAACAAATGGAATTCATGCTAAGATGCAACCTACACAAGGTTGAAAGCTAGAAACGAATGCATGAGATAGATACTTGGTACCGAGATGACATTGGTGATGAAGAGGATGCGAGATTGATAATCATCGAAGCTTGACTCCTATAAAACCATGTTGAGAACACCTTCCTTATGAATGGAGCAAGCAACCAATGTATCTCCATTGTACCTAAAACAAAATTCAAGTACAAAATGGTACCCAAACTCATTGGGTCCGAAGTAGTTAGAACAACTACAATCCATAGGACAAACTCCAAATAAATATGTGCATATTAATATGAATTTGAATTTCATGCACATCTTAGCCATTTAGGATTTGATGCAGTTTATCCTATATATTGGATCAACAAAAGTAAGCATGCCAAAAGATATACATAGTAAATATGTATGCACAAAACTTTCAAGAACCAAAACAAGATACAAATTGGACAAAGAACTAATTAAACCAAGAAGCCACTCACAAGAGTGAAAAAAAAAGATAATTGTCCAAAATATATCAAGACCCAAATCAACACATGATTGAGGAAACCAACATAGAGAGGATACGAAAAAAACATAAAAGAGTGAACAAACCCTCTACACTTTTCATGATAGCACACAAAGTACCAAGACGAAAAGTGTTTGTCTTCCAAAGAGACAAGTCATTGGGAAACAAACAAATTTAAAGACAACAAGTGTTCAAACGCATATAGGATAGTTCTTCCAATAATAGTGCATTATTTATGATCTTGCATTTGAATACAAAATGCACACAATGGAATCATTACTCTCCATATATATTATTCAAACACTAGTCATGTTTAAATAAAATCAATTAGATGCAATACCAATTAAAGGAATAGTGATCTACTCAATGTAGGATAGCTTCCCCAAGAATAGTGCAACCCAAAGAAGTATGACTTTGAACACAAGTGCACAAGTATGGGATCATTGCTTTTCCTAACTCAAGAAAGCATAAAACAAATTTTTGAGTAGAGCAAGGAAGACACAAAGGAGTTTGAACCAAACAAAATCCTTGGCAACAAACAAGGCAATATTAGAGCAATGGCCAAAGTAAATATGATCAATAAACTTATCATAAATTATTATAACTTGTCAAAGACAAGAGATGTATGGAGATATTTCTCGGTGGTAGATTTGTTCACAATCATATTCACAAAACATAAGCATGTGGTAAAAGATAGGAACAATAAAAAACATGCTTAGGAAGAGATTCTTGAAGGCTACAAACAAAACCCGAAAAGCAAGGAAACAAGAACCTCTCATACAAACAAGATACCAAAGAAGAGAGACACAAGATATTTTAAGTAAATATGGAACTTGTTTGAGCAACATGCCACTTAGGAACAAGATAACTAGAATATCAACTCTAGGTGGCAATACCTCACATGTTCACATTTTCTAGGCTTGTAATATGCACATAGCTTATTACTCCCCCATAATGTGATAATCCATTGAAAACAACAAGAGGCAAAAATAAATAAAACCAACTAGAGAAAGTTAATGGACATTAGAAATGAAATTCTTATGAGAAATACATACCACATAGAGACTAAATACTATTGATATATCAACACTAAGTGGTATTCCTCATGTACACACATTTTAGGATAGTAAAGTGCAAAGCATATTACTCCCCCAAAATGGGATAGTCCATTAATCTCCCAAAGAGCCAACTATGATAAGCAATAAAAGCAATGAAGGCTCAACACAAAGAACACAAGTACATGGAGTGCAAACAAAAAAACATAACTAGATTACTCAAGATAGGTAAGTAGGAAGCACAACATATACAAACACATGCTAGAAACAAAACTAACATATGCAAGGGAGCAAGCAACTTTCAATGAATATTGATTTAAATACAAGTTACCGCTTGGAGGAACATTGGGTAAGAGATATATATAATCCAAGTGACTTGGCTTGAGGAAATAAAATTGATGAAGATCCCTTAATTCTTCATGAAATAGCCAAGTCTCCAATGCCCTCCAACTCCACCTATTGATCAAGTTTGAGCTTGTTGGTCCCCAACCAAGTTGGGTCCTAAGAGGTTAGTCACAATAGGTTTGGCAACCCAAATGGTTCTTTTCTTGACACCACTTGGAGCACCAACATACTTGGCAAGCACATTGCCCACATTATCCTTCCTAATGGAATAAACATCATCAACAAGTATAGGGTTGGATAATGTACCATTAGTGCATGAAGAAGCAAAGTGTCCCTTCTTGCGACAAAGGTAGCAACATCGACTCTTTTCTTTCTTCTCAATAGGCTTCTCAACAAGAGGAGCATTGGCTTGAGTCTTCTTAGGAGGTGGCCGTTGTTCAACCCGTGGTTGAGCATGAGATTGAACAAGAGGCCTCTTCCCTAGTTGCTTCTCACTAAGAGGCTTCTTCTTCAAAGGGCAAGATCTAACATGGTGCCCTTCAATCTTGCACTTGAAGCAAATAATCTTGGCCGGATCTTGACTTGTTCTTGGCCCTTCTTCTTGTCAATAATGGACTTGTTCTTGAGATTGGAGTTGAATCCAAGTCCACTCTTGTCATTGGGAAGTCTTCGCACTCTCAACATCTTGTCAAGTGTGGAACTCCCTTCATGACACTTTTCCAAGTCTTTCTTCAAAGAAGTGACTTGGGCCTTGAGATCTTTATTTTCCTCTACATGGTTAGAAACAACACAAGAGCTAGAGGAAGTAGATGCTTCATTGTTAGAGCAACAAGGCAAGGAAAGCAACTCATCACAAGATGTAGAAACATTATGAGAGGAGGAGTTACTAATACTAGAACAAGGCAATATAGCATTAATAGAAGAGATTGTTCTAGTACCCCACATGAGGCTCACAAGATGTCACCTTTGTAGTGAAAGCCTCAGAGCTAATTTTAGCTTGGTATGGGATGCTAGAAGATCCTCATGAGAGCTAGATAGCTTTTCATGACTTTCTTCCAATTTCCCACACTTGCTAGTCATTAACTCAAGTTGAGCCCTTAGCTCAACATTCTCCTTCAAAATAGATGCTTCACAAGATGTGGAGTTAGTAGCACAAGCATCATTAGAAATAGAAGAAGATAACTTGCAAGCTCATTGTTTAAACCTAGAGTTTTCCTCAATTAGATTAGCATTGCCAACAACAAATTCAACCTTTTCATTTTTAAGCACTTTATATTTAGCATTGGTATGGTCACGTGCTTTAGTGAGATAGGTTATTTGTTCATTATAGAGCTCCTCGATAGATTCAAGTTTCTCCTCAAGACTAACTCGAGCTCTTACTCTTCCTCAAGAGACGTAGTGAGGGATGCCTTTTCATCGGCATCACTTCTTTCAATCTCACCTTTAGTTTCAATGATTTTAGCGCTATAAATAGCAAAAGCCAAAATTTCACTAAAAGGAGTGATAGGTTTACTACCTTTAGGGAGATCAAGAAGAACCAACTCACCCTTCTCCATTAAGGAGGCTTCGTCCTCAAACTCTCCATAAAATATATCCTCATCCTCATCATCACAAGATGTAGTGGGTTCCAAAGGTGGAGATACCTTTGAATCCCTAGCCATAAGGCACATGTGAGAAACGGATGGTGATGATGAAGATATACTAGAAGCGCCATTAAGGTCCATGTCTTGTTCCACCAAAGAGTGGGATTCCTCTACATTGTTAGTCACACAAGTACTAGAGGAATTGGAAGAATTGTTTTCATGAAAACAAGACATAGGAAGCATATCATCATGAGATTTAGTTAAACAACTATTACATGATATGCAAGGACTATCAATACTAGCATGTAAGGAATTTTGAGTGCTAGAACTGATTAAGTCCAAAGATAGATCATTGCAATGGGATAGAGATGAAGTATAGTCAATAGCAAATTCACTATCCACAATGCAGTTTCTATCACCACTCACCATATCATTACCTTGTGACAAATCACATGTTGGTGGAGTGGAGAAAGATGTGAACTCATCACGGCCGGAAGTGGATGGAGAACAATCATCCTCAATAATTTTGGACACATCATATATATCTTGAAGTTTTGTCCATAGCTCATGAGCGTTCCGAAAAGGCATGATTGATTCAATAACTACATCGCTCAAAATGCACAAGAGACCATTAGATACAAGAGTATCGAGATAAGAGTTTTCCTTATCCTCTAAAGATAAATCTTGAGAATCCTTTGGAGGAGGAAAATCCATATCTACAATTCTCTTAACATACTTTGGACCCATGTCCGTAAGAAAATTAAGAATGCGAATTTTCCAAACATCATAATTTCTACCATAGAATATAAAAGCGGGATCATGTTCTATTTCTCTAAACGACATCGTACTATCTAGGATGTAAAGCCTAATAAAGAGAGACGAGGCTCTGATACCAATTGAACGGACAACGACGTCGCCTAGAGGGGGGGGGGGGTGAATAGGCGATTAAAACTTTTCTGGTTAAACTAGGTGTTTAAATTAACAAGCATACAACCTAAATATTCTAAGGACAACTAGATGCACCAACAACTTATGCTAAGCAAGAGAAGTAACAAAGTGATAGCAAGATGTATAACTTCAAGCTCGAAGGCTATCACAATGTCAATTGCATATGTAAAAAGCTCGGGTATAGAAATAACCGAGGCACACGGAGACGATGATGTATTCCCGAGTTCCTCCCACAAAGGGGAGTACGTCTCGTTGGAGGGGTGTGAGCTCGCCACGAAGGCCTACTCAACGCCACAAAGGCCTCACCCTATTCTCCGATGAACCCCGCCACAAAGGCCTAGTTCACCTTCCACTATTGGCAACCTTCAAACCCGAGGCACGCATCCACAACTTAATTGGAGGCTCTCGGTGTCACCACAATCTTGGGGCACACATCCACAACTCAATTGGAGGCTCCCAAGAACACCACAAGTCGTCTAGGGTCCAAGACCCAAGAGTAACAAGCTCACAAACTTTCACTTCCACGAATCCTCGTGGAGAGAGCAAACCGATGCAACCGATGCAAATGGCAAGAGCACAAGTGCTCAAATCCTTCACTCTCAAATTCCAACAAAGCAACAAATGCTTATGGGGGAATAAGAGAGGAAGAACAATGGAGGAGAAACACCAAGAACTCCAAGATCAAGATCTACTAGGTTTCCCTCACTAAGAAGGAGGATGGATTGGTGGAAATGTAGATCTAGATCTCCTCTCTCTTTTCCCTCAAAGATATGCAAGAATCATGGGAGGAATTGAGAGAGGGGCAAGCTTTCCAAGGTCAACAATGGAGGAGAGAGAGGGGAAAAATTCGTGCTTGGAAGACCTAGCTCTTTGGGGAAGAAAGGGGGCGTATTTATAGGTCCCCAAGAAAAAGAGCCGTTGCAGGAAAACTTACACCGGAGACTCCGGTAAGTCTCCGGTCTGAAGATTTTCACACCGGAGACTCCGGTGTATCTCCGGTAAGTCTCCGGTCTGAAAATTTTCGCAGACCACTGGACCGGAGACTCCGGTCTTGACTTGCCGTCTGAGCCCAGACGGTGTCTGTGGTCGAGCGGTACCAACATCCACTAGACATACCGGAGACTCCGGACACTCTCCGGACCCTATATAGAGAGAGACATCAAGGGAGAAACGCCTGGGGAAGTTTTTGGTCCGGAGACTCCGGACTGCACACCGGAGACTCCGGACTACCGGAGATTCCGGCCCTAAGTCCGGAGACTCCGGCCTGGCGAAAACTGCAGAGACACCAATACTAAAACACTCATAACTTTTTCGTCCGGACTCCGTTTTCGATGATCTTTGGCTCGTTGAGTTCACAATGAAAAAATCTACAAGATCATGCAGAGAAAAATCACTGTCCAACAATGGAAACTAAAACCAATGTAGAAAGGTTTAACCTCTCTAAAAGGAACAACCGGTAAAACCTCCATCACCGAGACGAACATAACTTTTGCGGATGAACTTCGAAAGAGGTGAATCCAATTGGGTTGGAAAGATAACAGCAAGGAGTATCCAAACAAAAGTGAATGGAGAAGTTACAACACATGGAAGGTGTGGAAACATTCTCAAAGCTGAACCGGATATTTTCTCCACCGAAAACGCAACAAGTTTTTCTTACGAAATCCGTTTTCGAGAAACCAAGGCTTGTCATGAAGATCACGACAAGCACTAAAACCCAAAGGAGACAAAGGCCAAATAAGAACCAAGAAAGATTATATGCAAAGTATGCAAAGGTTTGAGCTCTCCATAATGATTCGATCAAGTTACTCACTTGAGAGCCCCTCTTGATAGTACGACTATCTATCCTATAACCCGGTCTCTCAAAGACACGAGACCGGTAAAATAGAAAACCTATCAAGATTATACCTTTGCCTTGAGCATTCCACTTGAGCTAGATGATGACGATCTTGACTCTCTCAAGTTGGATCTTCTTTCTTGATTGCGCTTGCTAGCACAAGCTCCGCTTGATGAAGACTTGCAAGTTGCTCCCCCAAACACCATTATGGGAGAGACTAGCTCCCCCATACACCATTATGGGAGAGACCCTTCGGCAAATCTTCACAAGGCCACTATCTCCAAAAGGGTGGCAAGCATCAAGCAAAGGATATATTCTAGATGCTTCACTTGAGCTTCCACGTCAAGCTAGATGACAAACACCGCTTGACGACGACATGGACCAAGGGCTAAATGAAATCTTCCTTTTGGTTCATGCCCATGGAAAGATACCTAACCACACATAGAGATGCGACACACACATATCATGGGTTAGTTCACAATGCTAATTTGACAATTGCTTACCATACCATGAGATACACAATCCCACTTGGTACAACTTGTAGCTTTGTGTGTTGATCGCTTGCTTGCTCAACCTTGTATCTTTGCTTCTCACTTCTAAAGAAGATGTCTTGAAGATGATAATGAAAGATCACCTAATCCTTTTCTTCAAGACATACTAGCAATAAGCTCAACTCAAACCATGACCATTCTTCATATAAATCCATGAAAATAACAATGGCCATCAAGGAAGCTAATAGAGTTCAACACATGAACTCCATTATTTCCTATGGACAAGATCTACAAGGATAACTCAATGCAAACATTAGTCCATAAAGGATTGTCATTAATTACCAAAACCACATATGGGGGAACCATGCACTTTCAGTTACATGACATGTCCCCGCCGTTCCGCATGGTTCCGCGCCTGATGGTGGGGCTCGCCCAGTGGGGTGGCCGATGGAGGTGGATGTCGCATCCTTGGAGGTGAATGATGCTCCCGTCCGCATGAAGATTGGGGTACGAGCCGCTCTCCCTGTGCTCGAACACTTCCTCCTCATGGTGAATGGCCAGGGCTTCAAAATTCGGGTGGAGGTGGAGAAGCCCCCTAACGCCGCGCCCTCAAGCCCTCCACCCCCACCCAAGAAACATCACAAGGACCCTAAAGACTCAGATGATGATGCACACCTGGGCGATGGCTCTTCGAAGATGAAACTGACAATGAGAAGAATTGGAGGCGTGGTTCCTCTGTGAAGAAGAAGAAGACTCTCCCACCTCCTCCCAAGGGTGGGAAAGGTGGGAATGGATCCAAAGTGACCTCCGCGGAAGTGATCTCTCCGTCGCCGCCGATGGTCAAAGCTGCTTCAGGCCCCCTCTCAACCAATATGGCTCGTTTCTCTCGCGGAAGACCTCCGACCCGAAGTTCATGGGACTTGGTGTCTAGCCTCCCGCCCGTGTGATTGAAGGGGGCTTTTCTATCTCTGCGAACGGACACCCTCCTTCTTCCCCCTCTCTCACCTTGGACTCCGGTTTCCCCTTTGGGTCCGGCAAGGGGCGGCCCCCACGCCCTCCTCCAAGGCGACTGGCACAAAAGGTACTCCTGGTTCTAGGGAGGCGGATCGTGTGAAGGCATGCGACCAGGAAAGACGCAGCAAGTCAAATGCAGACAGACCAGCTAAGGTGCTGGCCTTATCTCTGCCCCTGTGCCCCGACCGGACTTCTCTGACGAATCAGGGGCTTTGGCCCCGGCTCGTGGTGTTGTGTCTGCCCTCCTGGCAACGGTTGCGCGTGGCCACCGATCAAAGGCCGTGCCGGTGCTGTCGACTCACAAGAGCTCCCGTGGGGAGGGGTCGACGGAGGGCCCGGTGTTGGCCCGTGCGATGGCGCTGAAGGCCAAGAATGACGTGGTCAGTCCTCCCTCCGCGGCGAAAGGGAAGGCCAAGGCTCCGCGCGAGCAAGCTGCTGTAGGTACGCCTCCTCTCTCAGCTTTACTGTTCGTGATGTCTTGCCCGATGAACATTTGGTTGTGATGGCTCGGGATAGTTGTGTCGTGTTTCTTCCCGAAGCGGGCTCCCCTTTGGAAACTTTGTTGGTTCTTCGTGCGGCTGAGGTGGCCCAAGCCGAATTGGCTCTTGCGCGTGAAAGGCTGGCTCGGGTGCCTCCTGTAGACAAGCAGGGTGTCGATGTAACGGACCCAACTGCTCCTTCCACATCGGAAGCTAGTAAAGGGGCGGAAGGGTCCGCCCAAGCTCCTACCATTCTTAAATCACCAGCCCGCTTGGGACCCATTACTAGACGCAGGTGCGCAGTTGCGAGGGGGTCGGTGCCGGCCAAGAAACTTTACACCCGCCAAGCACGGGCGCTAGCGATGGTGTCTTAATGAAGTGCCTCTTCCTCAATATACGTGGGTTCGCTGTAACGGGGCGGCGAGCGCTACTTAAAGACTTCCTCCGTACCCATCGCATCGACGCAGTCTATTTTCAAGAAACGATCAAAACCAACTTCACTCATCATGAGCTTAGTGGTTTAGAAAGTGGTGAAAAGTTCTTTTGGTCTTGGGCTCTTGGCTTCTAGTCATTGGTCACTCTGGGGGAGTGCTCATCGGGGTCAAAGATAGTCTCCTGGATGTGGGGCCCTTTGACCTGGGATAGTTCTTCATTAGCCTGTCTCTTTGTCGTCGCCCCTCTCGCTGCAAATTTGAGTTAGTAGGGATCCATGGGCCGGCGGACCATTCCCAGTCAGCGCTGTTCCTTGACGAAATCTCCGGCAGGATTGCTAGATGCCCTCTCCCCATTATTATGGGTGTTGATTTTAATCTGATCCGTAGGACGAAGGAGAAGAATAATGACAATATCTCCTGGCCGCACATTAATTTTTTCAATTCCCATATTGCGAACTGGGGCATGCGGGAAATTCCTCGCGCAGGGGCGCGCTACACGTGGACCAATAAAAGATTAAATACATGTGGACCACCAAAATATTAAATCATGACCGGTGAGTGTTAGATAGGGTCTTCATGTCGATTTCTCTGTATGTAGAGCTTCCATTGTCTACGTTTGTGGCCGAAACTAGTCTTGGCTCTGACCATACACCTATTATTCTTGATACGGGTGAGGGCACCCCTATCAGAAGTAACAAGTTCTTTTTTGAATCATGATGGTTTGATCTACCGGTGTTCCCGGCTCTGGTTCAGTCGAAATGGGATGAGTTAGCCCGGGAGGTCCACGAGTGCGACATTTTGGATTGGTGGCAGTTTATGAGTGGGGGCCTTAGACAAAAGCTCCGTGGGTGGAGCCAGAACATTGGCAGAGATGCCAGGCTGAAGAAATCCGCGCTTCTGGTGGGCATCCAACAATTGGACTTGCAAGTGGACTCGACCCGGCTGGATGATGAGGTGTGGGCCTTCCGCTATCATCTTGAAGACCAACTCCTCAGCCTTTACAAACTTGAAGAGGAATATTGGCGACAAAGGGGTTGTATCCGTTGGGCACTTCAAGGGGACGCTAACACTGCGTACTTTCATGCTCTGGCTAACGGGAAAAGCCGGAGATGTAATATCTATGCCCTTCAATCTGATTCCGGCATTATCTCTAGGATAGCAGAGCTCCAGGAACATATCTATGACTTTTATCGCGCGCTGATGGGTTCGGCTCCCGTGAAAGCTGTGGACTGGCTAGGCACACTTGGGGTCCCCGTGGCCAGGTCTCTGAGGCAGAAAACACCTCGTTGGCCATTACCTTCTCCGAGAAGGAGTTAGAGGATATTGTTATGAGCATGAAGTCGGACACCGCCCCGGGTCCGGATGGCTACACGGTACCTTTCTTCAAAAAATGTTGGCCCCTTGTCAAGCATGGAAATCTTCACATTCTTAACGACTTCATCCTTGGGAGGATTGACATTTCTCGGCTCAACTTTGGGGTGTTGTCGCTAATCCCTAAGGTCACCGGGGCTGACAAGATTTCGCAATTTCGTCCCATCGCGTTGATCAATGTCATCTTTAAAATCGTATCTAAAGCGTTTGCTTCCCGCTTGGATCCCATCGCCAACTGTACCATCAGCCCGAACCAGGCGGCATTTATCAAGGGTCGTTTCATCCTCGAAGGTGCTCCGGCTCTTCATGAGATTGTCCATGAAATAAAAGTAAAAAGCTTGGGGGCATTTTACTCATAGTCGACTTTGAAAAGGCGTATGACAGGGTCAACTGGGACTTTCTTCTGGAAGTCTTGCGTAGAAAGGGTTTTGACGTGGGATTTGTCCATCGGATTTCGCAGCTGGTCGCAGGGGGCAGACTGCAATTTCTATTAATAGGGAGATGGACCCCTTCTTCCGTAACCTTCGTGGAGTGCGACAAGGGGATCCTCTATCTCCACTTCTCTTCAACTATGTGGCTGATGGCCTCTCAGCCATTTTGTCTGCGGCATGTGCGGCTGGCCACATTCAGGGAGTGGTCCCTCACCTTGTGCCAGGTGGCGTCTCACATCTCCAATACGCCGACGACACCATCATCATGATCCAGAACTCCCCTCTTGGGATCACGCACCTTAAGTTTCTCCTGATATGCTTCGAGAATATGTCCGGCCTCAAGATCAACTTCCACAAAAGCGAGGTGTTTGTGTTCGACCAACCCCTTGAAGCTGAAGTTGAGGTGGCCAGACAATTGAACTGCAAGCTGGGTACTCCTCCGTTCTCTTACCTCGGCTTGCCAATTGCTGATAGAAAACTTACCATTGAACAATGGTCGTTCCTGGTCCAAAAGCTCGCTGATCGGGTTGAGCCCTGGATTGGACGGTTCCTTTCCTCAGGGGGTAGACTTATTCTTTCCAATTCATGCCTCGCGAGCCTGCCCTCATATGCTATGGGTATATTTCTTTTACCGGAGGGAGTGGACAGTCAGTTTGACGCTCACAGAGCAAGGTTCTTCTAGGAAGGGTCTGGACCCAAGCGCAAATATCACATGGTTAACTGGCCTACAGTTTGTCGCCCTAGGGAGTGTGGCGGACTCGGCATCATCAACTCTAGACATATGAACTCGCTCTGTTGCTTAAATGATCTGGAAGATGTACGCTATGGATGCATCGATCTGGGCCTCCATCATTAGGGCGAAATACGCGCCCTCTGGAGACATTTTTGCTTCGGTGGACCGTAGGGGCTCGGAATTTTGCAAGAGTCTTCACGAGATTAAATACCTCTTCAAGCTGGGCGCCAAGCACTTCCTCGAGAACGACCTAAGAACTCAATTTTGGCCTGATTGGTGTCATGGGGCGGGCCCTTTAAAAGATAGATTCCCCCTTCTCTTTAGTATATGCGACGACGCTCACATCTCGGTGGCAACTGCGGTGAGGGAGGGGTGCAGATTTCGGCGGACCCTGGATGCCGGGGGGGGGCACTCCAGTGGGCGCACTTGAATGAGATCCTCTCAGGGGTGTCCCTGTCGGAATCTCACGATAAGATTGTTTGGGCTCTGGAGCACTCGGGTGTATATTCTGTCAACTCGATGTATAAAGCGCTGGCTAACGGGGCATCTGTGGCTTACTTTAGGGACATCTGGAAGGCTAGGGTGCCTTTAAAGATCAAGGTTTTCTCGTGGCAGCTTGTTCTCGATAGTCTGCCCTCGGGTGCACAACTAGCTACGAGGCAGGGGCCTTCGGATGGCTTTTGTGCACTATATGGACAGCCGGAGAACGTCGCCCATAGGTTATTTTCTTGTTCTGTAGGGTTTTTCATCTGGTCGATGCTCAGACAAACCCTAGGGAGGGATTGGAGTCCTGCCAACTTCGCGCAATTTTTCGCCATTCTCTCATCAACTTCCGGGAGGGCCCATAGGTTGATTTGGTTTCTGTTTTTTGGCCCAATCCTGGGCTTTTTGGAACGTGCACAATAAGCTTACTATTGAAAAGAAATGCATCAATCACCCCGCTAATATTACCTTCAAAACTATGCTTTTGTTACAGGGTGGATACCTCTGCTGGGGCCGCTGGACAGGGAGGGCGCTAGGTGGCTGGTCGCCAAGCTCAAGGAGGTGCACGCGTCTTGTCGGCCGTTGTCTCGTCGAGCCTGACTTATTTAGTCGCTCCTTTCTCCTGTTATTGTTGTTGTTCGTTCTTTCGGCTAACCTGTAGGCCCAGCATTGTATGAACCGTGTGTGAACCTGTGATGCTTTGTTAACTTGAAGTCGGGTAACAAAGTTTATCTTTTATCTAAAAATACTGCGACGAACAGGGTTTCTGTTGTACACCCTTTTATTGTGAATAGTGCCCATGCACCACAACAAATTTTCGAATAAAAAATAAAAAATCTATATACATCAATCGATGTAGACTCTGAGAATGAAAGGATTTTCAGAGGAGTGGTGTACTCTAGTTCGCAACTTCGTAGTTGGAGGTAACGTGGCTATCAAAGTCAATGATGGTGTTGGCCGATACTTCCAAACTAAGAAAGGCTTGAGACAAGGTGATCCGCTATCGCCCATATTGTTTAATATTGTGGCAGATATGTTAGCAATCATGATCGATCGAGTCAAGGAAAATGGCCTAATTGAGGGAGTAATTCCATATCTAGTCGATGGGGGATTGTATATCCTTCAATAAGCAGATGATACAATTCTCTTTATGGAACACGATTTGGAGAAAGCGGTGAATCTGAAATTAATTCTTTCAGCGTTCGAGCGATTATCTGGATTAAAAATCAATTTCCATAAAAGCAAATTGTTCTGCTTTGGCGAGGCACAAGATGCAGTTGCTTAGTATACCGAGCTATTTGGTTGCGAGCAAGGCCAGTTTCCTATTAAGTATTTGGGAATACCAATACATTACAGGAGATTGACTAATGCAGAATGGGCTCAAGTCGAAGAGCGTTTGCAGAAAAGCCTAGCTAGTTGAAAAGGAAAATTGTTGTCACTTGGTGGATGACTGGTATTCATTAATTCAGTCCTTACTAATATGGTACTGTATATGATATCATTCTTCCAGTTACCTAAAGGAGTCTTAAAAAAATTGGATTATTTCCGATCAAGATTCTTTTGGCAGGGTGACAACGAGAAAAAGAAATATCGATTGGCTAGATGGGATGTAGTTTGTCGTCCACGAGATCAGGGAGGGCTCGGTATTCATGACCTGCAAGTCAAAAATTCAGCCCTACTTAGTAAATGGATTTTTAAACTACTAACCGAAGATGGCGTATGGCAGGTCCTCCTGAAACGTAAATACATAGGTTCGAAAACAATATCACAGGTTATGTGGAAACCAGGTGATTCACACTTTTGGGCTGGACTCATGGCGAACAAAAATAAGTTTTTTTGCTATGTGGTATTTAAGATTAAGGATGGATCGCAGATACGGTTCTGGGAGGATAAGTGGTTAGGTAATACCACACTCAGAGAACAGTATTCGGCCTTGTACACGATAGCGCGACATAAGGATGATACGCTGTCTACGGTCATGCAAACATCACCTCCTAATGTTACGTTCCGACGAGATTTATTCGGGCCTCGACTTGCGTCTTGGCAAAACCTGGTTGATAGATTAACAATGGTTACTCTTACACCAGGCGCTGATGAATTTCGTTGGAAGATCACTAAGAATGGTATGTTCTCGGTGGATTCCATGTACAGGGCTCTGATCCAATCGGATATGCCAGTCGATATCTTCAAAAATGTATGGCGTATGAAAGTGCCGCTGAAGATTAAGATCTTCGCGTGGTACCTTCGTAAGGGGGTCATACTCACAAAGGATAATCTTGTCAAACGTAATTGGCATGGGGGCTCTAAGTGTGTTTCTTATTCTCATGATGAGACAATTAAACACTTATTCTTTGATTGCACATTTGCGCGTTCTATATGGTCCGCTATTCAAATGGCTTCGAATCTATATCAACCTACTTCCGTTGCGAATATATTCGGCAATTGGTTAAATGGGGTTGATAAACGATTTGAGACTATTATTAGGGTAGGAGCGCTTGCCGTTATTTGGTCGCTCTGGCTATGTAGAAATGACAAGATTTTTAATGATAAAAACTTTTCTCGTATGCAGGTTCTATTCAGAAGCACAGATATTTTCCGTTCGTGGTCCACATTACAGCGAGGGGAGTTACGAGGCCTTTTTACGGAGGCATGTGCACGACTGGAGCAGGTGGCGAGGGATATTTTTATCCCACATGGATGGCCGCTTGATCTACGGATTGAGGCTCCATACCATCGACAGTCTACAGCGGATGTTTTGTAGCATTGTCGCTCTGTTTATTTTCAGTTTCGGATTTCGGTTGTGTGCATCTCACGATGCAGAGGCCGGGTGTAATGCTTGAATTTTTTGAGTAATAAAACCCTTTATCAAAAAAAAAAATCAATCGATGTAGAGATTTGGCAGCCTGGCGTGACTGGGTGTCCATCCCGCTCGTCAGTCGTCACCCAGCTTGACCAAGCCGATCCCGTCGGAATTTCTTCTCCACCAAGTTCCTTGCGAGCAAGGTAACATGGCCGCCTGCTGACCCAACGCACTCATCTTACACTACACTTGAAGAAACCATAAACAAATGGGCACGATCTCGATGGACTACTGCAACTCGGCGACACGTCTATATAACCTGAGACCTAATTAATACCGTAGATTACCCATCCCCCAGTAGAAGTCCACGCCCATCAGATTCTATTAGCTACCACACTTTTCTTCTCCCGTCTCTCCGGCCGGGGACCTTGAGGGCAATGGTTCTTGGAGTTACGCTGGTCTCGGTTCCATGGGGCTTCCTGGTGTGCGGCCTCCTGTGCGTTGCGCTCCTGCGGCAGGCCGCCAAGCTGCTGGACATGCTGTGGTTGCGCCCGCGGCGGCTCGAGCGGGAGCTCCGCGCGCAAGGCCTCCACGGCACGTCCTACCGCTTCCCCATTGGCGACATTAAGGACTACGGCCGGCTGAGCAAGGAGGCCTGGTCGAGGTCCCTGCCGCTGCGGTGCCACGACATCGCCCCCCACGTTGCGCCTTTCCTCTACAACACCGTCCAGGAACACGGCAAGACGTGCTTCTCCTGGTTCGGCCCGGTCCCGAAAGTGACCATCAGCGACCCCGACCTCGCGAAGGACGTCATGTCCAACAAATTCGGGCACTTCGAGAAGACTAAGTTCCCGGCGTTGTCGAAGCTGCTGGCAGAAGGCCTCGCCAGTATCGAGGGCGACAAGTGGGCCAAACACAGGCGCATCCTCAACCCTGCATTCCAGCTGGAGAAAGTCAAGGTAAGCAGGCATATCGTGCTAGTTTAATTAAATGTTTCTTGCCCTAGTAGCGTTATGGTTTTGCTAAATCTAAATCTTTAGCCATCCGACGTATCCGGGTTAAGACTGGAGTAGATGTAAGAGAATCAATATTATTATCGACTTAAACTTACAAAAATATGAGTCGACCTAAGGTATGGATGAACTCTATTTTTTTAAGATCTGTACGTACGGATTGTCGTTTGGTCTAGCTAAGAATCAAACTTATGGTCCTTTATATAGTTTCTCCACCTATTAAGAAGAATGGCTCCCGATTTCATCCACGAATAGAAGCCTACAACTTGAAAGTTTTTTTTGGCTCTGATAGAGTATTATCGAAATGCGATGGACTGTAGAATAATTGACTGTTCCACTGTGTGACTCTGCAGCTCATGCTTCCAGCATTTTCTGCCTGCTGCGAAGACCTCGTCAACAGATGGACGGAGTCTCTCAGCTCCGACGGTTCATGCGAGCTGGATGTTTGGCCGGAGCTCCAGAACCTGACTGGAGATGTCATTTCTCGCACCGCATTCAGCAGCAGCTACCTTCAGGGAAGGAGGATTTTTCAGCTGCAGTCGGAGCAATCTAAGCGTCTGATGACGAACATTCGCAAGATTCTCATTCCTGGCTACTTGTTAGTTACTAATTAAACTTCATCAGTTTTTGCTATTTAACAACAAGTATAGTATGTCTGCAATGCATCCTATTTAATATGAAAAGTATCGTCTAAACTCATATGGAGCGTTATTTTCCATTGTTAGGTCCATGCCAACAGAAAACAACAGAAAGATGAATCAAAATACCAAGGAGATTGAGTCGATTCTACGAGATCTTGTTGGCAAAAGAATTCAAGCAATGAAACAAGGCGAAAGTACCAAAGATGACTTACTTGGTTTATTGCTAGACTCAAACATGAGACACGTGGATGAGCATGGGCAAACTTGCCTGGGAATGACAATGGAAGATGTTATCGAGGAATGCAAGTTGTTTTACTTTGCAGGAATGGAGACAACATCGGTGCTACTCACGTGGACAATGATTGTACTAAGCATGCACCCGGAGTGGCAGGACCGTGCAAGGGAAGAAATCATGGGTTTATTTGGAAAAAACAAACCCGACTACGAAGGCTTAAACGGGCTCAAAACAGTAAGCGCTTAATATAGTTGATTCTGCTTCATTCCATGATGTACAATTAATATTTGACCACGTACATTTTTCAATCAATGTATAACTTCTTGCATGTGTTGTATTTCAAATTGTAGGTGACCATGATCCTATATGAGGTACTCCGACTGTACCCACCAGCAATAACATTCAGTCGAAAAACTTACAAGGAGATGAAGATTGGAGACATTATGTACCCCGCAGGCGTGATGATTGAGCTACCTGTGATGTTCATCCATCACGATCCTGACATTTGGGGTAGTGATGTCAATGAGTTCAACCCTGAGAGGTTCGCCCACGGGATCTCCAAGGCATCCAAGAATCCAGGCGCTTTTCTCCCTTTTGGTTGGGGGCCACGTATATGCATTGGTCAGAACTTTGCACTACTAGAGGCTAAGATGGCGATGTCCATAATCATTCAGCACTTTGAGTTTGATCTTGCGCCTTCATATACTCATGCGCCACATACTGTGATAACAATGCATCCAATGCACGGGGCACAAATTAAACTCAGAGTTATTTGATAATTGAAGTCACTTTATTTGTATTGTCGCTGTCATGTACTCCCTCGGTTTTAGCTTGCTAAAAGGCTTACATTATAAAACAGAGTGAATATGATTTAGTGTGTATTAGATTTTTGTCTTCCGCTTATGGTTTGAGAGACCCGAGGATACAAATAAATATGGGTGGTAAAGTGGTCCGGTCTAATGTTTTGTAAGGTTATTGTACATAATATATAACTATGGTGTAATAGTTGTCAAATTGTGCACTTGCATGAGCTAATAGTGGATACAAGTAAACTAACACATTTCTGGAAAAAAAATAACATGTCGCAATAGTTTTGGGGCAGACTAATATGTACTAGTTTTACAAAACTCTCAGACTATGTCAAGTACACATTCTTGATCAAACTTCCTCGAGAGGAGAGTTAGTTTTGTTATTCAACATCCATATCATAATATGTAACTTTGCTAGAACTATCCGCAAAGACTAAGTATCACTGCGGAACATCAAAATCTTGTAGTAGTCAACTCTTTGAACTTCGTCGAAAACAACTTTTCGATAAGTACAACTTTCAAAGGATGTAAAAATCCATGTGTTTGTCGCTATATAGACCCTTTTCCCATCGTTAGGCATCAAGCATATCGAAAGGACTACCAAGTCACATACTTGATATTCATACAAGGGATACTATGGCGGATATAATGACTCATAGTCAATTTTACGAAGTAAGGGCCCATCATTTGCTTCCTTTATAAGGTCGAGGTCCTTCTGTTGTCAAAACAACACTTTACTCTTAAACCACAAGTTGGTGTCGCACCCGGACTTCTAGGGGATACTCACAGTCCGTTAAACAGTAGATACATGGCTTACGGGGCATACCGGCACCCGCATCTCAATATGAGCAGGCCAACACGTAAACGTGTGACAACCATTCTCTTACTGTTCATCGTCTGCGCAAACCATCCCGTAGAAATCCAGATACTTCCGTTGACGTACTTCAAAACATACACACATGGTACGTCAACGACGTTTGAACAAGCGATATCACAACAGATCTCTATGACACAAAAGATTGAAATAAGTTGCAAATAGCTCTCACTAGAGCAGAGATAGCAAATACAATCATTCAGAGGACACATGTCCCAACAATTCATCAGTACATCACAGCGGAAGCATTCAACATGTCTGAGTACAGACAAGATCCAAATAGGCCTAAGAGGCCGGAAACGAAAAGACGGAGCCCATCCACGAAGTCTCGGATCCTGCCCGGGTCCGCTATCTACTCGTCAGCAGTCTCGTCATACTCCACGTAGTAGCCACCATGTAGATCCTCGAAAACGTAGTCTGCGGAAACCACAGCCCCAAAGGGGTCAGTACATAAACGTACTGGCAAGCAAGACTCACAGTTCACCAAAGTGTAACCCGTCAACACCAAGCACAGATGCTTTGGGTTCAACGGAAGAAAGGGGATATGGAAGATGCTGCAACTGGCTGCTCTAACCCACTACGGAAACATACTACAACTTCCGGCTAACAGAAAGGAGATAAGATCGCGTATCGTAACCAACCTATCAACTAACTCCAAACAAACCCATCCTGGATCTCGCCCCTTATCCAAAGAAGCAATCCGAGGGTAACTCACACAGTTGAATTAATGATGGTTCAGATTATTGTGTCAATAAGCCTATTACTAGTCAAGTTGTTAATCATTGGGTGAAAGGTTGTTAATCATTAGGTTTAAGTTGTCCTGAGTACTTGTTAGCCAGTACTTTCACCAAGTAATCCATAACCGCGGAAAACACGGCTTCTCGAGAAGATTTATCCCTGCAGGGTTGCACCAATTTGGCCGTACACGCAAGAATAACCCGCCAGATGGGATGCCTCCCACCAAGCGGGGCACTCTACACAACTCAACTCTTCTTCGCATCAAGCCCAAAGCACCTTGGGCGGACGGCTAATCGAGCCCCGAAGAAAAGGGACCCTCATAGCACTCTAAGAACGTGCCCCCCTATATGCCGACTACAAAAGTTCCACTCTGGCCTGGGCTCGCAAAAACATGCATGCGGCAAAGGGAAAACACGAACTAAATGAGGCGATTTGGACGAGATGCAAATCGAATCAAATTGAGGGGGGCGCCCATACTCGCTTCCCACATGCGGTTAGTGCGCTCATCATGGATCGGTAGACAAGACCCTTTTCCTATTAGGGTCGACACTAGCAGGCCTCAAAACCACACAGGGCCTCCTGCCGGTGCCTTATCATCAAATTATTATTAACAATAACATTAGCATGATTGATTGATTAAACATCGAGCCCCCAGAACATAATGAAATAGTAACAGAAAGTAACGGGTAACAGACTCGAGCAAAACAACCCTAAGCATGCTAGTAAGACACGAGCAACAAGCAATGGTTATAGGTATGGAGGTGAGGCAATATCAGGGTTAAAGGATACATGTGATAGGTTCGTAACAGAAGCAACTAATCATAGGGCTAGCAGAATAGACAACGGAAAGTATCGGTAACCAATGTTGAAAGGAACACGATGGTTCATGTGAGTGATAACTTGCCTGCAAACCCAGTAGCCTGGTACTGAGCTAAATCCTTAGAAGGGGTGTCGTAAGAATCGTCGGTCTCAACGTCGTCGTGTATCCGAGAAGAAGCAAACAAACAATGCAGAAAGATAAACAATCAATAACATGGCATAGTGCACAAACATGGGATGATGCATGACCATTTAATTGATGCATCAAAATAAACTAGTTGACAAGATAACAACATGATTAAATGGACCCACATGCAATTGGGATTGCATATGGAAAGCCCATGAATTATGGTTGAATTAATTGTTTTACAACTAATCAACATATGAAAGTGGATTAGCATGATGCATGGATGAGGAAAACAGAAAAATAACAACAATAGAAGCAATTGGAAATAAGGTTTACCAAGTTTAGAAAAATCATTTATTAAGTTTTGGAATTTTGGTTACTTAAAGGTGTCACTCAAGCATTTGTTGTTTTCACTCATTTTAATTGTTCAAAATAGATAACAAAGTTTATATTTGAAAAGAAAACAAGATTTTAGTTGGAATACATGTTTCACTTGTTGAAAAAGGATTTCAAATAAATTATTTTGGAATTAAACAAGTTTAAGCAAGAATTAAATGAATTTAATTCAAACATGAACTTATTTGAATTTTTATTTGTGCAAAACATTGAGTGAAGTTCATATTTGAAAAGGTTATGCTTTTATGGTTGAAAACATATTTTATATGTCCCAAAAGAATTTGATTTGAAAAATATTGTAACATGACAAGTATGAAACACATCATTTGAAATTGTTTGAATTTCCATTATGAAAACAGAATAAAAACAGATGCAAAACAAATAGTAAACAAATGCAAACAAGGAAATAAATATGATGACATGATGCAATACTTTAATTAAACAAGAAATCAAACATTTCTAGGGGTATTTTCATACTTGGGATGTTACAGTTGGTCTAAGTACAAAGTTTTTGGACTTTTGTGGTTCAGTACGCAAACTCATCCGAAGTATCTACAACACATGTAGTGTCTTCTACTCTGTCAAAATAGCAAACCCTAGAACAACTTCCAGTGTTGCGATACTCTGATATGATAACAAAAATTCTCTAATCTCGTTGAGTTTGTACTGTCCTCCCACTCACTTATTTCGCAAGAACTAATTTCTCGAGAAATTAACCCTTCTTGACAAACAACATTTGTCTTTTGGTTCGGTGATAGGAGAAATACCCAATGTATTCTTTAGGAGAACCTTATAAACATATATTTATCCCATTTTGGTTGTAAACATTTTACAAACTAGATTATACCCCGCGCGTTGCTGCGGTGTTCTTTGGTGATATTAAATAATAGAATGGGAAATCATCTTTGAAAATTCCAATGAAAGTAATGTTTCAGTTCTTGTAGAGTACAACTTTCTGAGAAGAGACCAAGCATATAGCAACCTTCCAGCCTACCTTCTTAGCAAAAGTATATCTGAGAGCTCTGGATCGAAACAGGGACAATCTCGTAGTCGCATTATGCTGTTTTAGGCATAACATATACTAAGCACAATACTAAAAAATATATACCAGCTGTTTTTCTTCAAAAGATTGCAAGAGACTTGGGCATTGCCAAAAAGAAGGTTAGCTTGTCAATTTCATTTTTCACAATACCAAATCAAGGAAACAATGAAGTCCTTATCTGAATTGAACAACATGTGAATGATGATCCAAATAGTAGATAGGAGCCGATTGAACATGCTAGATGATATAACCACTATGTAGACCAAAAGGTGAATTCAGGTGAGTGAGCTTAAATTCTGCGGACATCTGACGAAACTGAAAAGGAGAGCACATCTTCTGGAAGTCCGCTTCCGTCCATTCGTGTCTATCAAATATAGTTGTATTTTCTGCGAAAAGTACAATGGTTCATGAAATAGGCACCTCAACCTACCAGAAAATGTGAGTACTTGTGTAATCTTTGGTTAGCACATCATACAAAGATATACATGAGATTAATTTTTGAAGACTCGATATCATGATGAAATTGCAGGTAAATGTACAAAATATTTGTTGAGAACAAATCACAAATCATGATACAGCGATACATAGGCTGTAATTACGAAGACCAGTATTACCATAAGCTAGCTCCAGCCAGTACCATAGTAATACAAAATCGATTAGAACAATTAATAGAGTTATACTGTACCTGATATTTCGATTCAGTTAACGATCCATGTAAGTGATGCGTGTCTACAAATAATTCAACCTGTGTCATATCGTTCATATGATTAGACAAAAGGAAATCCGTGATGCTACGCTCCAGCCCGTATGAAATAAACGTTTAGAGAAAAATATGGACAAAATACATGGTAATTCAATCTGGCTGATTCTGTGATGGTCTGCCTGCACACAAACTGACAAATGACAATAGAATACGACAGAAATCAAGTTATCTAAATATGCGTCAAACTTTCCTGAGAAAATGGAGCTGGCGGATCGAGAGGACTGGCTGAGGCATCATTCCAAAAACTACTATCATCATCCACCGTCCTGTTTGGACTTTGCAAGGACATAGAAAACAGTTAAGTGCTCGATTTTATAGTGACATAGATACAGAGAAGAAAGAATTTCTTCCTCCAATTGAACCCAAACACCCTGAATCTGGCACATAAACTGAATGGGTAGGAAGCAAGAATGGAGGATTAATAACCACATCACCCGTATAGGAGAGTGAGAGTAGCTGATTAGCGAGGAAGTTGTACTCGTTGGGGGATGCAGAATCACCGAGCGGGCGGCACAACGATAAGGCAAGCGTTCCAGGTTTCTCTGGTGCGACCCGGTGATGGTGGCTTCAAAGCACGTAGGGACACGAGTGAGTTACACGACATCAATCTGCGGTGGAGACGATGGAAAAGCAAACTCCAGTACTTAAAAGGGGTGACCGATTCCATCGTTGCCCCTGCATTCTTCTCCATGGAGTAGATGAGGAGGGAGAATAAATGGCGTCAGTTTCTTCTCCATGATACTTTAATACTTTAGTGGGGGAGATGAAGAGGAACAGAAGGGATAGAGAACAGAGAAGATAAGACTGTCCGTCGGGGCATGAGGTCCAGGACAGAGAAATAAAAATGCGACGGATGAAACATGACATATGTGACGTGGCATACAGCTAAACTGAAACTGATCGCTGTGACGTGGCAAGCTTGCATGTTCAGAGAATGAGACTTAGTGGGTTGCTCCCATTTAGATATTGTAGATTTGGCATTTCCGTATCTGTCCACATCTCTATTAGCCTTTCAATCAACACCCAACAATCATTTTTTCCAACCAACTGCATATAGTGTTAATTAAAAGTAAAATATATCGAAGATAGAAACCGAGGAATTACCTAATAAAAAATTGAATGTAGCAAGCAAAGTTACAAACAATTATAGGGCAATGGAATCGGGATGATGCATAGGTAAAGTAAGACTGTAGTCAAATCACATTTTTAAGTAGGTTTGGATGAATTACCACAAATAAATTGGGGTGAGTCGGATTTAATTTTCTCTAAGGTTGTTTGAAAAAGATAACAATGACCCTAATTTTTTTTATTTCTTATCCTTTTGTTCTCCTTACTCTTAGTTTCACTATAACCTTTTACTTACATTTTTTTGTAATGGACGAGTACTCATTTTACCTGGTGTCTATTTCCATGTCACCTGAGAAATCCTTATTCTAACTTGAAGATCAGATCATTTACTCTTCATCCAACAAAATTGGATAGGTACACCCTAAACTAAAATTGGGTGAAATTTTTGTTTGAAAAATGTGGAACCAAGTAACATTTTATAAATTGGAGTTTCTCACAATTGTTTGTTCCATCGTATATCTTAGAGTAAAACTTTTCTTATTTGTAACAATAATTCTTAGTTGCCTCAGAAATATTAAACCCACACATTAGAATTTAATTTATTTTGTAATTTTATAGAACCGGCATAAAATGGGTTACTATAAACGAAGTATTTTTTTTACAAAACTTGTATTTCTTTTATCATCTTGTTTTTCTTTATCAAGTCATGCGTATTGTATTTGCACCTAATTAATTAGCGAAAATCATGAATGAAATAATCGGTGAATGGAAGCGAAGAAGCAGGTGAAACAAATGTATGATACATGTCAAACAGATATATAATTGTTTCATTGTTGCATGCTTATTTTATATCATTGTTAAATGTTTCTATTATATTTTTATATCATTTTGGTCCATTTTTTGGATTAGCCTATTGACAAGATGCCCAGTGCCTATTCGTGGTATTTTTGCATGTTTTTGGATTCAACAAAGTTCTACAGGAAAAGTCCGTAGAAAATCTTGAAAATCCAGATCCCAATATTTATCCAAGGAGAAGACGAAATACAATAATCTGCCGGAAGAGGAGGACCAGGGGGCCATATGGGATCCCGGCCTGGGCCACCCCCAGGCCGCACCCCACTCGCGTGGGACCCGCATGGGTCCCCTCGGGGCGCCTCTTCGCCAATAAAATTCACATTGACCTAAAAATCCTAGAGATGGAATTTTTTTCCATGAAACATATATAGATCCCTCACCATCTCAAAACCCTAATTCGGAGCCCCGTTTCGACACCTTGCCGGAGGAATCATCATCGGATGCCTCTTCATCGCCATGGTTGTCTCCGAGATGATATGTGAGTAGTTCATCCTTGTCCTACGGGTCCATAGCAGTAGCTAAATGGTTATCCCTACTCCTTGTGCTAACATATCATGATTTTGTGAGCTGCCTAACAGGATCAAAATCGATCTTATGTAATTGCTACATGTTGTGTTTGCTGGGATCCAATGAATTATGAAGTTATCATCAAATTATGCATGTTTCTTATTGGTGATCTACCTATTATCTTATGTTTTTTTTATTTATTTACATTCTTTCAGGCTCTCCGATTCATGTGCTTACTATGGCAAAATAGTTGTGTGTATCTTCACTAATATTACCATAATTTTTTTCTTTCATAACAACATTCAACAAAGCGGGTTTAATTTCATAGGATTCTGCCTTAGTGGAAGGTGGAGCGATTGGTGTGCATATATTATTGGTACTAGGAGTCACAAAGCTTATTATTCTCAGCTGAACCCATGTAAGCAAGATAAAAACAAGATAAACTAATAAAAAAGGAAAAAAACTAGTAGCTGAAATTCTAATTTCTTTGTGTTTTGATATAGAGAAAACAGTAAACAAGCAAACAAGACTACATATAAAAAGTAACTAAGCAGCAAAAATAAATAAAGTGAAAGTGTGTAACTCCCCTAACTGAAAGCTTGAAGTCCCCCACAACAGCGTAAGAAATTGTTTGATTATCGGTGTGGATCACACACCCATTGGGGAACCCAAAGCAGAAGGTATGATGTAGCGTAACAACAAATTTCACTCAGTTAGAAATCAAGGTTATCAATCCAGTATGACTTCAATGACGATCAGTGAGATACTCGTGGCATGTCGAGCGTGAAGCTACACACAAAACACAAATATTTTCCATTCCCAACTTTCCAGTAAGGTTGACAATCTTCCCGTATTGCCAAAAACAATAGGATTAAAGACATTGACTGGTTGAAAGTAATAAAAGTAAAAAGTAACAATGATCAAGTGATGATGAAAATAGATAAAGGAGGTTATAATCAATATAAAAGAATGGACCGGGGGCCATAGATTCACTAGTGGTGTCTCTCCAATAAATGAAGTACATGTTGGGTGAACAAAATATCTCTAGGCAATTGATAGATCATGAGGGTATAATAATGTAATTATGATAAGAGAAGTATTTATTGCTCTATTTGTGTAGGCATTACGTCAAAATATATAACTAGAAATCCACCTTGACATCGCTATCCATCATGCATATCGTTGGTATTAAGTTTCACAACGTAACGAACTATCGT
The DNA here is from genome assembly GCA_028641055.1 of Alopecurus myosuroides. Taxonomy (NCBI): domain Eukaryota; kingdom Viridiplantae; phylum Streptophyta; class Magnoliopsida; order Poales; family Poaceae; genus Alopecurus; species Alopecurus myosuroides. Next base: position 279,129,994 of record CM054058.1, on the reverse strand, counting down.
AATAAACTCATCAGATAATATAAGAAATATACATATCTATAAAGATACATGAACATCGATGTTTTAATCTTAGTAGCAACAATATGTCCACGTCCTTAGACTTTTCTGTAACTCATGCCTAGGCTGATAGGTCATAAACATATACCTAATTTATGATGCTCCATGATCATATTTTGCCAATTGCTAATTGTTTTCTCCCTTATTTATAACATTTTTATATGTTTTCTGGGACTAACCTATTAACAAGATGCCAAGTGTCAGTTCCCTGTTTTCTGCTGTTTTTGGTTTCAGAAAAGTTGTTCTGCAAACATTCTCGGAATTGGACCCCACAAAGCCTGAAGTTCCTATTTTCCCCGGAAGCATCCAGAAACCGAAGAGAAGTCGAATGTTGGGAATATGCCCTAGAGGCAATCATGTATGATGTAATTCCCACTATATTCATAAAGTTATTAAGTTGTCCTTGTTTTGAACATCTGATATATGTCATTGAATATGTGATTCGATTGTGGAACTATATATTCATGTTGTTCATACTAGATTGTCCTTGGTCATTTAGGTTGTGCTGGACACACACCCTAGACTAATGTGAGTGTTGGCTGATGACACGGTTCCACTTGTCATGGGCATGGTGATGCCATTCCAACGTTCACGGACTTGGCTAAAGAGTTTAGCAAGTCGGACTGACCCACATTGAGATGCAACGATCAAGTCGTCATTTGCATGTCTCAATCAATGTAATCCTTAGACCTGAGGTTGTCGCACAATCCGAGTTGTGGATCACCAACTTAGGTTCTGTCAAACGTTGTTCTGTGACAAGGAAACCATAAAGGCAGAGTTCGGGTCGAATGAGAAGCAAGCTGCGTGATGTGGATAATCAAGATGGGATTTTGCCCCTCCAAATGGAGAGATATTCTCTGGGCCCTCTCGAGTGATATGATTCAGGAAGCATGGCCATGCACGACTCAGTTAAGTGTTAACTGTGTCGGTTGACTAAGAGTTAGTCAGATGAATCACATGTCACAGATCGAGAAGAGAGTTGAGCTATTTAAGGGATGACGATAAATCGCCTATATCTCGACAAGGTATATCGTGAGGCAAAAGGGACTAAGATGAATATCGCATTGAAAGGTATGTCGTCATGACTCAATGGTACTTGGGAGTCGGCACATTCTGCTAGGAGCCGCTACCGATTGATCGATTGGGAGTTGGACTCCAATCGTGTCCAAGTCACCATGAGCCTGCAGGGTCGCACACTTAAGAGCGGGAGCAAGTATTGGTCGGGTTGGACCCGAACCGGAAATGGACTGGTTTTGTGAGTCGGACTCACAGAGGGAATGGGCCACAAGTGTTGTGAAGCCCATTAGCATACGCTATATAAAGAGGGGCGCAGGTTGCCCAGCGGGCACGTTAGTCCACTCTCCCATGCGTTGGGAACCCTAGCCCCACTCAGTCCATCCGCCCCGCCGGACCTAGCAGTCCGCCGTCGGAGCTCCTCCTCGTACGTGTGGATACCGGCAGAGGTGCTGTACGTTCAGCACTTCGACGTTCGAGGGATTGGATCGGCCGGACCGGATCGTGGGACTGCACTGCCCCGACGCGCTGCATCGATAATCCGCACCTGCGCGTCTAGTGGTAATACTCGTGGCCTTCTACCTCGGCTAGATCTTGGAAGCATCGCGTAGGAAAAGTTTTTGTTTATCTCTACGCGTTCCAACAGTGGTATCAGAGCGGTAGCTTATGGTATTAGGCCCGAGAACCGTACATATGTGATATGTAGTAAGCGTTAGATGTGATCTAATTGCTGTTTTGGTGGTCGTTCTATGAGATAGATCGGTTTTGTACAAGGTTGATTGGATCAATCGTACTCGGCGTTAATGGATGATCAGCTTTCCGTGATCATACTGCTAAGGTCGTGAAACAACATACCCCTACCGGTCGGTTTCCGCCATCGGGGTATACCGTGACACATAAATCCAGTTGCGGTGATCAAAGATCAAAGAGTTTGGTCGAATCGGAATACGGATCAGATTCGGGTAAAATCGTTTTATCCGATGAAGAAATCCATGATCGGAATGCAGATGAGATATGCGTTTTCCGAAATCGTCGGGCGCTGCCCGCACCCGCGAGGGACCGCCGGCTTCGCCCTGTCGTAGCGCCTTAGATGTCGTTACGAGTTTCACAACGCCGGTAGATATCGTGTCTATGCATAACTTGTTTTTGCAGGAAGTTGTGAATGGTATGGCTTATGTGCATGTGATGTGTGTAATCCATACATGATCTGCGTATCATGTTCTTGTCAGCCGGCTGGAGCCTAGGTGCTGTCATTTTATTGTATAACGACCTGCGTGTCGGATTCTCTATGTAAATTTTTTATTTACTAGCTAGTGTAGCTTGTTGGAGAACCCGGTGGCATGCAAGTCGATGTACAAGTCGGATATATGGAGTAAGATGGCACGTGACAAGAGTTGGCACGAGTCGACTTACAAGCTTTGTGGAGATGGAGATCACCATGAAGAGAGCCATACCATTTCACATTATAATTGCTTTATTTGTGTTATTGTTATGTATCTATTTACCTCTATTTAGATAGTTGGTAGATTCTTTAATCCCTCAAAGAAGGTCTAGTCGGTCGCCCCGCCAGTGCTGCACCATCACAAGTCGGACATTCTTGGTAGTGGGCTCATAAAATTGAGGTGCTACCAATTCTTTCCGGTTAGGTGGATTTGAGTCGGACTCTTACAAGCAGAAGCACTTGGTAATCTAGACGAGTCCATCACAACGGTTGTGGGGCTCGGGGCTCGGTAGGTTGGGAGCCGGGGCATGTGATGTCACCCAACTAACAGGAGTCGTATTGGATACGATTGGCAAGGTGTTGCCTACCTAGATCACTTGACGGCTAGCGGTGATGCTAAAGCTCACTAGTCGGCTTGCTTATTTAGGATCTTGAATCACTTAGCAACCATCGGAGGGATGTTGGTTCTAGTGGGAGCATAAGTATTAAAACGTTTAATATGCCTGCTCTTTTATGAATACATGTCTTAAGTGTTTTTGCGTATTTTCTGTTGTAGATCAATGGCACCTAGAAACCTTCCTCAGTTGTCCGCGTTTGCGATGAGGTCAATCCTAGAGAAAGATAAGATTAATGGAACTAATTTCACCAACTGGTATCGTAATCTGAGGATAGTCCTCAAACATGACAAGAAAGAACATGTTCTAGAAACTCCACTTCCAGATGAGCCTGATGACGATGCGACTGTCGCTGTCATGAATGCCTACCGTAAGACTAGAGATGAGTCTACGGAAATCAGCTGTCTTATGCTTGCACACATGGAACCGGACTTGCAGCAGCAGTTCGAGAATGTTGAGGCCTACGATATGATCGAAAGCCTCAAAAGTATGTTCCAGGCTCAGGCAAAGACCGAGAGGTATCAAGTCTCTCAAGCTTTGCTGGGCTGTAAGCTGAAAGATGGCGATCCACTGAGTCCGCGTGTAATCAAGATGATTGGTTACATTCAGTCTCTGGATCGGCTGGGCGTCCCAATTAACGAAGAGTTCGCTACTGATATAATTCTGAACTCTCTTCCTAGTGCGTATGGTTCGTTCATCTCGAACTACCATATGCATGGTATGGATAAGAGTATCACTGAATTACATGGGATGCTCAAAACGGCAGAGGCTGATATCAAGAAAGGCGCCAGTCAAGTGTTGATGGTGCAGAATAAGGCTAAGTTCAAGAAGAGTTCTTGGACTAAGAAGAAGAAGGATAAGTCAGGAGGTAGCACCCATGGCCCTGTCCAGAGTGCTCCCTCAAAGACTAAACCTTCTCCTACAGCCGGAGCCAACTGCTTCTATTGCAAGCAAGATGGCCACTGGAAGAGGAACTGCACCAAGTATTTGGCTGACAGAGACAAGAGTGGAGGTGTGACTTCCAACTCAGGTACGCTTGTGTGCAATGTTATAGACATTTATCTTGCGGATGCGCCTAATAGTTCTTGGGTATATGATACCGGATCGGTCATTCACATTTGCAGCTCGTTGCAGGGACTGGTAAGAACTAGGAGCTTGGCAAGAGGAGAGGTTGATATCCGGGTCGGCAACAAGGCGAGAGTCGCTGCGTTGGAAGTCGGCACGATGCAACTTTATTTACCTTCAGGATTTATTTTGGAACTAAATAATTGTTATTATGTTCCAGCGCTTAGTCGAAACATTATTTCCGCCTCATGTTTGATGAGACAAGGTTATGAGTCGAATATTAAGAATAATGGTTGTTCTTTATATTTGAAAGATATGTTTCATGGCTTTGCACCCGTTCAGAACGGGTTATTTATTTTAAATCTTGATGGTGAATCGGTCTATAACATAGATGTTAAAAGGTTGAAACCAAATAATCTGAATATGACTTACTTTTGGCACTGTCGGCTTGGTCATATAAGTTGGAAGCGCATGAAGAAGCTCCATGATGATGGACTTCTAACTTCGTTCGACTTAGAGTCATTCGAGACATGCGAATCATGCCTACTAGGCAAAATGACCAAGACACCTTTTGCAAGGAGTTGTGAAAGGGCATCTGACTTGTTAGAACTAATACATAGTGATGTATGTGGTCCAATGAGCACGACAGCCAAAGGTGGTTATGAGTACTTCATTACTTTCACTGATGATTTGAGTAGGTATGGATATATCTATTTAATGAAACACAAGTCGGAAGCCTTTGAAAAGTTCAAGGAATTCCAGAGTGAGGTACAAAATCAACTCGGCAAGAAAATAAAGTTTCTACGGTCGGACCGTGGAGGCGAGTACATGAGCCATGAGTTTGATGACCATCTAAAGAGTTGTGGATTAGTTCCTCAACTCACTCCGCCGGGTACACCGCAGAGAAACGGTGTATCGGAACGGAGAAATCGGACCTTGTTGGACATGGTACGATCAATGATGAGTCGGACAGATCTACCTTTATCATTTTGGGGTTATTGTCTAGAAACTGCAGCTTTCACACTAAACAGAGTACCATCAAAGTCAGTACAGAAGACACCACATGAGATGTGGACTGGTAAAAGGCCAAGTTTGTCTTTTCTTAAGTTTTGGGGTTGTGAAGCATTTGTCAAGCGACTTCAGTCGGACAAGCTCACGCCCAAGTCGGAGAAGTGTATTTTCGTGGGGTATCCGAGGGAAACCTTGGGGTACTACTTCTACAACCGGGAAGAGGGCAACTCGGAATGGTGTCTTCCTTGACAAAGAGTTTCTCAGTCGGGAAGTCAGTGGGAGCACGGTGCAACTCGAAGAAATTCGAGAAGAACCAGCTAGGGGCGAGTCGGCAATGGCCTTGGAGGCTGAGCCGGTCGTGGTACCTACACCGGTTACAGCACCTGAACCTCGGAGATCTGCCAGATTACAGAGTGCTCGAGATGTTTTACTGTTAGACAGTAATGAGCCGGCAACTTATTCGGAAGCGATGGTGGGATCTGATTCCGAGTCATGGCTTGGAGCCATGAGATCCGAGTTGAAGTCCATGGATGAAAACCAAGTTTGGAATTTGGTTGATCTGCCTGACGGTGCAAGACCCGTCGAGTGCAAATGGGTCTTTAAGAAGAAAATTGATATGGATGGAAATATTTCCGTCTATAAAGCACGACTTGTCGCGAAGGGGTTCCGACAAGTTCAAGGAGTTGACTACGACGAGACCTTCTCGCCCGTAGCGATGCTTAAATCAATTCGGATCATGTTAGCCATAGCAGCCTATTTCGACTATGAGATATGGCAGATGGATGTCAAGACAACTTTCCTTAATGGAAATTTAACTGAGGACGTGTATATGATACAGCCCGAAGGTTTTTTCGATCCAGATAATGCTGACAAGGTATGCAAACTTCAGAAATCCATTTATGGGTTGAAGCAAGCATCTCGGAGTTGGAACATTCGCTTTGATGAGGTAGTCAAATCGTTTGGCTTCATCAAGAGTGATCATGATTCTTGTTTATACAAGAAGTTTAGTGGGAGCAAAGTAAACTTTCTAATCTTATATGTGGATGACATATTACTGATTGGAAATGATGTCATGATGTTGCAAGAAACCAAAGAGTCATTGGAAAGGAGTTTCTCAATGAAGGATTTGGGTGAGGCGACTTACATATTAGGAATGAGGATCTATAGAGATAGATCAAGGCGGCTCATTGGATTGAGTCAGAGTACTTATCTGGACAAGGTTTTGAAGAAATTCAAAATGGAAGAGTCCAAGAAGGGATTCTTACCGATGTCCCATGGCATAAAACTTAGCAAGACTCAGTGTCCTTCGACAACTGATGAGCGAAGTCGTATGAGTGTGATCCCGTATGCTTCGGCAATCGGATCCATCATGTATGCCATGATTTGTACTAGGCCAGATGTTCCCTATGCTCTAAGTGTTACGAGCAGATACCAGGCTGGCCCTGGCAAAGCCCACTGGGCAGCGGTTAAAAACATCCTTAAGTACTTGAGAAATACTAAGAAAATGTTCCTAGTTTATGGAGGTGATGAGGAATTCAGTGTAAAGGGTTACACGGATGCGAGTTATCTCACCGACTCAGATGATTCTCGTTCGCAATCTGGATACGTGTTCGTGATGAACAGAGGGGCTGTGAGCTGGAAGAGTTCCAAGCAAGATACGGTGTCTGCATCTACAACAGAGGATGAGTATATTGCTGCCTCAGAGGCGGCAAAGGAAGCTGTTTGGATCAGGAACCTCCTGATTGATCTTGGTGTGGTTCAGGGCGCGTCCAATCCTTTGGACGTATATTGTGACAACAATGGTGCTATCGCACAGGCCAAGGAACCTAGACAACACCAGAAGAACAAACATATACTCATGCGGTACCACCTCATTCGCCAGTTTGTCGAACAAGGTGATATCAAGTTATGCAAAGTACACACGGATGCAAACATTGCAGATCCGTTGACAAAGGCGCTACCATAGCCTAAGCATGAGGCGCACACGAGAGGCATGGGCATTCGATGCCTAGGCATATGATGCCAGGATGATTGACTCTAGTGCAAGTGGGAGACTGTTGGGAATATGCCCTAGAGGCAATCATGTATGATGTAATTCCCACTATATTCATAAAGTTATTAAGTTGTCCTTGTTTTGAACATCTGATATATGTCATTGAATATGTTATTCGATTGTGGAACTATATATTCATGTTGTTCATACTAGATTGTCCTTGGTCATTTAGGTTGTGCTGGACACACACCCTAGACTAATGTGAGTGTTGGCTGATGACACGGTTCCACTTGTCATGGGCATGGTGATGCCATTCCAACGTTCACGGACTTGGCTAAAGAGTTTAGCAAGTCAGACTGACCCACATTGAGATGCAACGATCAAGTCGTCATTTGCATGTCTCAATCAATGTAATCCTTAGACCTGAGGTTGTCGCACAATCCGAGTTGTGGATCACCAACTTAGGTTCTGTCAAACGTTGTTTTGTGACAAGGCAACCATAAAGGCAGAGTTCAGGTCGAATGAGAAGCAAGCTGCGTGATGTGGATAATCAAGATGGGATTTTGCCCCTCCAAATGGAGAGATATTCTCTGGGCCCTCTCGAGTGATATGATTCAGGAAGCATGGCCATGCACGACTCAGTTAAGTGTTAACTGTGTCGGTTGACTAAGAGTTAGTCAGATGAATCACATGTCACAGATCGAGAAGAGAGTTGAGCTATTTAAGGGATGACGATAAATCTCCTATAGCTCGACAAGGTATATCGTGAGGCAAAAGGGACTAAGATGAATATCGCATTGAAAGGTATGTCGTCATGACTCAATGGTACTTGGGAGTCGGCACGTTCTGCTAGGAGCCGCTACCGATTGATCGATTGGGAGTTGGACTCCAATCGTGTCCAAGTCACCATGAGCCTGCAGGGTCGCACACTTAAGAGCGGGAGCAAGTATTGGTCGGGTTGGACCCGAACCGGAAATGGACTGGTTTTGTGAGTCGGACTCACAGAGGGAATGGGCCACAAGTGTTGTGAAGCCCATTAGCATACGCTATATAAAGAGGGGCGTAGGTTGCCCAGCGGGCACGTTAGTCCACTCTCCCATGCGTTGGGAACCCTAGCCCCACTCAGTCCAGCCGCCGCACCGGACCTAGAAGTCCGCCGTTGGAGCTCCTCCTCGTACGTGTGGATACCGGCAGAGGTGTTGTACGTTCAGCACTTCGACGTTCGAGGGATTAGATCGGCCGGAACGGATCGTGGGACTGCACTGCCCTGACGCGCTGCATCAATAATCCGCACCTGCGCGTCTAGTGGTAATACTCGTGGCCTTCTACCTCGGCTAGATCTTGGAAGCATCGCGTAGGAAAAGTTTTTGTTTATCTCTACGCATTCCAACATCGAAGAGGGGCAACAGGGGGGGCCACACCATAGGGTGGCGCGAGTCCCCTAGCCGCGCCACCTATGGGTGTGCGGCCCCTGGAGCTCCACCACCTTTTCCCTTTCGCCTATTTAAGCCCCCCGGATGGAAAACCCTAAGCACCTGATCAAAATCCCCGAAAAAGTTCCGCAGCCGCCGTCACCGTCAACCCTAGATCGGGAGGGTTCTGAAGCTGTTTTCCGGCACCCTGCCGGAGAGGAAATCATCACCGGAGGCTTCTACATCACCATGCCTGCCTCCGGAGGTATGCGTGAGTAGTTCATCCTTGGAATACGGGTTTGTAGCTGTAGCTAGATGGTTGTCTCCTCCTCATATGCCTCCATGTTTAGATCTCGTGAGCTGCCCATCATGATCGAGATTGATCTTATGTAATTCTATATGCTGTATTTGCTGGGATCCGATGAATATTGACCTTATGCCAATTTGATTATAGTCTTTATTGCATATGTTATTTTCGATCTTGCATGCTTTCCGTTGCTAGTGGTTGCTCTGTCCAAGTAGTTGCTAGTGACTCCAAGAGGGAGTATTTATGCTTGCTAGTGGGTTCATGCCTTCTTGTTGCCTTGCTTGAGTGACAGAAACATGAAGGGGGAGGATGTGCTGTTGCCATTAGGGAGAAAACAGCGGTGAGAGTGCCCGCGTGCATAATCATTGCTTACATTGCACACTTTGTTTAATGCAATTATATGTTGCTTGCAACTTAATACCTAGGGGGGTTCGGATGATAATCTGAGGGTGGATTATTAGTCATAGACGCAGATGGATGTCGGTCTATGTATCTTGTTGTAATGCCCGCACTAAATACCATAGTAATCTTCATGTTATATTGTGCACTACGGTGCAACCTCTATTTGTCAATTGCCCAACTGTAATTTGTTCACCCAGCATGCTATCTTTTCTGGAGAGACACCACTAGTGAAACTATGAACCCCGGTCCATTTTCCACACTATTAAACAAACCACAACATTTTCCTGCTTTCTTTACTTACTGCAAGCATACACTGTTTTCCACACTATACGTCTAATCTTTGTTTTCAACAAGACCGGTGAGATTGGCAACCTCACTGTACCGTTGGGGCAAAGTATTTTGGTTGTGTTGTGTGCAGGTTCCACGTTGTTGCTGACACCGGTGAAGCGCCAGCACCACCATCAGTGGCATCAACCTTCTGAAGATTCTCTTTCTCCTACTGGATTGATAACCCTGGTTCTTAACTAAGGGGAAAACTTCTAACGCTGTGCTCATTACACCCTCCTTTTGGGGTTCCCAACAACACATAGCAAGGATTTTTCTGGCGCCGTTGACGGGGAGAAGAAGTCTTCTGGCAAGGGGAGTCTCTCACTCTCAACCACTTTATTTTGTTTATTGTCTTGTTTTTATTTTTGTCTTGTTTTTATCCACTATATTGAAAGCACAAAAAATTAGTTTACTTCATAGCTGTTATTTATTTGCTTGCTATTATTCTGCTAAACTGAGTTCCTCTAAGAATACTAAGTTGTGTGATTTCACTAGCACAAACAACAATGATTTTATTTGCACAACTATTGCTCCACCTGCTCCTACTGCTACTTTCTATGAGATTAAACCTTCTTTATTAAATCTTGTGATGAAAGAACAATTTTCTGATATTAGTACTGATGATGCTGCTGCCCACCTTAATAATTTTGTTGAACTATGTGAGATGCAAAAATATAAAGATGGAGATGGAGATATTATTAAACTGAAATTATTTCCTTTTCTTTGAGAGGAAGAGATAAAGAATGGTTGCTATCTTGTCCTAGAAATAGTATTTATTCATGGACTAAGTGTAAAGATGCTTTCATTGTAAAATATTATCCTCATGCTAAGATTATATCCCTAAGAAGTGACATAATGAATTTTAAGCAATTTGATAATGAACATGTTGCTAAAGCTTGGGAAAGAATGAAAACTATGGTGAAGAATTGTCCCACTCATGGACTGACTACTTGGATGATTATACAAACTTATTATGCAGGGCTGAATTTTTCCTCAAGGAACCTATTGGATTCAGCTGCTGGAGGTACCTTTATGTCCATCACCTTGGGCAATTCAACAAAGCTTCTTGATGATATGATGATAAATTATTCAGAGTGGCACACTGAGAGAGCTCTAGAAGGTAAGAAGGTAAATTCTGTCGAGGAAACCTCCTCTTTGAGTGAAAGGCTTGATGCTATTATGTCTATGCTTGTTAATGGTAAAGCTCAAGTTGATCCAAATAATGTTCCTTTAGCCTCTTTGGTTGCTCAAGAAGAGCATGTTGATGTATACTTTATTAGAAATAATAATTATAACAACAATGCTTATAGAAATAATTTTGGTGGGAACAATTATAAGCCCTGTCCTCCTAATAGTGGTAGTGGTTTTTCTTATGGTAGATCTGGAAGGCCTAGTGAGGAAAGAATTGTAGAAGTTGAAAAAGCAACTAAGAACTTTATGCAAATGCAATATGAACAAAATAAGTTGTTTACTACAAATATGGAAGAACAATCTACTATGTTGAGAACTATTAGCCAACAAATCGGAAATTTGAATAGAGAAATCTCTGGTTTGCAAGGTAAAATTTCAAGTGCTGAGATTAGTATTTTGGCCCTGTCAGAGGCACAATTTTCTTTGATCAATAAAATGGTTGCTAAAACTGAAACCATTGAAGATAATCCTTTTTCTTCAACCAATGCCATCCAAGTTCGAATTGATGATAATGTTAGGTTGATGGATGAATTACGTGCTACGTGGGAAAGAGAACATGAATTGGCTAAAAAGAATAATATTGCTAGAGTTTGCACTATCACAACCACTAGTAAAAATTAAGCTCCAAGTGCTAGTAAACCTCCTACTATAAATGGTAAAGTAGTTGGTGTTTACAAAGTCCCTACTCCTTTGGTAAAACGTGCTAAATTGCCTCAAACTGCTGAAACTACTTCTAATAAAAGTGTTGAAATTTTTAGAGATATGGGAGATAATGGTTCCATTACTTTTGATTATCATAATATTGATTTTGCTGATTGCAATATCTCTGAAGTTATTATGTTTCTAAAAAATCTTGCTAGAAGTCCCAATGCTAGTGCCATGAATATGGCCATTACTAAACATATTACCAATGCTCTCATGAAAGTTAGGGAAGAAAAGTTGTAACTTGAGACATCTATCCCTAGAAAATTAGATGATGGTTGGGAGCCTATCATTAAGATAAAAGTAAATGATTTTTATTGCAATGCTTTGTGTGATCTTGGTGCTAGTATCTCTGTTATGCCTCAAAATTTTTATAATATGCTTGATTTACCACCGTTAGAACACTGTTATTTGGATGTTCATCTTGCTGATAATGCTAAGAAGAAACCTCTTGGTAGAATTGATGATGTTCTCATTATGGTGAATAATAACCTTGCCCATGTTGATTTTTTTGTTATGAATATTTAATGCAATGCTTTTTTTCCTATTGTTTTGGGAAGACCTTTTCTTAGAACTATTGGTGCTATTATTGACATGAAAGAGGGGAGTATTAAATATCAACTTCCCCTCAAGAAAGGTTTGGAACACTTTCCTAGAAATAAGATGAAGCTAACTTTTGACTCTTTTATTAGAGAAAAATATGATGTTGATGCTTATTCACTTGAAAATACTTGAGTTTCCCTTTTATGCCTAGCTGAAAGGTGTTAAAGAAAAGCCCTACCGGGAGACAACCCGTTTTATTTCTCTGTTTTCATTCAGTTTTCCTTTGTTTTCTTTGGTGTGCTTTACACCTGGGTGTTTTCTATTTACTTAGCAACCCCTCTGTATCTTCGCTTTCAAGTTTTTGTTGAGCCAAGTAAAGCCTCTAGTGGAAAGTTGACACTATATTTCGGATTTCTGCGCAGAAACAGATTTCTGCTGTCCACTGTTAATTCCGTCAAAAATCACAGAACATTCAAAATGACCTGAGCTTTTTTGTGCTTAATCCTGAGTTATATACGCAACTTTTCTTAGAAGACCAATTTTTTATTTGAGCAACATAAGATGTTTGAAAAAATCGATCTTTACCTACTGTTCTGTTTTGACAGATTTCTGCCATTTATTGCATTTGCATCTTAATATCTTTCTTTTGGTGTTCTTTTGAGAAAAAGGGTTTTGAAAGAATTTGTGAAAGTATCTAATGTGTTTTTGAGTGTTAGACTTGTGTTGAAACTGAACCATGTGAATTTATTATTTCGATTGCACTAACGTTGCTAATGAAGATTGTGAGAATTTTGATGTGAAGGAAGTTTTTAAGGGTCAAGAGAAGAGGATGATATGATGTGATCAAGAAGAGTGAAAATCCTAAGCTTGGGGATGCCCCGGTGGTACATCCAAGCAAATTCCAAGAAGACTCAAGCGTCTAAGCTTGGGGATGCCCCGGTGGTATATCCAAGCAAATTCTAAGAAGACTCAAGCGTCTAAGCTTGGGGATGCCCAAGGCATCCCCTTTTTCATCAACAAATTATCAGGTCACTTCTAGTGAAACTATATTTTTATTCGGTCGCATATTATGTGCTTTACTTGGAGCGTCTTTTATTTTTGTTTTTAGTTTGCTTTTGCTTTTTATTTCAGTTTGTTGTTACTTTTTCAATAAGCTTGGTTGGACCCCATCATTCTTTTATTGGAGAGTGACACACTCCGCTTTTTCATGAGAATACGTTGTATTCTTAATCTCTGTTTAGCTGCTGCATTTATTCAGCTCCTGTTTTACATGCATCTCTTATCAGAGTTGTTAGTTTTAGTAGTGTTATTTGAGTACTCTCATGTTTGCTTTATGTATCATAAAGAATATTTTTGTTATATCATTTTTTGTATGGTGCTTGTTGGGAGAAAGAAAACTGCTGCTTGAAGTAGAATTTATAACAGTACTAGTAGAAGCTTGTATAGACTCTGGCTAGAACTTTTTCATGCTATGCTAAATGTTATTATAGTTTTAAAGCCTTGTGGTTATTGATTAGCATGATTAGCCTCAAATATCTGAGAGTGTTTAATATGTATTGAAACATTCATGAGTTGTTCTGATCATAGTAAAGCATCAATATATGGTATTCTCTTTCGAATGTTTTATTTGGTTAACTTGGCGCATGCTCACACCATGTTTATGACTACAAACCAGTCACGAATAGCCTCCATGACCACTTAGTTTTTGAACTTTTGATACTGTTTATGTTTTAATTAATGATGCTTATGTCGCTATGCATGATTATGGCTCTTATACTCTCTTGATTTGTCGCTCCCAGTCTTTTGCTAGCCTCCACTTGTACTGAGTATGAGCTCTACTCGTGCATCTAAAATCCCTTAAACCAAAGTTTTTTTCCATTGTGTACACCATACCTACCTACATGTGGTATTTAACTGCCACTCCAAGTAAATTCCTCATGTGTTACCTTTAAAACCTTCAAAATTACTCCTGCTTTATGTTCCTGTTTTTTCTCATGAGGACGTCAATAGAGAATCTTTATCTCACTTGTTGATTGGATTTCACACCCTGGACTAGTGGCTTCATCCGCTTATCCAAATGATAGAAGAGCTGGCAGCGGGGTGCCCAGCCCCAAACTATTGCAAACAAATTCTCTTCACTATTTTTGCCCCTGATGTATCAGTCAAAGCATAATTGTGCAAACAAAAGAGAAAGAGGGATGACCTTCTACACCAGTTGCATCCTTCACCATGGGAGCCGCTCTTCTGAATCCAGTTGGCTTGTGACGTACTGTATTTTCTGTTTACCATTTGTTGACATTAGCATACATCTCCCAAAATATAGACACTCCTCCATGGTATGTGATTGTTGGAAGGCACCCGAGGATTCAGTTAGCCATGGTTTGTGAAATATGGATGAGAGGAGTGTCAAACTTTTAATACCTCTGTTTAATAAAACAAAATCTCTAGCACATGAGTGATCCCTGCTTCCCTCTGCGAAGGGCCTTTCTTTTACTTTTATGTTGAGTCTCCATTTTCTAACTTTATGCACAGTTGAGAGAGCATTTTTGCCATTCTGAGTTCTATGTGCATTTGTCCCATAAGCATCAATAATTACTTCATGATGTGATATCATTTGTTCTTAAATTATTTGTTCTAGTCTTCCTCTTGAACTTTGAAGGTGTCCTGGCATTTATGTTTTGCCCCACTTTTAAGGACTATCGAAATATCACTTTGCCATGCTTTCTTTATACCTGGAACAAACGTCTACCTTTGTTTGCATTATTATTCATGATCCTTTATTTGAGTTACTCTTCGTGATGCAAAGTAATTGCTATGCTTTATTATTAAAGTTTTATTTATCATGCCTGTGTTTAAAGTTTTATGATCACAGTGTGCATATGCTTTTACATTAGATTGATCAAGTTTATGTTAGTAGAATGTCACCTCAGAAATTATTGTTTTATCGTTTACCTACTCGAGGACGAGTAGGAACTAATCTTGGGGATGCTTGATACGTCATAAACGTATCCCTAATTTCTGATGCTCCATGATCATATTTTGCCAATTGCTACTTGTTTTCTCCCTTATTTATAGCATTTTTATACGTTTTTTGGGATTAACCTATTAACAAGATGCCAAGTGCCAGTTCCATGTTTTCTGTTGTTTTTGGTTTCAGAAAAGTTGTTCTGCAAACATTCTCGGAATTGGACACCACAAAGCCCGAAGTTCCTATTTTCCCCGGAAGCATCCAAAACACCGAAGAAGAGGGGTAACATGGGGGGCCACACCATAGGGTGGCGCAGGTCCCCCTGGCCGCGCCACCTATGGGTGTGGGGCCCCTGGATATCCACCGCCTTTGCCCTCTCGCCTATTTAAGCCCCCCAGATGGAAAACCCTAAGCACCTGATCAAAATCCACGAAAAAGTTCCGCAGCCGCCGTCACCATCAACCCTAGATCAGAAGGGTTCTGAAGCTGTTTTCCGGCACCCTGCCGGAGAGGAAATCATGTTCGGAGGCTTCTGCATCACCATGCCTGCCTCCGGAGTGATGTGTGAGTAGTTCATCCTTGGACTACGGGTTCGTAGCTGTAGCTACATGGTTGTCTCCTCCTCATATGCCTCCCTGTTTAGATCTCGTGAGCTACCTATCATGATCGATATTGATCTTATGTAATTCTATATGATGTGTTTGCTGGGATCCGATAAATATTGACCTTATGCCAAGTTGATTATAATCTTTATTGCGTATGTTATTTGAGATCTTGCATGCTTTCCGTTGCTAGTGGTTGCTCTGGCCAAGTAGTTGCTAGTGACTCCAAGAGGGAGTATTTATGCTTGATAGTGGGTTCATGCCTCCTTGTTGCCTTTCTCGAGTGACAGAAACGTGAAGGGGGAGGATGTGTTGTTTCCATTAGGGAGAAAATAGCGGTGAGAGTGCTCGCGTGCATAATCATTGCTTACATTACACACTTTGTTTAATGCAATTATCTGTTGCTTGCAACTTAATACCTAAGGGGGTTCAGATGATAACCTGAGGGTGGATTATTAGTCATAGATGCAGATGGATTCTATGTATCTTGTTGTAATGCCCGCACTAAATACCATAGTAATCTTCATGTTATATTGTGCACTACGGTGCAACCTCTATTAGTCAATTGTCCAGCTGTACTTTGTTCACCCATCATTCTATCACTTATGGAGTGACACCACTAGTGAAACTATGAACCCCGGTCCATTTTCCATACTGTTAAACAAACCACAACATTTTACTGCTTTCTTTACTTACTGCAAGCATACACTGTTTTTCACACTATACGTCTAATCTTTGTTTTCAGCAAGACCGGTGAGATTGACAAGCTCACTGTACCGTTGGGGCAAAGTATTTTGGTTGTGTTGTGTGCAGGTTCCGCGTTGTTGCTGACACCGGTGAAGCGCCAACACCACCGTCAGTGGCATCAACCTTCCGAAAATTCTCTTTCTCCTACTGAATTGATAACCCTGGTTCTTAACTAAGGGAAAAACTCCTACCGCTGTGCTCATCACACCCTCCTCTTGGGGTTCCCAACAACACATAGCATAGGCACAGAGGACGCATGAACCTACTATCTAGCACAAACTCCCTCTTGTAAATACAAGTAACTACTTGGCCAAATCAACTAAGAGTACCCGAGAGAATGCAATAAGTTAAATAAAACACGAGTATAATAATAGTAACAAGATCATATACATTAGATAAACAATTTGATCTTAACTTCACGATTCATCGGATCCTAGCAAACACAACACGTAGCAATTACAATAGGACGATCTTGATCACACGATCGTGGCATGGAGGCACAAGGAGGAGAGACCATGATGCTTGCAAGTGCACACGGTTGTTATACCTAGTTTTTAAATAAGAGTATCGAACCACAATGGAGCTACAGAAATAGTCCTCTAGGTTTATCTTTGATCACTTACTCTCGTTGGTGCTATCCAAACTATCTATAGGCTAAAACAAATAGTAAAATGACTGAAATAAAGATTGTAAAATAATTGTAAATAAAACAATAAACTAAACTAAACAAAATAAATAAATAAAGCGGACTAATGGATGGTTGAACATTTGAACTGCAATAGGGATAAAGGCGTTCTTGGAAAGGGCGGTCCTACCACTAGCATACTTGTGAATTGATTAGGCGTGCGCAATTTTTTCATTTACATAATTTGTGAGGGTGGAGCTCTGTGTATTAATGTGTCTCGATGCCTCGGTTAACACACTACTCGCAACCACCATGTAGAAAAGATGGTAAGCGATGCACATACTGGCACTAGTGGGTCTTCCCACGAACGTGGTATTGGTATGGTGAGTTCTCCGTTGATCCCACGTTGGAGATTGCGCGAAAGGAGGAGCGACTTTCTGTCCTGTCATACTCACTCGCCAGTCATCCTCAAACCAACACGAACAACCCATCATGGATCTATGGCACAATATTGGTGCGGTCAACTTCACACAATATCATGGAGATTGTTATCATAAACTAGTCAATAGAAAACATTGCATATTTTTCTTAATTCATAATAGTACTAGGTTTTCCCCATCTCCCCAATAACTAATGAAACTAATCACACATGAAGGCAATAAACATAATAATGATTGTATTGAAAAATGGATTATGAATGTATGAACTAATAGACGTGAAAATTCACAACTAGATGTTGTAGAATTAAAATGAGATGAGATGGAGATGCTATCAGGTAGATGTAGATGGAGGCGATAGCAATGGAGATCGATGTGGAGGCCTTCACGGTGATGGACCCTTCTGCGAATTTCCCTTCGGACACCTTTTGGAGGCTAGGGTTTGGTGGATTTTCGTGGTTTTGCGTTTGGTGTGTTTCTAGTCTGCCTCTCTTTTTGAATCTGGGATCACGGGGTTAATATGCTGGCTGAAACAGGCTAAACGCACCTTGGTACAATGAATGGTATGGTCGTACTCACCGTACCAAGGTCGTTTTGAGTTACCGCCTTACAGGTACGATCGGTGTTTTCCGTTTCGCCCTCCATGCCGAGTTGACTCCATCTGGTACGGTCACTGGTACAGTCAGGGTGAACGTACCGTGAGTTGTTAAGTGGGTAATATATGGTTTGCTCGCAGAATATTTGCTGGTACGGTGACTGGCACAATCGTAATTGACCGTAGCATACCATAGCTCGTTAAGTCATTTTCTGCTTCTCCTTTAACTTCTGCGAATTTGTGTTTCGTTGGAATGGCCTTAAATGATGTGTCCTTATATTATGTCCAATTATGCTTCTTTATTCCTTTTATGAAATATCTCTTTGGGATTTCAACAATCTGCATACACAGACATAAACGGTGCACTTTGGCACGGTAAAATACCAAATTCCCTATCTACTTATTGATAAAACATTGAGTAAAATAGCACCTATAATGGTCGCATTAGACCACCATCTAGCTACTACTATGAAATCGTAGTACAAGGATGAACTACTCATGCATCTGTCCGGAGACAATCATGGTGATGTAAAGGCCTCTAGTAGAAATGCCCCCTTCCGGTAGGGTGCCGGAGTAGGGAACCAGAAGCCGTAGATTGCACTTTCGAGGTGACGGCGGATCTGGATGAGTTTTGTGGAAAATAATCACTGTCCCGACGGATTTAGGTCCGAAGGAAATTTATAGACGGGATAAGGTGCCTGGAGGTACCCCCCGTCAGGCGACTACAAAGCGCGACCAGCGGTGGACCCGCGCCCCCTGGTTGCCTGGTGGCTCTGGGCCCTCCTCGAGCTCATCTTCTGGCTCTGTCTTTGTTCCGGATAAAACTGGCCTCCATGGATTTTCGAGACATTTCGCGATATTTGTAGAACAACTATTTTGAAAAAAACACGCAGAAAACATAAACTAGCGCAGGCATCTTGTCAATAGGTTAGTCAATAAAAATGCCTAAAAATGATATAAAACTATATTAGAAATATGTAGAAATGATATAAAACAAGCGTGGAACAATCAAAAATTAAATATAGATTTGGGACGTACTTCCTCCGTTCCTATATGTAGGGTGTATAAGTTTCTAGAATGAATATTAAGACGTGAGAATTTAGCACATGGTGAACTCATTTTCCTCTGGAAAAAATAGGGACAGAGAGTCCCTAACAACCACAAATTGAAAACAATACACGTGAAAAAACATAGATGGAAACAATTCCTCATCTAGAGGGGTAAAATTTTCCACCTTATATTTTGTTTTTTTTATAAAAGACTATACACCTTACATCAAGGAACGTAGGGAGTATCAAATAGTAATCTGAGACAGAGAATCTCCTAATGACACACCTAGACTAAACTCTAGCAATTATTACCTCATTAGGTAAATTTAAGAACGAAAGGGTTAGTTTGCTTGTTGTATAGGATTCCTATTTGTCACCATGAAGAACAGCCATCCAATTTTTCATTTCCATTTGAGTTGCTTCTGCATTGGATTGAGATCAAATCCTCTCGCTCGGAAGGCCACTTGTCATCGGGTTCTCAATGTTACCATAAGAACTTGTTCCCAACATTTTTACTGGGGAGGAAAAGCCACATGTTGGCATCGTCTCATCCATCTGCACAACATCATGAACAAAATGATCATGAGCATAGTTACCCTCCTCCATAACCATATCAGTTACCTTAAAGGGTGATGGCATAGTATCAGCATGCACATTCTAGGAGCTGCTGTCAGGCGGTCTCCATCCATCCTGACCATTATGGTATTAGCCGTGGGAATGGACTCTACAATGATATCAAGATCGTCCACAAAATATACATGTTGTGCTTCTCCTGTCCATGCCGCGGCAGAGAAAGCGAGCGAATTCACTGATGTGGCAGCACATCGTGGCCCTTTTGAACCGATCCATGTCGTGTCATAGAGAGGATTCGACTTTGCTGCCCCCGGTGGCATATTGAGGTCAGAGGGAAATACCTCCCATTTTTATCGCGATCATCCCTCTTGCCCCGATTAACCTGTACAATATCAAATCTTTCAATGGATTTCTCAACGGTTCTAAAATAGGAAGTGGTAAGAGTAGAAAGAGAACTAACCCTCGGGGACAACACCGCATTATCAATTGGACCACTTCCCGCTTTCCAGCCGGAGACAGACCTGTCACCATATGCAACCGCTCTTCTCGACAAGATTGCATATTTAGTGGCAATCATCTGAGCCACCACATTGAGCTATTTTTTAAAGAAATCCGGTGTTTTAGAATCAACTACTCCACACCCATTGTTGCCTGAAGGTACTGATATGCGATGGATCCATCGAACCATTAAAATTGGTGGGTGCAGGTGTCCTAGATTTTGGGCTTCCTTCTACCCTCTGTACCTATGCTTTCCACCAAACGATCATCGAGAAATTCAGCTTCTCGGATAGACATTGTGCACAGTTAACCATGCATGTAGTATATGAATATAGTAGTAGGACGAGTAAAATTACCGCATGAAATTCTTCGAATTTTTTTTGAATTCGATGTTGAACGGACAACGACGTCTTCTAGAGGCGGGGGGAATAGGCGATTAAAACTTTTCCGGATAATGCTTGCTAAATGCGGAAATAAACTAGGTGTTTAAATTAACAAGCATACAACCTAAATATTCTAGGGTCAACTAGATGAACCAACAACTTATGCTAAGCAAGACAAGTAACAAGGTGATAGCAAGATGTATAACTTCAAGCTCGAAGGCTATCACAATGTAAATTGCATAAGTAAAAAGCTCGGGTATAGAAATAACCGAGGCACACGGAGACGAAGATGTATTCCCGAGTTCCTCCCACAAAGGGGAGTACGTCTCGTTGGAGGGGTGTGAGCTCACCACGAAGGCCTACTCAACGCCACAAAGGCATCACCCTATTCTCCGATGAACCCCACCATAAAGGCCTAGTTCACCTTCCACTATTGGCAACCTTCAAACCCGAGGCACGCATCCACAACTCAATTGGAGGCTCTCAGTGTCACCACAATCTTGGGGCACGCATCCACAACTCAATTGGAGTCTCCCAAGAACACCACAAGTCGTCTATGGTGCAAGACCCAAGAGTAACAAGCTCACAAACTTTCAACTTCCACGAATCCTCGTGGAGAGAGCAAACGATGCAACCGATGCAAATGGCAAGAGCACAAGTGCTCAAATCCTTCACTCTCAAATTCCAACAAAGCAACAAATGCTTATGGGGGAATAAGAGAGGAAGAACAATGGAGGAGAAACACCAAGAACTCCAAGACCAAGATCTACTAAGTTTCCCTCACTAAGAAGGAAGATGGATTGGTGGAAATGTAGATCTAGATCTCCTCTACCTTCTCCCTCAAAGATATGCAAGAATCATAGGAGGGATTGGGAGAGGGGCAAGCTTTCCAAGGTCAACAATGGTGGGGGAGAGGGAGAAAAACGTGCTAGGAAGACTTGGGGACCAATGGGGAAGAAAGCCCCCTTAAATAGGTCCCCACAAAAACTAGCCGTTTTGTGTGCAGTCTGAGCAGGATATTTCGAAATATCCGGTTCAAAACTGGACAGGAATATCCAGTCCGACAGGAATATCCGGTCCGAAGTGAATAATCCAGTTCAAATAATCCGGTTTACTCCAGAGAGAAATATGGTCCAAAAACTGCCCAAACCGGAATATCCGGTATGCCCCGAATAATCCGGTTCAAATAATCCGGTTCACTCCAGAAAGTTTTGACTCTGGTCCTTAGCCGTTTTCGAGCAAAAACTCCGGAGTGGAGTGACAGATGCCAACCGGATATTCCGGTTCAAACTTGAACTGGAATTTCCGCCCCTCGCAAGACTAACAAAAACAACAACACGAAAACTGCAATAACTTTTTCATCCGGACTCCGTTTTTGATGATCTTGGGCTCGTTGAAATCACCACAACGAGATCTACAATAATATGCAGAGAAACATGATTGTCCACCAAAGGAAGATAAAACCAAATGGGTAAAGTTTTAGACCTCTCAAATAGGAACACCCGGTAAAACTTCCAACACGAAAACTCACATAACTTTTGCGAATGAACTCCGAATTAGGTGAGTGCAAATGCATTGGAAAGATAACAGCAAGGAGTATCCAAATAAAAAAGTGAAAATATTGATACCTCAAAGTATGGAGAAGTTACCACACATGGAAGGTGTGGGAACATTCTCAAAGACGAACGGAATATTTTCACCACCGAAAACGCAACAAGCTTTTCTTACGAAATCCGTTTTCGAGAAACCAAGGCTTGTCATGAAGATCACTACAAGCACTATAAACCCAAAGGAGACAAAAGCCAAATAAGAACCAAGAAAGATGATATGCAAAGTATGCAAAGGTTTGAGCTCTCCATAACGATTCGATCGAGTTACTCACTTGAGAGCCCCTCTTGATAGTACGACTATCTATCCTATAACCCGGTCTCCCAAAGACACGAGACCGGTAAAATAGAAAACCTATCAAGATTATACCTTTGCCTTGAGCATTCCACTTGAGCTAGATGATGACGATCTTGACTCTGTCAAGTTGGATCTTCTTTCTTGATTGCGCTTGCTAGCACAAACTCCGCTTGATGAAGACTTGCAAGTTGCTCCCCCATACACCATTATGGGAGAGACTAGCTCCCCCATACACCATTATGGGAGAGACCCTTCGGCAAATCTTCACAAGGCCACAATCTCCAAAAGGGTGGCAAGCATCAAGCATAGTATATCTTCTAGATGCTTCACTTGAGCTTGCACGTCAAGCTAGATGACAAACACCGCTTGACGACGACATAGACCATGGGCTATATGAAATCTTCCTTTTGGTTCATGACCATGGAAAGATACCTAACCACACATAGAGATGCGACACACACATATCATGGGTTAGTTCACAAAGCTAATTTGACAAAAGCTTATCATACCATGAGATACACAATCCCACTTGGTACAACTTGTAGCTTTGTGTGTTGATCGCTTGCTTGATCAACCTTGTATCTTTGCTTCTCACTTCTAAAGATGATGTCTTGAATATGATAATGAAAGATCACCTAATCCTTTTCTTCAAGACATACTAGCAATAAGCTCAACTCAAACCATGACCATTCTTCATATAAATCCATGAATATAACAATGGCCATCAAGGAAGCTAATAGAGTTCAACACATGAACTCCATTATTTCCTATGGACAAGATCTACAAAGATAACTCAATGCAAACATTAGTCCATAAGGATTGTCATTAATTACCAAAACCACATATGGGGGAACCATGCGCTTTCAATCTCCCCCAGTTTGGTAATTGATGACAATCCCTTTTTTACGAGGGTTTATATGATGAATAAAGCAAACATGCTAAGCAAGAGCAAGGATGCAATAGCATGGAAAGGCAAATGCTTAAGAACGAAACTAAAGCATAAACCAAATTCCCTTAAACCCTCTAAACTTCTCCCCCATTGGCATCCATTGCCGAAATGGGAAAAAGATTAGAAGGCCAATATAGTAAGAGCTCCCCCATAGTGTATGCATTTCTCATGATATGAGTGAAATCAAGTGCATATCTCCAACTATGAATAGATGGAGGGAGATCAAACTATATTGAGGATCCAAAGATTTACAAGAAAAGTCAAATTGAAGGATACTTTCACAAAGAAGCAACCAACCAAAGGATCCGAAAAAACCGATTGAACAACATCAATATTTTGATAGGGTCAACCAAGTGTTCTAGAATAATCAAGAGGGAACTCCCCAAGGTACATGCACAATGTTAGATTTGAATTACTATATAATGTGCACAACATGGAATCATCACTCCCTTAGATAATTTTGAACACAAACAAGAGCAAGAGAATAGATTGGAGATGAAGCAAAGCAACTTGCAAACAAATTAAAAGTTGAGCAATGAAGATCAAGAAGTGACAAATAAAGACTTACTCAACCGAAATAGATGCGTGTGACAAGGAAAAAAAATTTAGGAGACTAATAGGATGATAGAATCATCAACATAGTCTTTCAATATAGGAGGAACATAGTGCATATCATGTCTTTCCCATACACACAAACCATCAAATGATAAAACACATAGGTCCACAAGCTTATTAAGATGCAAAAGGAATACCAAAACAAAAGCAAAGCTTGTGCCTTTTAGGAACCACCAAGGAATATAAAGCAATAAAAAGTGGTCACTAAAGAAATAGAATATCAATTAAAGATGTAACTATTATCTTTTGTATAAGTTTCTAAGTGAACAACAATCACAAAGATATATATCCACAAAGAAACATGCACACACAAAATAGGTACAAAGGTGAAGAACATGGTATCCAAGATAGGTTCATTAATATACCAATAAGATTTTTGCTTGAAAGCAAAGCACTAAGCTTAATTTTATCTTAAAGGGATATATGTGAACAACCAAAACTCATCAAAGCATCACAAATATCACAAGGAAAAAGTGATAGTTGGGATGCTTCGAGAAAGGTAACGCATATCACAAAAGATTCAAATGGTTTTTGAGAATTCATCAATATTGCATATGAGAGACTTCAAGTAGAAGTTGCTAGATTAATATACTTGGGATTGGTGAATCATAAAATGATTATAAATATCCCATTAGTATGTAATCATCCCGGCTTACTGATGGTTGCAATAAAGATGTTTTTGATAAGACATTTGAAAGAACCAAATGAAATGCAACAAAGGGAAATCATGCGAAGATGCAACCTGCACAAGGTTGAAAGCTAGAAATGTATGCATGAGATAGATACTTGTTACCGAGAAGACATTGGTGATGAAGAGGATGCGAGTTTGATAATCATCGAAGCTTGACTCCTATAAAACCATGTTGAGAACACCTTCCTTATGAATGGAGCAAGCAACCAATGTATCTCCATTGTACCTAAAAACAAAATTCAAGTACAAAATGGTACCCAAACTCATTGGGTCCGAAGTAGTTAGAACAACTACAATACATAGGACAAACTCCAAATAAATATGTGCATATTAATATGAATTTGAATTTCATGCACAACTTAGCCATTTAGGATTTGATGGAGTTTATCCTATATATTGGATCAACGAAAGTAAGCATGCCAAAAGATATACATAGTAAAAATGCATGCACAAAACTTTCAAGAACCAAAACAAGATACAAATTGGACAAAGAGCTAATTAAACCAATAAGCCACTCACAAGAGTGAAAAGAAACAGAATTGTCCAAAAAATCAAGACCCAAATCAACACATGATTGAGGAAACCAACATAGAGAGGATACCAAACAAAAACATAAAAGAGTGAACAAACCCTCTACACTTTTCATGATAGAACACAAAGTACCAAGACAAAAAGTGTTTGTCTTCCAAAGAGACAAGTCATTGGGATAACAAACAAATTTAAAGACAACAAGTGTTCAAACGCATATAGGATAGTTCTTCCAATGATAGTGCATTATTTATGATCTTGCATTTGAATACAAAAAGCACACAATGGAATCATTACTCTCCATATATATATTTCAAACACTAGTAATGTTTAAATAAAATCAATTAGATGCAATACCAATTTAAGGAATGGTGTTCTACTCAATGTAGGATAGCTTCCCCAAGAATAGTGCTACCCAAAGAAGTATGACTTTGAACACAAGTGCACAAGTATGGGATCATTGCTTTTCCTAACTCAAGAAAGCATAAAACAAATTTTTGAGTAGAGCAAGGAAGACACAAAGGAGTTTGAACTAAACAAAATCCTTGGCAAGAAACAAGGCAATATTAGAGCAATGGCCAAAGTAAATATGATCAATAAACTTACCACAAATTATTATAACTTGTCAAAGACAAGAGATGTATGGAGATATTTCTCGATGGTAGATTTGTTCATAATCATATTCACAAAACATAAGCATGTGGTAAAGGATAGGAATAAAAACATGCTTAGATAGATATTCTTGAAGGCTTCAAATAAAAACCGAAAAGCAAGGCAACAATAAACTCTCTAAAAAACAAGATACCAAAGAAGAGAGACACAAGATATTTTAAGTAAATATGGAACTTGTTTGAGCAACATGCCACTTAGGAACAAGATAACTAGAATATCAACTCTAGTTGGAAATACCTCACATGTTCACATTTTATAGGCTTGTAATATGCACATAGCTTATTACTCCCCTATAATGTGATAATCCATTGAAATCAAAGAGAGGCAAAAATAAATCCAACTAGAGAAAATTAATGGACATTAGAATTGAAATTCTCATGAGAAAGACATACCACATAGAGACTAGATAATATTGATATATCAACACTAAGTGGTATTCCTCATGTACACACATTTTAGGATAGTAAAGTGCAAAGCATATTACTCCCCCAAAATGGGATAGTCCATTAATCTCCCAAAGAGCCAACTAAGATAAGCAACAATAGCAATGAAGGCTCAAAAAAAAGAACACAAGTACATGGAGTGCAAACCAACAAAAATAACTAGATTACTCAAGATAGGTAAGTAGGAAGCACAACATATACAAACACATGCTAGAAACAAAACTAACATATGCAAGGGAGCAAGCAACTTTCAATGTATATAGAATTAAATACAAGTTACCGCTTGGAGGAACATTGGGTAAGAGAGATATATAATCCAAGTGACTTGGCATGAGGAAATATAATTGAAGAAGATCCCTTAATTCTTCATGAAATAGCCAAGTCTCCAATGCCCTCCAACACCACATATTGATCAAGTTTGAGCTTGTTGGTCCCCAACCAAGTTGGGTCCTAAGAGGTTAGTCACAATAGGTTTGGCAACCCAAATGGTTCTTTTCTTGACACCACTTGGAACACCAACATACTTGGCAAACACATTGCCCACTATCCTTCCGAATGGAATAAGAATTATCAACAAGGATAGGGTTGGATAATGTACCATTAGTGCATGAAGAAGCAAAATGTCCCTTCTTGCGACAAAGGTAGCAACATCGACTCTTTTCTTTCTTCTCAATAGGCTTCTCAACAAGAGGAGCATTGGCTTGAGTCTTCTTAGGAGGTGGCCGTTGTTCAACTCGTGGTTGAGCATGAGATTGAACAAGAGGCCTCTTCCCTAGTTGCTTCTCACTAAGAGGCTTCTTCTTCAAAGGGCAAGATCTAACATGGTGCCCTTCAATCTTGCACTTGAAGCAAATAATCTTGGCTGGATCTTTGACTTGTTCTTGGCCCTTCTTCTTGTCAATAATGGACTTGTTCTTGAGATTGGAGTTGAATCCAAGTCCACTCTTGTCATTGGGAAGTCTTCGCACTCTCAACATCTTGTCAAGTGTGGAACTCCCTTCATGACACTTCTCCAAGTCTTTCTTCAAAGAAGTGACTTGGGCCTTGAGCTCTTTATTTTCCTCTACATGGTTAGAAACAACACAAGAGCTAGAGGAAGTAGATGCTTCATTGTTAGAGCAACAAGGCAAGGAAAGCAACTCATCACCAGATGTAGAAACATTATGAGAGGATGAGTTACTAATACTAGAACAAGTCAATATAGCATTAATAGAAGAGATTGTTCTAGTTACCACATGAGGCTCACAAGATGTTACCTTTGTAGTGATAGCCTCAAGAGCTAATTTTAGCTTGGTATGGGATGCTAGAAGATCCTCATGAGAGCTAGATAGCTTTTCATGACTCTCTTCCAATTTCCCACACTTGCTAGTCATTAACTCAAGTTGAGCCCTTAGCTCAACATTCTCCTTCAAAATAGATGCTTCACAAGATGTGGAGTTAGTAGCACAAGCATCATTAGAAATAGAAGAAGACAACTTGGCAAGCTCATTATTCAACCTAGAGTTTTCCTCAATTAGATTAGCATTGCCAACAACAAATTCAACCTTTTCATTTTTAAGCACTTTATATTTAGCATTGGTATGGTCACGTGCTTTAGTGAGATAGGTTATTTGTTCATTATAGAGCTCCTCGATAGATTCAAGTTTCTCCTCAAGAGTAACTCGGAGCTCATACACTTCCTCAAGAGACGTAGTGAGGGATGCCTTTTCATCGGCATCACTTCTTTCAATTTCACCTTTAGTTTCAATGATTTTAGCGCTATAAATAGCAAAAGCAAATATTTCACTAAAAGGAGTGATAGCTTTACTACCTTTAGGGAGATCAAGAAGAACCAACTCACCCTTCTCCATTAAGGAGGCCTCATCCTCATACTCTCCATAAGATAAATCCTCATCCTCATCATCACAAGATGTATTAGGTTCCAAAGGTGGAGATACCTTTGAATCCCTAGCCATAAGGCACAAGTGAGGATAGGAAGGTGATGAAGAGAGAATGCATGAGGCTCCATTGAGGTCCATGTCTTGTTCCAACAAAAGTTGGGATTCCTCTACATTGTTAGTCACACAAGTACTAGAGGAAATGGAAGCATTGTTTTTATGAAAACAAGACATAGGAAGCATATCATCATGAGATTTAGTTAAACAACTATTACATGATAGGCAAGGACTATCAACACTAGCATGTATGGAATTTTGAGGGCTAGAAGATATTAAGTCCAAAGATAGATCATTGCAATGGGATAGAGATGAAGTATAGTCAATAGCAAATTCACTATCCACAATGCAATTTCTATCACCACTCACTATATCATTACCTTGTGACAAATCGCATGTTGGTGGAGTGGAGAGAGATGTGAACTCATCACGGCCGGAAGTGGATGGAGAACAATCATCCTCAATAATATTGGACACCTCATATATATCTTGAAGTTTTGTCCATAGCTCATGAGCATTCCGAAAAGGCATGATTGATTCAATAACTACATCGCTCAAAGAGCACAAGAGACCATTAGATACAAGAATATCGAGATAAGAGTTTTCCTTATCCTCTAAAGATAAATCTTGAGAATCCTTTGGAGGAGGAAAATCCATATCTATAATTCTCTTAACATACTTTGGACCCATGTCCGTAAGAAATTTAAGAATGCGAATTTTCCAAACATCAAAGTTTCTACCATAGAATATAAAAACGGGATCATGTTCTATTTCTCTAAACGACATCGTACTCTCTAGGATGTAAAGCCTAATAAAGAGAGACGAGGGTCTGATACCAATTGAACGGACAACGACGTCGCCTAGAGGGGGGGGGTGAATAGGCGATTAAAACTTTTCCGGATAATGCTTGCTAAATGCGGAAATAAACTAGGTGTTTAAATTAACAAGCATACAACCTAAATATTCTAGGGTCAACTAGATGAACCAACAACTTATGCTAAGCAAGACAAGTAACAAGGTGATAGCAAGATGTATAACTTCAAGCTCGAAGGCTATCACAATGTAAATTGCATAAGTAAAAAGCTCGGGTATAGAAATAACCGAGGCACACGGAGACGAAGATGTATTCCCGAGTTCCTCCCACAAAGGGGAGTACGTCTCGTTGGAGGGGTGTGAGCTCACCACGAAGGCCTACTCAACGCCACAAAGGCCTCACCCTATTCTCCGATGAACCCCACCACAAAGGCCTAGTTCACCTTCCACTATTGGCAACCTTCAAACCCGAGGCACGCATCCACAACTCAATTGGAGGCTCTCGGTGTCACCACAATCTTGGGGCACGCATCCACAACTCAATTGGAGGCTCCCAAGAACACCACAAGTCGTCTAGGGTCCAAGACCCAAGAGTAACAAGCTCACAAACTTTCAACTTCCACGAATCCTCGTGGAGAGGGCAAACCGATGCAACCGATGCAAATGGCAAGAGCACAAGTGCTCAAATCCTTCACTCTCAAATTCCAACAAAGCAACAAATGCTTATGAGGGAATAAGAGAGGAAGAACAATGGAGGAGAAACACCAAGAACTCCAAGATCAAGATCTACTAAGTTTCCCTCACTAAGAAGGAAGATGGATTGGTGGAAATATAGATCTAGATCTCCTCTACCTTCTCCCTCAAAGATATGCAAGAACCATAGGAGGGATTGGGAGAGGGGCAAGCTTTCCAAGGTCAACAATGGTGGGGGAGAGGGAGAAAAACGTGCTTGGAAGACTTGGGGACCAATGGGTTAGAAAGCCCCCTTAAATAGGTCCCCACAAAAACTAGCCGTTTTGTGTGCAGTCTGAGCAGGATATTTCGAAATATCCGGTTCAAAACTGGACAGGAATATCCGGTCCGACAGGAATATCCGGTCCGAAGTGAATAATCCAGTTCAAATAATCCGGTTTACTCCAGAGAGAAATATGGTCCGAAAACTGCCCAAACCGGAATATCCGGTATATGCCCCGAATAATCCGGTTCAAATAATCCGGTTCACTCCAGAAAGTTTTGACTCTGGTCCTTAGCCGTTTTCGAGCAAAAACTCCGGAGTGGAGGGACAGATGCCAACCGGATATTCCGGTTCAAACTTGAACCGGAATTTCCGCCCCTCGCAAGACTAACAAAAACAACAACACGAAAACTGCAATAACTTTTTCATCCGGACTCTGTTTTTGATGATCTTGGGCTCGTTGAAATCACCACAACGAGATCTAAAATAATATGCAGAGAAACATCATTGTCCACCAAAGGAAGATAAAACCAAATGGGTAAAGTTTTAGACCTCTCAAATAGGAACACCCGGTAAAACTTCCAACACGAAAACTCACATAACTTTTGCGAATGAACTCCGAATTAGGTGAGTGCAAATGCATTGGAAAGATAACAGCAAGGAGTATCAAAATAAAAAAGTGAAAATATTGATACCTAAAAGTATGGAGAAGTTACCACACATGGAAGGTGTGGGAACATTCTCAAAGACGAACGGAATATTTTCACCACCAAAAACGCAACAAGCTTTTCTTACGAAATCCGTTTTTGAGAAATCAAGGCTTGTCATGAAGATCACGACAAGCACTATAAACCCAAAGGAGACAAAAGCCAAATAAGAACCAAGAAAGATGATATGCAAAGTATGCAAAGGTTTGAGCTCTCCATAACGATTCGATCGAGTTACTCACTTGAGAGCCGCTCTTGATAGTACGACTATCTATCCTATAACCCGGTCTCCCAAAGACACGAGACAGGTAAAATAGAAAACCTATCAAGATTATACCTTTGCCTTGAGCATTCCACTTGAGCTAGATGGTGACGATCTTGATTCTGTCAAGTTGGATCTTCTTTCTTGATTGCGCTTGCTAGCACAAACTCCGCTTGATGAAGACTTGCAAGTTGCTCCCCCATACACCATTATGGGAGAGACTAGCTCCCCCATACACCATTATGGGAGAGACCCTTCGGCAAATCTTCACAAGGTCACAATCTCGAAAAGGGTGGCAAGCATCAAGCATAGGATATCTTCTAGATGCTTCACTTGAGCTTCCACGTCAAGCTAGATGACAAACACCGCTTGACGACGACATAGACCATGGGCTATATGAAATCTTCCTTTTGGTTCATGCCCATGGAAAGATACCTAACCACACATAGAGATGCGACACACACATAACATGGGTTAGTTCACAAAGCTAATTTGACAAAAGCTTACCATACCATGAGATACACAATCCCACTTGGTACAACTTGTAGCTTTGTGTGTTGATCGCTTGCTTGATCAACCTTGTATCTTTGCTTCTCACTTCTAAAGATGATGTCTTGAAGATGATAATGAAATATCACCTAATCCTTTTCTTCAAGAAATACTAGCAATAAGCTCAACTCAAACCATGACCATTCTTCATATAAATCCATGAATATAACAATGGCCATCAAGGAAGCTAATAGAGTTCAACACATGAACTCCATTATTTCCTATGGACAAGATCTACAAAGATAACTCAATGCAAACATTAGTCCATAAGGATTGTCATTAATTACCAAAACCACATATGGGGGAACCATGCGCTTTTAGATGTATCGACTATTAATAACTAAGATTATAGTCATTATGGACACAAATTTTGTAATACCTAATTGGTTTAGGTGAACTTGTACTGCTCGTAGCAGGGGTGGAGGCAGCCCCTCCCCCCCACTCCCCCCCTCTAGAAACTCAAATCCTTTGCAAAATTTTAAATTTTAGAGCCCCTGGCTCGTATAGGGGTAGGTAGCAAATTCGAGTCATAGTGGATTATACCCGCAGCAGAAATTACCATCTTGTCCTTGAGCCTAACCGTGGCCCAATCAACATATAAGTTGATTTGCCTACGAATCTCCAATGTTATTTGTGTTACACGCAATAGCAAAACAACGATGAAATTAAGCAAGATTGAGCCAACGGGGACACAAGATTTTAACGTGGAAAACCCTTCCAACAAGGAAGAGAGAAAACCACGGCTGCCAGCCAGCAATACTTCACTATTTCGGGTGAGGTTACAAACGCGCCGGGATTTATAATGTGTGGCTTATCCCGTGCGGCGGCTTACAAGAGGTATATAAAGGCGGTCCTGACCTAACTAGGTCGGTAACGGTGAATCCAACTCCAACTCGGTAACAACTCGAGGCGCTCCGCTCTACTCATCAGAAGTTCGGCCTTTTATCAGCATACGTGAATTTGGATCACCACAAAATAACACTCCACGTTGAGACAAATTCCTTCATGTAGCATAAACAAAGTTCACCCTGGAACACACAAAGAAAACACCTTCGGCGCCAAATAGCCTCTTGGGCTAAACAGTGATACCAACTAAGCTTGAGCAAAGCTCAAACTTAACAACAAGAACTGTCTTTGTCATCATATCAGAAGGATTATCATGAGTACTAATCTTGCATAGCCTCTTTGTTACCCTTTTTTTGGTAGGCTCCAAGGCTCCCAGCCCGCTCTCGCTCGCTCCCAAGCCCCCCCCCATCCTCACCCACGCCGGCGGCCACTCCGGCCCCGGCGTCCACCCTCAGCGCGCCCCCATGTCGTGCGCCGTACGGCCTAGCCTGCAGCTGGCCGGAGTTGGCCAGCGCCGCGACGTCGCGTTGAGCAGCCCTGGGGCGGGCTCTTCCTCCTCGCGGGCCTCGCTGGGACGACCGGTGGTTTCCGGGCTCGGCTTGTCCTCGGACGCTGACTCGCCGGCGTCGGGTGGCCGAGAGGAGGCGACCTCGCGAGCTCCGATAGCGGCTGAGCCTACGGCGGGACAAACCGTGAAAGAGCACCTGACTTGGGCCCCGGCTGCTCCATCTCGCAAGGCGCTCTGGAGGAAGAGGAAGCAGGTGCAGAGAGCTGCGGAAGCCGCGCTGGCCGCGCTCGCCGCGCCGCCACCGTCGAGGTCCCCCGTCCCACCGGAGCTGCATGGCCTGTTCTTTAACTGCTATCGGCCAGGACACGTTAAGGCAAGCTGCACGAACCCCACGGTATGCAATAGGTGCTGGGAGGAAGGGCACGGCGCTAAGGCCTGCAGCATGCCACGAAGCCCGGCGCCCGACGAGGACGCGCTCCCGCGCGAGCTTTTGGCGAGGAGGGCCGGCGTCGTGCTGCCGTCCGCGCCTCTGAGGCAAGGGGAGGGTGGGGCGTACAGAGGCGTCGATGCAGCCTCGGCTGCGCGACGGCCATTGTCGCCTCCCCGAGCTTGGGCCACACCGGCGGCGGACGTGCAGCGGGACATGCCGATGCCGGCGTGGGGCGCGATGCTGCACGTGTCGTTATCATGCGTGGCTGAACCGGAAGCACCGCTCTGTGTAGTGCGGCGCTCGCCGGGGATGCGGGAGCTGGAGCATCGGCTCCGCCACGCGATGGTGGCATACGTCGGAGGTGCTCGTCCGAATGTGACAAGCGAGCAAGTCTACGCGGCGCTCGACGCGTTGCTAGGTGTGACATATGAGCAAGTTTTGGTCCATTCGTTCCAACCGGCGGACTTCCTGCTGTCATTCGCCAATGAGGAGAGCAAGAACAGGGTCGCGGCGAGGCCATTCCTGCTGTGCGACGGCTTTACCTTGTTTTTTCATCCATGGAGCAGGTTCGATCAAGCTGCCAAAGGGAGCCTGGAGAAGAAAGTTAGCCTCATCATCGAAGGGGTGCCACCGCACGCCTGGGCGGTGGAGGTTGTCGAGGACTTGATCGGCACAGCTTGCTTGGTCGGAGAGTTCGCGCCAGAGACCGGTTCTAGGGAGGATCTGGCACTGCTAAAGCTGACGGCTTGGACCTCGGAGCTCTCCTCAATCCCAACGGCGCGCACTTTGGTTATCCCGGAGCCGGCGGGCATTGGGGATCGCACACCATCGCCACCCTCGTCCTCGAGCTCTCTGAGCCCCCGTAGCTCAACGCCGGTGGCGGACGGCAACGTTCTAGAGACACTCAAATATCGTGTGCTCATACACCTCGATGGAGTGGAGGAAGTAGTTAGGCCGGAGAGGCCGGTGACCGTCGTTCCTCCAGTCGCCGGAGGCATGCATCAGGGTTGGCGGAGCTCAGACGAGCAAGAAGGCCGGCAGTGGCGCCAGTTGCCGTGGTCAAAAGGTGTGCGTGACTCCCGTTCAGAGGTGTCCGGGCCCACGGAGCGTACGTGGGGCGCGCGCGCGGTACCCCTTGGTGGCCCGGCCCACGCGGAGTGGAGGTTGCCACCAATGATGGGGAGCCGCGTGGAAAGTGCACGTGAACCTGCTGCTTGTGGTGGGGCCCGCCCTGCGTCGACACCTATCCCACCTCGCCAGCTGTCGCCTCCCAACCCGCCGGTGCGAAAAGCAAGTCTTCCCCAACAGCAATCGTGGGTGCAGAGAGAAAGCAGGGGCCCACTAAAGGAGAAAGGGGCGAATCCGTTGGCTGGTTCTGCTCCTGCCGCGCCTGCTGCATCTGAAAAAGAAAAAGGAAAAAGCGTGGTGGGGTCTGGCGCGGATCCCTTTGCAAGACCAGTTCAAACAGAGATGTGTGTGGCTGGAGACGGTTCCCGAGAGCGCGGGATTTCCGTGCGCGTCAGGACCGATTCGGTGGATAAAGCAGCCACGGCTGTGGTTTCACCACGTGGAGCTGGAGCGTTGGTTCCTTCGCCCCCAGGTGCTACCGCCTCCAAGGTGGGCCCGGATGGGGGAATGGACCAAACACTCGAGGAAGCAACGCGGTTGGATCCCTAGGCTGTGCCGTTCGCCGGTTGTGGTGATCAGGAGGGATCGGTGGCCGTACAGCTCGCGAGTGCTACCGACCTGGTGGTGGGCCCCGCTAGTACCTTGGTAGACTACAACTTAAACATGGTCACATCTGAGTTGGAGGGACCCACAGAGAATACCGTCGCTATTTCCCTCAGCGGCTGCTCCACTGCCGTGTCCGTCACGGACGTCACCAGCTCCCTTGCTTCCCGTCAGTTTTGCCCAGCTAGTTCAGAGGAGGCAGAGGAGTATTTCGAGGTGTCACTTTCAACCCACGCAGATTCAGAGTCTGATGCATCGGGTCCGACTGAGTTTGGAGGGGTAGACGAGGCAGGCTCCAGGGATCCTTTTGTCACCATCCGTGAGACACCACCTCTTGAGCTCCAGCAGTTCAGCAGATTAAAGTCGTTCTGTGCAAACATGCTTAAAAAAGTTGGCACCACCACTTCTGCGAGAGGTTGAGACCTCGAGGCCGGATTTAGTCCCTTGTACCCCGCGTAGGCACACCCGCAGTTCTAGCATGCCTGGCCCATCTAGCAAGCCTCTAAAGAAGGCTTCGGCAACAGAGAACGTCCTCCTTAAGGCCCTCGGAGTAGTCCCCGACAACATGGTGGTGGACGAAGCTGCGTTGCAGCAGTTCAGGGACCTCTTTGACTCACCCATGAAGGACGAGCACCTACGTGTCGTGGCTTCGATTTTGAGTTGCCTCCCTTTGGGACGTTGCAGGAGTTGAGCACCCCAGCGGTCTGTGCGCACTGATTGGGGTAGACTTTGACTTAGGAGTGGAGTGTTTTGATGTCAATCTTTATGGAGCTAAACATTGACATCTTGAGTTGGAACCCTCGGGGTTTAAATGAGCCAGCAAAGAAAAACGCGGCGAGGGAGTTCGTGGAGTCTCTAGAGGTTAATTTAGTTTGTCTGCAGGAGACTAAATTACAAACTGTCGACCGCTTTGTAATCCTTCAGTGCCTTGGGCAAAAGTTTGATGGGTTTGAGTACATCCCGGCCATGGATACTAGAGGAGGTATAATCGTGGCTTGGGACACGACAGTTCTTAGTTTCACCCATGTCAGCAAAGACTCCCACACGCTGACTGGGGAGATTACAACTAAAGACAATAAGAGTTGGTGGATGTCGGTAGTGTATGCGCCACAATCAGATGCAGATAAGATCCTCTTTCTTCAGGAGCTCTCGGAAATACGGTCGCTTTGCCCTGGCCCTTGGATCATTGTCGGTGACTTTAACATGATCCTCTCGGCTGCCGAGAAAAATAATGCAAATCTAAACAGAAACATGATGAATCGTTTCAGGAATTTTGCGAATCTGCACGAGTTACGTGACTTATACCTGCATGGCCAGATGTTCACTCGGTCAAATGAGAGGGCAACTCCAACCATGACTAGAATTGACAAAGCTCTCGCTTCGGTTGATTGGGGGATCCTTTACCCAGACTGCATCTTGCAGGCTCTTTCGAGTAATGTTTCGGACCATACCCCTCTTCGCCTCTCGTTGAGTGCAGCAGTTAAACCCAAACGGAGATTCAGATTCGAGATGTTCTGGCTAAAGCTTGAGGGTTTTGAAGAGGCCGTGATGGAGGGCTGGGTTTGCGACGAGGCGATCGTGGACCCTTTTAAGCGGCTTGACGCGCTTTTCAGGAATCTAGCTTCTCACCTTCAGGCTTGGGGGCAACGCAAGGTGGGAAACATCAAAATCCAGTTGGCTATTGCAAACACTATCATTTTTCGTTTAGAAAGTGCTCAGGATAGGAGGCAGCTGTCTGAAGGAGAAATCTGGCTACGACGTACGCTCAAACTGGCGATCCTTGGTCTTGCTTCCCTAGAGCGCACCATGGCTAGGCAGAGATCTAGGATGAGATGGCTAAAAGAGGGTGATGCTAATACCAGATTGTTCCATGCGGTGGCTAATGGCAGAAGAGTGAAGAGCTTTGTACCGGCAGTCAGAGTGGAGGGGAGGCTTGTCACTGACCAAGCTGAGAAAGAGGCAGCATTCTTTCATGCCTTCAAAAATTTGCTAGGGAAATTACAGACTAGGGAGCACACTCTGGACTTAGACTTCATTGGTGTCCTACCTAAGGCTCTGCAAGAGTTGTACGGTCTTTTCACCGAGGAAGAGGTTTGGGCTACCATCAAGGAGTTACCTCCGGATAGAGCTCCAGGGCCGGACGGTTTTGTTGGGGCTTTTTATCAGAAAGCTTGGCACATAATAAAAGCCGACATTATGGCTGGTCTCCAGAAATTGGTGGTTGGCGACAGCCGAGGCTTCTCTAGACTTAATAGAGCACTCATCACCCTGATCCCCAAAAAGCAGGATGCTTTAGAGACTGGGGATTATAGACCTATCAGTTTGGTTCATAGCTTCTCCAAACTGTTCTCCAAGTTGCTTGCCAACCGTTTGAGGGCCAAACTTGGAGAACTGGTTAGTGCAAATCAGTCAGCTTTCATCAAAGGCAGGAGTCTGCATGATAATTTCATTCTGGTGAGACAGTTGGCTCGCAAGATCAACACAAGGAGGGAGAAGGGAGTTCTGCTGAAGCTAGACATCTCTAAAGCCTTCGATACACTGTCTTGGGCCTTTCTAGTGGAAGTCCTTAGACAGAAAGGCTTTAGTGTATGGTGGTGCAGAATGATTGCAATCTTGCTGAGAACTTCAAGCACAAAGGTGATTGTCAATGGGGTGCCCGGCAAGCGTATCATCCATGCCAGGGGTTTCAGACAAGGGGACCCTATTTCCCCCATGTTGTTTGTGTTGGCCATGGAGGTTTTGTCTGTCGCCATTGGGAAGGCAGTTGCGGAAGGTCTGTTCTCTCCTTTGGCGC
Organism: Alopecurus myosuroides; assembly: GCA_028641055.1. NCBI lineage: Eukaryota > Viridiplantae > Streptophyta > Magnoliopsida > Poales > Poaceae > Alopecurus > Alopecurus myosuroides. The sequence continues at coordinate 279,092,325 of CM054058.1, read as the reverse complement.
GCTGCACCGCTACACAGAGACTCTCTGTCTACGCGGATGACGTGGTCCTCTTTGCTAAACCTACTGAGGTTGAGTTGGCAGTGGTCCAGAATATCTTACATCTGTTCGGAGAGGCCTCTGGCCTCAGAGTCAACTACACAAAAACTTCGGCAACACTCATCAGAGGAGAGGAGGAAGATGAAGAGCTAGTCGCACAGGCACTGGGTTGCAGCATCGCCCAATTCCCTATAAAATATCTTGGTCTGCAATTGGCGTTACGACCACTTACTAAGAATGAGTGGCAACCCTTGTTGGACCAAGTTCTGAGATGCGTACCTTCTTGGCAGAGCGGGATGATCACAAGAGCGGGAAGGCTAACTCTGGTCAAGTCAGTGGTTGTAGCTAGACCAGTGCACCAATTGTTGGTGGCTGAGGCGCCCTGTTGGCTACTGGAGGAAATCAACAAATGGATGAGGGGGCTCCTATGGGCCGGTTCGGAGCACGCAAGAGGTGGTCAATGCCTTGTGGCATGGGAGAACGTTTGCAAGCCCTACTACTTCGGGGGGCTAGGAATAAAGAATCTGGAGACACAAGGGTTAGCCTTAAGAGTCAGATGGGAGTGGCTGAGAAGGACAGATCCTTCAAGACCTTGGAGCAGGCTGCCTATGTTGAAGGATACGCTTGCAGCAGACGTGTTCAACAGTCTCGTTAAAATCAAGGTGGGGGACGGAAAGAGAACGCTTTTTTGGAAGGACATATGGATTGGAGGGGTGGCAATCCAGGAGTTAGCCCCCCTTCTCATTTCTGCGGTGCTAACCAGAACTGTCCAGATCAGAACAGTGGCGGAAGCATTGACGGATAATCGATGGATTGCGGATGTTAGGGGGGTTTGGTCCGAAGCTATGTGCCTTCAGGGCGTGAGGTTGTGGTTAGCCATCCAGGAAGTACCTCGTGATGCTACCATACAAGATGAGTTCAGATGGCCTGTCGCGGCTTCTGGGAGATACTCTGCGAGTTCCACCTACAAGGCTTTATTGCAGGGACAAACACGCTTCCCCTTAACAAACGGAGTCTAGAAATGCTGGGCACCTATGAAATGCAAAATCTTCTTATGGCTAGCACTCCAATATAGAATCTGGACCTCTTAGAGGAGAGCTAGGCACGGTCTGCAGGACCATCCGGATGTCTGCAAGATGTGTCTGCAAGAGATTGAGACCATGGACCACATCCTTGTACACTGTGTTTTCACCAAACAAGTGTGGTGGAGATGTGCAAGTCGTCTGAGTATTCAGATTCATATGCCTTCTGAGTTAGACACACTCGAAAATTGGTGGCTCTCAGTTAGAGCGAGATTCAGAGACAAGTAGAAGAAGCAGGTGGATTCCCTCATAGTATTGGTAACTTGGATGGTCTGGAAACAGCGCAACGCCAGAGTATTCCATAACGAAAGCCAAATCTGTTGCGAGGAGGTCCTGGCTCAACGGGTGCTGGAAGAAATGTTGCGCTGGACTCAGGCAGGAGCAGGAGTTGGAGCCCTACTTCGGGAGTAGTTAGCTAGGTGTGGGGTGGAGTGTGTACGACAGCCACGTTGTTTGTAACGAGTGTTGTCGGACTTACTTGTACTGTTATTCTCTCCTTCTATAAAAATCAGGTATGCAATTGCATACCCTCGAAAAAAAAAATCTTGCATACCTTCAGCTTACCTTGTGCAACAACATCACGCACATAATGGTACTTGACATCAATGTGCTTTGTTCTCTCATGGAACATCTGATCCTTAGTAAGGTAAATAACACTCTAACTGTCACAAAATAGGTTAATACAAGTATCATCTCCACAAAGCTCAGCAAACAGGCCTTTCAACCAAACTGACTCTTTGCATGCTTCAGCAATAGCCATCTACTCAGCCTCAGTAGTGGAATGTGCAACAACACCCTGCAAGGTAGCCTTCCAGCTAACAGCACATCCACTAACAGTAAACACATAACATGTGAGGGACCTCCTCTTATCCAAGTCGGCAGCAAAATCTGAATCCACATAGCCTGCGAGTCCCTCACCAGTCTTGCCAAACTTCAAGCAAGCTTTAGATGTCTCGCGAAAGTACCTGAAAATCCACTAAATAGCTTTCCAATGTTCTTTACCAGGATTAGCCATGTATCGAATGACCAAACTCGTAACATAAGACAAATCAGGTCGGGAACACACCATGGCATACATTAAGGAACCAACATCACTAGAATGGGGAACTCGTGACATGTACTCAATATCTTTGTCAGTAGTAGGACATTGCAATGCTCACAACTTGAAGTTTGAAGCAATAAGAGTACTAACAGACTTTTCATCATGCATATTAAAACGATGAAGAACTTTCATAATGTAATTCTCTTGACTAAGAAATAGCAATCTAGATTCTCTATCTCTTTAAATTTCCATACCTAGAATTTTCTTAGCAGGACCAAGATCCTTCATCTCAAACTCACTACTCAATTGTTTCTTCAATGTAGTGATTTCTTTCATGCTCTTGGCAGCAATTAACATATCATCAACATATAGCAACAGGTATATAGGTGATTCATCAACAAATTTAATGTACACACAGCTATCATATTCAGACCTCTTAAAGCCATGTGACATCATAAAAGAATCAAACCTTTTATACCGCTGTCGAACAGGATTTTTTCAAACTGTAAAACGACTTCTTTAGCTTGCACACAAAATCCTCTTTACCAGGCACTATGAACCCTTCAGGTTCGTCCATGTATATCTCCTCCTCAAGTTCTCCATGCAAAAACACAGTCTTCACATCTAACTGCTCAAGCTCAAGATCATGCATAGAAATAATACTAAAGAAAGTACGAATAGAACTATGCTTGACAACTGGGGCTTGACAACTGGGGAGAACACATCATTATAATCCACTCCTGGAATCTGGCTGAAACCTTTTGCTACTAACCTTGCCTTAAACCTTGGAGGTTCACTAGGAGATAAACCATCCTTTCTCTTGAAGATTCACTTACAGCGGACGGCCTTCTTTTGCTTAGGCAAGCGCACAACATCCCATGTGCCATTCTTCTCAAGTGATTGCATCTCCTCATGCATTGCACCAATCCACTTGTCACGATCAATCGAAGCAATAGCTTCATTGTATGTAGCCGGTTCAGCATCATTCTCCACCTGTTCTGCACAACTTAGAGAAAAATAAACAACATCACATTCCTCAATTTAACGAGTACGAGGTCCTTTATTCCTCTTCTCTCTACGCTCTGCAATAGACAAATTTTCTTGCTGCACAATAGGAGGTGAGGGTGGCACAATATCCTCCCCATCAATTTCAGTTTCCTCCTCATCCAGGTGTTGTAGATCCACCTGCAATCAAACTCGTGGTTCGTCCTCATCAGAAGAATCTAGCACAACATCACTCGACAAATTATCCTCATACATAACAGATTCATTAAACACAACACTCCTGCTAAAGAAAGTCTTTTTGGTTTCCGGGTTCCACAACTTATATCCTTTTACTCCAGAACCATAACCAAGAAATAAGCACTTAACAGCTCTAGGCTCTAACTTTCAATTATCAACATGAGCATAGGCAGTGCAACCAAAAACTTTCAGTTGTGAATAATCAGCTGGCTCACCAGACCATGCCTCAATAGGAGTTTTCTTGTCAAGAGGGATGGATGGTGACCTGTTGATCAAGTAGCAGGCAGTGTTGGCAGCCTCAACCCAAAAACGCTTATTCATGCGGGCGTTGGATTACATGCAGCGAGCTTTAGAGATGATCGTCATGTTCATTCGCTCGGCTACACCATTCTGCTGAGGTGTGTACGGGATGGTGTGATGCGTGACAATGCCTTCCTGCACACAATAATCATCAAAAGCATGCGAACAAAAGTCGCTACCATTGTCAGCACGAAGAAACTTCACCTCTCTCTAAGTTTGCTTTTCAATCATAACTTTCCACTCTTTAAAAGCAGCAAAAATATCATCCTTAGTTCTCAGGAAATAAGGCCAAACTCTTCTAGAGTAATCATCAATGATAGTAAGCATATAACGAGCACCACCATAAGAGAGATTACGTGAAGACCCCCACAAATCAGCATGTACATAATCCAATGTACTTTTAGTGGTATGAACAGAAGCATTGAACTTAACTCTCTTATGCTTACCAAACACGCAGTGTTCACAGAACGGCAACTTACTCATATTGCAGTTCTTTAGAAGTTCTTTCTTCACCAATTCTGCCGTACCATGTTCACTCATGTGTCCAAGTCGCTTATGCCAAAGGTTAGTTGTACTTGGATCATCATTAGTAATAACATCAGCAGTACCAGACAAAGTGTTACCTCTAAGAACATATAACTTGGCAGAATTCATATCACCAATCATAACAATGAGAGAACCTTTGGACACCTTCAGGCGTTTATCCATTCCGGCATATTTGTACCCGTCATAGTCAAGGGTACTCAACGAGATCAAATTTCTCGCCATGGATGGTATGTGTTTCACTTCCGTCAATGTACGTGTCATCCCACCATGGGTCTTGATCTGAACAGATCCAACGCCAACAATGTGACATTTGTTGTCGTTCCCCACACGCATAAAATCTCCAGTCTGCACAGCCTCATAAGAACTGAACCAATCTTTGTTACAGCAAATATGAAACAAAAAAGCAGTATCAAGAATCCACTCATCATCACGGGTAACACATGTAGCAAAAACAGCTAAGCATTCACCATCCGAACTATTATCACCAGCAACAACAGCAGCCTTACCATTACCATTACCATTACTGCTAGATTTATTTTTCGGTTGGTATGTACCGTTCCTTTTCTCCTTGTTCTGCACCTTCCACCAATCCTCAATGATGTGATTGTTTTTCTTACAGTACCTGCAGAACTTGTCTCGTCCTTTGCACTTTGAATGGTCCCTGCCCTTATCTTTGTTGCTGTTGTAGTTGTTATCTCGCTGCTCAGGTCTGCCTCGTACCTGCAATGCATCACTTTTGGAGGACGATGTGTTAGACTGCACCATAACTTTCATCTTTTCCCTGGTCTTCAGGGCCTCACAAACTTCCGCTAGGGTTAGTTCATTGCGGCTTAATAGTATGCTATCCCGCAGGTTTGTAAAATAACTAGGCAACGAACATAACAACAAAAGAGCTAAATCTTCATCCTCATATTTTACCTCCATCGACACTAGGTCGGACACGATCTCCTTAAAGATCGCTAAGTGATTCATCATAGAACCACCATCTTGCATCTTGAGCGAGAACAACTTCATCTTAACGTGCATCTTGCTGGTTAGATCTTTTGACATACAGATCGATTCCAGCTTGAGCCACAATGCTGCCGCGGATTTCTCCTGCAGCACCTCTTGCAAGATATCATTATATAGATGAAGTTGAATCAACAACAAAGCCTTATGATCTTTGTGCTTCTCCTCAGGAGTCCACTCCCTCGCTTTCTTATTCCCGAAAGCATCCAGCGCCTCATCAAAATCCGATGCTTGCGACAGAACCGCATGCATCTTTACTTGCCACAGAGAAAACCTCGTCTTGTAGTCCAGCAACGGTAGATCAAACTTCATCGATGCCATCGCGAATCTCTAATCTGAAACAGGGCTCTGATACCACTTGTTACACGCAATAGCAAAACAACGATGAAATTAAGCAAGATCGAACCAACAGGGTCACGAGATTTAACGTGGAAAATCTTTCCAACAAGTAAGAGAAAAAACCACGGGCGCCAGCCAGCAATACTTCACTATTTTGGGTGAGGTTACAAACGCGTCGGGATTTACAATGTGTGGCTTATCCCGTGCGGCGGCTTACAAGAGGTATATAAAGACGGTCCTGTCCTAACTAGGTCGGTAACGGTGAATCCAACTCCAACTCGGTAACAACTCGAGGCGCTGCGCTATACTCGTCAGAAGTTCGGCCTTTTATCAGCATACGTGAATTTGGATCACCACAAAATAACAATCTGCAAAAAAAAAAAAAAATAGAGAAAAATATTGTATCAATGGCAACACGTCATAGCAACAAGCCGGAGTTATTGACCGATCTTTTGCCGATTGGAATTTCTTCTCCTCCAAGCTTGTTTACGAGCATTCTCTCCCAGAAATCCTTTAACAATGGGATGAAGACACTAATCCAACCCGGTCATACCTCTATATATTAATATAACATGATGCCAAACTAGTCTTACACTCCAAGAAATGTTAATATTAAATCTTAAGAAGAGACTATTCCTACTCCTACTCAGTGACACGTTGATACGGAGACCTCTATTTAACATGATGTCAAAATACGGTACGGTATTCACAGAGTCAATGCACACTCGCATCAGCTTCTAGTCTCGTCCCCCTCGTCTCCTGAGAAGAATGGCTTTTGAATTGGCAGCTACTGCCTCAGTGCCATGGAGCTACCTCTTGTACGGGTTCCTGGGCTGTGTGCTCCTGTGGCAGGCAGGCCTGCTGCTGGACCGGCTGTGGTGGCGCCCACGGCGGCTGGAGCGAACGCTGCGCGCGCAGGGCATCGGCGGCACGCGGTACCGCTTCCTCATCGGCGACCTCAAGGACTTCGGCCGGCTCAACGATGAGGCCTGGTCGAGGCCCTTGCCGCTGCGCTGCCACGACATCGTTCCCCGCGTCACGCCGTTCCTCTACAACAACGTCCGGAATCATGGCAAACCATGCTTCTCTTGGTTCGGCCCAATCGCTAACGTGGCCATCACTGACCCCGAGCTTGTCAAGGACGTGTTGTCCAACAAGTTTGGCCACTTCGAGAAGCCCCAGTTCGCGGCTCTGACCAAGCTGCTTGCCAACGGTCTGACTGTTGGAATTTTACATGGGCTCCATCATATGGGCTCACTTGGCTAGCCCATTAAGCCCACTAAAAATCCTGAAATTGTCATGGCCCATTCATGAATAATAAGTGGAGTGAGTGGGACTAAAGTTTAGTCCCACATTGCTAGTTTGAAGAGAGTGGAAGCACCTTATAAGGTGAGCCATTCTAGCTCATGTATGAGTAGGCAAGGCAAGAGGAGAGGTGTGCCACACGCGCGCTCCTCCTCCTCCGCCGCCCGCCTCGCCACGCCTCGCCTCGTCACGACACGTCACGACGCGCCGCGGGTTGCGGGAATGAGCCGAGCCGAGAGCGTTTATTTTGTCGATTGGGAAAACTTAATGAGTCATTAATTTGGTAATTAACGGACACGTTAATTCCAAAACCGTTTCCGTTTCCTTTCTGGATCGTGGAGCCGAACCGACTCAGACGTGGAGTTACGCCCACGTCTCTCCCAGCCCGCATATAAATACGCGCATACGGTAAACCCTAGCCACCACTTCGTCATACCGTTCCAAAACACTGCGCCGCCAATTCAAGTCTTCTCCATCCCTCCTTCCGGCGTGCACCGCGAGAAGGGACAGCAGGCCTCCGGAACCCCGCCTCTTGTGATCCTGTACGGGAGAGGGGCGATCAGGTTTTTGGGGAGCGCATGAGCGCGACTGCTGACGGCGACCACTTCCCCAACGACGATTTCTTCCCCGACATCGGCAACCTCTTCATCAACGACATGGCCGACACCGGGAACAACAACAACGGCGGTGCCGCTACCGCTCCATCGTACGTATCTCTCTTTCATCTGTATGAGATGTTACTGGAATTCATATGTCTAGTTCTTGCAATAGATTGTATCAATCTGTCTACTGTACTAGATCTAGACGTTTGCATGATTACTGTATTTGCTACTGTCGCAATTCATCTACTGCTATTTCGAATTAAATCATGTGCTAAATTGCTAATATATTCAACAATCCAAAAACCTGATTATAGGCAATTTCTTGCACCTGCGCCGTCTGTCATTGCGGCGACAAGGCCAATCCCTTTCAAGGGTGTGGACTTTAAGAGGTGGCGCACGAGAGCAGTGCTATGGTTTCAAACCTTGCGCTGCTATGCGGCCACCAAGGGCAAGCCTGAGGGCGATCTCAATCCAGCACAGCTGGAGGCCTTTGAGGATATGGACACTATGTTTAAAAGTGCCCTCCTCGGTATTATCGATGATTCCATCGTGGATCCGTATATGTCGTTTGATAACGGCAAGGATATGTGGGCTGCACTCGAGGCCAAATTTGGGGCCTCGGATGCTGGTAGCGAGCTGTATGTCATGGAGCAATTCTATGACTACAGGATGACTGATGAGCGCTCTGTTGTTCAACAGGCTCATGAGATACAGTCACTCGCTAAAGAACTTGAGCACTTTAAGTGTATGTTACCGGACAAGTTTGTGGCCGGAGGCATTATTGCCAAGCTTCCATCTTCATGGAGCACCTTTGCTACTTCTCTAAAACACAAGAGACAGGAGTTTTCCGTAATGGACCTCATCGGATCTCTTGATGTGGAAGAGAAGGCGAGAGCAAAGGATACACGTGCTCGGGTTGTTGAGGTAGGTTCTTCTGCTCATGTGGTACAGAAGAAACATTACCCTCCCAACAAGCCTAAAGATATCAAGAAGAAATCCGAGGGTAAAGGCAAGCCCGATGGCAAGTTTAAGCCGTCGCACTCTACCAACTTCAAGAAGAGAAAGGGGTCATGTCACGTTTGCGGTGAACTGACCCATTGGGCTCCAAAGTGCCCTAAGCGTTATGAGCTGCAGCAGCAGGAGAACAGCGGCAAGACCGCTAATGTTGTCATGGCTGACACTGAGATGAAGGACTCTGGGTACGGTATAGTTCCCACTATTCTTTCAGTTTGTCATTCACCTGAATGGTTAGTTGACACAGGTGCCAATGTACATGTTTGTGCTGATGCTTCCATGTTCTCTTCTTATCAGGTCACAGGGACTTCCCCCGTGCTGATGGGGAACGGGTCACATGCTACTGTTCGTGGTGTTGGTACGGTCGATCTGAAGTTTACTTCGGGGAAGATCGTGCGGCTGAAGAACGTTCATCATGTGCCCTCCATCAATAAAAATCTCGTCAGCGGCTCACGTTTATGTCGAGATGGTTTTAAGTTGGTTTTCGAGTCTAATAAAGTTGTAATTTCCAAGTATGGACAATTTATTGGTAAAGGCTATGAGTGCGGAGGCTTGTTCCGCTTATCCTTGTCAGATATTTGCACCAAAGTTATTAATAATGTTTGCCACGATAATGATTGTGATGTTTGGCATTCACGACTATGTCATATTAATTTTGGTTGCATGACGCGGTTAGCAAATATGAGTTTAATTCCGAAATTCAGTACTGTTAAAGGTTCCAAATGTCAAGTGTGTGTTCAAGCTAAGCAACCTCGCAAATCTCATAAGACTGCGGAGGCGAGAGACTTGGCACCACTAGAACTTATACATTCTGATCTTTGTGAGATGAATGGCGTATTGACAAAAGGTGGAAAGAAATATTTCATGACACTTATTGATGACTCTACTAGATATTGTTATGTGTATCTTCTGAAATCTAAAGATGAAGCTTTAACTTATTTCAAGAACTATAAGGCCGAAGCAGAGAACCAACTTGATCGTAAAATTAAGCGGCTTAGGTCTGATCGTGGTGGAGAGTATTTTTCCAACGAGTTTAATTCTTTTTGTGCTGAACACGGTATTATTCATGAGAGGACGCCTCCCTACTCCCCTCAGTCAAATGGGGTGGCTGAAAGAAAGAACCGAACGTTGTCTGATTTGGTTAACGCCATGTTAGACACTTCGGGTCTCTCCAAGGCATGGTGGGGGGAGGCGCTAATGACTGCATGTCATGTCCTAAACCGAGTTCCCACAAAGAATAAAACCATTACTCCATTTGAGGAATGGGAAAGGAAAAGATTGAAACTCTCCTACCTACGTACTTGGGGTTGTTTGGCGAAAGTCAATATACCAATTCCCAAGAAGCGCAAGCTTGGACCTAAAACCGTAGATTGTGTTCTTCTGGGCTATGCTTTTAATAGCATTGGTTATAGATTCTTGGTAGTAAAATCTGAGGTATCCGACATGCATGTTGGTACGATTATGGAGTCGAATGATGCGACTTTCTTTGAGAACATATTTCCTATGAAGGATATGTCTAGCTCATCAAATCAGGAGAAACCTGTTTCATCTGGTCAGGAATTAGCTGAGATTCCTGAATCCACCATTCCGATAGAACACGTTGAGAATCCCGAGGAGGATGACAATGAAGTTCCTGTAAGGAGCAAGAGACAGAGGACTGCAAAGTCCTTTGGTAACGATTTCATTGTGTACCTCGTGGATGACACACCCAAGACTATTTCAGAAGCTTATGCATCTCTTGATGCTGACTACTGGAAGGAGGCTGTCCGTTGCGAGATGGATTCCATCTTGGCTAACGGAACCTGGGAAATCACTGATCGTCCTTATGGGTGTAAACCTGTAGGATGTAAGTGGGTGTTCAAGAAAAAGCTTAGGCCTGATGGTACAATTGAAAAGTACAAGGCAAGGCTTGTGGCCAAGGGTTATACCCAGAAAGAAGGTGAAGACTTCTTTGATACTTACTCACCTGTGGCTAGACTGACCACTATTCGTGTGCTACTATCACTGGCTGCCTCGCACGGTCTTCTCGTTCATCAAATGGACGTTAAGACGGCTTTCCTTAATGGAGAGTTGGACGAGGAAATTTACATGGATCAGCCAGATGGTTTCGTAGTACCCGGTCAGGAAGGCAAGGTGTGCAAGTTATTGAAGTCATTATACGGCCTCAAGCAAGCACCTAAGCAATGGCATGAAAAGTTCGAAAGGACTTTGACTGCTGAAGGCTTTGTTGTAAACGAAGCTGACAAGTGTGTGTACTATCGCCATGGTGGGGGCGAGGGAGTTATTCTATGTCTATACGTTGATGACATATTGATCTTTGGGACCAATCTTGATTTAATCAAGGAAGTTAAGGATTTCTTATCTCGCTGCTTTGAGATGAAGGATCTAGGAGTAGCTGATGTTATCTTGAACATCAAGCTGTTGAGAGATGATAATGGTGGGATCACACTGCTTCAATCTCACTATGTGGAAAAGGTCTTGAGTCGCTTTGGGTATAGTGACTGCAAGCCTTCTTCAACTCCATATGATGCTAGTTTGTTGCTTCGAAAGAATCAACGGATTACTAGAGATCAACTGAGATATTCTCAGATTATAGGCTCGCTTATGTATTTGGCGAGTGCCACGAGGCCTGACATCTCTTTTGCTGTGAGCAAATTGAGCCGGTTTGTTTCCAATCCGGGAGATGATCATTGGCGTGCGCTTGAGAGAGTTATGCGCTATTTAAAAGGCACTGCGAGCTATGGAATTCACTATACCGGAAACCCGAGGGTTCTGGAAGGATATAGTGATTCTAATTGGATATCTGATGCTGATGAGCTTAAGGCCACTAGTGGTTATGTTTTTACACTTGGTGGTGGCGCTGTTTCCTGGAAGTCTTGCAAGCAGACCATCTTAACGAGGTCAACTATGGAAGCAGAACTCGCAGCATTAGACACAGCCACTGTTGAGGCAGAGTGGCTTCGTGAGCTCTTGATGGACTTGCCTATGGTTGAAAAACCAATACCCGCAATCCTAATGAACTGTGATAATCAAACTGTGATCGTCAAAGTGAACAGTTCTAAGGATAATGCAAAGTCATCAAGACATGTGAAGAGGAGATTAAAATCTGTCAGGAAATTGAAGAACTCCGGAGTTATTGTGTTGGATTATATCCAAACGTCTATGAACTTGGCAGATCCCTTCACAAAGGGTTTATCACGGAATGTGATAGATAATGCATCGAGGGAGATGGGTTTGAGACCCACGTTATGAGTTGCCCACAGTGGTAACCCACTCTATGTGATCGGAGATCCCGTGAATTAGAAGTGGGAGACAAGCTGTTGGTCGGCTGAGAGGGGAGTATCCTTATATTTATTCCACTCCATAAAAGATGCAATACTCTCCTGATCTGTACGGTAGGTTGACATTTGTCTTAATGTGTTCCAAGTGGCTTATTTATATAAGCAGAGATGTGTCCTACAGAACATCTCCTGAGGAACTCACCTATATGAGTCTGACTGTTAAACGTCGCAGTCTATGAGAATCGGGTGCTCTCTAATAAACTCATGAAAGGCCTTCGGAGTATGACGCATACGCTCCAAACCGCGGGGAAGCCTTGCGGCAGCCTAGTATCGGTTCAGACGTTGTGTAAAACTGGTATCACAGCAAACTTGTAGTTCAAGGCATAGTCCACTATTCAAGTTGTGAACTAGTGTAGCATGATGTTCTAAGTGGAAGTTCAACTTAACAGTCTCCACTAACACCGGTATATAAACAATGTTTTGGAACAGAGTTTATGAAATGTGCTAATGACACTTTGTGGGGGATTGTTGGAATTTTACATGGGCTCCATCATATGGGCTCACTTGGCTAGCCCATTAAGCCCACTAAAAATCCTGAAATTGTCATGGCCCATTCATGAATAATAAGTGGAGTGAGTGGGACTAAAGTTTAGTCCCACATTGCTAGTTTGAAGAGAGTGGAAGCACCTTATAAGGTGAGCCATTCTAGCTCATGTATGAGTAGGCAAGGCAAGAGGAGAGGTGTGCCACACGCGCGCTCCTCCTCCTCCGCCGCCCGCCTCGCCACGCCTCGCCTCGTCACGACACGTCACGACGCGCCGCGGGTTGCGGGAATGAGCCGAGCCGAGAGCGTTTATTTTGTCGATTGGGAAAACTTAATGAGTCATTAATTTGGTAATTAACGGACACGTTAATTCCAAAACCGTTTCCGTTTCCTTTCTGGATCGTGGAGCCGAACCGACTCAGACGTGGAGTTACGCCCACGTCTCTCCCAGCCCGCATATAAATACGCGCATACGGTAAACCCTAGCCACCACTTCGTCATACCGTTCCAAAACACTGCGCCGCCAATTCAAGTCTTCTCCATCCCTCCTTCCGGCGTGCACCGCGAGAAGGGACAGCAGGCCTCCGGAACCCCGCCTCTTGTGATCCTGTACGGGAGAGGGGCGATCAGGTTTTTGGGGAGCGCATGAGCGCGACTGCTGACGGCGACCACTTCCCCAACGACGATTTCTTCCCCGACATCGGCAACCTCTTCATCAACGACATGGCCGACACCGGGAACAACAACAACGGCGGTGCCGCTACCGCTCCATCGTACGTATCTCTCTTTCATCTGTATGAGATGTTACTGGAATTCATATGTCTAGTTCTTGCAATAGATTGTATCAATCTGTCTACTGTACTAGATCTAGACGTTTGCATGATTACTGTATTTGCTACTGTCGCAATTCATCTACTGCTATTTCGAATTAAATCATGTGCTAAATTGCTAATATATTCAACACTGACGACCCATGAGGGTGAGAAATGGGTCAAGCACAGAAGGATCCTGAACCCTGCGTTCCATCTTGAGAAGCTCAAGGTCAGTGGAACATAATTTCAGACAATTTTCGTTTCCATTTCTTTGTCGTTTCAGTTTGAAGATTTTGTTTAACTGAGGTACTACATGCGTCCTGGAATAGTTTGCCCCTTACTGCAATTAATTATATGGCTTATCTTTTATGAATTAATTTGCAGCTCATGCTACCGGCTTTTTCTGCAAGCTGTGAAGAGCTTGTCAGCAGATGGAAGGAGTTCCATGGTTCTGACGATTCGTGTGAGGTGGATGTATGGCCGGAGCTCCAGAACCTTACCGGAGATGTCATTTCTCGCACAGCTTTCGGCAGCAGCTATCTCGAAGGAAGAAGGATTTTTCAGATACAGTCCGAGCAAGCTAAGCTCTTCGTCGGTGCGATCCAGAGGATTGTCATTCCGGGTTACCTGTGAGTTATTATGTGATTCCTCCGGATTATTTATCGCGTTTGCTAATATGTAGTAACTTGAATTTCCTGAAAATCTCAATCACCTAGTATTCACACACTATTGAGTATTCCCTACGCGTCCAATATCGCACTAAGTAGATATTATTGGTGTCTAGTATGAGCCTCTAAATACTAAATATTAATACTCCCTCCGATCCATATTAATGGTCGCTAAATCGGATGTATCTAGACATATTTTAGTGCTAGATACATCCGATTTAGCGACCATTAATATGGATCGGAGGGAGTAGCAAAAAACTTCATCATCATAAGCTACTCGGTGTCCATTTCGAAAAGAAAAAAAAAAGCTATTCGTTGTTCTCCTTGTCTTGAAGTCTCGTCTCTGTAAGGATTTAGTGACATTGACCGCAACATACTGACATACCTGATAATTACCTTATGTGGATTCACAAAACCTTCTTATCAAACGTTACATCGTTGCACAGAGTGGCGAGCTCTGTTAGCACACTCAAATCTTGAAACATTACATCAGCACGATATAACCAACGAACTAGTTCAACTCTATTTACACTAAGGGTGAAGACAAGGCATCCCAGAACATTCAAGTCACTGCGCACTAGCATATGCGGGGTGTTTAATTGGGAGATTTAAAGAGCAGACGTTTAACAGTTTCAGTCCGCGCAAAAACTAACCAAATGTTCTTCCTTGCCCCGATTCTCTTGAGCACACTGCTAAGCCCAAAATCGCACAGGGTGCAACTATAGTGAAACGTTAGCAGATTTTTAGATTTTACATGTCATGTGGAATCATCTGAAGATGAGATGATTCTCAAAAAGGAAAAAAAAAAATATCTGACGATGAGATGGTTGAATGTTAATTCTGAAACATACAAATATGACTGATTTGGGAAAATTCCAAACAATTTATAGATAATTTTTGTTTCCCTTTGGTCACACTTTTTTTCTGGATAATTTTGTTTACACTAATTTATTTTATGGGAACCGGCTAATGGTATTGTAGGTTCTTGCCCACCAAAAACAATAGAAAGATGCGCAAAAACAACAATGAGGTCGAATCAATTTTACGAGGTATAATTGGAAAAAGAATGCAAGCTATGGAAGAAGGTAAAAGCTCTCAAGAAGATCTGCTAGGCCTATTGCTAGAATCAAATAGGAGGGACATAGACGAAAATGGCCAACCTAGCAAAGGAATGACAATGGAAGATGTCATCGAGGAATGCAAGCTATTCTACTTGGCAGGAATGGAGACGACATCCGTACTCCTTACGTGGACGATGATTGTGCTAAGCATGCATCCAGAATGGCAAGATCTTGCGAGGGAGGAGGTCCTAGGATTGTTTGGGAGAAACAAACCTCAATACGAGGGCCTTAGCCAACTCAAAATTGTAAGTACTACATTTTATTTTGCTTCACTCAGTGGTTTGATTGTGGAAAGATATAATCACAGAAAATCCCAGTGGAGGTATAAATGTTTTCTATGTCATTCCACTAATTGCAGGTGACCATGATCCTTCACGAAGTTCTTCGCTTGTACCCGTCGGCTACCGTATTTAGCCGAAAAACATACAAGGATATGGATATTGGAGGCGTCAGATTCCCAGCTGGCGTGTTCATTGAGGTGCCCGTGTTGTTCATCAACCATGACCCGGATATATGGGGAAGTGATGTCAATGAGTTCAAACCTGAAAGATTTGGCCAGGGGATTTCCAAGGCATCCAAGCATCCAGGCGCATTCTTGTCATTTGGTTGGGGTCCACGGGTCTGCATTGGCCAGAACTTCGCACTGCTTGAAGCCAAGATGGCGCTAACCATGATCCTTCAACATTTCGAATGCGAGCTTGCATCATCATATATACATGCACCACACACCGTGATGACGTTGCAGCCAATGCATGGTGCGCAAATTAAGCTGAGAGCTATTTGAATAAATAATTAAATATATGTTGAAATTGTTATATGTGTGCTACATTAAACAATTTTGGTTGTGTAACATGATCTTTGTATGAGTGGATAAAAATGTAGAATTGGTGTGTCGACATGTACCCTTGGTATTGTACTTGTGTAACCGATTATAGATTATTATTTGCCACCTAAGAATCCTAAAGCTCCTCTAATAAAAAAAACTCTCTTGTTTCAAAGGGGGTAAAAAACTCCACCTCTGCATAACTTCCAATTAAACATAATCCCTCTGTAACCTATAAAAAGAAGTTATCTAAACAAAATTTATATGGAAGCTATTTCGTTCACCCACCGAGATCTTTCGAGCGCAAACACAATTATGTCGCCGCCTTCCAGGAGGACTATTCCAATGGAGACTGGCATGCCTTGACCGTGTGGTCCACAACAGGACACCGCCATAGTGTAGTTTTGGAGCTCAATGTGGAATTTGACACTCCTGCTGCAACCACGGTCAGTTTGTGCTCCGTACTTGCCCTTTTCCCGGGACTGGTCGTCCTCTTTCCTTGCCATGTTTATTTGATGGTAACTTACTCTGGCCATGGTGAGATTGGAATATAAAAGGGGCAAAGGCTATAAGAGAGAGAGGGAGAAACGATAAGGACAAAGGAAACCCTACTTTAGGGAGAATAAATAGTCAGTCGCTGCCCTTTCGCCTTCAAAAAAAAATGTTAGATAATTATTGTGGCACGGGAATCAAGGAGGCGGAGAAACTCTGCCAGCTTAACCGACTCTGAAGAAGAGACCTAGGGTTTAAAGACTCGATTAAAAGAGGACAGAGTCATTTGAAAAGTTCCCCTTGGACGAACAATCTGCGACTCGAAGAAAAAAGGGGAGATAAGCCGTGTTTGTGCCCAAGCCGAACTTGAGGGCTAATGTTGGGGAGATGTCTGATACGTAGACCCGGGAAAAGGCGCGCCCTGTCGTGGTATTGTCACGGAAAGTTTTCTCGTGCGAGAACTAGATTGTGAGGCCATAACTTTGAAGTGAAATATCAAAAGGGTTATGGTGAAAACGAGAAAAACGAGTTTACCCAGATTCGGTCTCTCTATGGAGGGTAAAACCTACTCCTGCTTCTTTTCTATTCGTGATTCGAGGTCTCGATTACAAGGAGCGATACTGGCTTCCGATGTCTCGAGAACTATTTCTATGAGCTAGAACTTAATTTCTACATCATAGGAACTCAATTTATATAGCATAAAAGTTCCTGGATTTACAGACGAACCCAGGTTACGCCCGTAGTCGGAGTCCTAGCGTAACCCGGCTATACGAGCCTTTGCCAGTTCATCTGGTAGGCTGGGTCTGCTCCAGCCGGTTCTGGAACCTTCCGCCGGATCCACAGCTCCGCTGGGCCGGGCCCTGCCTCGGAACTTTATACTGGCCTAATGGTCGGGTCACCGAGTCTTCTCGTCTCCTGGACCAGAGCCTTGGCCTTTCTTGATATCCCGTGGAAAACTTGTTTTCCTTGTTTGGCCGGTTATGGGGTAAACCGGCATGCCATATGCAAACCGGCTCTTACCAAAGCCGGTTGAGGAACATGTCGGCTGGGGTAGCCCCTTAATCATTTCCCCAACATTAGCCTCCAAGTTAATATGAAAGCCAAACCATGGTTTGCTCGTTCATGTTAAGCTCCTGAAAGAAAAACATAAATTCACATAATCTAGGAAATAAGTTGGGTCTTGTTATTCACCTTGGAATGGTAAACCGGAAATTTCTTCCTGTGCGCTTGACCTTAATCTGTTGGAGATTTATCTCCCTTTTTCTTCGCGCTTCACTTACATGTTTAAACCGTTTTGGTCTATCCAGATAGTTACGTTTGCGAGTCTATCCCCAGGATTCGAGGAACCAAATTTTTCCTAGCTTATCCCGTGATTTGCTCCACTCGTTTAATGTTGGGAATCCGGGATATTTAATCTCCATATTTATTTAGTTTGACCTAGGTCCATTATAGAAATGTGATGCTCTTTGGGGTCTTTTTTTGGAAAAAGCACAGCAACTTCTAGGTTTTTACCCTCCGCTTATAAATAGTGGGAGGGGGTAACCCCAAGTCATTATGTACCACCCCTGACCACTTCATCTTCCTCCTCCAGTTCCGCCCGGGAGATTATTCGAAGTTCAAGGTCCGCCGCCGCTGGAACTTCACCACCGTCACCGGAGCATCGTCGCCGATTCGATGACCATGAACGAGAAGTCCATGGCTAGCAAGGGCACTGGACCCGGCAAGAAGAAGAAGGCAACTAATCCTACCGGTTCCTCCGCCGGGAACAAGAAATAGTTGATTGTGGACTGGTGCAAGTCCGATGTCTCGCACGCCCAGCTTCAGTAGATGCAGAATTCCGGCTTGCTATTGGATAACATAACATGGCGTGCGCCTGGAAACGAGATCCGACTCACTCCTTGGTTGGATGAGGTAATTGTCTTTGCTGACCACGTGACCCGGGGTTTCCGTCCACCCGGGTCTCGTTTCTTTCGCATCATCTTAGCACATTACAGTTTACACCCCCAAGATATCCCTCCAAACACTGTTATCAACATTAGTAACTTCGTAGTTCTCTGTGAGGATTATCTTCAGATCGAGCCAAACATAAATTTATTTCTAGAGTATTTCTACTGTAACAAGCACCCTGAAACTGGTGGTGGTCCCCTGATCTGTTGCGGGGGCGTCTCTTTTCAGAGGCGTAAGGATATAGTTTACCCGACTGTTAACTTGTCTAGCCACCCCAAGTTAACGCAGAAATCATATTTCTATTGCAAAGATACTTATCCAGCCGGCGAGTGTCCTTTGTCAGGTTACTACGTTGAGCGTTTAGTTTTTGACAATAAGATGAAACCCTTTGCTGAACCGGAATCCCGCTCCAAACTCACCTCACTACTCAAATACGTCAAGTCCCTGATTGTTCACGACTTGACTGGTTTAGATCTTACCCAAACTTGGGTGTCGTGGCATATCCATCCTGTTAGCATTAGGAACTGGCTTTTCCATCGATATACCGGTTTAGTCACTGATTTGATGAGATACTCAGTCAACACCCCCTCCAAAACTTAACTGACAAAATTCTTAAGAACCTAGGTGGTTTGCACAGGGAGAGGGTCCATTTTGTGGGCCTTCTTGCCTTTTCTCCGCTAAACCTAGCTCCTCCGGTAAGTGATCTTGTTTTTCGTGATGAATTGTTATTTTTTCTACCATGTGAACTAAAATAATATTGTATCAAACCCGGCCTTTTCCGGTTTAAAGCTATCTGCTGCTTTCTGGGTTACCACCGAGGAGCCACCTACGTCCCCAGAGGACAATGAAGACCAGGACTAGGGCAACGAGGAGGAAGAGGTTTCTGAACTTGATTCTCTTGGTTGCCTGCATAATCAGTTAGTTGACGCCAGTTCTTCCCAGGATGAGCAGGAGGATGTTGGCTCTGACCCGGTCCAAGGATCATCAGCTCAAGATGCGCCAGTTCAGCAGGGGCCGGATTTTGATCCCTATACTCCAGTTACTCATGCTACCGCGGATGTTGAGAAGGAAACCCCGGCGACGAAGAAGAGGGCCCGAACAAGCAGTAGCAAAGGTGCCTTGGTCTTAATTCTCAAAATCACCTTTTAATCAATCCTAGTCTCTGAAGAACACATAGGATGGTGAGGAGGCTAGCAAGAGGAGAAGGACACAAAGTTCCGGATCAAGTGACTTAGATGCAGTTTTGCCTTATAAACCTTCCCCTTCCCAGGTTATAAGGCCTCCACATTATCCCACAGCATCTCGTCCTTTTGTGAGGAGGATCCGGCATGAACTGAGCCACTCATATCACACAGATTCTCCACATTCTGGGTCTTCTCACTTTAGTGTTGAAAGTGATTTATCTATCAACTCTGGGTAAGCCGAATTTCCTTTATCAATTAATCATGAACTTGTATTTTACATTATTTGTCATATAAACTTGTATTCTTCTCTTGCAGTGCCCAAGCTATGACCAAGGTTACCCCCATCTCAGTTGCGGTTCCAACGAGCAACTTGCAGAAGGAAACTATCAACGAAGAGATGGATGAACCGGCGGCTTTAATGCCGGTTCAGAGAGAAGCTAAAGGTTATGTGCCTAATGTGCAGATGAGGGAGGACCCAGCAGTTGTCCAGCCGGTTCCTCGAGTTACTGAACAAGATAAAGAGGTTGAGATTACCGATTCCCAGTACGTGGAGTGCTCCTGTACATCCAAGGTTTTGTCCAAGGTCCTTGATGATGTTAAGTTGGCTTCTCGAGCTAGAACTCCAACTCCTGGCTTGGGCTCTCTTGTGGGCCAAGATTTTGAGTCTCTGATTCCAGGAATTCTCCTAGAGCCGGCTTTGTGAAGATGGTATAATAGCCATGTTGAAGAAAAGATATGAGGTAAACTTGTCTTCAAATATGAACATAGCCTGTAGCCCCAACTTCTTAATTCATACTTTAGGAAAAACTTGGAGATTTATTCCTTTGATAATAAGCTGAAACTGTAGCCACCAAGTACCGGTTTATAAGTTAACTATAGACCGGGACTTAGTTCTTGTCCTTACATATTTGTGTAAATACTTCAAGTCATGTAGCCCCCAAGTGCCGGGTTGCTAGCCTACAGCTACTCGGGACTTGAAATTTCCTCATGCAAATTTATAAACTGAAATAGTGTATCCCCCAAGTGCCAGGTTATCTCTGCCTGCGGTAACCTGGGACTTTCACCTAGCCATAAACTGAACCTGATCTATAACTGAAAAGACTTCGTTATGTTCATCTTTGCACGTTTTGGAAACCGGTTCTCAAAGAGAATTTGCCAATTTGAAAAAACTTCTTACCCAGGAGGCCGTGAAAACTAAGGAGGCCAGGAAGCTACAGGCAGAACTGTAAGAAATATTTATGTCTCTTGCTGAGAATTTATCCAAGGCACAACATGACTTTGAAACGAAGGAGAAGCTACTCATTTCTAAGGCAGAAAAAGCGGAGGAAAAATTGGAACACGTTCAAACCGGCTATGACAACTTGAAGAAACTGTTGGGTGAAATCACCAACGGTGTTTTTGGTAAGACGGTTTTCTTTCATTTCATCCATCAACTATCCTTTGTATATTGTGTTTATAAAGCGGTTTTCTCACTTGTTTTTTTGGTGTTTTGCGGGGAGAAAACACTCCAATAATCTGCAGGTTCCGGCCTTGAAATTGAAGGCAATATTCACCCTAATCCGACAACTTTATGTTGGAGGAGGGGAATGTATCAAGGCTGTGAGGAACTGGGAAAACGTTCCGAAGAAACTGCATGATTTCATAGTTGAGCTCTCCAATGTGCCCCGTGGATTGAAGAGCACAAACTTAAAGCATGTTGCTATGGACGCGTCAAAGTCATGTCTCTGGCTAAAGCTTATCATCTGGAACTGAATCTGGATCTGCGTGTTGGGGGCTTCCCTTAATACAAGGTTGATGGAAACAAGTATGAGAAGAAGGAGTTCGACAAGATTGAAAAGGAGTGATGGTTCCAAGCTTGCACGATTGTTGAGAAGATGAAGCCGAAGGAACTATTCACTAGTTTCTATCCCTCAGGGGAGCATAAACCGGCTTTTGGCCCCCAGAATGTGACTATGGTTTGTCAAGTTCCACAGAAAAGTCGGCTTTCAGTTCATTCTACGGTTTCCTCTTATGCTGCTCCCCAGACCGCAAATCCATCATTTCCAGCTCCCCCACCCCTTTGTATGAGCCGGATTATGTATCTGATGTCTTAGCTCTGTTGGAATGGAAGTATATCTCTGGTTCGGCTAAGGAGGAACCAACTGGGGAGGAAAAACTCGCGACACTGCCAAGGATGATGATGCTGCCAAGACCCAATAAGTCGAAGATCCGACAACTTCTAGGAGTGACGAATTAGACACTTCAACTCCTGCACAACAGAAGGGCAAGTATGTTGCCCAAACATAAAACCTATCAGTTTGTGATAATAAATTCAGCCCATTGGGCTTGTAATAGGCTAGATAAACTGTTTTATTTCTAGTCCTATTGATTTTGATGGTGAGGATGTACACTTGGTGCTACAATTTGGTTTATAATAATCCGGAATTTTTCGCGAGTTCTACAAAATTTTCTAGTTTACCTGTTTACTCAGCTTTTGCTAGTTTTCAAATTAGCTTTTCTTGGCGTCTATAGCCCTTTTGGTTTATCTTTGCAATTAGTTCAAGGTCAGAATAACTCCTTTTACAGGGTTATAAACTGATTAACTTTTCAGGCACACATCTAGGTCACAAATTTGTGTGTATCCACTGAGTGGCAGGCAAGTTTAACCAAGAAATAGACTTTGGCATATGCCAGGTTCGAGGGATATGAACTGAGCTTTGGCATCAGCCCCCCAAGCAACCTTACAATCGATGATAAAAAATAAAGACTCTTTCAAACTATGATAAGTTGGTCAAATGACAGCGACCTGAATTTCAAGGCTTGCCAGCTTTATTCCATTGATCATAATAAGAACATAGTGATTACAATGATCCTATGTGTAGTATAGGCGTAAGAGAGCTATATTCTATGGCCTTGGAGTTTCTTCCTCATATGTTTGTGACTTTCTAGCATAACGCATATCAATGAGGTAGTATGATCGGTTGTGCATATTTTTTGCTAATCACAAACGGTCCTTCCCAAGGTGGGCTCAGTTTATGCATCCCATCTTTTTTCTGAATCAGGCGAATAACTAGGCCACCTTCGTGAAAATTGCGAGTTCTGACGTTGTGGCTATGATAACGGCGCATGTCTTGCTGATATATGGTTGATCTAGTGTAACGTCCCTGGTTTTTGGAAAATGCAAAAATCACAAAAATTTGAAACTTTTGTTTTCATGTCAATACCAATCACCAAAAACAAATAAAACTCAAACACAAATGAAATATTAGGTCCTATACCAAGTATATTGGATTTGGAAGTCCAGTTATGCCTTTGTTCCTTCAACCCTAAAACCTTATTCAAAAATAAATTTCTTAATTATATAAAGAGAATATCTTTTTATTAACAAACCTTTACCTAAAATGTTTACAACTCCAATATTACTTTGAAGATATTTTATGGCAAAAAAAATCAAAGATTTATAACCCTTAATAAAGTTCTAAGCCTCAAAAGTATTTGATGAGAATAAAATTGTTAATAATAACTTTTAGTTGTTATTCCAAGTTTTAAACATAAAGGTGTGAAAATAAAATGCATTGCTTTATAATAACATAAAAGAGGGTTTTGAAAACAATATTATGACTTGTGGTTTTATTCTAAATTTTATTGATCAACAATATTAATAATTTGATATGAACTAATTAAATAACATTAAGTTACTATTAGTAAATCCTCCATATCCTAAAAATTATAAAATGTGAAAATGGTTTAAAATGGCTTTGCAAAAATAATATATGACATGTAAAAATGTCTCTGAAATTTTATTTAGACAATAACATCAATTTCTTATTTTCTAAATTTTAAGATGGCCGTAAAGTGCTATTAGTGTTTTATTTATATTTTCAAAATATAAAATTGTGAAAACAAGATGAAATGACTTTCAAAAATATGTTTTCAACGTTTAGAATGTCACTAAAATTTTATTTGACCAATAACTATGTTTTATAAATTTTTAAATTAAAAATCACATTAAGTAACTATTAAGGAATTATTCAAATTTCCAAATTTCAAAAATAAAATATGTTGAATTTTTTTCAAAAATGGTACTGTTGGAAAGTATTTGAAATTTTAAGAATTTAGAATTTTATTTCATATCAATTGGATATTTAAAACAGAAGATATAAAAGATTTGTTTAAACAGGAAAAATAAATAAATAAATAGAAGAGGATGATGTCATCAGTGACGTCACCATCGTCTCCCTTCTCTCGCTGAAATCACGCCCGTGACAGGGAAATCAAATCTCGTCGATTACTTGCGTTAATGGCCATAATAACCTTCCCTCTTTGTATCTATAAAAGGCCCCCGATGTCCTCCTCGTTCCCCCTCTTTGTTTTCCCCCTCTCTATTGCCACCAATCAAGAGAACAAGCTCGCGGGAGTCCGTACTAGCCGCCGCCGTGGAGCTTCAATTCCGGCGAAACCCGAGGGCCCCTCTGCCTCTCTCCGGTCTCCTCTCGTTCCCCTCGAGCAGGCGCACCTCCTAATGCTCTTTGACGATTTTTTTGTGCAGCCAATCGAACGCGCCGTGAGCTTCCGAAGGTCGCCACCGCCGTCGAGCCTCCGTCCACTTGGCGCCATCGCTCCAGGAAGCGAGCAACCGCGCCGTGGCCACCCGCGAGTCCGCCGTGACGCGCTCATCCTCGTGGTGGTTTTTCCGAGCCCGAAGACGCACTCTATCTCCACCGTCGTCCATGTCCGAGCGCAGCGCCGCCGCCTCGGCCATTTCCGGCGACAACTCTGGCCAGGTACGAACCCTAGATCCCTCAGCCGTTAGATCTAACGTACGGTCACGATTAGATCTAGGCAAAACGGTATGCCACCGTTGGATTCAGATCCAGTGGCTCAGATTGATCCACTTATCCACATGAGTAGCCCAGTCAGCACGCCACGCAGCAGCCCAGTCAGCAACCTTGTCCAATCAGGAGCTCCCACGTGGCCTAGCCTTTATTTGAATTTTTCTCCCGCTGGAATCAATTAATAGTTTTGTAGAAAAGTCCCTGAATCTTAGATCTATCATATCTTTTGATCCATAAGGCCAAATTTAGCAATCTTGGACTTTTTGAAATCCCCCGAATCTTTAAAATCTTTTAGCACCGTACAAATTCAAATTTTACAAACTTAAATTGGTTCAAATTTAAATATGGTTATTTGATGAATTTTTTCATAATTCAAATTCTACTAATCCAAAAATTTCAAATAAAATATTTTTGGAGACCTTAGGATGTGTAATTTCATACCCTTTGCCCCAAAATAATTTTTGAACAAGTTAAATTGGAATTTATAATTAATTGGTATATTTGAGTATTTTTGACATAGATTTAATTCTATAAATATTTTTCAATATAGTTCCTTTTGCAAATTTGCTCCATTTGATAGCCTTGAACCAGAAACAACCTTTCCCAACCATTTTGGACATCCTTGGACCATGGCCATGAGTATTTGACCAAAAACCCAACATAGTGATACATCCATTTTTCACCATGTCTTAGGAATTGTTTTCAACTGTTATTCTTCGATGTTATGTCTATTTTGAGCCAAGACAAGTCCTTAGAATGTGTCAATCACATATAGTACCAAGTAGTGAACCTTAGTTTTCTATCTACTTCTCCATTGCCTTATTCTTGCTTCAAGAATCCATCAAGTTAGCAAATGGAAAACAAGACTCAAGCAATAGAAGGCTCTTCAATTTCAACTTGGTGGCAACATGAAGAGCTACAAGGAGGATCAATGAAGAAATTTTGAAGAAAAGACTTCATCACTAGAAGCAACTCAAGGAAGTAAAAGTGTGAAGAAATCCAGAAGAAAACATCTCCCTCTCTCTTTCTATCTTTTTTTTTTCCTATTGACTTAGTGGTATTTTGTGCCCATCCCATACCCAAACCAAATTAGTGAAGTGAAACCATGAAGAAATCTATCAAGATCAAGAGAAGAATACATCCAAGGAAAAGACTACAATTGAAGCATGAAGATAATCTTCAAGAAGACAAGCATGTGAAGACTTGGAGCAATCCATACAAGTTGAAGATTAGAAAGTTGTTTTTGTCCAACCATTCACCCAAATGGAAAATCCCAAGACTTTAACTTGTTATCTCCATTGATATGAAGTTAGTTGAACCTAGACCTACTTTAACCCAAAATGAAAAGACTAAACTAGACCACTCAAATGTTTGGATGAAAATAACTAAGTGTTACAATTTATGATGTGATACTCTAGTGGAAATAGTGAGATCACCTTGGTGAACTCTTGGAACTTCCTCAACAAGTATGGCTAAAATAAAGTTAGTTTTCTGCAAAACTCAACCTAGTCCATCCCAAGTAAAACCTTGGAAACTCCTTAGAATATATTGAACCAATGAAGAGTAAATCTTTTCAAAATCAAACCTTGACCTTGTCCCAACCAAACTTGGTTAAACCCATTTTTATATGTTAGTTGCTCTGTATGTTTTCTACACTTGTATGTTTGTTTGCTAGGATGCTTGTTTATTTTGTTATTGTGTTTTCCATGAGTAGATTGTACGGAGAGCAACAATCTTTTGTGAAGAGAGTGTGATTTCTTCACCAACTTCAACAAGGAAAGTAACACACCATCAACTACCCATTATTTTCTATACGCATTAGTTGATTTTGAGTAGTATGCATGATAGGAAATTTTACTAAGTTATATTATGCTATGCTATTATCCTATTAGTGTCTATCCATCTCTTTTACCCTTGTTATCTTGATAACCTTAGAACTTAGTAGATGCTATGCAATATTACAAATTGTTCTACTAGATGTTGAGGAAAAATCCTAAGTATAACTAATGAATGAACCACCTGGGTGGAAGTGGTAAGACTGGTTTATGTTGAGTGTTGCCTCAGGGCCCTTGTCTAAGGGTTAATCCACTTGAGGTTGTCACTTGCGGATGGCCACCCAGGAACAAAGAGATTAATAAGTCTCTCTGAGTATAGTAGCTTACCGTGCAGCCTTTTGACATATGGGCTCTGTCTTGATCAACTAAGTTGTGAGAGTTCAGCCCAGGCTTGACTAGCAGATGTAGCAAAATTATAGGTGGAACGGTCTTGCCGGTGGGTTTGGACTTCCTCTTCTGAAAGATCTCGTCTCAATTCTCTCCTTTCCATGATGCACTCCGGGTGTATAGGATGTTTGGGCTAATTGAAGACAAAGGGTGAAAGTGCACAACCTCCGCAGAGTCAACAAACTAAGATCTTAGCCGTGTCCCCGGTTATGGACAACTATGAGCAGCTGGACAAGGATTGACGGAAGAATCTCATCACCAATTTCAATAAGTAAAATTTTGAGCAAGTGAACAGTATTGTGGTGCTTGGATCTTAATCCAATGTTGACACCCTTTGAAAAGAAAAGTTTATTTTACAAAAGTGATAGGAGAAAACTGGCTTTATGCAAAACTTAGCCAAAACTCCACTCAGCCAAATAAGCATGTAGTAATAGTCTTGCCATTTGTATCCACCATAGTGTTACTTTCCAATACATTAAATTGTATTGAATCCCTTGTGGCTGCATATTCCATATTGCAGATGTTTCTGAAGAAGAGTGAGGATTACATTTAGGATCTCGAGACTATCGCCAACATGTTTTGCATGTGGCACATGAAGAAGATGGGCTCAATGTTGTACTATGTTTTCCGATATATTTCTTTGTTTTCTGCTAGTCTTCTAAGACTATGCAAGTTGTATTTCCTATTTTGTTAAGTCTGGATCATGCGATGTAATAGAATTTGATGCATTCGCATGATATTTCATTTTGTACTGTGGTGCTAGCAATTGATCCAGGGACTAGCACAATAACACAGATGTTCCTACATTATTTAAATGTGGGAACGCTATAAAATGGTATCAGAGCATTGTGTTGCCTGTAGAATTCGAGACCCTAAGTTTGGAAAAGACCCTAGGATTGAAAAATTTCTATGTTCAAACTTTCTAGAAACAAAACAATCCTCTTAATATTTCTCATATCCTCTCATCTATCATTCACCTTCAAAAACTTCTTCTAGATGACCTACCTCTTCAATACCATAAAGACATGAATGTGGATCATACCAAGAAGTGCAAGAAGTATTTTCACCACATGAAGACCTACACTCAAGATTATTGAAGAAATTTAAGAAAAACATAGACTTCCCAACAATCAAGAACATCTCAAGACAATGAGAGAATAATTTGAAGAAATTCAAGAAGATATAGATGATACCACCAATCTAGTTACTTTGTTAGAACAACATTAATGTGTTAGTGTATTGATCATACCAATGAGTGTGGTATGACAATATTAGTTTTTTTTTTCTAAAACCATGTTGTTTGGTGAGTTGAATGTATTTTTGTATGTTTGTTATGTGTTGTTTGCAAGATGAGTTTCCTTGATCTGATGTGTTGAGGTAGGAATTTCTTTAGTCTCCTTCTAATCTCTACTCTTTCATGCTAAGCCAAACCAAAACCCATACCCATGGACCAACCATATTGGGCTACCATATGAAGTGCAACAACAAACCTTTCACCCAAGAATGTCATGACTAGTTCTTTATAGAGACACAAGCCATACAATTGAGGAATGTCACAGATTTCAAGATCCCTTTTGTGTGAAGGAACAATCACATCCATGATCAATGCCAAATACATCATAAGGAGCAGCAAGTCAATCAACAAGTGAAGAAAGACAAGTGAACCCCAAGTTGCATGAGATATGAAGATTTCAGGGCCAACTACACCAAGAGAAGAAATAATGAAGAAACACAACTATCCAGTTTGTGTTACATAGAAGTTTTACGCAACCCACTAGTTGAGAAATGATAGTTAACTCAAGGTTGTCTTACAGATTGGAAACTTTATGTTAGACAAGTGAGGTGACCTAGTGTTATTAAACAAGATTCATCAATCCAAGTACAAAGTAATGATTGAGTGCAACATGGATTGGCCCTCATGGTGACTACTCACATTATTTACTTTTTCTATGAGGAATGTTAAATTTGAGTGACATACTTATTTGAGAGACGACGATGTTTAACCTGAACCATAGGATGGTAGAATACAATAATGACCCTATGTTAGTGTTACTGAAAACGTTCTATTTTCGGTGAGGATCAAGCCAACCTTGGAGCTATCAAGCAATGGAAGATTTTTCCTACCATGAGATTTTTGTTAGAAATAGCATGATGTTTTCCTTCAAGGATGACAATGACAAGATGGAAGTTTTCCAAAGATATCAAAAGACCAAGTTGAGTGTGAACCAAAGGCTTTAGATTGACCCAAAGAGTGACCCCTCAGTGTCAAAGGTAGTTCAACATACCTATGTTGGTCTACAGCTCTACCGCGAAGGAAAGTTCTACTCGAGCCAATCTCAAATCAATCTACACTCCAATCTAATGAAAATAGACTACCCACAAAAGCTTATTTTAAGGGTGGTAGCTGACCCAGTTGTTTTGGAACCCAGTTACCCAAATCTTTCTTTCTAGCCTTCCCAAATCTCGGGACGAGATTTCCTTTAAGGGTGGTAGTCTGTAACATCCCTGATTTTTGGAAAATGCAAAAATCACAAAAAATTGAAACTTTTGTTTTCATGTCAATACCAATCACCAAAAACAAATAAAACTCAAACACAAATGAAATATTAGGTCCTATACCAAGTATATTGGATTTGGAAGTCCAGTTATGCCTTTGTTCCTTAAACCCTTAAACCTTATTCAAAAATAAATTTCTTAATTATATAAAGGGAATATCTTTTTATTAACAAACATTTACCTAAAATGTTTACAACTCCAATATTACTTTGAAGATATTTTATGGCAACAAAAATCAAAGATTTATAACCCTTAATAAAGTTCTAAGCCTCAAAAGTATTTGATGAGAATAAAATTGTTAATAATAACTTTTAGTTGTTATTCCAAGTTTTAAACATAAAGGTGTGAAAATAAAATGCATTGCTTGATAATAACATAAAAGAGGGTTTTGAAAACAATATTATTACTTGTGGTTTTATTATAAATTTTATTGATCAACAATATTAATTATTTGATATGAACTAATTAAATAACATTAAGTTACTATTAGTAAATCCTCCATATCCTAAAAATTATAAAATGTGAAAATGGTTTAAAATGGCTTTGCAAAAATAATATATGACATGTAAAAATGTCTATGAAATTTTATTTAGACAATAACATCAATTTCTTATTTTTTAAATTTTAAGATGGCCTTAAAGTGCTATTAGTGTTTTATTTATATTTTCAAAATATAAAATTGTGAAAACAAGATGAAATGACTTTCAAAAATATGTTTTCAACATTAGAATGTCACTAAAATTTTATGTGACCAATAACTATGTTTTATAAATTTTTAAATTTAAAATCACATTAAGTAACTATTAAGGAATTATACAAATTTCCAAATTTCAAAAATAAAATATGTTGAATTGTTTTCAAAAATGGTACTGTTGGAAAGTATTTGAAATTTTAAGAATTTAGAATTTTATTTCATATCAATTGGATATTTAAAACAGAAGATATAAAAGATTTGTTTAAACAGGAAAAATAAATAAATAAAAAGAAGAGGATGGCGTCATCAGTGACGTCACCATCGTCTCCCTCCTCTCGCTGAAATCACGCCCATGACAGGGAAATCAAATCCCGTCGATTCCTCGCGTTAATGGCCATAATTACCTTCCCTCTTTGTATCTATAAAAGGCCCCTGATGTCCTCCTCGTTCCCCCTCTGTTTTTCCCCTCTCTATCGCCACCAATCAAGAGAATGAGCTCGCCGGAGTCCGTACTGGCCGCCACCGTGGAGCTTCAATTCCGGCAAAACCCGAGGGCCCCTCTGCCTCTCTCTGGTCTCCTCTCGTTCCCCTCGAGCAGGCGCACCTCCTAATGCCCTTTGACAATTTTTTTGTGCAGTCAATCGAACGCGCCGTGAGCTTCCGAAGGTCGCCACCGCAGTCGAGCCTCCGTCCACTTGGCGCCATCGCTCCAGGAAGCGAGCAACCGCGCCATGGCCACCCGTGAGTCCGCCGTGACGCGCTGATCTCCGTGGTGGCTTGTCCGAGCCCGAAGACGCACTCTATCTCCACCGTCGTCCACGTCCGAGCGCACCGCTGCCGCCTCGGCCATTTCCGGCGACAACTCCGGCCAGGTACGAACCCTAGCTCCCTCACCCGTTAGATCTAACGTACGGTCACGATTAGATCTAGGCGAAACGGTATGCCACCGTTGGATATAGATCCAGTGGCTCAGATTGATCCACTTATCCACATCAGCAGCCCAGTCAGCAACCCTGTCCAATCAGGAGCTCCCACGTGGCCTAGCCTTTATTTGAATTTTTCTCCCGCTGGAATCAATTAGCAGTTCTGCAGAAAAGTCCCTGAATCTTAGATCTATCATATCTTTTGATCCATAAGGCCAAATTTAGCAATCTTGGACTTTTGAAATCCCCTGAATCTTTAGAATCTTTTAGCACTGTGCAAATTCAAATTTGATAAACTTAAATTGGTTCAAATTTAAATATGCTTGTTTGATGAATTTTGGCATAATTCAAATTCTACTAATCCAAAAATTGCAAATAAAATATTTTTGGAGACCTTAGGATGTGTACTTTCATACCCTTTGCCCCAAAATAATTTTTGAACAAGTTAAATTGGAATTTAGAATTAATTGGTATATTTGAGTATTTTTTGACATAGATTTAATTCTATAAATATTTTCAATATAGTTCCTTTTGCAAATTTACTCCATTTGATAACCTTGAACCAGAAACCAGCTTTCCCAACCATTTTGGACATCCTTGGACCATGGCCATGAGTATTTGACCAAAAACCCAACATAGTGATACATCCGTTTTTCACCATGTCTTAGGAATTGTTTTCGACTCTTATTCTTTGATGTTATGTCTGTTTGGAGCCAAACCAAGTCCTTAGAATGTGTCAATTACATATAGTACCAAGTAGTGAACCTTAGTTTTCTATCTACTTCTCCATTCCCTTCTTCTTGCTTCAAGAATCCATCAAGTTAGCAAATGGAAAACAAGACTCAAGCAATAGAAGGCTCTTCAATTTCAACTTGGTGGAAACATGAAGAGCTACAAGGAGGGTCAATGAAGAAATTTTGAAGAAAAGACTTCACCACTAGAAGCAACTCAAGGAAGTACAAGTGTGAAGAAATCCAGAAGAAAACATATCCCTCTCTCTTTCTATCTTTCTTCTTATTTATTTTTCCTCTTGACTTAGTGGTATTTTGTGCCCATCCCATACCCAAACCAAATTAGTGAAGTGAAAGCCATGAAGAAATCTATCAAGATCAAGAGAAGAATCCATCCAAGGAAAAGACTATAATAGAAGCATGAAGATAATCTTCAAGAAGACAAGCCTGTGAAGACTTGGAGCAATCCATACAAGTTGAAGATTAGAAAGTTGTTTTTTGTCCAACTATTGACCCAAATGGAAAATCTTAAGACTTTAACTTGTTATCTCCATTTATATGAAGTTAGTTGAACCTAGACCTACCTTAACCCAAAATGAAAAGACTAAACTAGACCACTCAAATGTTTTGATGAAAATAACTAAGTGTTACAATTTATGATGTGATGCTCTAGTGGAAATAGTGAGATCACCTTGGTGAACTCTTGGAACTTCCTCAACAAGTATGGTTAAAATAAAGTTATTTTTCTGCAAAACTCAACCTAGTCCATCCCAAGTAAAACCTTGTAAACTCCATAGAATATATTGAACCAATGAAGAGTAAATCTTTTCAAAATCAAACCTTGACCTTGTCCTAACCAAACTTGGTTAAACCCCTTTTTATATGTTAGTTGCTCTGTATGTTTTCTACACTTGTATGTTAGTTTGCTAGGATGCTTTTTTATTTTGTTATTGTGTTTTCCATGAATAGATTGTACGGAGAGCAACGATCTTTTGTGAAGAGAGTGTGATTTCTTCACCAACTTCAACAAGGAAAGTAACACACCATCAACTACCCATTATTTTCTATACGCATTAGTTGATTTTGAGTAGTATGCACGATAGGAAATTTTATTAAGTTATATTATGCTATGCTATTATCCTATTAGTGTGTAGCCATCTCTTTTACCCTTGTTATCTTGATAACCTTAGAACTTAGTAGATGCTATGCAATATTACAAATTGTTTTACTAGATGTTGAGGAAAAATCCTAAGTATAACTAATGAATGAACCACCTGGGTGGAAGTGGTAAGACTGGTGTATGTTGAGTGTTGCCTCAGGGCCCTTGTCTAAGGGTTATTCCACTTCAGGGTGTCACTTGCGGATGGCCACCCAGGAACAAAGAGATTAATAAGTCCCTCTGAGTCTAGTAGCTTACCGTGCAGCCTTTTGACATATGGGCTCTGTCTTGATCAACTAAGTTGTTAGAGTTCAGCCTAGGCTTGACTAGCAGATGTAGCAAAATTATAGGTGGAACGGTCTTGCCGGTGGGTTTGGACTTCTTCTTCTGAAAGATCTCGTCTCAATTCTCTCATTTCCATGATGCCCTCCGGATGTATAGGATGTTTGGGCTAATTGAAGACAAAGGCTGAAAGTGCACAACCTCTGCAGAGTCAACAAACTAAGATCTTAGCTGTGTCCTCGGTTATGGACAACTATGAGCAGCTGGACAAGGATTGACGGAAGAATATCATCACCAATTTCAATAAGTAAAATTTTGACCAAGTGAACAGTATTGTGGTGCTTGGATCTTAATCCAATGTTGCCACCCTTTGAAAAGAAAAGTTTGTTTTAGAAAAGTGATAGGAGAAAACTGGCTTTATGCAAAACTTAGCCAAAACTCCACTCAGCCAAATAAACATGTAGTAATAGTCTTGCCATTTATATCCACCATAGTGTTACTTGCCAATACATTAAATTGTATTGACTCCCTTGTGGCTGCATATTCCATATTGCAGATGTTTCTGAAGACGAGTGAGGATTACGTTTAGGATCTCGAGACTATCGCCAACATGTTTTGCCTGTGGCACATGAAGAAGATGGGCTCAATGGTGTACTATGTTTTCCGCTGTATTTCTTTGTTTTCTGCTAGTCTTCTAAGACTATGCAAGTTGTATTTCCTATTTTGTAAAGTCTGGATCATGCGATGTAATAGAATTTGATGCATTCGCATGATATTTCATTTTGTACCGTGGTGCTAGCAATTGATCCAGGGACTAGCATAATAACACAGATGTTCTTACATTATTTAAATGTGGGAACGCTACATCTAGATGCTACGAGTTCTCGTGCTTCTTCCAAGGCATCTACTGAGTTCTGATGAGCTATCTCGTTTTTAGTTTCCACATACACAACAACTCTTTGTGAATCATGACAAATATCACTTGGCAATACTGATTCTGCACCGTACACTCGAAAGAATGGTTTGTAACCCGTTGATCTGTTCGGAGTAGTCCGTATGCTCCATAACACGGTAGACAATTCTTCTACCTAGCAACCTGCAGTGCGTTCAAGGGGAACCTAGAGTCTGGGTTTGATGCCTCTTAGTAATTCCTGGTTAGCTCGTTCTGTCTGTCCATTAGATTGCAGGTGTGCAAGTGAAGCAAGGTCAAGCCTGATATGATTCAGTTCACAAAATTTCAGCATTGCTCCTTTAGATAAGTTTGTTCCATTGCCTGTGATGATGTTGTGTAGATATCCAAATCTGAAAATCAGTTTCTTCAATAACTTGACTGATGTGACCGCGTCACATTTGCTTACAGGTTCTTCCTCAACCCAATTTGTGAACTTGTCAACTGCTACTAAAAGGTGAGTTTTCTTTCCGGATGACATTTTGACGGTTCCAACCATGTCAAGCTCCCAGTCTGCGGAAAGCCGGGTTATCGGAATCACACGTAAATCATAGATGGCATATGTTCCTATCTCATACTTCTGGCAACCCTCACAAGTTCGTACAATCTGTTCTGCATCTGCCATTGATGTAAGCCATAAAAATCCATGTTTGAACGCCTTAGCAACCGATGACCTAAAACTTGCATGATGACCACAATCTCCTGAGTGGATCTCATTTAAGATCTTACACCCTTTTTCTGTAGAGACACGCCTTTGAGAAAATATAGTCGTGCTTCGTTTATATAGTTCACTATTGATGATTGTGTATGCCTTTGATCGTCTTATGATCTGACGGGCGATGATTTCCTCTTGTGGGAGCTTGCCTCTTGTGAGATAAGCCAGATACGGTTCTGCCCATTCTAGTGTTGCATGAAGCGCAGCCACCAGTTCTGATTTATGGATCCGGATTTACCAGGTCTTCCTCTATAGGGACTTTGACTGATGGACTGTGAATCTCGTCCAAATAGACATTAGGTGGAACCTGTTTTTTCTGAGACCCTAGACGAGATTGTGCATCAGCTTCTTCGTTGAGCCGTCGATCAATGTGAGCAACTTGATTAACCTGAAAATGTCCATCTAACTGGGTAACTGCTCATCTATAAGTTGCCATAACTCCGTATTTAGAATCCTAAGTTCGTGTGACTTGCTGAGAAACTAGGTATGAATCTCCCAGGCATCAAATCATGGTTATACTCATTTCCTTTGCAATTTTAAGCCCACAGAGCAAAGCCTCGTATTCTGCTACATTATTAGTGAATTTGAATTAGATTTGTAAACTTATCAAAATTTATCACCACGTGGGGACGTCAAGACCATATCCTGATCCTTTCAATTGTCGTGACACGTCAAACTGCATGGTCCAATACTTGGTGTCAGATTTCTCTGGTGGAACTTGCAATTGTGTCAAGTCATTGATAAACTCGATTAGCGCCTGAGATTTGATTGCGGTTCTCGGCTCATATTTGATGTGATATGTGAAAGGACATGTGTCCCCCGATCCTATTTTAATGTTTGATCACAACACTTAGAAAGACTAACTATCCACTTGAAGTATTTAGGAAATATATAGTGTTACAAATTGGATGAAATAATCTCTCAAAAGGAACAAATGGATCAAAGGAATAATTGGAAGAGAGAAAGAAGAAGAAAAGAAGAAAGAATAAACCTGCCTTGGTGGCATGGCCGGTCTGAGGACAGAGGCTTCTGTTAGTGCGCCGGCCTCTGCTCTGTGAAGTCGGCCTAGGTCGAGTGTTCTGGCAAGCCGGCTTAGGCCGGGTCCAAGGCCGGATGCCTCTGTTACCTCGCCGGCCGGCGCCCTATGGAGCCAGCCTAGGCCGGGCTCTCTGGCTCAAGGCCGGGTGTTGTGGCTGGCCGGCCTAGGCCGGGCTGAGGCCGGGCTCCTTCCTCCACGAGTCTGCCGGCCAGGCTTCCAGGCCGAGTTTCCTATGAAAGTCAACACCCCCCAACGGCCACTTATTGTACCACACTATAAATAGACATCTTCTTCCTCCTTGAGCACTTGTCACTTGAAGCTTCTATCTCCACCATTTGTGACCAACAAAAGCTCATAGATCTCCCCAAATACGCAACCAAAGCTCTTGAACTTTTGGGATTTGGAGGAGAGCCACTAGATCTACAACTCCATCAAACCGATTCGTCACCATCCCACTAATCCCCTAAGGATCTTGAAGTTCTTGGTTCATTGGAACCTAGAACCTTGTTGCTCTTAGCTCATTGGAGCTTGGAGCCTTGTTAGTGTCCTTGAAGCTTTGGGAGCTCGTGGATCTTGTTGCCCAGAGTCTTGGAGGCTTCTGGGATTTGGTGTGGACCCTCCAAGTTGTGGAGTGTGCCTCATCCTTGTAAAGGTTATAGTTGTTAACCTCAATGACAACATAGTGATTCGTGTCTCATCCACTTTGGTGGGTGAACACGAAGGAGATACAGTGTGCCTTTTGACGGCTACCCGGTCTTCCACTTTGGTGGCACCGCACCGCTCCAACAAAGATTATCTTTCCTTAGAAGTGAACTTCAAAATAAATCTCCGTGTCATTGTGTTTGGTTACTCCTCAACTTACCTTTACTTGTTGTTGCTAGCTTAGTTCGTGAATATCTTGTGCTAGTATTATTTTCTCATCATATAGGATTTTTCACCTAGTTTCATAATTTAGACAATCTATA
This sequence comes from Alopecurus myosuroides, assembly GCA_028641055.1. Lineage (NCBI taxonomy): Eukaryota > Viridiplantae > Streptophyta > Magnoliopsida > Poales > Poaceae > Alopecurus > Alopecurus myosuroides. Next base: position 279,055,888 of record CM054058.1, on the reverse strand, counting down.
TTTGAGCAATTATCTTTAATCGGAAATAAAATAATTTTTTTAGTTAACCTTTTCACTCTCCCCCTCTAGTTAACCCTCTTGATCCATTTAATTGGTATCAGAGCCTCGTATCTTTATTAAGGCATTACCGCCTAAAGAGGAGGATGGACGAGGCGGAAGAACCCGTCACCATGGATGTTATCCAATGCTCAGGATATCGCTTATCGTTAACTTATCGATCGGCCCATGATAAGAGATATATCGGTTTATCGGCCAATAAATCGATTTTGTCGGTCGACTATTTATCGGGCATTTTTCTTGTAAATACCAAATTGTAGCACTAAGACATCTAAAATATTCTATAAAAATATATCATATAGGCACTAAAATCTGTAAATTATGATATATGGATATATTTTATTCAACAATACTAAAAATTCTATGATGGATGTCATTAATCACATTTTCCGGTGATGGAAAATCGATATATCGGCCAACTTATCTGCATATCGACTGATAAATCACTTGTAAGGCTCATAAAATGGCCCGAATCATAAATTCCACTGATATTCATTTATCTTATCAGTCACCACCCGATAAGCGATAAATCGGCCGATAAATCGACATATCGGATGATATTTTGAACAGTGATGTTATCCAAAAGCTAATTCAAGTTATGCTTGATAGTTTGGAAAATAGTATGGTGGGATTAATAAAAGAAATAACATCTTCATCTAGTCACTCCTAAAATGTTAATGTAGATGAGAACATAACTCCTATAGCTTCTAAGGAAGGTTCCGAGGCATCTAATCTTAAAGATAAAAAAATTGAAAATGCCTTCGTTCCTAATGTTCAACATCCACATGTAAACAATCTTGGTGCTCCTCCTTTAGTAGATAGGTTTCGTTTTACTAATTGGAAATCTTCCATGAAGTCTTATGTGTGTAGATCTTCAATGCAAATATGGAGAATCCTTGAGAATGGATACAAGCCCAAGGACCCTAAGAACTTGAGCTCAAGTGATATCATAGATCAACAACTCAATGCTCATGATATGCACATGCTAGAGAAGGCAATGGCAAATGAAGGAGTTGAGCAGATCCGATCTTGCACAACCGCCAAGGAGGCATGGGATTGCATAATTGACATGTGTGATGGTAATGTGAACATTCAATGCTCTAAGAAGTCTATCCTCCAAAGACAGGTCAATGACTTCCATATGAAGGATGCCGAAACTCTAGAAGACGCTTTTAGAAGATTTAAGGCTCTCGTGGTTGACATGAGGGATTATGGATTCCAAGATTGCAACGATGACTGGATAAAGGAGAAATTCCTTCTCACCTTGATTCCATACAATAAGAACATGGTGATGAATGTGCAATCAAGGGCTGATTTTTTGGATCTATCTCCCAATGATTTGTTTGGTATCTTCAGTACCATATACATGATGAAAAAGTCCTCCATTGATGTCATGGCCCGTGTGAATGGAATGAAGAAACCTTCCCTTTCTTTGATGGTCACATCTTATGAAGAAGAGGACTCAAGTGATGATGGTGGTTCCTCATATGTTGTCTTCGAGAAGGGGAAGAGGATATCACATGAAGAATGATCCGCTCTTTCCCAACATAAGTGGTGGAAGAAAGGAGACTTTAGATCAAATGCAACAAATAAAAAGGGAAAGGAAGCCCAAGCATGAAGAAGGCAAGAACTTGTTTCAATTGTGGATATAGTGGGCACTTTGTTGTGGATTCCCTTTCAAGAGTAGAATTGAGAAAGGTGGAAGGCTAATAAAGAAGTCCAACTTCATTCCCAAGGCCAAGAACTTCATGAGGAGAACTCCACCAAAGGATTTGATTGTCAAGTAGAATGAATACATATCCGGTGCTGAGGAGAGTAATGATAATGATGAGAAGGTTGGAATGGAAGCCATGACAATTGGTGTCATTCCCCCAACTTTGAGTTGTCCCTTCTCCAACCCAAATGACAAGAAGGGTCCCTATATTCACAAGTGCTTCATGGCCAACGGTATATCCCCAAAGGTGACTCGTACACTTAAACTCGCAAATGCCTCTACCTCATCTGTATTAAATTGTGTGAGGTAGTAGACACTTATCAAGATCCCCTAACCAACTTTGTAAAAAAGGCTAGAAGGTGAAACTAAAATCATATTTGATGCTCTCGAGAGAATCATTTTACTTGAGGGCTTCGCTCGTGATGATGCTGAACGAATAGCGAAGGTTGAGGAAGCTCTAGATGATTAAAATGCCTTAAGTAAACCATCAAAGAAACCTTTGACATGGACATAGCTAAAGTAAAGTTTGATCGTGATCATGGTTTTGAAAAGGTGTAGGAATTCACGGCCCTAAATGATGCAACTAACCAAGGCTATAATGATCTCATTAAAGATTTTGATAAGCTTAAGGATGCTCATAGAGCACTATCAAGTGAGCTCAAGACCCTTAAGTGTTCAAATGATATAAATGTAAATGCTTGTGCCACTAACCCTTTGTGTGTCAAAGCATCTGATGTCTATGCACGCTTATATTCTTGTAGACAATGTTGGTCCTCCAAGTGCAGAGGTTTGAAGAACGACAGCAAGTTTCCCTTAAGTGGATTACCCAAGGTTTATCCAACTCAGGGAGGAAGAGGTCAAAGATATCCCTCTCAAGCAACCCTGCAATTACGATACAAGAAGTCTCGTGTGTCCCCGACACACCTAATACAATTGTCAGTTGTATAGGTGCACTACTTCGGGGAAGAAAGAGTAAAATACAAGTAATATGGATGTTTATAAGTGATAATAGCAATCTGAAACAAAAAATGGCAGCAAGCAAACATGTAGCAGAACTGAATGTCAACGGTGTTTCAATGCTTAGAAACAAGGCCTAGGGATCATACTTTCACCAGTGAACATTCTCAACAATGATAACATAATTGAATGCATAAATATCTCTCTTCACTATGCTACTCCGAACCACTCTCCCGTTGAATAACAAACACCAATTCATTGCGTAGGGCTGCAAAAAGCACTCCTCAAAGCCGCATTCCCATGTCTAGTTAACCCCACGCTGTCACTATGAGCGCCCTAGAAGGTACTAGACCAACACTACAATTTCATAGGGCCATCCAACACAAGATATAAATATCGTGCTAAACCACACGGTGCACACACTGTCACCTTTACACCTTCATCAAAGTGTTTACGGAGATCTCATAACAAAACCACTTAAGTAGCATAACAGATGAAGATTAACATCTACTAATTCAACTAGATTAAAAAGATCACGATCACATAAAGATCACACCATGGGAGAGAGAGATGAGACACATAGCTACCGGTAGAGCCCTCAGCCTCGGGGGAGAACTACTCTCTCTTCATCATAGGAGACATCAACAGCGATGAAGATGGCGGTGGAGTCGATGGAGATGGCTCCGAGGGCACTTCCCTGTCTGGCAGGGTACCAGAACAGAGATTTCTGTCCCCCGAAACTTGTCGGCAGCAACGACGGCGGAGCTACGGATGTTTTTGGTGGAAAAGGCCGATTGATTTACGGTTTATGCATCGGGGGGCATATATAGGCGAGAGGGCGATGTCGGGGGATGGCCAGGGGTCCCACACCACTTGCTGGCGTGGCCAGGGGACCCGCGCCACCTTATGGTGTGGCCACCCTGTGGCCCCCCTCCGGGTCTCTTCGGGGCTCCATGGAACCTTCGGGAATTCTAAGACTTCCCGGCTTCAAATTTTCTCCGAGAATATTTCCGGAACAACCTTTCTGAAACTAAAAACAGCAGAAAACAGGAACTTGCTCTGTGGCATCTTGTCAATAGGTTAGTCCCCGGAAATCGATAAAAATGACATAAAGTTTAAGGAAAACATGTAGCATATGGCATGAAAACAACATGGAACAACACAAATTAACGATATGTTTATGACGTATCAACATCCCCAAGCTTAGTTCCTACGCGTCCTCGAGTAGGTAAACGATAAAAACACATAATTTCTGAGGCGACATGCTAACAACATAAACTTGATCATCATATTAATGTAAATCATGTAAACTAGAATCAAATGAATAAAGGATGTGGTTTATAGTTGATATCAAACAGTAATGTATAAACCATTAGGAATAACAAAGTAAAACCTTTCAATGAATCAATACGAAAAGACAATCCACTATGCAAAGTATATTAAAGATGATTTAAGCTTCAAGAACAACAATATAATCATCCAAGGCATCAAACTCTCACAACAACTCCTGTTAGGATCAAGTCAAGTGACAAGAATATGCACATAGGAAAATCATTCAAATAAATGTGCACTTAAAACAAGCAAGCGTTCTGTATTGATTCCTGGCACCAGGATGTTATGGCTAAAAGAACATTATGGGGGTTTTGGATGGTAAATGGAAGAAGGTCTCACATAACTTAAAATGATCATTAGACAAGAGGAAGTCTTATAATCGAAGTTATGCAAGGAGTAGTGATTCCCACACAACGGATGCACATAGAGCTATAAGTGTATGAAAGCTCTCCAATCGAACTAGTGGGGGTGCATCCAACCTGCTTTCTCACAAAGACCTAGAGCTCTTTTGAGGAGGCTCATCATTGGAATATACAAGCCAAGTTCTATAATGTAAGTTCCCCACATAGTTATGCAAGTAATAATATGAAAACTCTCTCCAAACTGAAGTAATGATGCTAAAAAAGCACAAGTGTGGAATAAATGATTGTAATGTTGCCCCCTCTCTCTTTATTTTCTCTCTTTTGCCTCTTTCTTTTCTCTTTTTTTTTCTCTTTTGGGATTTTTGTCTTTTTTTTGATATATAACCTCACTTGTAGGGGTAACACTCTATTTTACAATGAATCATTACACTTTTACTACTCATAACTCAAACTGAAATATCTATGATGTAAATAAAACTAAATGCTCCTGCCAGTGTAGCAGTATGCAAAAATAATAATGAAGCATGAAAAGTAACATAATGATGATGGATGTTGTATGGCAATATATCTCGGAATGACTATGGAAATGCCATGGTAGGTAGGTATGGTGGCTATTTTGAGGAAGATAATTTTTGGCTTATGTGTAGAAGAACAAAGTTCTCCCACGGGGTTTGGATGCACTCGCGAAGTTTGCACCAACTCTCAATGTGAGAATGAGCAATGCACAGTACCGAAAAGGCTAGCAAATATGGATGGTGGAAGTGCGAGAAAACCGCAACATAGAACTCACAAGTTAAAAGAATCCAAATAAGATCATGATATCACAAGGCATAATGAAAATTACTCCAAGAGGGTCTGTGGCAGTGACAAGTCACTGTTAGCTACCCCGACCGTAGCGCGTAACAAAAAGACATTACAATTGCTATCAGCAAAGGAAGTCATATACAATTATCCTATCAACTGGTTATTTGAGTGTGGCATAGTTTCAAGCTTCTAGACAAATCATTAATTGTTTTTACTCTACTAAACCATCAAGTTTACCGTTAAGCAAATTAATATCTCAAAACAACAACAAATAATCAAGTGAACCAGTTTAATTATCTATAAGAATAGGCAAGCTTTTTTCGTTATACCATCTACTACATGTAGCATTTTCTACCAAACACCAAACAACAAAAACTCTCCAAGAGATATAGCAATGAAACAATAGAGTAGTAACATAACTCTATTAAAACTAACAGCTCTGAAAAAGAGATGCATGAAAACAAGTGCTAAACGTAGTACTAGCAAAAAGTGAACACTCATAGAACAATAAGAATGAAAACTAGAGTGTTCTAAGCAATGAAAACAGAGCGTGTCTCTCTCCAAAACAAGTATGATAGGATCCAACCATAAACTATAGCAAAGAAAACTAAATAAACTGAAAGCAAAAATAACTGACGCTCCAAGTAAAATTCATATGATGTGACCGAATAAAAATATAGTTTCACTAGAAGTGACCTGATAATTTGTTGACGAAGAAGGGGATACCCAAGCTCAGATGTTTGAGTATTCTTAGAATTTTCTGGTATGAACCAAGGGGGCATTCCCAAGATTTGACCTTGCACTCTTCTTGATCACATATATCACCCTCTTCTCTTGACCCTTGAAAACTTCCTTCACACCACACTCAAAGAGTAATTCGCATTAGAGGGTTAGTGCAACAATAAAAAATACATGATTTATGTATGGGCACAATTTCTATTGATACTTTAAAACATTATCTAAAGCCACTGATATTTCGTGAAGCAAAGAAATCCACTTGACATCGTAAAAGAGCAAATGCAAGAAAAATGGCAGAATCTGTCAAAACCAGAACAGTTCGTAAAGACAAAAAATTTAGAGGCACTTATGTTGCTCAGATCGAAAAACTTAAAGTAAGAAAAAGTTGCGGAATTAGCCAAGGAATAAGTGAAAGAAATTTCAGGTCATTCTTATTTTTCTATGATTTGTACGAATTTTTACGGTGGACAGCAGAAATCTGTTTACTGCGCAGAAATCCGAAAACCAACTCCAACTCTTGTCAGAAACGTTACTTGGCACTACTAAAACATGAAAATAAAGATACAAAGGAGTTTATACAGAAGTATATAACCCCTTGACTCAAACAAAACAGAGAAAAACAAATAAAAAATAAAACCATGGGTTATCTCTCAAGAAGTGCTTTTCTTTAACGCCTTTTAGCTAGGCATGATAATTTGAGAAGATGCTCACATGAGAAATATGAATTGAAGCAAAAGAGAACATCAAGAAGCAAATGTAAAAAAAATTAAGTCTAAACCACTTCCTATGAAAAAGAATCTTGTAGAAAAACAAGTCATGAAATCACAAAGTGGCTAGCATAGAAAGACAAAATAAGTGCGACTTCAGAATTTTCAACATAAAGAGGGGAAACTTGATATTTTTGAGATGCATAAGACTATGTTTCCCTCTCTCTCATAATAAATTTCATTAGAATCATGAATACAATTAACAATATAACTATCACATAAAACATTCTTATCATGAGCCACATGCATAAAAGAATTAATACTCTCCACATAAGCATAATTATTCTTATTAATAGTAGCGGGAGAAAATTCAAAAAAATAGCTATCATTATAATTCTCATCACCATAATCATCAAATATAGGAGGCATATTATAATCATAATTAATTTTCTCCTCAATAGTAGGTGGACTGAAAATATCATAATCATTGTAATCATCATAAAGAACTCCAACATGATAGACAAGTTGTATATTAGGGAGATGGTTTTGGGTAATCCCTCCATAACTATGACAAGTTTCATAAGGATAATTGTAATCATAGCCTATGTTATAGAATCTTTTATAATAGTTATCAAAGACTTTAGGCATAGTATCATCATAGGCAATATAATAGTTATCTTTCAAAGTACATTCATTTGTAAACATATCATCATTTTTACTAGAAAGAGATGTATCAAGCATATCATCAGTAGCAAAAGGATTTTCAAACACATCATCCGCAAGCTCAGAGATTTCTATGTCATCATTATAAGGGACATGGATGGTACTAATAGTACATCAATTATCATCATTTTAGAATTGGTACCAAAAGTAGTGTGTTTCTCCCAATCATGATCACTTTCATAATAACAGGCATAGGAAAATCATCGAGTTCAGACTCATCAAAAACTATAATGGGAGCAACATGCTTTGGGGGGAGATACCGTTACCTCTCTCCTTTTACTCCTCTTCTTCTTCTTACTCTCTATAGGAGGGAGAGGCTTGAAAGGAAGCTTCTCCACATACCCTGGTTTATTGTCAAAAACAATAGAAAGAAATTTGGAGGATCCCTCCTCTTCATTAATAAGATAAAAACAAATATTAGCCCTGTCATAGTTTGGTAAAGTCTCCTCTTTTATAATATTTTGAATGTAAGTATTTGTGTGGCAGTTATTAACACAATAAAGATGACAACCATGCAGGACACTATTTATATCAAGAGCACTCATATCTACAAAAGAAGTGTTTCTTGATAACTCTTCACAACCCAAAAATAATGTAAGTTCATCATGCTGATTAGGAGTGATCATGTCATCACAATACAAACTTCCAGTATTCGAATAGCTATTACAGCCTGAGCATTAAAAATTTAAATGACCCACTTTACAACAAAGTTCACAAATAAAAGGATAGAGGGCACAAACGTTTTTACCAAGATCGTCTAAAGCCCTGTCCCACTTTCTATTTTTTTCATTCCTATGATGGATGCAATTCTTCTTCGGTTTGATTCTTTTCACAAGGTCTAAGTGCTCCACAAAAATTAACATGCTTATATGAAATAGTACTTTCAGAAGTTTGAGCATGTTCATTACAATCATTAATAACAAATTCATTTTTCATGCAAGTGTCTTTAAAAGGTTCATGATGTATGTCCCCATTTGATTTAGGAACATTAATATAAGAAGAAAATGATCTATACCAACCAACAATCATTTGAGGATCAAGACCATATTTAGCACTAAGCTCTTGAAAATCAGCAGTTCCAGCGAAAGACTTAATGCAATCATACTCATAGTTTATACCTGATTCTTTACCTTTGTCATTATTCCAACCTTCGTTATTGGTTTCAATTGTTTCAAGAAGATCCCATTCATCTTCAACCTTCTTACTTGAGAAAGAACCCTCTGAACAAGCATCTAGATAATCCTTGTAATGTCCTAAAAGACTTGCATAAAAATTAGTAACAATTATTTCCTTGTAATGGTTAGGAAATTTAAGTATTAATGTTTTTAGTCTTCCCCAAGCTTGAGCGATGCTTTCTCCATCACGAGGCCAAGAATTATAAATGTAATTCCTATCTAAATACAGTTCATGAGAAGAATAAATAGAGATTCAAGCTCCTTCCACTCCAAATGATGAGGATCATCTAGTAGCTCATACCACTCCCTTGCTTTGTCCTTAAGTGACAAAGAGAATAGACTCCTCTTAACTTTTTCCATTGAAATACCTGCACACTTCAACAACCCGCATAATTCATGTATAAAGAGTAAATGATCACGAGGGTGGACAGTTCCATCTCCAAAATAGCAGTTATTTGTGACACGTTCAACAATTTTCATAGGTATTTTAAAAGGAACACTTTCAATAGGAGGATTTAAAATATCACAAGCATCATTAGATTTATCACATATGGGAAATAAAATATCATCATAGCAAATTTTCTCCTCTAAAGATGGGGAACTAAAAAAATTATAAAAACTAGTTTCCCCAAGCTTAGACTTTTCCATAGCATTAGAAATAATGATATCCAAATAATTAATGCTAATAACATTGCTACTAGCATGCAAATAAAGCTCTCTCATATTTTTGTTGTTTTCCATTAAGACTAACTAGTAAAAATAAAAACAAGCAACGAGTAAAAATAAGCCTAACTAGTGAAAACAAGAAACAAAAAAGATATAATTGCATAATATAAAGGAAATAACTTCGAGCACCCATAGAGGATGTGAGTACCTTTTACCTTACCTCCCCGGCAACAGCGCCAGAAAAGAGCTTTATGTCTACGCACGCTTATATTCTTGTAGACAGTGTTGGGCCTCCAAGTGCAGAGGTTTGTAGAACAACAGCAATAAGTGGATTACCCAAGGTTTATCGAACTCAGGGAGGAAGATGTCAAAGATATCCCTCTCAAGCAACCCTGCAATTACGATACAAGAAGTCTCTTGTGTCCCCAACACACCTAATACAATTTTCAGTTGTATAGGTGCACTAGTTCGGCGAAGAGAGAGTAAAATACAAGTAATATGGATGTTTATAAGTGATAATAGCAATCGAAAATAAAAATGGCAGCAAGCAAACATGTAGCAGAACTAAATGTAAACGGTGTTTCAATTCTTAGAAACAAGGCCTAGGAATCATACTTTCACTAGTGAACACTCTCAACAATGATAACATAACTGAATGCATAAATATTTCTCTTCACTATGCTACTCCAAACCACTCTCCGGTTGAATAACAAACACCAATTCATTGTGTAGGGCTGCAAAATGCACTCCTCAAAGTCGCATTCCCATGTCTAGTAAACCTCATGCTGTCACTATGAGCATCCTAGAAGGTACTAGACAAACACCACAATTTCATAGGGTCATCCAACACAAGATATAAATATCATGCTAAACCACATGGTGCACACACTGTCACCTTTACACCGTCATCAAAGTGTTTACGGAGATCTCATAACAAAATCACTTGAGTAGCATAATAGATGAAGAGTAACATCTACTAATTCAGCTAGATTACAAAGCTCAGGATCACATAAATATCACACCATGGGAGAGAGAGATGAGACACATAGCTACCGGTAGAGCCCTCAGCCCCGGGGGAGAACTACTCCCTCCTCGTCATAGGAGACTGTCGAATATGCATCTCAACAAGTCCCTTGGGTGAACCCATAGGGTTTTGATTAGGAGAACGTGTAGGCGCTGGTGACAATCGTCGGCTAAACAGGGGCCGCGATTTACCCAGGTTTGGGACCCTCGTAGAGGTAAAACCCTTACTCCTGCCTCTGTCGATCTGTATTAACGAGTAGATTGGTTACAATGGGGGATGCTCAAGTCGAGAGTACGATCTCGATATCAAGGCTTTGGTGGTGCGGTATTGCATGGTCTTCCCCCCTGGTGGTTCTCCTGGCTTTATATAGGTAGCCAGGTCTCAAACCGTGCCCAGGGGGGATACAAACCCTAACCCTAAGTCGGTTACAGGTTTCCTTTCTTATCCCGCAAGGCTTTGCGGGTGGGCTCTGATTGGGCCTTCTAGAACAGTCCATGCCGCCTCCTTTTGGAGCTTGGGCCTTGTGCCTGAGACCGGGTGGGATCACCCGACAGGCCTAGGATCCATCCCTTCGTCAGTAGCCCCCGAGCGTTTACTCGGCAGCGAATCTGTCGGGTGGACGCTCAAAGTTTATCTTGATTTCTTCTCGACTGGTGGCTTCAATCGTTTGAAGAGGATGTGTATCATGTATGTGAGGCATCTCTTGTACTCGAGTATCGAGAAAATAAAAGTGCATGTGTGTTGGATGTTTTCGCAGAAGGCTGTGGCTCAGTTTCTTGGCTCTCCCAAAAGCTCAGGGCCAATTAATTGCATCTAGGGCAAAAACAGTTCTGGCCTACACAGATTCAAGACCTCTAACACGAATCTGGTGAGGTGATCATTGCGACTGGGCCGTGGAGGTCTTACCGAGTCGAACTTAACCTAATAATGTACCTGGCGCGTCCGCTAGGATTTTTCTTCGTGTTTTTGACACGGAAATTTACCGGAGGACGCAGCTTGAGTGCGATTCCAGGCCCTCAAGAAATATCTTTTGGGTCTTACCTTCGTATCGAGAGGATACGGCATCCGGATGTGCCTAGTCGGCAGAACGATCCAGGGTAAAGATGCATATAAATCGTATGCTAGACTGGCTGGGACCGCTCACCCGTGGATATTTCCTCGCGAATTTGCGAGTGAATAATTTTTATTTTTTTTGGAATTTATGCGAAAGAGTTTTTTCGCGTCTTGAGGTATCCAAACGAAAGAAATTTCGTGTTAAGGAGTTCGTGCGAAAAAGTTTTCGCGTCTTGAGATGTCCAAATGAAAGAAATTTCGTGTTATGAAGTTTATGCGAAAGAGTTTTCGCGTCTTGAGATGTCCAAACGAAAGAAATTCCATGTTATGGAGTTTATGCGAAAGAGTTTTCGCGTCTTGATGTGTCCATACGAAAGAAATTTCGTGTTTTAGGATCCTACCCGAGAAACTTCTTGGGTTTGATGACACACGCAATGACGTCATTGCGCACTTTGCTCTGACCCCTCTCGATGGGACATGACGGAGTGAAAACAGGGCACGCTGGCCCACCTTGTAAGTCTTTTGACCGGAAACGAGACGTCGTTTCCGTTTTTTCCGCGAACCGTGTGCCGTAAATGCGCATGATCTCCCGTTAAAATCGTGGCACGAAACAGCTTTCACCTCCCCCTCGTTTCCGCTTCACGCGTGGCAGCCGTGATGGGTGCCACGTTGCTCGATGAGCGGCTGAGATCGAGTGGCCCTGTGTATATATATTGTCCTTAGGTGAAAAGTAAAAACCTTCCGGTCATTTGTTTCTTTGCCTTCTTCTTCCTCGCGCTCATCTCCTCTTCTGCAAGCAGGCACCAGTTTCCATGGCGAGAGGAAGGAAACGCAGCGCTGCTGCTTCATCCTCGAAGGCGCCTGCAGATGCTCCTGCGCCACCCGCCCCGCGCTCAGGCGACTGGCGCTCGGCCAACACGACGAACAAGAGCATCAAGGAGATGCAGAGGGAGGGACTGCTGCCTCCCGAGGCCGAGAAGCGAGTTCGTATCGGCAAGAAAGAAGAGGTACCAAACCCCCACTCGAACGAGCGCGTGATCTTTGCGGATCACGTCTCGCGCGGGCTCTCGCTCCCCCTCCATCCTTTCCTCGTTGCCTTGTTGTATGTCTACGGCATACAGCTCCACGATTTGCCTCCAAATGCGGTGCAACACATCTCGTGCTTCATCGTACTTTGTGAGTGCTTCCTGGTAATTCGCCCATACTGGGGCCTTTGGAAGGCCCTATTCAAAGTGCGGGCTTTCCGCGAGAAATCGCGGGTAGAGACTGAGCTTGGAGAGACGCTGCGCACTGGCGGCTTCGGAATCCAAGCGAAGTCGGATAGCTCGTACTTCGAGATGCACCTCATTGATTCCGCGCAAGGGTGGATGAAGAAGTGGTTCTACGTCGTCGATGACAGCGCGGGTGGAGCTCATGAATTCCACCCGTTCGCTGTCTTGAAGCGGCGGAAGTCCTGGGCGCACAGGCTCTCAGCCGCAGAGAGCCGAATCGTCGCCCCGCTGCTCGCCAAGGTGGCAGCCCTTCGTGACCAAACCGCAAGGGTTGCGCTGAACGGCTTGCATCTGGCGAGTGTGGTCCTCAAGCGCAGGATTCAACCTCTGCAGGAGAGGCCCTCCACCATGTGGGAGTACCAGGGCGTCGAAGACCCCAGCCGTGTGAGCCGAGAAGAACTTTCGAATGCTGAATTCGAGAAGAAAATTGCGGCCATCACCAAGCTGAAAGTGGGCGAGACCTTCCCTGACTGCCCTATCGCAGCATTTGAAGTTTCGAGACCTCCTCCATCCGAAGTAAGTTCAATTCTTTTTCTGTCTTAACTTTTTTTCTTTGTTCGAGAGCTTGTCGACTGAGTTTCTTCTTCTTGTTTTCTTGTTTTCCTTCTATAGAGTCTAGAGGTAGCAACCTGCTACCCGCCAGTTTCTGGTGAAGAAGCCTTGGACTTGTTGGCAAGCAACCTGGAGGTTCCCGTTGACATCAGCGTTGCCGACGCCGATTCGAGTTCTGAGCACGGCTCTTCGGATGACATGGAAGAATCGAGTAGCGATCTCCACCACCGCAAGCGCCGCAGGGCGGGAGACGATGAAGCCACTTCCAAGGATAATTCCTTGGGTGGAGGATCTGAGAAAGAGCCTCTCATCGTGACCCCACTGAGTGTGTGTGCTCCTCTCGCTCCCAAGTCGAAGATCCACACCGCCTAGAATGCGGATATGCTGGATGACGACGACGATGAGTAAGTTTTTCTTTCCTTCTTCGCTCTAGTCGAAAGTTTTCTTCTCGCTCTTCCTTATGTTGTTGTTTCTTTCATGACAGGCTTCAGTCCATCAGCCCCGGGCGGTTCGCTTCTTCTATTCCTCCCGCGAAGAGGAATGATGCTGCTGCGGGTGAAACCCCAATTGCTAAGACCGTCCAGAACTCGCCGAGCCCAGCCCCAACAGCTGCGGCTACGGATTATAAGCTGCCTAGATTTGCGGCTGGAGCCTCGGCTTTGAAAGAAGTGTCTGGTAGCTCGGCTGATCCTCTGTGCATTGCCCAGGGCCAGGTAAACTTTACCATTTTCCTTGCATTCCGTACTCCGTTCATTTATGGTTTTTATCGGGTGTACGTCAGTGCTCCCGATGGGAGAAGCCCCCGAGGCTGTGGTCAATCGCTTGCGATTGGCTACAGGTTCAAGAACTTAAGCTTCTTTCCTTTCTTTATTTTGTCGGGTGCACGGCAGTGCTCCCGATGGGAGTAGCCCCGAGGCTATACTCGATTGTTTACAGTCATGAATAGGCTCAATTTCCTTCCACTTTCTCTGACTTCTTCATCTTCTTGTTTTGCAGTCTCTACTTGACTCTCTCACAGCCATTGGTCGCCGCGTAATTTTGGCTGAGGCAGATTGCATAACCCTTCGGGCGGATCGTGATCGACTCGTCGCAGATAGCCAAGTTCTCCAAGGTAAATTGCCCCATTCCTTCTACTTATTCTTTGTGATCGTGCGAATTCCTTTAGGCTGAAATTTGTTGCTGTGTAGCCCAAGTCGATCTTCTGGAGGCCGAGAAGACTGATGCTATCACTCGGGTGAACACCCTTGAGGCTGAGTTGGAGGCTGCTCAAAAGGAACTTGAATCCTCTCGCAAGCAGTCGACTGACTTCGAGGGAAAACTCGCTGAGGCCCAGGATGCTCTGAAGCGACTGGAGGAGGCTGGCACCAAACAGGACAATGATCTTGTTGGCTTCATTCGTCCTCTGGCTCAGAAATTCGCTGGTAAGTCTTACTACAATTCCCGTTGCGTTGCGATTAGATCAATCGCCTTTTTGAGTTTAATGACGTCTCTTTGCAGATGTCCTTGGCGTTGCGCTGGAGCTGCCCGGGGTTCAACGGGTGGACGCCCTGACGGATTCTTGCGCTCAACTTCAGAGGCACGCGAGTAGGATCTGCTCCCTCGCTGGCGATGCCATTGGAGTGTTGACGCAATTCCACGAGCTTCTTCTGGTTGATGTTGCGGTTCCGCCCACGCTGGATGGTCTCCTGAAGGTTTTCCTGGAGGATGATCTCCTTCAGGCTTACTCGGTCACCCAGTCTGAGTGCGGGGCAAAGAATACCATCCAGTTCGCGTTGGCGCATGGAGTCGCAGGCTTGGACGAGGCGTACTCAAACCTTCCCGTCGATGCTACCACATGCAGAAAGGTAGCGCTTTGTCCTGTCGCCGATCCGGCTGGAGTCCTTGCTCAGAAGCTATCCGACTTGATTGCTCATGCCAGTCGCAAGGGGCAACCTGTCGCGAGTGGCAGCACTTCTGCAGTTCCATAGGATAGACTTTATTTAGTTTGCTCTTCTGATGTAATGAACCTTGGGATGTATTCCCGTATTCTGCCTTTAATCGAAATGTTCTTTTGATATCTGAGATGTGATTCTTGCGATTGATTGCTATGAGTTCTTCCCGATGGGAGTTTCCCCCCGAGCACCTGTCGAATAGGCGGTCTATTTCTTGAGTGGGGTGTCTTGAATTCTTCCTTAACTTTTCTTATCTCCTTCCAGGTAATAGGTGATGTCGTAGAGTCTTCGAGTGGATCTGCTGCACGAGTAGATCCCCTTGTTGCTGCTGTTGGTACCTTTGCTGGGCTCCGTGATCGTGTCGCGGATGGTGAGCGCAAGCTGAAAGCTTTGCGTGGAGTGGCTGATGTAGCTAAATCAAAGCAAAAGTTTGCGGCCGAGCGTGAACAGTTCGTGATGGAGGAGCTAGCTGTTGTCACCAAGGATATGCTTTGTAAGCACGCTAGCCCCTGGCACTTTGTTGTTTTATCTTCCCTTGACCTTTTGACCTTTCACGCTTTTTTTCGCAGTTGTTGAGCCCAATGCTCCTTGTGAAACTCATTGGGTAGACAACCACATTATTCATGAGGCAAGTAGCTCTAAGCCGCATGCGAACAACTTTTGGTCTGACCGCAGCCGCGTCTTTATTCTGGCTACTTTGAAGTACCGGGCTGGCCA
Source organism: Alopecurus myosuroides (assembly GCA_028641055.1). NCBI lineage: Eukaryota > Viridiplantae > Streptophyta > Magnoliopsida > Poales > Poaceae > Alopecurus > Alopecurus myosuroides. The sequence continues at coordinate 279,040,105 of CM054058.1, read as the reverse complement.
GGCGAGGCTGCTTGAGGATTCTTGTCGCGAAGCATTGTCTTCCATGCATCGGACATTCTACCCGCTAGGTATTGTTCCAGAGAAGTTAAGAAACCTACTAAGATTTTTTGGCCGAGTTGGTGAAGTTCGCGAATGTGTTCGTCAGCAGCTCATCTGCGGTGCAGAAGTGGCACTCGCTTTTGTTCGATTATGGCATCCCGAAGTCAATTTTAGATCCGTGGCCAAGCTCCCCAATGCTCCAGTCGATATGATCCCTCATTATGAAGTCGTGAAGCCTGTGGCTGAGGAGACCATTCGACTGACTTCTGAAGAGATTGAACACAAGCTGGCTGAGAGGGCTGCTACTCATTAACTGTAGCTGTAGGATGTAGATGTTCTGCTACATTGTATATTCGTTCGGGATTTTATAAGGTGTTTTTATAAGGTGTAAACCTTGTTTGTACCTTGTATTTGTAAATTTCCTTGTAACACTTAGTTAGCCGTAGCCCCCGTGCGTTTGGGGTGTATACCTGTATTAAGCATGTAAAATGAAGAATACACAAGTAGCTATGGTTGAAAAACCATGTGTTTTTATTGATATGACTGAGAAGCCATGTAATTTCCTCGAGCTACAAGATGGCTAGTATAGCCTTATTTTCGTGGATAGAATAATCGTAAGGATAGAATTTGCGTAGATGCGCAACATTCCATGGGTTGGAGTAGATACCACCGGTCTCGGGGTTCTTCAGTCGATAGGCGCCACCTGGGATAACTTCATGTATGATGAAGGGTCCTTCCCATGGTGGCTCTAGTTTTTGTCCTTCTTTTTGCTTGAGCCGCAACACCAGGTCGCCTACCACGAAGGATCTGTGGCGTATGTGATGACTGTGGTAATTGCGCAGTGATTGCTGGTAAACCGCCGATCGTGCGAGTGCGATGTCGCGAATTTCATCGAGTGTGTCCACGTCTTCTACGATTGCCTTGTTCGAGGATTCTTCGTTGTATGCGACGACTCGGGGTGCGCTGAATTTGACATCTTCGGGTAGGACGGCTTTGGCTCCATAGACCATGAAAAATGGCGTGTACTTTGTTGACCGATTTGGTGTTGTGCGAAGGTCCACATCACTGATGGTAATTCCTCTGACCAGTGTCCTGCTGCTGGGTTTAGGTGGTCGAGTAGCCGTTTCTTGAGGCCGGCTGAGACTAACCCGTTGTATCGCTCGACTTGACCGTTAGTTTGCGGGTGAGGCACTGAGGCAAAACTGAGGATGATTCCCTTCTGTTCGCAGAATTCATGTGTTTCCTTTGCTGTGAAGTTGATGCCGTTGTCGGTGATGATGTTGTGTGGTATGCCAAACCTGCACACAATTGAGTTGAGGAACTTCACGGTGCATTGGGCGCTGGCGGAGGTGACTGGCATAGCCTCGATCCATTTTGTAAATTTATCGACGGCAACAAGCAAGTGCGTGTATCCTCCCGGTGTTGACTTTCGCAGTGGCCCTACCATGTCTAACCCCCATTGTGCAAAGGGCCAGGCGATTGGGATCATGTGAAGTTCAGTGGCAGGGGCGTGCGGCCTAGGCGCAAATCTTTGGCATGCGTTGCACTTGTCGACTAGGTCCTTTGCGTCCCTGGCCGCTGTGAGCCAGTAGAATCCTTCTCGAAAAGCTTTACCCACGATCGCCTTCCAGCTAGCATGGTGTCCGCAATATCCTTGGTGTATATCTCGCAGTAGTTCCATGCCGTCCTCGGGTGCTATGCATCTCTGCAATATTCCTGGTATGCTATGTATGTATAGCTCTCCATTGATCACTCGGAAATCTTTGTTGCTTCGTATTATCTGTCGAGCCTCGCGAATATCTGCTGGGAGCTGCTTGTTGGACAAGTAGTCGAGGTATTTCTGCGTCCAGACTGGTTCGACCAAAAAAACTTGCCTTGAAATGTTGTGGCTGAGCTCAATCATAGCAGTTTGCGGGCTGTCTTCTGTCTCAAAAGCTGCGGGTGCTTTTGCGGACTTCTTGACCTTGACTGAGCGCTTGATCATCCTCTCAAAGTATATTCCGGGCGGTATGGGTGTGTTGGTAGAACCCATGTTCGCCAATTTATCTGCTTCTTCGTTGCTAGATCGCGCAATGTGCTTTAGCTCGCACCCTTTGAAACTTCCTTCGAGTAGGTTGTACATATCCCGATAAGCGACCATGTTTTCTGCAATGGCGTCGCACTCTTTCATTGTCTGTTGTACGATGAGGTTTGAATCTTCATAGATCATCAGTCGGGTGGCTCCACAGGTGATCGCCATCTTCATGACATGGACGAGGGCCTCGTACTCTGCGTCATTGTTTGATGCTGGATCGTCGGGTGGAAAGTCCTATCGCAGGACGTACTGCAACTTGTCGCCTCTGAGGGATATCAGTACGACCCCGGCTCCAGCTCCTTCGTTTCTCTTTGACCCGTCGAAGTACATTATCCAGTTGCTCGAATACTCTGGAGGGCCTGGCGTTTGTAGTTCTGTCCACTCGCTCAGGAATTCCACGAGTACTTGTGATTTGATAGATTTGCATCCCGCATATATGATGTCCCAGGCGCCGAGCTCGATGCTCCATTTTGCAATTCTTCCGGATGCCATTGGGTTATTCATGATAGTACCCAGTGATGCGTCGTTTACCACCGTGACGGTGTGTTCCTGGAAGTAGTGCTTGAGTTTTCGAGCTGTGAGCACCACACCATACGCGAGCTTCTGATAATGGGGATATCGCTGTTTGCAGTGCGAAAGCACCTCGCTGATAATAATATATTTGCCTTTGGATGCCATACGTCTTGCCGTTTTTCGGCCGCTCGACCACGAATGTTGTGCTGATGACTTGATTTGTTGCGGCTAGGTACAGATACAGTGGCTCCATTCTTGTGGTGTTGCCAGGACACGCCTACTCTGCAATGCTCGCTTGAGGTCCACGAATGCTTTCTGCTCTTCGGGTGTCCATTCGAACTTATCTGTTTTCTTGGAGAAAATTATCGGCTGATCGGCCATCTTCAAATACTCGGGTTGGGATGGTGGTGCCTGGACAGCCATGAATACATGTCGAGTGTTTGTTTTCTGGGCTCTGCGGGACGGGCAAACTTTCTGTATCATCCCTAGGAGTCCTGCTGGATTTGGATATCCATTGGCTCCCTGGTTTGGGGCGGGTGGCGCTGCTAGCACTGTGTTTTGATTTCCTGATGGGGGCAGGGGCTTGCGGTGGGTGAAATCCCTGGGCTCCTCCTCCAGGGAGCTGCGGGTAACCCTGATTGACTGCTGCTCAATTTTTTTTCGAAAAGGCCTCATGGATGTCAAGGAACTTTTGGCAATCCTTGAGAAGGTGTGTTGCCTTAGTTTTACCGGTGCGCTTATCTGTAAATAGATGTAGCTTGCAGTAACCATCGAGATCCTCCTCGGGGGTTTTGTCCTCTGGCTTTGGCTTCCACTCGCGATTTCCGCGATATCCGCTGTCGCGATTTCTTGTGAACTCCGCTGCCACCAGTTCTTCTCGATCATTGCGGTCGTAATGCTTTCTCCTTTTCTTTCGACCATGGGGATCGTCTTCTCGTGCTGGTGATGAGGCTTTCTCATTATGCACCGCGTCCTCGCCGTTGGCCCATCTGTCGGCTATGGCCATCAGCTCTCGCATGGTTTTGGGCGCAGCCCGTCCCAGTTCTTCCCTGAAGGAGGTTCGCCGGGCTCCTTTGGCGAATGCTTCAACTGCAACCTCCTATGATATGTTTTCCGCTGTATTCCTGAGTGTGGTCCATCGCTGAATATATTCGCGAGTAGACTCGCCGCTTTTCTGCTTGCAAGCTCGTAGCTCCTCGATGGTCGCCCGGTCTTTTGTATGTTGCTTGGAAATTCTTGCAGAAATAAAGGTTTAGATCGTCCCATGAACTGTAGCATGCCCTCGGTCTCCCTTCGAGCCAGCTGCGCGCAGCGCCTACGAGATGTAGGTTAAGGTACTGCATAGCCGTGTTTTTGTTCCCACATTGGCATTTTACTGCCGTGAGGTAATCTAACAACCAAGCTTGTGGTTCTTGTGAACCATCGTATTGCTGCACCTCCGTGGAGAGCTTAAACCTCTTGGGTAGCGGTGCCTCGCGAATGCTGCGAGCGAAACATAAGGCTCCGCAGACCTCGTCGGAGGAGGATGTAGATGGGGAACGCGCGCGGTTCCTGGCCGCTCGACCTTTATCAACCTTGCGCTGAGAGATGTCTGATCGCGCATTGTACCCGGGTTCGTCGCGATTGACGTCTCCCCTCGGCTCCTTGCTGCGGTGCCGCGAGCAGCTGCTGTGTTGCCGCGGGCTGCGGTCTTGATCCCTCTGCGGGCTGCGGTCGCGATCTCTTCGTGGGCTGCGATCTCGACCTCTTCGCAGGCTGCGGCTACGGTCGCTGCCACTCGGGCTATCTCCGTGTCGTCGGGCTTCTTTCCCTCGTGCGCGACGAGGCGATTTTTCTTTGCTAGGCGATGTGCTCCTGTGTCCGCGGGGTGCTTCCTTGTCCTTCTGTGCGGCTGCTTTCCTGCGATCGTAGGAGGCGAGTTTTGCGGCTGCCATGCCTAATCCTTTCTGAACTTGCTTGTATTGTTCTGCACGGGGATCGTTTTCCCCTGGTTGATTTATCTGCATGTAGGTGGCTGCGGCCAGTACCGCGGCTGCGGGAGTTTGCGGATGGACGTTTCCGTCCTCATCGACACGCATAAGGGAAGGTCCGAGTGATTTGTTGATCCCGCTCAGAGACTCGCCATCCATGGTCGAGGTTTTTGAGGCGTATCCTTTTCTCGCAGGACGGTTCCCAACAGAAGGTGTCAAGGATAGCGCGGCTCGGCGCTGGCTTGACTCATCCGCTAATCTCTTTCGCTCGGCTAGATCTTTCCGAGCTTATTTTATTGCAGTAGCCGCTCTCACTAGATGGTAGTGTTAGGCGGTCATGTCCTCGTGAGGAGCTCCGGGTTCTAGTGGTTTGCTTGTGCGGATGGCCTCTTTTGCCCGATCCCAAGCAGCTCGTGAGACGCCGATAGCAGCGCGTTCCCTTGCGCTGTTCTCAGTTTCTTCAGGTGGGTCCCTGATCCTGCCATGCAGACCTGAGAGATATGGCTCGTGGGTCCTAGGCGTAGTTAGGCCGGCTTTCCTGATCCGAGAAGGTTCCTCTGTGGAGAGGGTATGGAAGTTGCTGGTGTTGAGGCGGACAGATTCGCCGCTTTTTGCCAAGTCGCGATCCGCGTAGCGGGGTCGTGAATCGATAGCTTCTGGGCTGGAGATCGACCCAGATCTCGATCCTTCGAGATTGATTTGCTCGGGGAAGTGAAGGATCCCATCCTTGTTGGTGTAGAACTAGAAGCTCCCGAACGTTAGGGTGATACTTTTCTCTAGGTCGCTAAACACCGGGCGTGATTCCGGCGAGTGGGGGGTGACGACGACTGATCCGATTCGGATAGGATTGGTCGGAGTCAAAGTCGTGGGGTTCCAGCGTGAGTTGGTTGTCGATGAGGCCGAAGATGCTGGAGATCCAGCGCCCGCCGTTCCCACAGACGGCGCCAATTGTCGAATATGCATCTCAACAAATCCCTCGCGTGAACCCATAGGGTTTTGATTAGGGGAACGTGTAGGCGCTGGTGACAATCGTCGGCTAAACAGGGGGCACGATTTACCCACGTTCGGGGCCCTCGTAGAGGTAAAACCCTTACTCCTGCCTCTGTCGATCTGTATAAACGAGTAGATCGGTTACAATGGGGGATGCTCAAGTCGAGAGTACAATCTCGATCTCAAGGCTTTGGTGGTTCCGTATTGCTTGGTCTTCCCCCTGGTGGTTCTCCTGGCTTTATATAGGTAGCCAGGTCTCAAACCGTGCCTAGGGGGGATACAAACCCTAACCCTAAGTCGGTTACAGGTTTCCGAGCTTCTTTTATTGCAGTAGCCGCTCTCACTAGATGGTAGTGTTAGGCGGTCATGTCCTCGTGAGGAGCTCTGGGTTCTAGTGGTTTGCTTGTGCGGATGGCCTCTTTTGCCCGATCCCAAGCAGCTCGTGAGACGCCGATGGCAGCGCGTTCCCTTGCGCTGTTCTCAGTTTCTTCAGGTGGGTCCCCTGATCCTGCCATGAAGACCTGAGAGATATGGCTCGTGGGTCCTAGGCGTAGTTAGGCAGGCTTTCCTGATCCGAGAAGGTTCCTCTGTGGAGAGGGTATGGAAGTTGCTGGTGTTGAGGCGGACAGATTCGCCGCTTTTCGCCAAGTCGCGATCCGCGTAGCGGGGTCGTGAATCGACAGCTTCTGGGCTGGAGATCGACCCAGATCTCGATCCTTCGAGATTTATTTGCTCGGGGAAGTGAAGGATCCCATCCTTGATGGTGTAGAACTAGAAGCTCCCGAACGTTAGGGTGATACTTTTCTCTAGGTCGCTAAACACCGGGCGTGATTCCGGCGAGTGGGGGGTGACGACGACTGATCCGATTCGGATAGGATTGGTCGGAGTCAAAGTCGTGGGGTTCCAGCGTGAGTTGGTTGTCGATGAGGCCGAAGATGCTGGAGATCCAGCGCCCGCCGTTCCCACAGACGGCGCAAATTGTCGAATATGCATCTCAACAAATCCCTCGGGTGAACCCATAGGGTTTTGATTAGGGGAACGTGTAGGCGCTGGTGACAATCGTCGGCTAAACAGGGGGCACGATTTACCCACGTTCGGGGCCCTCGTAGAGGTAAAACCCTTACTCCTGCCTCTGTCGATCTGTATAAACGAGTAGATCGGTTACAATGGGGGATGCTCAAGTCGAGAGTACAATCTCGATCTCAAGGCTTTGGTGGTTCCGTATTGCTTGGTCTTCCCCCTGGTGGTTCTCCTGGCTTTATATAGGTAGCCAGGTCTCAAACCGTGCCTAGGGGGGATACAAACCCTAACCCTAAGTCGGTTACATGTTTCCTTTCTTAACCCGCAAGGCTTTGTGGGTGGGTTCCGATTGGGCCTTCTAGAACAGTCTATGGCGCCTCCTTTTGGAGCTTGGGCCTTGTGCCTGAGACAGGGTAGGCTCACCCGACAGGCCTAGGATCCATCCCTTCGTCAGAGACAGCAACGGCGATGAATATGGCGGTGGAGTCGATGGAGATGGCTCTGGGGGAACTTCCCCATTCGACAGGGTGCGAGAATAGATATTTATGTCCCCCGAAACTTGTCGGCGGCGGCGGAGCTATGGATGTTTTTGGTGGAAAAATTCGATTGATTTAGGTTTTATGCATCGGGGGACATATATAGGCGAGAGGACGATGCGGGGGTGGCCAAGGGGACCACACCACCTGCTGGCGCGGCTAGGGGGACCCGCGCCACCCTATGGTGTGGCCACCCTGTGGCCCCCCTCCGGGTCTCTTTGGGACTCCGTGGAAACTTCGGGAATTCTAAGACTTCCTGGCTTCGAATTTTCCAATTCGGAGAATATTTTCATAACAACTTTTCTGAAACTAAAAACAGCAGAAAACAGGAACTGGCTCTATGGCATCTTGTCAATAGGTTAGTCCTGGGAAATCGATAAAAATGACATAAAGTGTAAGGAAAACATGTAGAATATGGCATGAAAACAACATGGAACAACAGAAATTAACGATACGTTTATGACGTATCAGCATCTCTCATTAAGGAGAACAATAGGTTGAAGGCTCAACTCAACAAAGGCCTAGCTACTTACATACAAGGTCAAAAGAACCCCAATGATCTTTTGAGTAATCAGAAGAGAATTGTTGGGAGAGAAGGTCTTGGATTTGGATCTACATCCAAGAAGACCCAAGAGAAGAAGTTAACTCCCTCCACTAATGCTATTGTTTTTGTGAAGGAGGGGGTGTTGGCTAATGAAGAAGTGGAGTTTGACGCTATTGCAAAACGTATTTTCCCTAGAGACACTACTACTCATAACAACTTTGTGGGAAAATACAACCCATCTTATGTGCTTCTTAAATCTCGTGATGGGCATGTATATGCAAAATATGTTGGCACTTCATATGGTGATGATTATAAGTATGCTATTTGGGTTCCAAAGACCCTTTTGACTAACAAGAAATTACCCATCCAAAATGGGTACCTAAGACAAGAAATTGATTCATTGTAGTTATGTGCTTCCGTTGGAGGAACTTGGATGATTGATAGCGGTTGCTCATCACGTATTACCGGAAGTGAAGAAGTATTAGAACACCTAAAATCAGAACTCATCAAATTCGCACAAGTCACCATTGGAGACTGTTCAAAACTTAAGGTACTGGGACATTGAAAGATGGTCATTTCTCCGGAGGTATCCATTGAGAAATTCCTCCTTGTTCAGTCCCTTGGCTATAACCTACTCTCCGTTTTACAACTTTGTGGATGTGGTTATACATGTGTTTTAGGAGCTCGTCACGTGCTTTTCCTTCACACTATTTCTCTTAAAATATCCTTTGTTAGATTTGTGGAGAACGGTATGTATGTAGTGGATTTCTCGAAAGAAACTACATATATTGCCACATGTCTAATGGCTAAGTCCGCCGTGGGGTGGCTTTGGCATCACCCCTTGTGCCACGTCGGTATGAGAAACTTACAAACTCTTGTGAAGGGTGAGCATGTGGAAGGACTAACAAGTGTGAATTTTTCCAAAGATCGTCCTTGTAGCTCTTGCATAGCCGGAAAGATGCATGAGAAGAACCACCCAAGAATTCAATCATTTCCACAAAAGAGGCCCTTTGAGCTTGTTCATTTGGATTTATTCGGGCCTCCCAGATATGATAGTATGGATGGGAAGAAATATTTCTTGGTGATTGTTGATGATTATACAAGATACACATGGGTATTCTATATCAAGAAGAAGAGTGAGACCCAAGAAAAGTTCATTGTTTGGGCCGCAGAACTGCAACACCAATATGATACAAAGATCTTGGCAATAAGGAGTGATAATGGGTCGGAGCTACAAGGCATCAATTTTGTGCTGCATACACCCCTCAACAAAATGGTGTGGCGGAGAGAAAGAACCTTACACTCATTGATATGGCAAGAACTATGATGGTCAAATTCAAATCCCCATATAAATTTTGGGCCGAAGCCATCAACACCGCTTGACATCTATCCAACCGTCTCTATCTCCATTCGATGATTGGCATGACTCCATGTGAACTCCTAACCGGTAACAGGCCCAATCTCAAGTACCTTCGAGTTTTTGGGTGCAAATGCCAAGTCTACATTAACGGCACTAGACTATCTAAATTTGATCCTAAAACTTTTAAAGGCATATTTGTTGTTTACGCCATAAACTCTCATGCTTATAGAGTCTACAACATAGCCACCGATTGTGTTGAAGAATCTATGAATGTGGAGTTTCATGAGGATACGGCTCCCAAGTGGAGCAAATTGATTGTGATGTTGTAGGTGATGAACCTTCCTACATAGCCATAGGAAGAATGGGTATAGGTCCTCTTATACCCATTAAGGGACACCTTGTGGTGAATGAGGATGGGACAAGCTCTACGCAAGTGGATCCCTCTACTTCAACCATTAATCAAACAGTAGACCAAGAACAAGAACACGACCTTCAAGTTGATACTACTCATCAACCTCTGTATATGTAATCGAGACATTATTAATAATAGAAAGAGAGAAGTAAGGAAGGAGTAGGTAATTACCTCACATCGAGGGGCCGAACCTGGGTACATCGTGTTCACTCGCATCGATTTCGATCTCGGCGAATCCTAAGTCGCACAAACTCTACGAACTAACAATCGTCTCTCGATGACTACTGTTGTGACAACCCCACGACAGCCACCCCACCAGGCGACCCCTAAGTGTGGGTTGGGCGTAGGCTGTGTCACTAGGTCGCCTGGTGGATGTGGGCCCCCTGGCACCGCCTTTTCGCCTGTATATTGCCTCTAGCCTAAAAACAAGGGGACGGAGAAATTTTCCATGAAACAGATACAGAGGCGCTGTCACCTTGAATGTCCAATCTAGGACTTCTGAGTCCTGCTCCGACACCCCGCCGGAAGGGGGAATGATCACTGGAGGCCTCTACATCGCCATGATTGCCTCCGGACAGATGTGTGAGTAGTTTATCCTTAACTTATAGATCCATAGATGTAGCTATATGGCGATCCCTCTTCCTTGTGCTATCATGCCACAGTCTTGTGAGCTTCCTAACATGATCAAAATCGTTCTTATGTAATTGCTACATGATGTGTTTGCTTGGATCCGATGAATCGTGACATTATGATCAGTTAGTTCATATCTTTATATTGATCTTCACTTATATCTTTGTTAGTGTTTTAACGTGTTCTTGCACACTCTCCGATGTGTATGGCTACTCGGCCAAGTTGTTGTATGCATCTCAAAGAGGGAGTTTTATGCTAGATAGTGGGTTCATGTCTCCTTGTTGTCTGCACTCAAGTGACGGTAACGTGTAAGGGGAATTGTGTTCTACAAGATCCGGGGTACCAATTGGTTAAAGTAACTTGGTTAATAACTATTTGGGTAGCTTTGGTTCTCACCGGAGTTGGCATAATTCTAGCTAAGGGGTCTTCATGACTTATCTCCCAACATAAACTCAACAAAGGAGTACTTCCAGATCTTCTTACAAGATACACGATGGTGGTGGAGAAGCAAGAAACTCGGTGATCCAACCAAGGTGAAGTAAACATCGGCCCTCGATGATGATGAGCTACACTCTCATGTCGTGAAACTTTAGTTCGATAAAGAAAGACTAGGGAGGATACAACCATCGTGTGCACTCGTTGTCTGGATAAATTTTCAATAAATCAAGCATTTGATAGGAGAGGAGTCTTTCAGGATCCCCCTTCAGTCTACAAGATGGCAGTGTAGAACCAAGCCAAGGTATTCTAGCCAAGTAGCAGGAGACATCTTTACATGGTGACGATGAGATACATTTCCACAACGTCGAGTTTTAGTGTGATCTACAAGGACTAGGGGCCTTGTGTCGACGTCATAGGACTTTAATACCTTCCCGGGTTAGAACAAGACCCAACTGGCCTACACTAAGAATCGGCATATGGGGGAGACCAGGGCGCCTCATCGACTTGTAGCACAAGGCATGCCAGAAAACCATCTTTGAATACAAGTCAAACAATATATATACATGGACTAAATGAAAGACTATTTTGTATTCGACTAGAACTCTACATGTAACTCTACCCCTCCACGTATATAAAGAGAGGGGATATTTAACAGGGTGCCCTCAGTTGGCACCACGACCTCAGTTTTACCCCTAGCGCCGAATCGACCTCAGTTTTGCCCCTAGTTTGTGCCAAGGACTCCTTTCGCTGCTCCCACCGTTATTTTCTGCCCCCGTTAGGATGCTGACCTGTGGGACCCATCATAGAACCGTTGGCGCGGCATATGGGCCCCAGTTGTTGAGCGTTGGCGCGGCTTGTGTGCCCCAACTGTTGACGGCTGGCGCTGCATATGGGCCCCAGCTGTTGACGAGGCCCAATGTCAACACGCAGACTACACATTACCCATTTATATTTATTAATCCCTACATGCAGACTACACATTATCCATTTATTAAACCATCAAATTATTCGTATTAATAATATAAAATATATACTATGATCAACTGAAATTTATAGATTATCTTAGAAAACATAATGCATCACATCTCTTATATATAAATTTTGTTTACAATGTGCATATTTTAAAGCGATAATTAGAAATATTTTTTAAAAAAAGCGATAATTAGAAAGGATAAAACTTCTAAACAGTGGGTACATATTTGGACAAATATAAGGACATAACTTTATATATAATTAAACATACTTATAATTCGATAACTGGCACCACTTTACATATAATCAGTGGGGCCCGAGGGACATTACATCTAATTAAAAAAACTAACTGCTCCCGCTCTGCATGCGGGAGCCCTAACTGCTCCCGCGCTGCATGCGGGAGCCCTTGCCGCCCTCCGGCGCCCGGGAGCCCTTGCCGCCCTCCGGCGCCCTACTTCCATTCCCCCGCCCTGTACTCCATCTCCTTGTTGACGCGGACGCGGCGGTTCTCCGCCCGCATCCTCTCCTCCTCTCGCTCACGGACCCGCTTGATGCTGGCCCGCATTGCCTTCACGTCCTCCTTCGCCTGCTTCTTCTCCTCGGCCTTCAACTCCTTCTTCTCCAGCCGCTCCAGTTCCTTGAGGCGGCGGATCGTCTTGGGGGAGAGGTCGTTGTGGGCGGTGAGGGAGGGCTTGGGGTTGTGGACGAAGGGCGGCGATGGCGATCTCTCCCGTTTGGGAGATTCGACTTCCTCCGACGTATAATCGGCCTCGTACCAAGGCTGATCTTTTGGGCGGTTGTCCTCGTCGGAGACCGACTCGGGGCTAGATGGTAGAGAGTAGGAAGACATGTTCGGGCTTGAAGCTAGGGAGAGAAGGGCAAAGGGATGGAGAGGGATGAGAAGATGGAGGACGAGTGAAACGGTCTATTTAAAGGCACGATTAGACGTGAATTAATTGGGGTAGATGAAGCAAACAGTGTGAAAACATTGGGTGCAATGTAGAAGAGTCGATGCATGGTCAAAGCGGTGTAGAACAGGCGTAGGCGTAGGCCTAGGACAGCTAGTGATACGGAGTACGAGCGCGTGTGCATTAGGCAGTCAAGTGATTCGACGTTGCATGCGTGTATTAAAGAGGTGAAGAGAAGAAAGTCCAAAGTCTCACGCCAAATCCTGCCTCGCTGCATATGCATTGATGCGTATCTTCTGAAAACGAGGTGTGGAGGGTTCAGGGCTGCTGCAAATGCGACGCGACTCGTGTTTCTGAAACGAGGCGTGTAGGGCTGCTGCAAGTGCGACGCGGCGTTTACTCTTTTCTTCTTCTGCCACGTTGTTTACTCTGAAAAACACCCAGTCCATGCACCGCTTCATTTTCAAACGTTTGATCGTAAGGAACGGTGCAGATCGAGTCCATGCATGCAAACTACGGCGGCAACGGCCTGCAGACGCTGAGACGAGCGCTTCTCTGTGCGGGAACGCGATCCTCTAACTTTATATCACTGACAAATGGAGCCCATCACACACCGGACCCACGTGTCATGGGAGAAAGTCAGAGAACATAAGGTGGGCAAAGTAAGAGGATCGCTTTTCACCATCTGCACTACTCGGCCATGTCATTTCTAGACATTTTTAGAGATATTTGGTTGCTTGTGGTAGAATAGCCCATAGGAACACAAAACAAAAAGGTAGAACCCACCTCTTCGGAAGATTCATGATGTTTGGTCCGATACAGGAGTTTCACCCTGTAAGCGCTCACGAGAGAGAAATGGATGCCGGTGAAGCGGGTCACACCCCGGAGAGCAATCTTTGACATCCAAAGCACACAACACACCTATACTATCATGGTATGGAACCCCCTAGCTTGTGTTGGGATCCAGACGCTCCGTAGCCCCCCTCCCGGTGAAACCCTAGCCCCGCTGGAGAAATACCGGACTTATACGGAAACACGCGGTAACTGCGTCGAAAGGGGGTAGCAATGTGGAACTATTTGGTTGCTTGTGGTAGGATAGCCCATAGGAACACAAAACAAAGAGGTAGAACCCACCTCTTTGGAAGATTCATGATGTTTGGTCCGATACAGGAGTTTCACCATGTAAGCTCTCACGAGAGAGAAATGGATGCCGGTGAAGCGGGTCACACCCCGGAGAGCAATCTTTGACATCCAAAGCACACAACACACCTATACTATCATGGTATGGAACCCCCTAGCTTGTGTTGGGATCCAGACGCTCTGTAGCCCCCCTCCCGGTGAAACCCTAGCCCCGCTGGAGAAATACCGGACTTATACGGAAACACGCGGTAACTGCGTCGAAAGGGGGGTAGCAATGTGGAAATATTTGCTTGCTTGTGCTAGGATAGCCCATAGGAACACAAAACAAAGAGGTAGAACCCACCTCTTCGGAAGATTCAGGATGTTTGGTCCGATACAGGAGTTTCACCATGTAAGCTCTCACGAGAGAGAAATGGATGCCGGTGAAGCGGGTCACACCCCGGAGAGCAATCTTTGACATCCAATGCACACAACACACCTATAATATCATGGTATGGAACCCCCTAGCTTGTGTTGGGATCCAGACGCTCTGTAGCCCCCCTCCCGGTGAAACCCTAGCCCCGCTGCAGAAATACCGGACTTATACGGAAACACGCGGTAACTGCGTCGAAAGGGGGTAGCAATGTGGAAATATTTGCTTGCTTGTGCTAGGATAGCCCATAGGAACACAAAACAAAGAGGTAGAACCCACCTCTTCGGAAGATTCAGGATGTTTGGTCCGATACAGGAGTTTCACCCTGTAAGCTCTCACGAGAGAGAAATGGATGCCGGTGAAGCGGGTCACACCCCGGAGAGCAATCTTTGACATCCAAAGCACACAACACACCTATACTATCATGGTATGGAACCCCCTAGCTTGTGTTGGGATCCAGACGCTCCGTAGCCCCCCTCCCGGTGAAACCCTAGCCCCGCTGCAGAAATACCGGACTTATACGGAAACACGCGGTAACTGCGTCGAAAGGGGGTAGCAATGTGGAACTATTTGCTTGCTTGTGATAGGATAGCCCATAGGAACAGAAAACAAAAAGGTAGAACCCACCTCTTCGGAAGATTCAGGATGTTTCCACCTCATATTCTTTGAAATCTCTACTCCTGTATTCGTGGAATCTCATTTTAGTGATGGCTTTCGTTCTAATGTTTATAAATCCTATTTATATTTTTCCTAGACTTGTATTAGACCTATATAATGCAATTCCGAAGCCTGAAAATTTATTGGATGAATATTCGTATTATTTAGTTTCTTTTGAATAATAATGGTTTTAATCGTAAATCGTAAATAAAACAAGTTTAAAACTTCAAAATGAAAAAATAACTTTGGATCTTTCTTAGTCACACCAAAATGAAGCTTTGGTGAGATTTTGACCTTATTTGAGTTCCAAAGGTTTGAAACTCATCTCATTATCTTGAACTCTCTACTAGACTGTTCAAGATATCACATGTTACACAAGGCTTTTTCGTTCCATTCTTTATAAGACAGGTTTATATTTTTTTCTTGTTACTATATGACATAACACTACTATGTGCGTCGGCAATATATTTTTTCGATTTTTTTTTAATTATGTATGCTCATTTCAAGTTTGGTCAACCCTCTGTTTGACCACCCGAAAAGCTTCTAGAAGGAAACACAGAGATTCGACCTGGGCTGTTGGATCGACGTCTTCTAGAAGGAATCGTGCATCGGACGGATGCGCTCGCAGCCACAGCGATCCGCGAGACGCTCGTTCTGCGCTCTGATTGGTTGGTACGTTGGCCACAGGGATCGATGGTTCTACATATGATTTCTTTGCTGTTAAGTATTAAACCATGTTATTTAAAAAAAAAATAGTGAAACTTCATATTTACTACAGCGATGATTTTTATCAGTTTTACATATGATTTTTCTATTAAACCATGTTATTTAAATAATTCAAAACAAATCAAAATGACATGAATCCAACGCACAACGTTGTTATATGTGATATAGTTGCTCCTCAAATTTCTATGGATAATTTTGGCAAGGTCGAATTTTTCATGAAATTATAAACGGGGGTGTTTACCCTAGTTTCGGACCTAATTTGAAGCACATTTCTCACGAGAATTAAGCGATGGTTGCAAATGAGCATAAATAATTCAAAAAAAATTCAAAATGACATAAATCCAACGCACAATGTTGTTATATGTGATATAGTTGCTCCTCAAATTTGTTTGGATAATTTTGGCAAGGTCTATTTTTTCATGAAATTATAAACGGGGGTATTTACCCTAGCTTCGGGCCTCATTTGAAGCACATTTCTCACGAGAATTGAGCGATGGTTGCAAATGAGCATAAATAATTCAAAAAAATTCAAAATGACATGAATCCAACGCACAATGTTGTTATATGTGATATAGTTGCTCCTCAAATTTGTTTGGTTAATTTTGGCAAGGTCGAATTTTTCATGAAATTATAAACGGGGGTATTTACCCTAGCTTCGGACCTCATTTTAAGCACATTTCTCACGAGAATAGAGCGATGGTTGCAAATGAGCATAAATAATTCAAAAAAAATCAAAATGACATGAATCCAACGCACAATGTTGTTATATGTGATATAGTTGCTCCTCAAATTTGTTTGGTTAATTTTGGCAAGGTTGAATTTTTCATGAAATTATAAATGGGGGTATTTACCCTAGTTTCGGACCTCATTTGAAGCACATTTCTCACGAGAATTGAGCGATGGTTTCAAATAAGCATAAATAATTCATAAAAATATCAAAATGACATGAATCCAACGCACAATGCTGTTATATGTGATATAGTTGCTCCTCAAATTGAATTGGATCGGATAATTTTTACAAGGTCGATTTTTTCATGAAATTCCAAACGGGGGTATTTACCCTAGCTTCAGACCTCATTTTAAGCACATTTATCATGAGAATAGAGCGAAGGTTTCAAATGAGCATAAATTATAAAAAAAATCAAAATGACATGAATCCAACACACAATGTTGTTATATGTGATATAGTTGCTCCTCAAATTTATTTGTATAATTTTGGCAAGGTCGAATCTTTCATGAAATTTGAAACGGGGGTGTGTACTCTAGCTTCAGACCTCATTTGAAGCACATTTGCCCAAAATTTTGGAATGACTTAGTTCAACATCATACAACATTATTCAAACATTCTTTTCGCTTTTAATCTACATTCTGGCTCGAGATTTTGTTCAGAAATACTTAAAATTAATTAAAAAACGCGAACTCGTTGAAATAGGCTCAAATTCATAGATTCGACGATAGTTTTACAGAAAGCTAGACGGCATAATTTAACTAAAAACATTGAAAAAACTTAGAAAGAAACTACGGTTGGCCGAGGCTCGCCGCGATCACCCGGCCTGGTCGTCGCCCTCCTCCTAGACGTCGTCCTCTACTCCTCTTCCTCGTCGTTCTTATCGCTGTCGTCGTAGGCCAGCATGTTGGAGGGTCCCGCCTCGTGGTCGTTCTTGGCTAAGGGCGATGGGTTCGCCAGCGTAGCGATCGCATGTCGCTCCGCTCTGCCTCGGATCCGCAGCCGGTGCAGCTGCGCCTGCTCGGAGGGATGGCGGCGGTCCCGCCTCTCGCTCTGGAGGGCAGCCTTGCGCCGGTCGCTCTCGTACAGCGCGACGACCGCCTGCTGCTCATCCGACGCTGCGGTTGCGGCGAGCTGCCGGTAGACCTGGCGCTCCGCCTGCTCCCTCTGGTGGGTCTCCAGGGATGCACGAACAGCGGCAGCCTCGGCCGCTGCCGCCGCCTCCTTGAGCCAGGAGCAGACTGTGTGGAACGCCTCCTCGTTCCGCCATGTTTCGAACGAGTAGACGGCGGCGTGCTGCTCGGGCCAGATAGGCTGCCTCCTCCTGAGCCTCCTCCATCGCCGTGCCTCCTGCGGCGTCTCCTGCTCGGGCGCAGCCTCCTCCTGCGGCGGCTGCTGCTCGGGCGCCGCCTCCTCCTGCGGCTGCTGCTCGTTCTCCTCGTAGAAGAACTCGTTGTCGCTATCGGCGTCACTGTGGCCCCGCATCGCGGCCGCGGGGCGGCAGTACAACGGCGAGTTGCGGTTTGCACGGAGCCGGCGAGACATCGTCTCGGGGTGTCTAGGTGGAAATGCAGCGATGAGAGCGAGTGCGGTGAGGGCGAGATTAACGGCTAGAATGGGGAGAGCGGCGAGGGGCCTTTTGTAGCGCGTGACGTTACTCCGGCAGTCTTTGACCGACGCGGGGCCCGCGGTTTTCCCACGCGTCGCTGAACCCAGCGGGAAGCTTGGGTGTGGACTATTCAAACTGCGGTCCCACCTGTAAGCTCCGGACGGTTTCAAAGAACTTGGCAGTCCCACCCGGACCCACTTCGCGAAACGGAGTCTGACTCCTCGGACCCACTTCGCGGAACGAATTCGACTCCAAACTTACCGTTCCGGCCTCTCCATAGTAGTTGCACACGGACTAGGGGCAAAACTGAGCACCATTCGGCGCTAGGGGTAAAACTGAGTAGAAGTGGTCCGCTGTGGGCAATTTGATAAATGACCCTAAAGAGAGTTAGGGAGCACTCGGAAGGCCCGACCTCATGTTGGAAAGAGGAGGGGGAGCAATATATGGACTAAATGAAAAACTATTTTGTATTAATAAACGGAAGGCTCGAGCAGAGCCCGGCTTTAAATTAATAAAGCCACCACGGCAGAGTACAAAGCCAACTCAAATGCAAGAAAAGAAAAAACATAGTAGGCCAACACAAATGGCAAGATAACCACACGCAGGTGGTGAGATAGTCCAAAGGTACATAAATCCAACACATGGTGGAGGCCCCAACCTCAACCATGGACTAGAAAAGGCGACTAAAAACGGCTAGGGGTCGGTGTCCTCCCTCCTCAAGGAGGCCTGTAGTGCGCGGATCCTGCCGATCGTCGTCGTTATCGCCTCGCGATCCAATCGCCTAGCTAGCGGTCTCCAAACCTGTAGAAAGATAGACATTTTGTATAGAACGTCAGCGGGGTGGGTAGGAAGGCGTCCCTCAATGGTGAGCTTATTCCTAGTCGTCCAAAGGGGCCCAGCAGGCCGCCGCACAGCACGTAAATAAGACGCGTCTAGTTTGTCCCACGCAGACGTCCAGGTGCCTGAATAGCTCCGCAAAGCAGGCGGGGTTCCAATCGCAAGGCAGCAGTTCCCTAACTGCGCTCCAAAGGAATCTGGCTAAGGAGCATGCGAAGAAAATGTGACTCGTGTCTTCCGGTTCGCCGCATAAGGCGCATAAACCGGTGGAAGGGCCACGTCTCCTCCTAAGGTTGTCATTGGAGGGGAGTCGTTTCCGAATAAGCTGCCAGAGGAAAATCCTGATTTTGAGAGGTACCGCAATGGCCCAAATCGTACCATAGTGTTTCCTAGGGGTTCCCTGGCAGAGTGCCCGATACAATGAGCGCACCGAGAACCTCCCCGAAGGTTCCAGGTGCCAGGTGATGGAGTCCTGACTCGATGAAAGTATGACAGTGTCCAGCTCCAAGAGGAGGTTCGCCATGTCCACTCTTTCTCTCGGCCCAAGTGACCGCCTAAGTGGGATATACCATCGGTCTATGCTACGCGCATTAGATACGGACGACTCTGGGAGCGCAGTGAGAGCAAAGATGGAAGGGTATCTGTCGAGCAGAGGGCCCGAACCCAACCACCAATCCCTCCACAGGGATGTCGAAACACCGTTGCCAACTCTGTGTCTCGCCCCCTGGCGGAAGAGTGGTTTTAGTTTCTGTATGGCTCGCCAAAATTGTGACCCACCAGGGCAAGAGTCCATAAGGAGGTCTCTCCCTGTGAGGTATTTGCTCCTGAGGATCTGAGCCCATAGCCCCTGTTCGCCCGAGTAGATCTTCCAGATCCATTTAACCATAAGGCATTGGTTCATGAGTCGAGTGTCCATGATGCCTAGCCCCCCGAGGTCTTTAGGTTTCGTCACGGCGTCCCACCTAACCCAGTGGTACTTCCTCTTACTCGTGTTTCCCTCCCAGAAGAAACGTGAGCGATGGGTGTCCATGCGTTTGTGCACGCCTTCTCCCAGAAGGTATACACCCATGGCGTGCAGGGGAAGGCTAGACAGACAGGCGTTAGTAAGCGTCAACCTAGCCGCTGTGGACATAAGTCTACCCCACCAGGGGTTCGCCCTGTTGCCCACCTTCTCGGTCAGCGGGTTCCAGCCACTTGCGGCGATTACCCTATCGCCCACCGGTAACCCTAGGTATGTGAAGGGGAGGGAGCCCAACTTGCAGTTAAGTAAGTGTGCTATACGTCCCTTCTCCTCATCGCTGGTCCCTAGGACCATAACTTCACTCTTGTGAAAGTTAATGCGAAGCCCCGACATGTTCTCAAAACATAGGAGGATGAATTTGAGATTAGCAATTGCTAAGTCGTCCGGCTGGATCATAATGATCGTGTCATCCGCGTACTGGAGGTGGGAAATCCCCCCAGGGATGATATCTGGAATCAATCCATTGATGTGACCCGCGCGGTTTGCTTTATCAAGCATCTCCGCGAGGGCATCTGCTACGAAATCAAAGAGGAGAGGGGACAACGGGTCTCCCTGGCGAACCCCCCTACCATTACGGAAGTAGTTCCCCGTCTCGCCGTTGATCGAGATGGAGGTTTGTGCCCCGACAACCAACCCCATCGCTCGGTGTACCCAACCGGCATCGAAACCCTTCCGGTGTAGAACCTCGCGGAGGAAGTCCCAGTCTACCCGGTCATAGGCTTTCTCAAAGTCCAGTTTTAAGAAGACTCCCCCAAGTCCTCTTGATTTTGTCTCGTGGATAATCTCCTGTATGCAAACAACTCCCTCGTGAAGCGCTCTGTTCTTAATGAAAGCGGATTGTGTGCAACTAATCGTGCGATGAGCTATCGGGGACAGACGAAGTGCATAAGCCTTAGCTAGGAATTTGAAAATAACGTTAATTAGCGCAATTGGTCTGAATTGTCTAATATCGTCTGTCCCTTGCACTTTGGGAATTAGGGTGAGGATACCGAAGTTAAGCCTCGCGGCGTCCACTCTCCCGAGAGCGTAGCCGTTCATGATGGCCATGATGTAGGGTTTTGTGAGGTCCCAAAACCTTTTGAAGAAAGCCACCGGGAAGCCATCAGGGCCCGGCGCTGTGTCTACCTTCATGCTCTTAAGGACTCCGTCTAACTCCTCCGACGTGAAGGTGAGCATTAGGGTAGTGTTCTCCTCCGCCGAAACCCTGAACTGGTGTGCCCAAAAATTTTGGGAAAGTGAAGGGATCCTCTCCTCCGTATACAATTTAATTCATATTAACCCTTTTTTAAAATTTAATTCATATTTACCCTGTTCTACTTTGTTCTGACTCCGCCACGGAGACAGGCATCCGTGGCTGTTCCGCCACGGAGACGAAGTGGAAAGAGGAGGGGGAGCAATTGTGAAACGAACTACTGTCCGTTGTGCTGAAAACTCAAAAGTAAGAAATGTTCACATTGACAAATTGTCAAGTCAAAGTCGCAGTTCTGCAGGATGGGGAGAAGCGACTTTTAATAAGCAGCATAGTTCAATGTGGGCGCTTGCGGGATAGTAACTCTTGAAGAAACAGAGTAACCGAAGTTCTCCCAACATATAATTTTGTAATGCGAGGTTGGGACATTGGGACCGGACCATATGACGACGTCGCATTGAACCAGGACGCGATGGCACGTGGTCTACCAACACGCCTCGTAGCATGCATGCATGAACACGTCGTACGTCGTCTATTAATACGCAGTCCGGTCGTCCCATGCACGCATACGTATGCATATGCCTGCCTGCACCGGAGATCTAAGCTAAGAAAAGCAAACACAAGTGGAACAAAAGAAACATACCAGCTCGATCGCACGTCATAGCAAATGTAACACAGGTGCCGTCACAGACCTGATAACGAAGGCTGCAACCACAAGACAAAGGTGGGATTAGGTATATGGTCATGTCTTGCACGTGTAGTTTCCGGAGATCGCACAGACATGATCCTTCCCTCGGTGTTTTGTTTTGGTCTCTAACGCGACCGAGATAGTTATGTTTTCGTCTCAAAACATGCTAAAGGTGCTTCGATCGGTAGTTACTTTCGGTGCAGCGTACGACCACCCATGCTAAAGGCGCCTCGTTTCGGCGGGCCATCTCTGTGCCTTTACGAAAACGCTGTTTCATGAGCCGACAGTAGTTGTTTCTGAACGATGAACACTGACGCATATAGCCGCTTGGACGCGAAGCCAGATTTTATCCGGTTCGGTGCAGTGACGAGCATGCATGCAATCCAGGGTCGTCGCCATGCCGCGTTTCTTTTCTATGTTTTGCCTCGTCCAACCGATATCTTTGAACATTTTCTTTCATCGTCCCACACGGCTTTTTCACATGGATATGAAAAGACCACACGCACCCAGCTGTGGAATGCAGAACCATCGCGGAAACCAAGGGCAAAAATGTGTAAGAACCGAACTGTGCGACGGCAGAAAAGGCACCGATCGAGAACCAAAACCTAGCCCACCACCATCTTTTATATATAGGCAGTGCAATGCATGGTGAGCAGCCACCGCTAGCTCGTACACCCTCATCAGCACAAACACAGGAAAACACCAATCAATCCCACTCCGCCCGGGCCCTTCGGCTAGCTAGCAAACTAACAAGGTCGCGAGCATGGCCACGAGCGTGATAGGCTCGCCGCTGCTTCTGTACGCGGTCGCCGGCGCGGTTCTCGCGTGGTGCGCCGTGAGGGCGCTGGAGTGGGCGTGGTGGAGGCCCCGACGCCTGGAGCGGGCGCTGCGGTCGCAGGGCCTCCGGGGCACGGCGTACCACTCCTTAGCCGGCGACGCGCAGCTGCTCCAGCGGCTCAACCACGAAGCCAGGTCCCGGACCTTGCCGCTCGGCTGCCACGACGTCGTGCCGCGCGCGCTGCCGCTCTTCCACCAGACCATGAAGGAGCATGGTGCGTCTTCGTCTTCTTCTTCTCTTGCTTTTCTTTCTTTTCTCTTGACCCTAGCTAGCTCATGTTTCTTTTCTTCAGGGAAGACCTTTATTTTAGCTGCATTACTTTTCCTTCGCCACACCGTACGTCCGTCGCGTGTGTCCGTCAATCAAAGGGTTTAGTTCTCATTCATTTTGGTGCACTGGGATCGTTACGTTGTTTCTAGATTCAATCGCTAGCTCTCTATGATCGATGCTGGACGTGCAGTCTTGTGAAGAGTACAGAGAAGTATCTCTGTTGATAGGAACATTTGCCAGAATATTACGAGCAACAAAATGCCATGCTGCATGATTACACCCAGGGTCGATCTTACTCCAATTGGCTACCCCAGTAGCTAGACAGCATCATTCCCGGCTAGGGAAAGGCCAACCCAATAGTCCAATACAGAAAGTACCCACACTAGTATATCTGATGATGACTGAACTTTGGATCCCACACCATTATTTTTAAATGGATGCGTAGGGTTTAAGGTTCCCCACCGTTAATTAACTATATATATGTGAAATCTAACGTTCTAGCAACATCTTTGGTGCCACCACACACTAGTGTGTCCCACACAACAAAAGGAGTGATATAGCTAGTCCCACTTGACAAATACTCCACTTAGATGAACTGAAAAATGAAATTTGAAACGTGTGTACATACTTGTATCAAGCTTCGCCGTAATTTTTCAAAATTATTTAACAGGTAAAACGTCCATCACATGGTTTGGACCGGTGCCTCGAGTGACCATCACCAAGCCTGAGCTGGTGCGAGAAGTCCTGGCCAACAAGTTCGGTCAGTTTGAGAAGCTCAAGCTGGGCCGACTTCAGAGGATGCTGCACAACGGTGTGGGAAGCCACGAGGGCGAGAAATGGGCTAAGCACAGGAAGATCATCAACCCTGCCTTCCATGTGGAGAAGCTCAAGGTTATATATATTTGTGTTTCTGTTCTGTCATTGACCTGTTTCAGAGTTCAGACTGTAACAAAATTTTCCGTTCCATTTTCAGCGCATGTTGCCAGCTTTCGCCGCATGCTGCACGGACCTGGTGGAGAGATGGGAAGGTCTAGCCGCGGGTGATGCGCCTTACGAGGTAGATGTCTGGCCTGATATGCAGAACCTGACAGGGGATGTCATCTCCCGCGCCGCATTCGGCAGCAGCTACCTCGAAGGCAGGAGGATATTCCAGCTCCAGGGGGAGCAGATCGAGCTCACCGTGCTGGCCATGAACAAAATACATATCCCTGGTTACTTGTGAGTTCTCTGTTAGTTAATTACTCTCCTTTTGCGTTTTCTCAACTCAGAAATACGAGATTCAACTGCTAATGCATTTTCTTATGCATGTGCAGGTTCTTGCCAACCAAAGCCAACCGAAGGATGAAGCAGATTGCTGCGGAGATCGGGAGGATCCTAAAAGGCATCATCGCCAAAAGAGAGAACGCCTTGAAAGCCGGCCAAGCTACAAGTGACGATCTTCTCGGGCTGCTGCTGGAGTCGAACATGGCGCACTGCAGGGGAGATGGCGGTTCGAAGAAGGCCGGTATCACAACGGACGACGTGATCGGAGAGTGCAAGCTCTTCTACTTCGCCGGCATGGAAACCACGTCGGTGCTGCTCACATGGACCATGATCGTGCTCTGCATGCACCCGGAGTGGCAGGACCGTGCCAGGGAGGAGGTCATGCATGTCTTCGGCGACAGCACGCCGGATTACGACGGCTTAAGCCGCCTGAAAATCGTAAGTTGTAGTACCATCTTCGTCCTACCCGGCCGTAGATTCTATTTGCTGGACGATTTAATTAGAGCGGTCATGCATGAATTTAATGACTAATGATGCAACCGTTGCAATCGGATTTTCAGGTGACCATGGTGCTGTACGAGGTGCTCCGGCTGTATACGCCGCTGGCGTCGCTCCAGCGCAAGACGTACAGGCCGATGGAGCTCGGCGGCGTCAGGTACCCGGCGGGTGTGCTTGTCATGCTGCCATTGCTGAGCGTCCACCACGACAAAGAGGTTTGGGGCGCTGACGCCCACGAGTTCAGGCCAGAGAGGTTCGCCCAGGGGATTTCCAAGGCATCGGCTGACTCGCCGGCGTTCTTCCCGTTCGGTTGGGGCCCGAGAATCTGCGTCGGCCAGAACTTCGCGATGCTCGAGGCCAAGATGGGGATCGCCATGATTCTGCAGCGCTTCTCCTTCGACCTCTCGCCGTCCTACACACACGCGCCGTTCACCGTCGGCCTCCTGCTGCCAGAGCACGGCGCGCAAGTCAGACTCACGAGGCTTCAGTGAGCTGCATATTACCAAATCGATAGTTCGATCTGCATGTACAGCATTGGTGGATTCTTTTCTTTTTTTGCGGGATATAATTGGTGGATTCTATGACTCACTGACCCACTCAACAACGTGTAAAAGGCATGGTTATGGATTGACTTTATATCGAAGTCTGTGTATTTTTATAGGATAAGTGGCATTGCATTATTGATTACTAGCAAAGTGGCAGGCAACATCTTTCATATTTGTAATTATTTTAAGGAACGGTCATGATCCAATTTTAAATGCATACTATGGAGAATATATGTGTAAATGTCCTTCAAAAATAGTTTTAATTGAAACGAGGTTTGTTAGTGTCACAGCGGTCATGCTAGCCCGTCGGTAGACCAATTGGGGGGCAAAATATGTCCCCTTCGGAGCCATCTGGTAGCAACCAACTAGGCATGGCGTCCGTTGGTATGGTTACATGCAAACATGTCCCTTTCCCCCTCCTATCCACCCACTACACCACACGAGTTATAGAAAAACGGAGAAATCCCTATCTTTGTCTCTCGCGAGTTTAGATAGGCTTAACCCTTGCATCCACCAACAAAAACACTACATGGAACTCCGGCGAGGGACTGTAGCGGCTTGCCGAAGCGTCACCCACGCTTGCAGCACCGTCCCGGCTCTCACGGCACCGACGCCCCGTGCTTGTAGCACCTTGTCACTTCGCGCATAACATGGTTGTAGCATCGCCACCACAATGTAGAATTGTCGATGCCGCTTGCAGCACCGCTGCCCTAAGCTTTAGCATTTGGTGGTGGTTGTATGTAGCATCAATGAAGCCACCGCAAGCGTCCCTTGAAGCACCTTCGTCCGCCATTTGCAGCATCGGTGGTGGCCTTTTGAAGTACCCTCGCACTCTTTGAAGCATCAAAGGCCATGTAGTCGGCTACTCATCTTGCAGCTGTAGCGGAGGTGGGTTGCAACAATGGTGGCGGTTGCTTCCAGGTGCAGTCACATCGACGCCGCCGCCACCGTTGGCTTGGATGATCCACATGGCTTCACGTCGCCGCAACGACGTTGGTTTCTTGAAGTAGTGATGGTGGCTGTTTGGAGCATCATCGTACCCCTTGCAACTTTGGCATCTGTCACTACAACAAATGTGATAATCTGTGATGCACATTCTGTGATGATTCAGTGAAAAAATGTCACAGATTCCCTGGCGTTTTTTCACTGAATCGTCACAGAATGAGCATCACGGATCATCACATTTGTTGTAGTGTGTGCTCGCGGCACCACCACAGGTCGTTGAAGCTCCAGCCGTGAGATGTACTTCCTCTGGAGGAGTGGTCACGAAGGGTGGGGCGACCAACGAGAATTGCGGAATCAGTAGGACGCAATGGTGCACGCGCATCTCGCCGATATGTGCCTTC
Source organism: Alopecurus myosuroides (assembly GCA_028641055.1). Lineage (NCBI taxonomy): Eukaryota > Viridiplantae > Streptophyta > Magnoliopsida > Poales > Poaceae > Alopecurus > Alopecurus myosuroides. The sequence goes on along the minus strand of CM054058.1, from coordinate 279,013,933 downwards.
AATGGGCAGAATCAACGGAGGAGTTGTGGCTAGCGTCTATGAGTTGGAGGACAAACAAGAGATGGTAATTTCGAGGGAGAGGAAAGAGATAAGGTAGGAGAAGAAATCCTCATGTAGGTCCCGCATGGGCACGTGTTGCATTTGGTTGGATACTATTATTGTGTGTGTGTGGGTGTGGAAGGGAATGCATGGAAGGTGATATGGGGTGCCCCGATATTCTCCATGAGCTCTCTCTCTCTCTTTTTGGATTTTCTGGATTTTGTGATACCTAGTGCTACACTGAGACCTCTCACTTGGATGACCCCTGTTGCCAATGCAACAACAACCAATCCCTTTGGATATTCTCAACTACAGACTTTTGCACACGTAATCAAAGATCACGAGTGGTCCTGTATCCCTCTATTCCCAATTGGAATAACAAGATATCACACAACTTTAAAATGGTAACACCACCAACAGGTGGGGATAATTTTCAGATGAACATGGTTCAATCTAAGAAAACTAGGGTTTAATTTTAACTGGGTCTACCCCACAACTCGCAGGAGGGGAGCATATAAGGGGGAGGGGTGCGGCCACAAGGCTCCCTTGCGCAAGCAACAATTCCCCTTGGACTAGAACTCCTAATAGGACTCTAAGATGGATAAAACCGACCCACATTAAGGGATTCGGCCCAATATGGCATACAAACCATGCCTAAATTAATTAGGACTTCATTATGGCGCATTTAACCCTATGGAGGCACACTCCCCTTGTTTTCGTCCTTGCAATATTTGTTTCACCACTTGAAGGATTGTTTTCATCACTTGTATGATTGTTTTCACCATGGCTTGCTTGTTTTCAACACTTGTAAGTTTGTTTTCCATCAAATCCATGTTGTTTTCCAGCAAGTCTTGAGGTCTTCCTCCATCCATTTTGCGTTAACAATAACCCTGCTAATACATAATGAAATAGATTAGGTAGTATAACATTCTTATAATCACAAACAATAATTATTAATAGGAAAGAATTCACCTTAAAATAAACATAAGTGAGACTCAATATTTCTTTCCAACTCAAGCATGAATAATCCGCATGGACCTCTATTATATCCCTATCATCCTCCCTTTCTTCAAGACAAGACGTCCTCGGCTTGTTGTATGCTGAAAGTGGAAGAAACAAAAAGAACAACGTGTATGCACAATACATGTATCTATAATGTGGTGCATTAGTTGTTAGCAAATCATAAAAATTTGCATATGATATGTGACCACGAAATTTGCATGCAAACATCACATAATTTTCATAGCATCTCATCAAATAGAAATCACAATTGCAAATATAAGTGGAGCTCATAAAATCATGATCAAAAGGAGAGACATGTGTGTATATATTTTTATTGTTTAGTATCAAATCAAGTGTTCTCACAGAAGATCTATGATCAAAAAAAAATAGTAGCACACTCAAAGGTGTTAACATGTTTATTATTCTCATCATATAAGTTGCAACTCAATTTGCAAATATAAGTGAAGTATAATTTATTAGCACATGTACTTAACAAGTTTTATGGTAAACCAAACATATGTGTAAAATCATGTTCATATGTAGGAAATTGTAACCCATCTACCCAAGGTAACACAATGTTTAATTCGGCCACTTTATCACAAATTAGACATACGTGATCCACCATAAAAATTTCACTCATGTTATACTCACCAATCAAATTAAAAGTGAAACAAGTAGCATAGGTGCTAGAATTGACATATGAAATTTCAGCAACCTTTTTCATAGCACATTGCACATTAATTGGTTCATTTAACATGATGGAATACACAATATCATTAGGTGGTATTTTAGCAAGTAATTCCTTATGTGAAATCAAAACCACATGATTAAATTTCGAATTTATCACATTATCACATGAGTGTGGACTATTAGTAGACTCACATAATTCAATACGTGAGTGTTGTAACGCAAAATCAGCACCTTTATCAATAGCATCCTCCTCAGATTTAGTAGGTACCAATTCATCTATCTCAAGTGGTGATGCAGGTTGTACTTGTTGTGGCTCCCTTTCTTCAAAAGTAACCTGCATATCACAAGAAATAACACTAGGAACAATGACATGCTTCTCCAATGGTGGTGGTGGTGATGTTACTATGGGCTCCCTTTATTTAAAAGTAACCTGCACATCAGGAGAAACAACACTAGGAATAGATATTATTTCATTAGTAGTGGTATTTCTTGTCTTTGGTCTTGATGGAAAAATTCTTCTTGGAGCCATAGGAACCTCCTCGGCCACTCTCTTTTCTGCCTTTCTTGCTTGTTGCAATAATTTATCCAAGGTATGATATTCAGAACGCCTCACTATGATTCTAATCTTGAATTTTAACCCTGAATAGAATCTTTGCAATGTCTTTTCTGGTTCTTCTACAACCCGAGCTAGGTGTAGCAACATCATCATATGCATGTAATATGCATCCACAGAATTTGCACCTTGTGTCAAGTGCTGCAATTTTTTATAGCTCACATCATCACCTAAAGCACCATTTGCTGGAAGGCTTTGATGTACTTTGTAAAACAATGTTGATAAATTGGATAATTGTTCTTGCATAGCATGAAGAGATGCTTTATTTCCCTGGTAAACCTGCACATACTCAACATCACTAGAAACACCCATTATGTTAGTGAAAACAAAAATCAATGGGTTGTGGTTTCTCTCACAACTCACTCAAAACCAAGAAAAGATGGCTTCACTTACTGTTCCAAAGTGAAAAGGATCAACTTACCAACAGGTACCAATGAAAAGTGTACCAAGTGTGAGAAGAGAATATCCAGGATATCAAGTGTCAAAAAGCAAAACAGGGTATATGGTGGAGCTTGGTTGGGAATCCTAACAACACCAAAAACAAGTCCTATTTGCTGCTTGTGATGATAAAAATAACACCTAGGAAACACACACCAAATATGGAGAGAAATGTGGCAATGCAAATATATGGAGGAAATTTTGCAATGCACTAGAAAGACACTAGCCAAGCTCAATAATAATCAGGCACAAGATTGCTCAATGGTGTGTCAATATAGCAATGATGAAAGCATCTCCACGATAATATAAATGTTTCAAGGCCTTTTTGCTTTTTTCTCAATTCTGTTTTTCTCTTTTTCTATTTTCTGTTTTTCTCTTTTTTTTTAATACTTTTTACTGGCCGAATAACTACACAAGGATCAATAGTATCAAGTGATAACACTGCAATAATCAATGTGGCACAAAAATGTGATGAAGAGCAGCCTGAAAACGAGCAAAAGATAGCTATTCTTTATGGGCAAGGTACCTATATATTGCTGTAGAAAGGCTTTGTCTAAGGCTCACAATGATCGGACTGGAAACCCTAAACAAAAAAAGTCAAAGAGAAAATAAACCGAAAATCTAACTATAGCTTAGAGAAAACATACGGCAGGAATTTTATAGCACGACAGAGATTCTGTGCGTTTTGTTGTCGCGGCAGCGCGCGTGTGTACTGTGGGTGCGTTGTGGTGTGATGCGGGTGGGTGCGCGGTGATGAAATTATGGGCGCGCGTGAGCGAGTCCAAACGTAGGTAGGGCGTGCAGGTGGCGGCAGCGATTCGATGTGTTTCCGTGCCGCGGCAGAATTCCGGCTGCGGCTGGAAGTGGGACGCGCACGGTAAGCGATTTGGCTTACGGGGGCGCGGTTTTGTAAGCCCCCGATAGGAGTCCGAGTGCGGCAAGGGCACGGATAGGCGCGGCAGCAATTTGGTGTTTCTGTGTGCCGTGGCAGAGCTGGAAACCGAGTGTGGTTAAGGCTGGTGCGCGCGCGCTATGCGATTGGTAAGGGAAAACAGCAGCGCGGCAGAAATACGAATCCTAGTACAACTAGGGAAGGTGTGCGGCAGAGATTTGAAGTAAAATTGTGCCACGGAAGGAACCAAACCCAACTCAAAATAGATGGAAAAGACATCTCGGATTGGAATTTTGAGGCGATTTCGGTGGACTCAAAAGGCAGAACTCGAAGAACTCACAAACCCTAAACCTAGACCGAACTAAAACAAGACACAAAAGGAGAAACATAAACACAAAATTAAACACAAACAACAACTAAAAACATGACAACGGTGATGATCTAAGGCTATGGCAATTACTAGACCTAAAAAAAATTGTGTGGCTTTTTCTATATAGGAAGAAAAACAACTAAAATTAAGGATAACTTCGCACACCGAGTAAACCTGAAGCTTTGATACCAAGATTATATGGGGTGGCCCGATCTTATCAATGAGCTCTCTCTCTTTTTTGTGGATTTTCTGGATTTTGTGATAACTAGTGCTACACTCAGACCTCTCACTTGGATGACCCTGTTGCCAATGCAACAACAACCAATCCCTTTGGATATTCTCAACTACACACTCTTGCACACGTAATCAAAGATCACGAGTGGTCATGTATCCCCTATTCCCAATTGGAATAACAAGATATCACACAACTTTGCAATGGTAACACCACCAACAGGTGGGGATACTTTTCAGATGAACATGGTTCAATCTAAGAAAACTAGGGTTTAATTTTAACTGGATCTACCCCACAACTCGCAGGAGGGGAGCATATAAGGGGGAGGGCTGCAGCCACAAGGCTCCCTTGTGCAAGCAACAATCCCCCTTGGACTAGGACTCCTACTAGGACTCTAAGATGGATACAAAACGACCCACATTAAGGGATTCGGCCCAATATGGCATACAAGCCATGCCTAAATTAATTATGACTTCATTATGGCGCATTTAACCCTATGGAGGTGCCCTCCCCTTGTTTTCATCCTTGCAACATTTGTTTTCACCACTTATAGGATTTTTTATCACTTGTATGATTGTTTTCACCATGGCTTGATTGTTTTCAACACTTGTAAGTTTGTTTTCCATCAACTCCATGTTGTTTTCCAGCAAATCTTGAGATCTTCCTCCATCCATGTTTGTGTTAACAATAACCCTGCTATTACATAATGCAATAGCTTAGGTAGTATAACATTCTTATAATCACAAACAATAATTATTAATAGGAAAGAATTCACCTTAAAATAAACATCAGTGAGACTCAATATTTCTTTCCAACTCAAGCATGAATAATCCTCATGGACCTCTATTATATCCCTATCAGAACGTGTCATGTATTTTCCCGACTATTAATTTATGTTCTTATTGGTCAATTAAGTTTGGAGATCATGATGGTAGCACAGGGAAGACAAAGTTTTAGACAGGTTCAGGCCCCATCAAACAATGTTCGGTAAGGACTCTACTTCCTGTTTTAACTTGAATTATCTGTCGTATACTCTCGCGATTTAAAGGTATGTCTCAGTTACGCCTATGATCTGTGGGCGATGATGATGATAGTGTCGATGTGTCAGAGATAAGTGGGTTTAGACCATAATCTTATGAACCGACACCAGTTATAGCTCACAAGGTCCAAATATGCCCGTGCCAGAATAGTAAAAACAACAACACCATCAACGTATTTGACCCCCCTTTGCAACAACCCAACACTTGTTTAAGAACATCAAAGAATATTTTGCCCGTATTATCTTGAAACGACACTGTTAAGATGCAGATTACAAAGTTTCTACAAAACCCGCTCATACTAAAAATTTTCTAATAAAACTATTCCTCTCATTTCTCCCAAACCAACCGACTACGCCTCACCAATATCCCTATGGTGGCTCGCTGTTGAGATGGCTCGGAGGGTGGGTTTCAGTTATCAGGTCACTTAGATGGTTGCATAAACCACGTATCTTGTTTCATTGTTTCGCACCATCCATCTCCTACTACTTAATTAGTTACTATAGGATTTAATTTTTTTACCTCTAAAGTATCTCCGCCATTTGTTCAATTCTCTTTTTAAATATATTAATCATAGTATATATTTCAAACATATTTTTTTACATGTCACAAATTTAGCAATGAATAGTATAATACGCAAACAACCTAAATTTTTCGCAGTGTTGCCTAGAGTATAATTTGACCCGTGAGGATTTTTTTTTCAAGTGTGAACTGTGCACAAAAAATGACTATTCACATAGACATAGATAACATCGTGAAAAAATGACCATTTTAAGGTTGATTTGGTTACAAAATATCTTGATATATAATTCTTTTGGATAATAAGAAAAATTGGATAATACATGCAACACTTAAAATATTGCAGAGGGTAGGAATCAAAACCTATGATCTCATATACCTCCCATAATTAAATCAAGTGAGTGTGTCGACATAAAGGATGAGAGGTTGGGTGTTGTAGAAAACGTGAGAGTATAAGTCAAGGAGGCATGTGAGATTATCTCTACTAATGTAATCATGTGTACTTCTAGTGTTGTATCTTGTGATATGCAGATTGCTTTTGAAGAAAGGGAGCTACCAATAGTACAACCTGCATCACCACATACATCGGAGTAGGATGCCATTGTTCATAGCGTTGTTTCTTGTGACGTGTAGGTTACTTTTGAAGAAAGGGAGCCTTTAGTACAACCTGCAATACCACCAATATCTGATGAGATCTCCATTGGTCCTAGTGTTGTTGCTTGTGATATGCAGGTGCTTTTGATGAAAGGGAGGATTTAGTACAACCTGCATCACCATATCTATTGGAGGAGGGTGTCATGGGTAACGATGTTGTTTCTTGTGGTTTGCATGACACACATATTTATGAACCATGTGCGAACTTAGCAATTTCAAATTTTGAGAATATGGTATTAATTACACATAAAGAAGCACTTGTTAAAATACCACATGTTACTATTGTTTATTCCATCATGCTAAATAAGCCAATTACTGTGAACTGTGCTATGAATAGAATTTCTAAAATTTCATATTTCGATTCTAGCACTTATGCTCCTTGTTTCACATTTAATCTAGTTGGTGACTACAGCATGAATGAAATATTTATGTTGGATCAAATATGTATTAATTGTGATAGAATTGTTGAATTGTACATTTCTTTACCTCTGTTGGATTGCTTACAATTTGCTAAATCTAAACATGATTCTACACATATGTTTGGTTAACCAAAGAACTTGATAACTACATATGCCACTGATTTAGACTTCACTTATATTTGTAAATTGAGTTGAAATTTACATAATAAAAATAATGAACATGATAATACAATTGAGTGTAATACTATCTGGTCATTACTTTGTTATACATATCGGAGTAGCGCACTTGAAGCATGGTATCCAATATCTAATGAATTACATTGTTTGGATTGTTTTGACCCTGCTATCACAAAATTTGATCATAGATCTTCTATGAGAACACTTGATTTAGTGCTAAACAATAAGAATTTATACATATTTGTTTCCCCCTATGATCATGATTATATGTACTTCATTTATATCTGCAATTGTGGTTGCTATTTGCTGAGATATTATTTGTTCTCATATGAAAAATTATGTGTTAACTGCTTACAATTTTTGTTTCTTTATGTCATGTGAGAGTATTTATCATGACCACAAAAATGACGCACCCTATTATGGATACATATATTGTGCATATATGTTGTTCTTTTTGTTTCATTCACGTTCAGCTTACCACAAGCCGAGGACGTTTTGTCTTGAAGAAAGGGGATGATGAGGATATAATAGGGGTATATGATGAGTGTGCATGCTTGAGCTGGAAGGAAATATTAAATTTAATTGATGATTTTTATAAGGTGAATTCCTTCTTAATTGAATGTGATGTTTGTGTTTATGAGAATGTTATACTACCTAAGTCTATGTATTTATGCATTAGTAGGATTATTGATAACACAAACACTAGAGGAGGACGATAGCAAGGCATAGAGGGAGACATGGAGGAACACATTGAGAAAGTCAACAAGACATGGAGAACATGTTGGGACGCGTAGAGATAAACAAAAACTTTTCCTAAGCGATACTTCCAAGATCTAGCCGAGGTAGAAGGCCACGAGTCTTACCACTAGACGCGCGGTTGCGGATTATCGATGAAGCGCATCGGGGCAGTGCAGTCCCACGATCCGGTCCGGCCGATCCAATCCCTCGAACGTCGAAGTGCTGAATGTACAGCACCTCTGCCGGTATCCACACGTACGAGGAGGAGCTCCGACGGCGGACTGCTAGGTCCCGTGCGACGGCTAGACTGAATGGGGCTAGGGTTCCCAACGCATGGGAGAGTGGACTAACGTGCCCGCTGGGCAACCTGCGCCCCTTTTTATATAGCGTATGGTAATGGGCTTCACAACACTTGTGGCCCATTCCCTCTGTGAGTCCGACTCACAAAACCAGTCAATTTTCGGTTCGGGTCCAACCCGACCAATACTTGCTCCCTCTCTTAAGTGTGCGACCCTGCAGGCTCATGGCGACTTGGACACGATTAGAGTCCAACTCCCAATCGATCAATCGGTAGCGGCTCCTAGCAGAACGTGCCGACTCCCAAGTACCATTGAGTCATGACGACATACCTTTCAATGTGATATTCATCTTAGTCCCTTTTGCCTCACGATATACCTGGTCGAACTATAGGCGATTTATCGTCATCCCTTAAATAGCTCGACTCTCTTCTCGATCCGTGATATGTGATTCATCTGACTAACTCTTAGTCAACAGACACAGTTAACACTTAACTGAGTCGCGCATGGCCATGCTTCCTGAATCATATCACTCGAGAGGGACCAGAGAATATCTCTCCATTCGGAGGGGCAAAATCCCATCTTGGTTATCCACATCACGCAGCTTGCTTCTCATTCGGCCCGAACTCTGCCTTTATAGTTGCCTTGTCACAGAACAACGTTTGACAGAACCTAAGTCGGTGATCCACAACTCGGACTGTGCGACAACCTCAGGTCTAAGGATTACATTGATTGAGACATGCAAATGACAACTTGATCGTTGCATCTCAATGTGGGTCAGTCTGACTTGCTAAACTCTTTAGCCAAGTCCGTGAACGTTGGAATGGCATCACCATTCCCATGACAAGTGGAACCGTGTCATCAGCCAACACTCACATTAGTCTAGGGTGTGTGTCCAGCACAACCTAAATGACCAAGGACAATCTAGTATGAACAACATGAATATATAGTTCCACAATCGAATCACATATTCAATGACATATATCAGATGTTCAAAACAAGGACAAATTAATAACTTTATGAATACAGTGGGAATTACATCATACATGATTGCCTCTAGGGCATATTCCCAACAGTCTCCCACTTGCACTAGAGTCAATCATCCTGGCATCATATGCCTAGGCATCGAATGCCCATGCCTCTCGTGTGCGCCTCATGCTTAGGCTGTGGTAGCGCCTTTGTCAACGGATCTGCAATGTTTGCATCCGTGTGTACTTTGCATAACTTGATATCACCTTGTTCGACAAACTGGCGAATGAGGTGGTACCGCATGAGTATATGTTTGTTCTTCTGGTGTTGTCTAGGTTCCTTGGAATGTGCGATAGCACCATTGTTGTCACAATATACGTCCAAAGGATTGGACGTGCCCTGAACCACACCAAGATCAATCAGGAGGTTCCTGATCCAAACAGCTTCCTTTGCCGCCTCTGAGGCAGCAATATACTCAGCCTCTGTTGTAGATGCAGACACCGTATCTTGCTTGGAACTCTTCCAGCTCACAGCCCCTCCGTTCATCACGAACACGTATCCAGATTGCGAACGAGAATCATCTGAGTCGGTGAGATAACTCGCATCCGTGTAACCCTTTACACTGAATTCCTCATCACCTCCATAAACTAGGAACATTTCCTTAGTATTTCTCAAGTACTTAAGGATGTTTTTAACCACTGCCCAGTGGGTTTCGCCAGGGTCAGCCTGGTATCTGCTCGTAACACTTAGAGCATAGGAAACATCTGGCCTAGTACAAATCATGGCATACATGATGGATCCGATTGCCGAAGCATACGGGATCACACTCATCCGACTTCGCTCATCAGTTGCCGAAGGACACTGAGTCTTGCTAAGTTTTATTCCATGGGACATCGGTAAGAATCCCTTCTTGGACTCTTCCATTTTGAATTTCTTCAAAACCTTGTCCAGATAAGTACTCTGACTCAATCCAATGAGCCGCCTTGATCTATCTCTATAGATCCTGATTCCTAATATGTAAGTTGCCTCACCCAAATCCTTCATTGAGAAACTCCTTTCCAATGACTCTTTGGTTTCTTGCAACATCATGACATCATTTCCAATCAGTAATATGTCATCCACATATAAGATTAGAAAGTTTACTTTGCTCCCACTAAACTTCTTGTATAAACAAGAATCATGATCACTCTTGATGAAGCCAAACGATTTGACTACCTCATCAAAGCGAATGTTCCAACTCCGAGATGCTTGCTTCAATCCGTAAATGGATTTCTGAAGTTTGCATACCTTGTCAGCATTAGCTGGATCGACAAAACCTTCGGGATGTATCATATACACGTCCTCAGTTAAATTTCCATTAAGGAAAGCTGTCTTGACATCCATGTGCCATATCTCATAGTCGAAATAGGCTGCTATGGCTAACATGATCCGAATTGATTTAAGCATCGCTACGGGCGAGAAGGTCTCGTCGTAGTCAACTCCTTGAACTTGTCGGAACCCCTTCGCGACAAGTCGTGCTTTATAGACGGAAATATTTCCATCCATATCAATTTTCTTCTTAAAGACCCATTTGCACTCGACGGGTCTTGCACCGTCAGGCAGATCAACCAAATTCCAAACTTGGTTTTCATCCATGGACTTTAACTCGGATCTCATGGCTCCAAGCCATGACTCAGAATCAGATCCCACCATCGCTTCCGAATAAGTTGCCGGCTCATTACTGTCTAACAGTAAAACATCTCGAGCACTCTGTAATCTGGCAGATCTCTGAGGTTCAGGTGCTGTAACCGGTGTAGGTACCACGACCGGCTCAGCCTCCAAGGCCATTGCCGACTCGCCCCTAGCTGGTTCCTCTTGAATTTCTTCGAGTTGCACCGTGCTCCCACTGACTTCCCGACTGAGAAACTCTTTCTCAGGGAAGACACCATTCCGAGCGACAAACACTTTGCACTCTTCCCGGTTGTAGAAGTAGTACCCCAAGGTTTCCCTCGGATACCCCACGAAAATACACTTATCCGACTTGGGCGTGAGCTTGTCCGACTGAAGTCGCTTGACAAATGCTTCACAACCCCAAATCTTAAGAAAAGACAAACTTGGCTTTTTACCAGTCCACATCTCATGTGGTGTCTTCTCTACTGACTTTGATGGTACTCTGTTTAGTGTGAAAGCTGCAGTTTCTAGACAATAACCCCAAAATGATAAAGGTAGATCTGTCCGACTCATCATTGATCGTACCATGTCCAACAAGGTCCAATTTCTTCGTTCCGATACACCGTTTCTCTGCGGTGTACCCGACGGAGTGAGTTGAGGAACTATTCCACAACTCTTTAGATGGTCATCAAACTCATGGCTCATGTACTCGCCTCCACGGTCCGACCGTAGAAACTTTATTTTCTTGCCGAGTTGATTTTGTACCTCACTCTGGAATTCCTTGAACTTTTCAAAGGCTTCCGACTTGTGTTTCATTAAATAGATTTATCCATACCTACTCAAATCATCAGTGAAGGTAATGAAGTACTCATAACTGAAAGTAAAGTATGGGCACAGCCAATTTTAATTTTTCTTAAAGTTTAGGCTTGACAAGAAGGTAAATTATCTAGATAGTGCAACTAGTGGTGAATTTACCTATATGACAAGGCAAGCAATTAAAGCAACAAGTACGAGTAAGTAAAGAGAGGGAGGAACGAGGTAACCGATGGAAGCACACGGAGACATGATGTATTCCCGAGTTCCTCCTTGTTAAGGGAGTACGTCTCGTTGGAGGGGTGTGAGCTCGCCACAAAGGCCTACTCAACGCCACAAAGGCCTCACCCTATTCTCCGATGAACTCCGCCACAAAGGCCTAGTTCACCTTCCACTATTGAACCCCTTTGAGGCGGGGATCGAATCCTTTACAAACAACTTGGGGCACACACCCACAACCAAATTGGGGGCTCCCAACTCTTCTTGAATCACCAACAAGTATCAAGAAGCCTAGGTTCTCCACAAGAGGAAACCGTAGGCTAGATCCCTCAAGCTATAGAGGGGGAAATGAAGAACGGCTCGGTGAAGATGTAGATCGGGGTCTTCTCCTTCAATCCTCCAAAGATCTTCAAGATTGGGTGGAGGGATTGGGAGTAATGAGAGATTTGGTGAGTTCTTAAATGCTCATAAATGCTAAGGGGAAGAACTAGATCTTGGGGAAGAAGAGGAGGGGTATTTATATCCCCTCCTCACAACTAATCGTTGTGCAGAAAAAAGGGGACCGGAATATCCGGTCCAAGTTTGGACCGGAATATCCGGGCTGCTTTCTTCACGCAGTCCTGCAGATCTGAACCAGATTATCCGGCTGCTCCGGAATAATCCGGTTCAAATAATCCGGCTCACTCCAGTGAGCAAATCTTCCAGTCCTTAGCCAATTTTACGCAGCACCCGGAATATCTGGCTCGAGATGAAAAATCCGGATCAAATAATCCAGTTCACTCTAGTGAGCAAAACTTCTAGTCCTTAGGCAATTTCGCGCAGCACCCGGAATATCCGGCTCGAGATGAAAAATCCAGATCAAATAATCCGGTTCACTCCAGTCAGCAAAACTTCCAGTCCTTAGCCATTTTCGCGCACCTTCATCAGCACCCGGAATATCCGGCTCGAGATGAAAAATCCGGATTGAATAATCCGGCTCACTCCAGTACGAAATAAGGTCTAAAAATTGCCAAACCGGAATATCCGGTCTGCTCCGAATAATCCGGTTTCCAATAATCCGGTTGGGTTCTGTCCCAAAACTCTTAGGCAAAACTTCACCGACTTTTCGGTGATCGATGCTGATGTTAAGTATAACACCTGCACGCTTAACACCTCGATAAATAATGTACTTAGTATTGTTAACTAACACACAAAACACTGGGGAACCGAAATGCACTTTCAATCTACCCCTTTTTGGTGTTAGATGACAATACTAAGATTTGCAATAAAACCTTGACTAGAGCATATTTGAAACAAGATGGAAATGTCTCCCCCTATCAACATGCATATCTTTTGTTTGCCTCAAATGCAAATATATGCAATGATGTATGGGGAGTAATTTCCAACAAGTAGCAAAACATGCCAACGAACCAATATCACCAATATGTTGAGAGTAAGATAGAAGTATATACCTTGTGCGAAGATAATATATCCAAGAATAACCAAGCACAACAATAGATAATATCCTCAACATATAAGATAGATAACCATATAGCCACAAACATAGATAATCCATGATAATATCCAACATAGTCTCACACACAATAGCACACATAGTTTTAACGAGACAATAAACGAGCAAAGTTCACGAAAAACGAAGATACTAAATGGACACAAGCTCTCAAGAAATGATAAAAGCATACGCTTGTGCCCGAACCCATGCAAATCCCGTAGACTAGTAGCTACTTCTCCCCCTTTGGCATCGAGACACCAAAAAGGAGGGAAATAACTAATCTAACGTCCCAAACACGGTCTAAGCATCAGAGTGCTCAGAAGACTCGCCAGCAGAAGACTCGGACTCTCCATGTGCCTGACGCTCAGCATCAGACGCCTCATCCTCATCTTCCTCATCATCATAACCAGCTCCAGAAGTAGTAGCCTGAGTAGACCGGAGCGCAGTCTCAATGTGCTCCCAAGGAGTGCTATCCTGAGCAGACCAAGCAGTGTAGGACTGAGCAGTGAGAGGAGCAGGAACATCACCAGTAGCACCACTCACGTGGTGAAGAATCTGACTCTGTGTGCTAGCCATGGCAGTGTCTCTGCAATAAGCCCTGTACTGCTCCTTGTGGATGTCCACCTTCATGCAGAGCACATTGCGCTGAAACCAGGAGAGCTTCCTGACATGGCGCAAAATGCTAGCAGGAGTGGGCGCAGACTGAGAACCAGTAGAGGGACCTCCCATAGAGGAACCACCCTCAAAAGTAGCATCCTGAGAAGCAGCAACAATCTTCTTCTTCCTCTTGATATATAGCTTCTTGACCTTGTGCTCAACCATAGGTAACTCTGTGTACTCCTTCCGCATCTCATGCTTGATGAGCATCATGATATATGGAGCATAGGGAATGGTGTTTCCACCAATCATAGCAGTGTATAGCTCGTGATAGATGATGTCCATAACATCCGCAGTATAAGAAACAGACGGGTCCTCTTCCTCCATGCACTCCTTAGCCAGAATCAGAAGGTTGCATAAAGGAGTGGTGAGAGCATCATTGTTACCTCCACTCGGCACAAGGAAAGATCCGAAGATACGCACCAGCTGATCATAGAGGGGAAGAAGTCCCTCACTTCCCCCAATAGTGAATCCAGGAGCATACAACTCAGCCATGGCCACCTCCCTCCTAGGCCTATCAACCTCATGCGCACGGCGACCAACAGGAGGGTGAGAGCTGTAAGGGTATCCAAGGAGACGTGCAAACCTCTCGAAGGAAGCCTCACAAGCAGTGGTATCAGACATCCACTTGAGACGGCACACTATATCATCACTGAACACCAAGGTAGACATAAACTGCATGACGAGCTGGGTGTTGTAGTTGCACTGGGTCTCCATGAGCTTCACAAGCCCAAACCGCTCAACAATACTCGCGGCATCAGCAAACTCCTTTTTCGCCTTGAGAGCAGCAAAGTCAAAGGGCTGCATCAGACGGATAGGGTGACGGAAGTCACAATAGATATCAACATAGATGTAGGAGTGCTCCAAGTTCCAGAACCGAGTATGAATATTGGCCACACGAGGAGAGAGGTAGACATCCTCCTGCCTGAGCACAGTGAAATCCGAAACTGAGATGTCGGTCTTATAGTTGCGCCGAGCCTTCCTCTTGGGCTTAGTGGAAACCTGCTTGGGGCGCTTGCTAGCACGCCTGTCAGAACCACCACCTGTGAAACAAGATAATAGAAGGATAGCACAAGATGAGTACACTAGTGTCAAGCAAGGGATGAAGCATGCATAAAAAGATTAGAAAAGATTCCAAGAATTAATCTAAGAAGAAATCTAGCACAGATTAATTTTGGGCTGTTCTCAAACTGTTCTGGACTTAGCCGGATATTCCGGTTCAAAACTGAACCGGATATTCCGGTGGTCCCGAATATTCCGGTTCAGTCGTGGACCGGATATTCCGGTAGTGCGAAAACAACACAAAAACAATCTAGATCTAGACTTCAAAAGTAGATCGGTGACATGTGAATCTAGTCTATCGTATCTAGCATGCAAAGGGACCTCTAAGGAACAATTTCTACCAAGCATTGTCAACAAAAACACAAATCCATGGAGTGGTATGGTTATGGCACCAAGATTCAACGAGATTGAACATTACCGGAATCCATGGAGGAAGATGCTTGGATGAAAACGTTCCTAAGGACGAGGGGAACGAGATCCGGGCCAAAGCTTGAAGATCCCGCGGAGGAAACGGCCCGGGAGGCCAAGAATCAGAGCGGCGGCGTTTTGGGGTGGAGAGGAGCAAATGAGGAAAAAGGGCACGAACTGCCTCTTCCCCGTCGGGCTCCAGTATTTGTGATTTTCGCCAAACCGGATATTCCGGTTCATACTTGAACTGGATATTCCGGTACACCCGGATATTCCGGTCCAAAACTGGACCGGAAATTCCGGCTGCCTTCTGATCCGAAATTTCCTCATTTCAATGGACGACACAAGTGCTAGAAAAGAATGGCTTTTTGATAGAATGGCTTAGGATAGAACATCAAACTGAAACTAGTACTTATCCCTCTCAAAAGCAAGAATCAAACCAACAAAAGACCAATTGAGTGGGATTTTCCTAGGACGAAACACTTAGAAGGGAAAACACAAGAAATGCAATGAAATGACAAGTAAAACCCAACTAAGATCCAACTCTTCGAAACGAAGAGGTTGGTGGCCTAGGCCACCATGTAAGAGATTATGGTATGCAACCGCGAAGATATATCTTGGGGGCATTGCCAATACTCAACATTGAAGCTCACAATTCAACATTAGAAATAGAGAGATAACAATGGATTTTTTCTATGGGCATAATGGGGGGAGGGAAAACCCAATGTGCTAGGATAACACTCCCCCTATGTCCATGCCTACACCTAAGCTCAAACACGTTTCATCTATAGGGGTGTGTGCAAGATCCTCAAGTCAAACTCCTAGAATCAATCACATTTAGTTCATTCCTCAAGAACAAGAATCTTGCATCATCAAGTGGCTTCGTAAAAATATCCGCAAGATTGTCCTTGGTGGGCACATAAGATAGTGCAATATCCCCTCTTGCCACATGATCACGGATGAAGTGGTGGCGAATCTCAATGTGCTTCGTTCTTGTATGTTGCACCGGATTGTATGCAATCTTGATGGCACTTTCATTGTCACACAAAAGAGGCACTTTATCCAAATGAACTCCATACTCCTTGAGAGTTTGCCTCATCCATAACAATTGAGTGCATGCACTTGCGGCGGCAACATACTCGGCTTCAGCGGTGGAGAGAGATATGCAATTTTGCTTCTTGGAAGACCAACTCACTAGGGACCTACCAAGAAATTGGCAAGCCCCGGAGGTAGACTTCCTATCATCTTGATCACCCGCCCAATCGGAATCCGTATATCCATTGAGAGAAAATTGTGCCCCCCTTTGGGTACCACAAACCAAATCTTGGGGTATGAACCAAATAATGAAAGATCCTATGGACCGCCATCAAATGGAAATCCTTAGGAGCCGCTTGATACCTTGCACACACACCTACACTCAAAACGATATCGGGCCTAGATAGAGCAAAGAACCAATCATAGAACGATAAAGCTTTTGGTCCACATCCTTACTCCCTTTTGGATTACGAGATAGATGACACTTGACTTGCATAGGAGATGTCTTAATCTTAGCATCTTGGAAATTAAACCTCTTGATCATATCTTGGGTATACTTGGCTTGAGAAATGAAAGTCCCACGGGCCAATTGCTTGATCTCAAAGCCAAGGAAGAATTTAAGCTCACCCATCATAGACATCTCGAACCTGTCAGTCATAAGCTTAGAGAACTCATTATTGAAAGCTTTGTTAGTTGAGCCAAAGATGATATCGTCCACATATAGTTGGCATATGAAAAGCTCTCCCTTTACTCTCTTGGTGAAGAGAGTGGGGTCAATCTTCCCAACTTCGAAACCACGATCATCTAACAACTCCCTAAGGTTCTCATACCAAGCACGAGGTGCTTGTTTGAGACCATAGAGAGCCTTGTCAAGTTTGTAAACGTGGCTAGGAAAGTTGAGATTCTCGAACCCCGGAGGTTGCTTAACATATACCTCCTCTTTTAGTGGACCATTCAAGAAAGCACTTTTCACATCCATTTGTTGCAATTGGAAATTATGAGAGGATGCATAAGCAAGGAGGATACGAATGGACTCAAGGCGAGCCACGGGAGCGTAGGTTTCATCAAAGTCAATGCCTTCAACTTGGGTGTAACCTTGAGCAACCAATCTTGCCTTGTTCCTAATGACAATGCCATTCTCATCTTGCTTGTTCTTCAAAATCCACTTAGTGCCAATAACATTGTGGCAATCCTTGGGCTTCTCAACCAATCTCCAAACTTTGTTGCGCTCAAAGTTATTGAGCTCATCATGCATAGCTTCAACCCAATCGGAGTCCTCAAGAGCTTCATACACTTTCTTAGGATCCACCATAGAGATATGAGCTTGATGCTCACAAAAATGAGCCAATTGCCTTCTTGTAGATCTTCTATTTTGAACATCCTCCAAGACCTTATCGTCTTGGGCATCAATTTTCTTCAAAGCTCTTCTTATTCTTTTGATGCGACGGGCTTCGATCTCCTCATTATTGCGAGGAGGGATCACTTGATCATCTTGATCATTTGGGTCCCCATCTTGACCAACTTGGCCTTGATCATCATCATCATCATCAACAATATCTTCAACACTAGCTTCAACTTGAGGAGAGGATGAAGAGAATGGTTGATCTTGGCCTTGATCTTGACTCGCATTAGTGAGAGGAGTGGGTACGACTTGCAGAGTCACTTGATCAATGAGAGAAGGGTCTTGAACATGTTCTTGGTTAGGTGTAATAGTTGGATCCTTGGCTTGATCTTCTAATGTAGAGGAGGGTCCACTTGAGTAGAGCATAGTCCTTCTCGAGTCGCCATAAGGTGTCCCTCGATGGGGCGGAAAAATCCCACACCCATCCTTCCTATGGCTTCTTTAGGCATTTCAAAATCTACATTAGAAACATGAAATTGCGCCACTTGGGAGCCGTCATTTTCCTCGAAAACCACACTACAAGATTATATGACAATCCGTGAGGCTTTGTCATAGACTCTATAAGTGTGGGATTCGGCACCGTAACCAACAAAAATACCCTCAATAGTTTTGGATTGAAATTTCGACAACCTAATACCCTTGATCAAATAGAAGCACTTACAACCAAATACACGGAAGTAGGAGACGTTGGGCTTGTTGCCGGTGAGGATCTCATATGGGGTCTTTTCCGAGCCTTTGCGGATGTAGAGGCGGTTGGAGGAGTGGCATGCGGTGGATATGGCCTCGGCCCATAAATATTGGGGAGAAGAGTACTCCGCCAACATGGTCCTTGCCATATCCAAGAGAGTGCGATTCTTCCTTTTGGACACACCATTTGGTTGAGGAGTGTAAGTGGCGGAGTATTGATGACGAATGCCTTCTTCACTAAGAAATTCATTCAATGTATAGTTCTTGAACTCCGAGCCATTATCACTCCTAATAGCCATGATTTGCACATTGTGTTGATGTTGCACTTCGTTGGAGAAGTCGATGATGGTTTGTTGAGTTTCACTCTTGCACTTGAAGAAATAAACCCATGTGTACCTTGAATAATCGTCGACAATCACCAAGCAATACTTCTTGCCGCCAAGACTTGCCTCGGGCACGGCACCAAAGAGATCAACATGGAGTAGCTCCAAGATCCTCTTTGATGAGATAATAGTCTTGGCCTTGTGCATGATGTCATGGATCTTCCCTTCAACGCACGACCTACAAACGCGATCCTTTGCAAAGGAAACATTTTCTTTTAGTCCAACAATAAGGCCACCTTTGTGAAGACTTTGCAAAGTTCTCATGTTGACATGGGATAGGCGGCGATGCCACAACCATCCCAAGTCCGCCTTCCCGAAAAGACACATTGCTTGAGAGTTGGTTGACTTCGAAAAGTCCACCACAAACAACTCATTTTCAACATGTCCCACGTGAGCGACGTCAAGAGTCTTGCTCCTCAAAAGGACCACAATATCACCATCGAAAAAGACGGAAAAACCCATCTTTCCAAGAGAGCGGACGGAAAGTAAATTGTAACCAAGGGATTCGACAAGCATGACGTTCATGATAGTTATATCGGGAGCCACCACAACCTTGCCGAACCCGGATACCTTAGACTTGGACGAGTCCCCATAAGTGACGGTTGCTTGGATGTCATTTGGTCGCAACTCCATCACTAGTTCTTTGCTTCCGGTCATATGATTAGTGCATCCACTATCAAGAATCCATTTAGTCCCACCGGAAGCATAGTCCTGCAAGAGATCATTGACTAGAGTTAGGACCCGAGTTGGGTCCCTTCATGTTATCAACATGGGTCTTGGGAAACCAAATAGTGTAGTCAATGAAACCCTCAATAGGACCAACATATTTAGCTTGCACAACACCATAATAATCAACATATAAGAAATGGTGTGGATTGTTAGTTCCCGCGGAGGTGCTACGAGTAGTGGTGTCCCTCATGACATTACTACTCGAGGCAACATTATTTGCTTGTGCGGGTGTGCTACGAGTAGTGTTGTCCCTAATGACAATGCTACCCGAAGCACCCTTTTGGTTCTTCTTCTTGTTCTTCTTCTTCATGTTCTTCTTCTTGGCTATATAGCCAAGCCCTTGCTTACCCACTTGTTGCCTTAGAGCACTTAATTGTGGTCTAGCAATGACCGCATTAGGGCTAGGGGCAACCACTTGTGGGGTGGCTAACACAACCTTCTCAACTTGAGGGCTTTTGCCCTTGATCCTTGCTAGCTCATCCTTCAACCTAGCATTTTCCTCAATAATATTTGCATGATCACAAGAAGAAGTAGAGGTGCTAGGATGGTTAGATTGAGTAAGTTGAGTTTGAAGTTGTTCATGCAACTCTTTGAGGGATGAGTGTTGGCTTTCCAAGGCTTTGTGAGCATTGGTTAGCTTTTCAAACTCCTCGGTTAGTTTACCATGACCAACCCCAAACTCGACTTTATCCTTTTTAGCCTTTTATATTTAGCAATAGCAAGATCATGTTCCTTAATGATATTAGAGACAAGTTCATTATGGGTTGATTCAATAGATTCAAGTTCATCCTCTAGAGAAATTCTACCATCATGCTCTTCTTCAAGAGTCATTGAGAGGGATGCAATTTCATCCGCATCCCTTCCCTCAACCTCACCTTTCTTCTCAAGGGCCTCTTGGGCCTCTCCCAATTGCCTCATGAGATGCTCAAAGTACTTCTTGGTCTCCCCTTGCATGTTAGACATAAAACGGTCCAAAGAGGCCCTTTCCTCTTCTTCTCTAAGACTAGCAATATGTTCTAGTTCACTAGGGGTCTTAGAGTTAGGAGAAGATGATACCTCCGTGGCCTTATCCATTAAGCACTTGGCATTGCGTTGAGGAAGATTTTCATTGGGGGATTCAAAGAGGGATGACGAAGATGGAGTGGAAGCAATAGCTAGAGCGGCCACTTCACTTGTTGTTTCTTCTTCTTCATCACTCCCGGAATCATACTCCTCTTGAGTCAAGAGCACAAACTTGGTGGGGGATTTCTTGTTGAATGGTTTCTTCTTGAAGTGAGGTTTCTTGTATTCAACCTTGGACTTGTCCTTGCGAATGAGCTTGCCACTATGGTGTTCTCTATTCTCGTAGGGGCACTCCGCAATGAAGTGATGCTTGTCTTGGCAATTGAAGCAAGACCTCACTTTTTGAGCTCCATCGTTTCCATAGCGAGACCTTGTCTTTTCCTCAACAAATTTCTTGCCCTTGGGAGGATTGCTCCAAAAATTTTGCACGGTGAGGGCGATGAGATCCTTTAGGACGGGATCATAGTCTTGTTCCTTCAAGGGAGTCAATGCCTCTTCTCCATCTTCTTCATTCTCAACCTCTCTTAACAACACCTTGGCCTTCAAAGCAACGGATGCTCCTTGATGCATTCCAATGGCTCTAGCACGGTTGTCGAGAGCATTCTTGGTTTGCACTTTGTAGGAGCACAATTCTTGCATCACTTGAGTTGAGGTCATGGAGGAGAAATCATGTCTTCCTTGAATGCTCTTCAAGTCCGTGCCCTCAAAAGGCATCACGGCAATCATGTACTTCCTCTTGATCCAAGCATCATCAATATACGTTGCACCCGCACTAGAGAAGCCGGTGGCAAGAGTTTTGAGTCTTCGATACATGTCAACATGATCTTCTACATCATGCATGAAGAACCCTTCGGCCTCATTGGTCAAGGCATCATATCGATTTCTTTGCATGCTCTCATTCCCAACAAACATGATGACAAGTGCATCCCATGTTTCTTTGGCGGTGGAGAAGTGTTGGAGATGCGGCATGTGGTTGGGGCCCACGGCTTGTTGAAGGATGGACAAGGCGGTGTAGTTGAGTTGGCAATCTACGGCCTCTCTTCTTGTGAGATTCTTGGGATCAAATGGCTTGTATCCGTCACGAGTGATCCTCCAAAGATCTATACAAGAAGAGTTCAAGTGAGTCTCCATGTAGTATTGCCATTCACGAAAAGAATAAGCATCAATTTTAGGTGGATATCCTCTAGGGATTATATGAGGATGTGGTACGGGAGGATCGGGAGAATAACTTCCGGGAACGGCATGAAATCCTCCACTTCCTTCTGTACTAGACTTAGCGTATTGTTCGGCGGAAGCATTTTTATGTGGTTCACCATCTACCCCTTTCTTGGCACCCTCCGGTTCTTCCGGAGGGGATGAGTCGACCACCTCCGGTCCTTTGGCTTTGAGGAGTTGTGTCATGAGTTGACGCAACTCATCAAATTTAGTGTCTATGGATGAGGTCAATGATCCTCTCAAAGCATTGAGATCATCCATGGTCACATTGCCATCGGACGGAGCGTCAACCAACTCATCTCCCATACTTAAACTCTTAGGCGGTTAAGCCCGATAGAAAAGCCGAGCCTCTGATACCAATTGAAAGTAAAGTATGGGCACCTAGAGGGGGGGGTGAATAGGTGCTACGACCAATTTTAATTTTTCTTAAAGTTTAGGCTTGACAAGAAGGTAAATTCTCTAGATAGTGCAACTAGTGGTGAATTTACCTATATGACAAGGCAAGCAATTAAAGCAACAAGTACGAGTAAGTAAAGAGAGGGAGGAACGAGGTAACCGATGTAAGCACACGGAGACACGATATATTCCCGAGTTCCTCCTTGTTAAGGGAGTACGTCTCGTTGGAGGGGTGTGAGCTCGCCACAAAGGCCTACTCAACGCCACAAAGGCCTCACCCTATTCTCCGATGAACTCCGCCACAAAGGCCTAGTTCACCTTCCACTATTGAACCCCTTTGAGGCGGGGATCGAATCATTTACAAACAACTTGGGGCACACACCCACAACCAAATTGGGGGCTCCCAACTCTTCTTGAATCACCAACAAGTATCATGAAGCCTAGGTTCTCCACAAGAGGAAACCCTAGGCTAGATCCCTCAAGCTAGAGAGGGGGAAATGAAGAACGACTCGGTGAAGATGTAGATCGGGGCCTTCTCCTTCAATCCTCCAAAGATCTTCAAGATTGGGTGGAGGGATTGGGAGTAATGAGAGATTTGGTGAGTTCTCAAATGCTCACAAATGCTAAGGGGAAGAACTAGATCTTGGGGAAGAAGAGGAGGGGTATTTATAGCCCCTCCTCACAACTAGTCGTTGTGCAGAAAAAAGGGGACCGGAATATCCAGTCCATGTTTGGACCGGAATATCCGGGCTGCTTTCTTCACGCAGTCCTGCAGATCTGAACCGGATTATCCGGCTGCTCCGGAATAATCCGGTTCAAATAATCCGGCTCACTCCAGTGAGCAAATCTTCCAGTCCTTAGCCAATTTCGCGCAGCACCCGGAATATCCGGCTCGAGATGAAAATCCGGATCAAATAATCCGGTTCACTCCAGTGAGCAAAACTTCCAGTCCTTAGACAATTTCACGCAGCACCCGGAATATCCGGCTCGAGATGAAAAATCCGGATCAAATAATCCGGTTCACTCCAGTGAGCAAAACTTCCAGTCCTTAGCCATTTTCGCGCACCTTCATCAGCACCCGGAATATCCGGCTCGAGATGAAAAATCCGGATCGAATAATCCGGCTCACTCCAGTACGAAATAAGGTCTGAAAATTGCCAAACCGGAATATCCGGTCTGCTCCGAATAATACGGTTTCCAATAATCCGGTTGGGTTCTGTCCCAAAACTCTCAGGCCAAACTTCACCGACTTTTCGGTGATCTATGCCGATGTTAAGTATAACACCTGCACGCTTAACACCTCGATAAATAATGTACTTAGTATTGTTAACTAACACACAAAACACTGGGGAACCGAAATGCACTTTCAATAACCACCTCTGGCTGTCGTGCTCATTGGACCACATACATCACTATGTATTAGTTCTAACAAGTCATACGCCCTTTCACAACTCCTTGCAAAAGGTGTCTTGGTCATTTTGCCTAGTAGGCATTATTCACATGTCTCGAATGACTCTAAGTCGAACGAAGTTAGAAGTCCATCATCATGGAGCTTCTTCATGCGTTTCCAACTTATATGACCAAGCCGACAGTGCCAAAAGTAAGTCATATTCAGATCATTCAGTTTCAACCTTTTAACATTTATGTTATAGACCGATTCACTATCAAGATTTAAAATAAATAACCCGTTCTGAACGGGTGCAAAGCCATGAAACATATCTTTCAAATATAAAGAACAACCATTATTCTTAATATTCGACTCATAACCTTGTCTCATCAAACATGAGGCGGAAATAATGTTTCGACTATGCGCTGGAACATAATAACAATTATTTAGTTCCAAAATAAATCCTGAAGGTAAATGAAGTTGCATCGTGCCGACTTCCAACGCAGCGACTCTCGCCTTGTTACCGACACGAATATCAACCTCTCCTCTTGCCACGCTCCTAGTTCTTACCAGTCCCTACAACAAGTTGCATATGTGAATAACTGATCCGGTATCATATACCCAAGAACTATTAGGCGCATCAGCAAGATAAATGTCTATAACATTGCACACAAGTGTACCTGAGTCGGAAGTCATACCTCCACTCTTGGCTCTGTCAGCCAAATACTTGGTGCAGTTCCTCTTCCAGTGGCCATCCTGCTTGCAATAGAAGCAATTGGCTCCGGCTGTAGGAGAAGGCTTAGTCTTTGAGGGAGCACTCTGGACAGGGCCATGGGCGCTACCTCCTGACTTATCCTTCTTCTTCTTAGTCCAAGAACTCTTCTTGAACTTAGCCTTATTCTACACCATCAACACTTGACTGGCGCCTTTCTTGATATCAGCCTCTGCCGTTTTGAGCATCCCATGTAATTCAGTGATACTCTTATCCATACCATGCATATGGTAGTTCGAGATGAACGAACCATACGCACTAGGAAGAGAGTTCAGAATTATATCAGTAGCGAACTCTTCGTTAATTGGGACGCCCAGCCGATCCAGAGACTGAATGTAACCAATCATATTGATTACATGCGGACTCAGTGGATCGCCATCTTTCAGCTTACAGCCCAGCAAAGCTTGAGAGACTTGATACCTCTCGGTCTTTGCCTGAGCCTGGAACATACTTTTGAGGCTTTCGATCATATCGTAGGCCTCAACATTCTCGAACTGCTGCTGCAAGTCCGGTTCCATGTGTGCAAGCATAAGACAGCTAATTTCCGTAGACTCATCTCTAGTCTTACGGTAGGCATTCATGACAGCGACAGTCGCATCATCATCTGGCTCTTCTGGAAGTGGAGTTTCTAGAACATGTTCTTTCTTGTCATGCTTGAGGACTATCCTCAGATTACGATACCAGTTGGTGAATTTAGTTCCATTAAGCTTATCTTTCTCTAGGATTGACCTCAACGCAAACGTGGACAACTGAGGAAGGTTGCTAGGTGCCATTGATCTACAACAGAAAATACGCAAAAACACTTAAGACATGTATTCATAAAAGAGCAGGCATATTAAACGATTTAATACTTATGCTCCCACTAGAACCAACATCCCTCCGATGGTTGCTAAGTGATTCAAGATCCTAAATAAGCAAGCCGACTAGTGAGCTTTAGCATCACCGCTAGCCGTCAAGTGATCTAGGTAGGAAACACCTTGCCAATCGTATCCAATACGACTCCTGTTAGTTGGGTGACATCACATGCCCCGGCTCCCAACCTACCTCGCCCCGAGCCCCACAACCGTTGTGATGGACTCGTCTAGATTACCAAGTGCTTCTGCTTGTAAGAGTCCGACTCAAACCCACCTAACCGGAAAGAATTGGTAGCACCTCAATTTTATGAGCCCACTACCAAGAATGTCCGACTTGTGATGGTGCAGCACTGGCGGGGCGACCGACTAGACCTTCTTTGAGGGATTAAAGAATCTACCAACTATCTAAATAGAGGTAAATAGAGACATAACAATAACACAAATAAAGCAATTATAATGTGAAATGGTATGACTCTCTTCATGGTGATCTCCATCTCCACAAAGCTTGTAAGTCGACTCGTGCCAACTCTTGTCACGTGCCATCTTACTCCATGTAGCCGACTTGTATATCGACTTGCATGTCACCGGGTTCTCCAACAAGCTACACTAGCTAGTAAATCAAAGATTACATAGAGAATCCGACACGCAGGCCGGTATACAATAAAATGACAGCACCTAGGCTCCAGCCGGCTGACAAAAACATGATACGAAGATCATGTATGGATTACACACATCACATGCACATAAGCCATACCATTCACAACTTCCTGCAAAAACAAGTTATGCATAGATACGATATCTACCGGCGTTGTGAAACTCGTAACGACATCTAAGGCGCTACGACAGGGCTAAGCCGGCGGTCCCGCTAGCCCGACGATTTCGGAAAACGCAGATCTCATATGCATTCCGATCATGGATTTCTTCATCGGATAAAACGATTTTACCCGAATCTGATCCGTATTCCGATTCGACCAAACTCTTTGATCTTCGATCACCGCAACTGGATTTATGTGTCACGGTATACCCTGATGGCGGAAACCGACCGGTAGGGGTATGTTGTTTCACGACCTTAGCAGTATGATCACGGAAACCTGATCATCCATTAACCTCGAGTACGATTAATCCAATCAACCTTGTACAAAACCGATCTATCTCATAGAACGACCACCAAAACAGCAATTAGATCACATCTAACGCTAACTACATATCACATATGTACGGATCTCGGGCCTAATACCAGAAGCTACCGCTCTGATACCACTGTTGGGACGCGTAGAGATAAACAAAAACTTTTCCTACGCGATACTTTCAAGATCTAGCCGAGGTAGAAGGCCACGAGTATTACCACTAGACGCGCGGTTGCGGATTATCGATGAAGCGCGTCGGGGCAGTGCAGTCCCACGATCCGGTCCGGCCGATCCAATCCCTCGAACGTCAAAGTGCTGAACGTACAACACCTCTGCCGGTATCCACACGTACGAGGAGGAGCTCCGACGGCGGACTGCTAGGTCCGGTGCGACGGCTGGACTGAATGGGGCTAGGATTCCCAACACATGGGAGAGTGGACTAACGTGCCCGCTGGGCAACCTGCGCCCCTCTTTATATAGCGTATGGTAATGGGCTTCACAACACTTGTGGCCCATTCCCTCTGTGAGTCCGACTCACAAAACCAGTCCATTTCCGGTTCGGGTCCAACCCGACCAATACTTGCTCCTGCTCTTAAGTGTGCGACCCTGCAGGCTCATGGTGACTTGGACACGACTGGAGTCCAACTCCCAATCGATCAATCGGTAGCGGCTCCTAGAAGAACGTGCCGACTCCCAAGTACCATTGAGTCATGACGACATACCTTTCAATGCGATATTCATCTTAGTCCCTTTTGCCTCACGATATACCTTGTCGAACTATAGGCGATTTATCGTCATCCCTTAAATAGCTTGACTCTCTTCTCGATCCGTGATATGTGATTCATCTGACTAACTCTTAGTCAACAGACACAGTTAACACTTAACTGAGTCGCGCATGGCCATGCTTTCTGAATCATATCACTCGAGAGGGCCCAGAGAATATCTCTCCATTCGGAGGGGCAAAATCCCATCTTGGTTATCCACATCGCGCAGCTTGCTTCTCATTCGACCCGAACTCTGCCTTTATAGTTGCCTTGTCACAGAACAACGTTTGACAGAACCTAAGTCGGTGATCCACAACTCGGATTGTGCGACAACCTCAGGTCTAAGGATTACATTGATTGAGACATGCAAATGACGACTTGATCGTTGCATCTCAATGTGGGTCAGTCCGACTTGCTAAACTCTTTAGCCAAGTCCGTGAACGTTGGAATGGCATCACCATGCCCATGACAAGTGGAACCGTGTCATCAGCCAACACTCACATTAGTCTTGGGTGTGTGTTCACACTGTCCAGCACAACCTAAATGACCAAGGACAATCTAGTATGAACAACATGAATATATAGTTCCACAATCGAATCACATATTCAATGACATATATCAGATGTTCAAAACAAGGACAACTTAATAAATTTATGAATACAGTGGGAATTACATCATACATGATTGCCTCTAGGGCATATTCCCAACAGAACATTGAAGATATTTCACCCCAAGTCCTCGAGGGAGAAGAGAGAGGCATGAGAACAAGAGGGAGGCATGGAAAACAACAAGGTGGCGACCAAGGAAGAGTCCTAGGTGGACCACGAGTGGACCTGCGAGTCCTTATGGCTTCACGCAAGTTGGGTTCGTTTTGTATACATAGGTTGAGTCCAACCCGAGTTGGAATAGGCTGGGCTTGGGTCCAACTCGAGTTGGCCCAAGAGGTGGTGCGAATTGGCCCTTGGCCTCACTCCATCCCCTCATAAATACTATTAGATGCTAATTAGACAAGGAAGACTACGATAAAACATAAACCCTAGAACCTCTTGTTGAACTGCGAGAAGCATTCGTCTTAAAGTATTACCTCTGAAAATTCTGCGTTTTATCAGTTGTTCTATTGGGAATGAGAAGATACAGGGACCACTTTGTAGTCAATGGTTACGTGTGCAGGTGTGTGGAGTTGCGAATATTCAAGGGGTTGAAAGTTGTTGCATTGGTAACGGGGATTAACCGGAGAGTTTGCTGCAAGACACAAGTTATCTACCTCGAAATCATAGATGCTCATTGAGAAGATCGGGCCACTCCATAGCACTGAATCTGTGATTTGAGAGCAGTTTGCTGATTGTTGAAGGAGACATAAACTATGATTGTTATTGTTGCAAGGTTGACAAAGAGCCGAAGTGTGTTGTAATCTCTAAAAACATCTAGAGAAGACTATGTATCCAGGTTACGTCATGGTTTTTTCCTCACGTTAAGGAGTTTTTTCATGTAAATCTTTGTGGCACTTGTGCATTTCATTATATTTTTTATTTCCGCTACATCTATGTTAGTGGAAACTATTCTCGAAGTTCGTTGAAGCTAGAAGAGGGGTGGTGTGCGGCAGGGAGGAGACTGGGTTCGATTGGAGCATAGATGGTCACGACACGCACAAAGTTGGGTGGTTGCACAATCTTTGGTGGATAGTTGTGGTAGTAAGACGATAACATGCGAAACGGAAAGGACAGAGACAACATAGTACACACAAAATTAGTGCGTCAGACGAAAAACGGACCAAAATTTGTACTCCCTCCGTCTATGTTTATAAGTCATGCGCGTATACCTAGGTCGTCAATTTTATCAATGTAATATATATTATGCAATAGAAAAATTATACCATTTAAAAATAGAACGTCCAAAATTTAAAATGGCATATTTTCTGCGCTATAGGGCTTGTATATTATGTTGGTTAGTGTCTTATAAACTAAGACGGAGGGAGTATGAAGAAACCTGTGTCTTTATTTGGGTGAATTCCACATTTTACCCACTCTATTAGAGTGAACAATTTTTACGCCGCTGCATTTAAAATTTAAGACTTTGTGACGAAGGATCTTTCAACGCAAGAGTCTAGTGTCGCATGCTTTCTTCGGTCTTCCACGATTGATGAGATGGCACCTGTAGCAAGGGTAAGAAAAATCAAGCCGCCTTGGAAGTCTTCTCTTTGTCTCTTGTAGTGTCACGGATATGTTCCTTCCTACTACAAGTAGAGTGAAAGATGGGATCATCACAGGACATGGAGACTCTCGGCTTATCCCTGATACCACCATGGAGCTTGCTCTACGCTCTCGGGGCCGTGGCTACTCTGCGTGCGTTGCGGGTACTAGCTGGTGCTTGGCTCAGCCCGCGTAGGATGGCCCGCGCCCTGCGATCCCAGGGCCTCCGCGGCACCGCGTATCGCTTCCCCTCCGGCGACATGAAGGAGTACGTGCACCTCGTCACGGCGGCGTGCTCCAAGCCTATTCCGCTGTCGTCCCACGCCGTCACCGCCCGAGTGCTGCCGTTCGACCACAGAGTTATCACTGAACATGGTAACTTCCTCTCTCTCTCTCTCTCTCTCTCTCTCTCTCCATTAGCTCGTAGTACACGATATGGTGATTAGTCTCGCGCGTGACATGTTTTGGGAACAATTTTGCTCAACTACATGAGCCGGGATTGCAGGTAAGGTTGCTGTGACTTGGTTCGGTCCAGAGCCAAGGGTGGTCGTGACCAAACCTAAACTGTTCCGGGAGATCCTATCGAACAAGCACGGGCAGTTTGGGAAGCAGAAGTCCATCCTCCGGATCGAGCGGCTGATGGCCAACGGGCTGACGACCCACCAAGGGGAGAAGTGGGTCACCCACCGGAGAATCATCAACCACGCGTTCCATCTCGAGAAGCTCAAGGTCTCATGTCGCACCGATTAATAAGCTGTTGGAGGCTTTAACTGAACCTCTGTTGGAGGCTAACAGGGGAGACACTGTTGTTTTTTGCAGAGGATGTTACCGGCTTTTGCTGCCTGTTCCGGTGAACTGGTGAGTATATGGGAAAACTCTGTGGGGTCGGGTGATGCTCAAGAGATTGATGTCTGGCCGGAGTTCCAGAACCTCACGGGTGACGCCATCTCCCAGGTGGCGTTCGGGAGCAGCTTCGGCGAAGGGAGAAAGATCTTCCAGCTGCAATCAGAGCAGGCCCAAAATGCTGTCAAGATGGCAAACGTAACGTATATCCCAGGTTACAGGTGAGCTCGGTTTTCAGGCAAATGCTACTGCTCTTTGTGTTGTTTGGTCCTCGTGCAAATAAATTGATATCCACACACAGGTGCATACCACAAAACGACGCAAAGTGCCTGAATGTCGCAAGATGATGACGCATTTTTTTCTTACGCAGGTTCCTGCCAACGAAGCTCAACAGAAGAATGAAGGAAAACGCCCGTGAGGTGGAAACGCTCCTGAAAGGCATAATCACCAAGAGGGAGAGGGCGACAAAGGACGGGCATGCCGACAACGACGATCTACTAGGCCTGATGATGGAGTCCAACGTTAAAGAAACCCAAGAAGCTGGAAGCTCCAATCCAACGATGACCACCGACGACATAGTCGGGGAGCTGAAGCTATTCTATTTCGCGGGCATGGAGACAACCGCGGTGCTGCTCACATGGGCAATGGTGGTGCTAAGCATGCATCCCGACTGGCAGGACCGTGCCAAGGAGGAGGTTCTGCACGTCTTAGGAAAGAACCAGCCGGATTCCGAGGGCATAAATCGGCTTAAAGTTGTGAGTACAACAGAGCAGGATATATAGAAGAAATTTAGTACGATTCCTCGGTTAGTTAGCCTTTACTCTGGCTATTCTCTGCTGTTGTAGGTGACAATGGTACTACATGAGGTTCTTCGGCTGTACCCACCAATCTTACAACTTAGCCGCGAGGCGTATGAGGAGACGGAGCTGGGCGGCGTCACGTATCCACCCGGCGTAACATTTGTGCTGCCCATTGTGTCCATTCACCACGATCCAGATGTGTGGGGTGGAGATGCCGACGAATTTAAGCCGGAGAGATTCGCAGAGGGTGTCGCCGCCGCGTCCAAGGACTCGCCGGCGTTCTTTCCGTTCGGCTGGGGCCTGCGGATTTTTGTCGGACAGAACTTTGCGTTGCTGGAGGCCAAGATGGGATTGAGCATGATCCTGCAACACTTCTTGTTCGAGCTCTCGCCGTCTTACGCGCATGCGCCGTGCCCGGTCTCTACTCTGCAGCCCCAGCACGGGGCGCAGATTATACTCAGGAAACTGCAAACGCCCTAGCGTTTGAAAATAAAGGGATGTAATAACTAAATAAAGGGTGCATGACAGTACTTATCCCGTCTAATAAAAAATGTCTAGACTACTTATTTTAGAAACTTTGGACATTTTTTCGGACGTATTTAAGTTGGCAAACTTGTGAGCTAATGATTGAGCCTAAATTTTTTTTTAAGTGGAGGCAAAAAATTTGTCTCATCCATTAATTAAGAAGAAGAGACTTGTCCCGTTAATTTGCGAAAAACCGGACCAAAACGGTTACAAACTTGGTCACACAAAGCAACCAAGGCACTCCCCAAATACAAACAAAGTACTCCCAAATTATGAGACACACGACTATAGAAAGAGAGCTCCCAATGCGACACCGTTGCAAGGCACCGACATACAAGACAGAACAACACCAAAGAGGCCCAATACACTAATGATAACTCGATGAAGAATTGAACAGATGATGAAGAGAAGGTTGGACATTATCCTTGATTGCGCGTTCCGATTTTTACATATTTTGATGCACCATATTGTTCTAAGATGCTGGTCTATTCTAATGAAACATGCTAAACACAAAAATGGGATAAAAATGTGTTAATTTTTTTAGATGATGTATTTCCGATTTTGGCAAACTAAATGGGTAATAAGTATCACAAATACGCAACTCTGGGATCAAAAGTGGAATTTTCTTATGAATAAGGATGCCCTGGTGGACACCCATGCGCAAGGCTCACAATTCTAGATGGCACTCCAAAAGGTCAAGAATTCTTTGTGCTTGGGGGCACAACACCAGATCCGTAATGGCCTCTCGACCAGTCTCTGGGAGGACTGCTGGGTGGCTGCGACCCCACTCTGCACCATATTCCGGGTGCTTTTTGCTATCACCCTTGACCTTAAGTGATGCAATGCAGCCCTGTACACCAAGCACTCCAAGTAATACAAATGGCCCAATGATAAGAGCACAAGTTGATGAACTTCAAGATAAAGTGAATTTGCTCTTGTTCTTCCAAGATGTCGCACATTCGGTGAACAGTTCGCTACCTCATGTGTTTCCCTTTGTGTACTCAGGTATGACCTCCATGATGACTCACAAGAGGTGCTAGATGATGTCCAAGGTGATCGTGAAGATGATGGAGAAGATGCTTAAGTTGATACTGTCAAGACCGGAGTAGCCGACCTAGCCTCGAGATCCTGTCGCTACAAACTGGCGTAAACCACATATGGGGGTCCGGAGGTGCTAGATGATGTCCAAGGTGAACACGAAGATGACGGAGAAGATGTCCAAGAAGATGCTCAAGCTGATGTTGTCAAGACCGGAGTCTCCAGCTTGACAACCTCGAGTCTCCGGCCTGGCCTCAAGCTCCCGTCGCTGCAAACTGGCATAAACCACAGACGAGGGGTCCAAAGTGTGCCCGGAATCTCCAAGTCTCCATCTCTAGGCTTCAAGACCGGAGTCTCCGCCCACCCGAGCCTGGAGTCTCCGCCCCGACTAGGACCGGAGTCTCCGTCCCCTGCGGACCAGAGTCTCTGTACTAAGTGATGAGCCTGCGTGCAGATTCGTCCCAAGAGTCCATGCACCTCCTCCTCTCGACCCTTGCACTATAAATAGGCACCTCCTCACCTAGAATTAGGTCAGAGATGAATTGACACTTGAGCATTTGATCCTATGAACTCCTTGTCGAATCAATCAGGGCTACTCCATAGATTTACCTCTTGGATCGTATCAAGGCCTCTCCCTGCGCAAAGTATCTCGATTATGTGATTCTACCTTGCGGTCTCTCACCCCATTTATTCTACCGAGCGTTAGTGAATCTCTCGAAATTGATTCTACCTCGTGGTCTCTGCCCTTACGATTCTATTGGTCTGGTTGGTCCACCGTGAGAGAAAGGATTCACTTAGGTAGGTAGCTTTGTGGTTGCGATCCAAGGCTACCTCCTGTGTATCTTGTGTTCTAGTGTTTTGTTCTTCGTGTTCTTCGCATTCGTTCCTAATCCACACTGAATCCGTGAACATCGGGCCAAATCCCGTGCAACGGGCTGCATCATTGAGTTCTCGGCAGCTAAGACAAGTTGAACGGGTAATATGGGCACCTAGAGGAGGCATGAATATATGCAACCTCCAAATTTTAATAATTTTTCGAGTTAGGCATGACACAGGTAAATTCTCTATATATGCAACTATGGTGAATTTACCTATATGGAACAGGATACACTAAACAAGATACAAACACAAATTGAAGGTAAAGGATAGAAGGAACTGATGGTGGAAGCACGTGGAGACAATGATGTAATCCTAAGTTCCTCCTTTTGAGGGGAGTACATCTCGTTGGAGGGGTGTGAGTTTCACCATAAAGGCCTACTCAACGCCACAAAGGCCTCACCCTATTCTCTGGTGAACATCACCACAAAGACCTAGTTCACCTTCCACTATTGGTTACCTTCGAGGCGGAAACCGGAGCCTTTACAATGAGCTTGAGGCACACACCCACAACTGGATCGGGGGCTTCTCAATTACACCAAGAGTCTGTTACAAGCAACAAGTGAGTAACATAAGATCTAGATTTCCCAGAAGGAAACCCTAGACACAAATCCCTCAAGTGAATAAGGGGAATGAAGAAAGGCTTGGTGAAGTTGCAGATTGGGGCCTTCTCATTCAATCCTCCAAGAATCAATGAGTTTGGATGGAGGAGTTGGGAGAAATCTAGCTTTTTTGATATCTTGATCATTTTTTTCGACATCGTATGCAAAAGTTATGCCCATTTTACGTTTTTTAACAAACTTTTGCTCAGAGAGTCGAAATTCATATTTCAAAATTTGATTAAAAAAAAGTAGACCTTAAACTCTCCGTGCATCTATAAGGGATTTATTTTTTGATGATTTTTAGACCTCCAACTCTACCGTGAAAAACTAGAAAAGGCGTTCCCGGGGGGGGGGGGGGGGGGGTCGAGTTCGTGCATGGACAGAAATTTTGGGGATGGGAATTCTGTGGCGCACGTGGCAGTGGTACGCCACAGAAATGTCATATTTATGTGGCGCACTAACCACCATGCGCCACAGAAAGCCATCCATAGAAAGGCACTTGTCTACTAGTGAAGCTTGCCAATTGAGCTCTTGTGGTTCTTTTGCCTCTTAGATCACCCAACACTTTAGTGTCGTAATAGTCAATTTGCTTTAAAACTCTAGCAATCCTTGCTTCACGACGGGCTTAGATCTCCTCATTATTGTGAGGAGGAATCACTTGATCATTTGGGTTCCCATCTTGACCGGAATGTTGGCCTTGATCATCATTATGTCTTGCTTCCACGTGGGTTGATCTTGGCCTTGATCTTTGTTAGCTTTAATGATAGGAGAACTTGGTTCTTGCATATCAACTTGATCGGCAAGAGGTGAGTCTTTATCTTGTACTTTGGTTGGTGCATTACTTGCTCCATTGGCATGTTCTTCTAGTGTAGATGAGGGCTCCACTTGGGTAGAGCATAGTTCTTCTAGATCCTCCACAAGGTGTCCCTCAATGGGCGGAAAAATCCCACACCCATTATTCATATGGCTTCTTGAGGCATTTCAACATCTACATTAGAAACATGAAACTGCACCATTTGGGAGCCATCGTTTTCTTCAAAAACCACGCTACTAGATTCAACGAAAATCAGTGAGGCCTTGTCAAACACTCTATAAGTGTGGGATTTGGCACCGTAACCAGCAAATGTACCCTCAAGAGATTTAGATTGGAATTTATAAAAATGAACTCCTTTTACCGAATACAAACACTTACAACCAAAGACATGGAAATAGGAGATATTTGGTTTGTTCCCGGTGAGAATCTCATATGGAGTTTTCATTAAGACTTTGTGGAGGTAAAGCCGGTTGGATGAATAACATGTCGTGTGTGACGCCCCGGGATCGGGCACTATGCAGATTTCAGCATTCCCGCCAAAATCCACATAATAACCGATTCCAGGTTGCCACTTGTGATAACATTACAACAGTTCACGAATAATCCACAACAACAACAGAAAAGAGATATACAAGATGACTCAAACGAGTCAGGGATACAACTGATACAATACAAAGATCCAAATAACAGCGGAAGAAATAACATAACGTCCAGCTACGGACAAGATACAAATTGGACTAAGAGTCCTGAAGATAACCGAGGGCATCCAATCCCTGCCCAGGCCAAGCCGGAGGGATTCCCAAGCTAACGTCGTCAGACTTCAAACCTGTTGACTGCAATATTGAATATGCAGCCACGAAAAAGGATTCGTGGGTCAGTACGGTTAAGTACTGGCAAGTGGATAAACCATACTCACAAGATACCGGCGTAGCCAGTCATTACCAGATACAAATACTTTGGGTTCAACGGAAAGGAAAGGATTATTGCAAATAAGCGGCAGCGGGCTGCACTAACCAACTACAGAGACTCACTACAACATCCGGCTAAGAGAGGTGGATAAGATAGCGTATCGAAACCAACTACAACTACTCACCAAACAAACCCATCCAATGTTACCCCTACTAAGGAAGCAACCCAAGGATAACTCACACTGTTGGATTAAGGATGGATCAAGTTACTCTGTCAATAAGACTATTACTAGTCAAGTATCATTAGTTAGGTGTAAGTTGTTCTGAGTACTTGTTAGCCAGTACTTTCACCAAGTTAACCATAACCGCGGAAAACATGGCTTCTCGAGAAGATTTAACCCTGCAGGGATGCACCAATTTGGCCGTACACGTAAGAATAACCCGCCAGACGGGGGATCAACCCACCAAGCGAGGTACTCAACACAACCCAACTCTTCTTCGCATCAAGCCCAAAGCACCACGTGCTGTGCGTGCGCGGCTAATCGATCCCCCACGAAGAAAAGGGGGACCCTCATAGCACTGGAAGACCACGCCGCCCTAAATGCCGACTACAAAAGTTCCACCCTGGCGCCAAGGGTTCGTACCTGCATATGCGTGCATCAAATGGAAAGCCCGAACTAAGTGTGGCGATTTGGACGAGATGCGAATCGAATCAAGTTGAGGGGGGCGCCCATACTCGCTTCCCACATGCGGTTAGTGCGCTCATCATGGATCAGTAGACAAGTCCCTTTTCCTAATTAGGGTCGACACTAGCAGGCTTCAAAACCACGCCGGGCCTCCTGCCGGTGCCTTATCATCAAATTATTATTACCCAAAACATTAACATGTTGTTGATTGAATTGAAACCCAACCATCAGACTAAACATGTGATATGAAAGGAACAACAAGACTTGAGCGCAAACAACACTAAGCATGCAACTACGACACGGGGGCCAACAGGGTAAACAAACAACAGTTAATATGAAGTGGAAGGAAGGCTATATAATGGCTGCAAGGTAAACATAGAATAGGATCGAGACACAAGCATCGAATCAAAAGGCTAGAATAAGAACAACGGAAAGAATCGGTAACAAGTGATGAAAGGCAGCCATTTGGCAGCAAGTGAGTATACTTGCCTGAGATCCAGCAAGTAGAGGTACATCCACAGACCTTGTCGTTGCTCACATCATCTCAACGTCCTATCCGGGAAGAAGCAACGAACCTCGAACAAACACCGGATGCAACAATTACTACTACGGCAAAAGACCCAGCATGATCAAGATATGGATGCATGACAATTTAATTGATGCATCAAGATAACTAGTTGACAAGATAACAGGTTTAAATGGACCCATATGCAATTTGGATTGCATATGGAAAGCCCATGAATTATGGTTGAAACAAGTGTTTTACAACTAACCAACAGGTGAAAGTGGTTTAGTATGATGCATGGATGAGGAAAACAACAAAATAACAACAATAGAATCAATTGGAAATAAGGTTTACCCATTTTGAAATTCACTTATTAATTTTTTGGAAT
Source organism: Alopecurus myosuroides (assembly GCA_028641055.1). Classification (NCBI taxonomy): domain Eukaryota; kingdom Viridiplantae; phylum Streptophyta; class Magnoliopsida; order Poales; family Poaceae; genus Alopecurus; species Alopecurus myosuroides. Next base: position 278,976,560 of record CM054058.1, on the reverse strand, counting down.
TTTGGTTTCTTAAAGGTGTCACACAAGCATTTGTTATTTTCATCAAGTTTAATTGTTCAAAACAGATAACAAAGTTCATATTGGATTAGAACACAAAATTTTAGGTGGATTACATGTTTCAATTATTGGAAAAGGAATTACAATGATTTAATTATGAATTAAACAAGATTAAACAAGTTTTAATTGAATTTAATTCAAGTTTGAATATTATTTGGATTTTATTTGCTCAAAACATAAATTCAAATTCATATTTGAAAAGGTTATGTTTTTCTGGTTTGAAAACATATTTTATAAGTTCAAAAATAATTTAATTTGAGCAAGTTATGAATTTAGCAAATTTAAATGATTTAAACAAGGTTTAATTTATTCAAGCAATTTTAATTATCCAAAACATGAAAAAAAATTATATTTGAAAAGGTGGTTCAAAATGGCATGGAAAACATATTTTATTTGTTGGAAAACAATTCTTAAATGATTTAGTTAAGCACATTACCAATTTAAATGCATTAATTAGAAGGTGAAGCAAATATCCAATTTAATTGTTGCCAACCAGAAAACAAAGTTGATATTCAAGTGTGGCATGTGATTTTGGATGAAATTCATGTTTTGAGTATTTAATTTGGAGCAACCATGTGAAAGTTATTAATTATGCCATTTAATTTGTCACTTTTAAGGATTATTAAATAACATTAATTTCAATTGCCCAAATTGCAAAAAAAAGTTGATAAACAGAAAGTACATTGAATTTGGACTGAAAAACATATTTTATTTGGGTTATTTGAATTAAGTATGAATTATTTATGGAATTATCCAAAATTAAGAGGATTTGTTTGAATTTGAGATTTGAAACAATTTGAAATGTGCAAAACAGAAAACAAATGTTATATTTGGAAAGAGCATTTAATTTTGATTGGTGTACATATTTTATTTTTTGAATTTCGAGTTTAAATGGATTTATTAGATGCATTTGAATGACAGGGACCGAATTGTAATTTGTTAGGGGCCTGGATGTGAAGGAAACAGTGGGGACTGGGCCATTCTGTGAAAACTGCGCCCAAAAAATGTGTCATACACCAGCCACAGCGACCCAGGGCCGCTGCCAAGCGGGCCCAGGCCACGCTGGAGTACGCGCGGCGCGGGTGGAATCGGTGCTGGCCTCCACGGTCGCTGACCAGTGGGGCGAGCTGCGGGCGCGCGGAAAGACCAAAAAAAGGTGGGGGCTTTCGCCTCCCCAGGGTTCGATCCCGTGACCTGATGCGAGCGCGCACGGAACGGCACCAGTGCGCTGCGCTGAAATCGTTGTCAGGTAAGGGGTGCGAGCCAGGTTGAGGTGTACTCCGTGCGTGGTGTTAACTGAACCCAAAAGACCCGCGCGTTCTCTGACGAACTAAACAGCGGCGAGGCAGCATCGGACCGCGGCGAGTGATGTGCTTACGTGACGAGCGGTTGGAGGCGTGCAGGGTGATGTACAGGCACATGGGCGGAAGGGAAAGGGGGAGGAGGAAGGGTAGCGCTGCTCACCTCGGGGAAAATCGGAGGGAGACGGTGGCGCAGTAGGTTCCCCGCCGGGAGGAAGTCGTCGACGGCGGCGGGGCTGCGACGCGTCCCGGGCCTGGCCGAGGGCATGGATGCGCAGAGGGCACCCCCCCCCCGGTGCCATTCCCGGCCTCGGCGGGCTCCGGTGGTGGCTAGGGCGGCGGCGGCATGCCCGCAAAACCTCGGCCACCGTAGCTCCTCTACAGGTTCAGAAATTCAGACGAAAGGCAGGGGTTTTTGGAGGGGGGAAATCGAGGGGGAGAGGAAGGATGGCGGCGCAGGAGGATGGGAGAGGGATAGGGCGAGCTAGGAGGGGGTTTTATGGAGCTCAAGTTCGTACGACAGGCAATCGGGAGGGGGGAAGATGATCGCACGGTGGCGGTGCAGTCGTACTGCTGACGACAGCTCGAGGAGGAAGAAAGAGGCTGAAAGGGTATAGGGCTTTAAGTGGTGGGCTAGCTAGGGGAAGGTGGGCTAGTGGGAGAAAAAGGGATGGGGTGGGCTGCATCTCTCCTTTTTCTTTTGATTTTTCCTTTTCTCTTTTTTTTTGTAAAGGATGAAAGGGAGAGAGAGATAGAAATAGGGTTTGGGGGTGTTCATTGTATGCAATATTTTTAGTAATTTTCAAAACAGAAAATAAAAGCAAATGTTAGCATTGATTTCAAACTTTGAATTATTAGTTTGATTTTTTAAATTGTTAGTTGAATTTCAAATAGGGTTTGGGGGTTTTTTATTTTATAATTAAATTTTATTAATTTGCAAAACAATGAGTAAAAGCAATTGTGCACATTAAGTCCAAAAATTTGAATTATTAATTGGAGTTTTAAGTTGGTATTTGAAATTCCATTATTTTTCCATAAAGATTGATTTTTAAACAATTTATTCAATAACCCCAAGCAATTTATGAGTCCTTATTGAATTAATTGTTTGCAAGAATTTGATTTTCTTAAACCCACAATTTGATCTTGCCCATTATGAATGAATTGATTTGAAATTTAATTTGCCATTAGGGTGTTTGATAAAAAGGAATGTTTAGTGAGTAAGCAATTTAAATAACTTCAAACTATTGCAACAATTTGAGATGCTTAGTTTGCAATTTTTGAATTGGAAAATTTGGACATGTGTGAAAGTTTAAAGTGGTTTTGAATTTTGAGTTGTTTTGAAAACAGAATGCCATGCTTATGTGATGCATGTGATGCAAGCAAAATAAAACAAACAACTTCCTACTAAGGGTAACACCCCAGGTGTTACAGACGACACCACTAACAAGGGATTGCGCCCTCGCAATCCACCTGCTAACCCGGGAGGGGAAAGAAGTTCTACTATCGATTCTTCATGCGTCCAGTTGATCTCCTCGACACTGCTAACAAGGGTTTCTCGACACCACTAACAAGAGATTCTTGCTCGGAGTGACGACGATGTTCTTCCACCAGGAATCTTCCGATGATCGAACCTATTAGGTTAAAGGCTCAGAAAACGTCCACCCACGTAGGATCCTAACACTTTGAAAGATAGACAAAAGGGGAGACTCCAAAACAAATAAGATGGGAGGGGAAATAGAATAGAGATAAGGAGAAAACAAGAATCCTATTGAGATGTTTCCAAAAATAGTTTTAGCAGAAATAGTTTTTGACATTCTAGAAACAACGACCGTTAGCTAGGTTATCCTACAGGCTTTGCGGACCCGTTGCTTCGATAACCATTCGTATCGAAACAATCTCAGGAATCGGAACCAAGGCTCTGATACCATTTGTGACGCCCCGGGATCGGGCACTATGCAGATTTCAGCATTCCCGCCAAAATCCACATAATAACCGATTCCAGGTTGCCACTTGTGATACATTACAACAGTTCACGAATAATCCACAACAACAACAGAAAAGAGATATACAAGATGACTCAAACGAGTCAGGGATACAACTGATACAATACAAAGATCCAAATAACAGCGGAAGAAATAACATAACGTCCAGCTACGGACAAGATACAAATTGGACTAAGAGTCCTGAAGATAACCGAGGGCGTCCAATCCCTGCCCAGGCCAAGCCGGAGGGATTCCCAAGCTAACGTCGTCAGACTTCAAACCTGTTGACTGCAATATTGAATATGCAGCCATGAAAAAGGATTCGTGGGTCAGTACGGTTAAGTACTGGCAAGTGGATAAACCATACTCACAAGTTACCGGCGTAGCCAGTCATCACCAGATACAAATACTTTGGGTTCAACGGAAAGGAAAGGATTATTGCAAATAAGCGGCAGCGGGCTGCACTAACCAACTACAGAGACTCACTACAACATCCGGCTAAGAGAGGGGGATAAGATAGCGTATCGAAACCAACTACAACTACTCACCAAACAAACCCATCCAATGTTACCCCTACTAAGGAAGCAACCCAAGGATAACTCACACTGTTGGATTAAGGATGGATCAAGTTATTGTGTCAATAAGACTATTACTAGTCAAGTATCATTAGTTAGGTGTTAGTTGTTCTGAGTACTTGTTAGCCAGTACTTTCACCAAGTTTACCATAACCGCGGAAAACACGGCTTCTCGAGAAGATTTAACCCTGCAGGGATGCACCAATTTGGCCGTACACGTAAGAATAACCCGCCAGACGGGGGATCAACCCACCAAGCGAGGTACTCAACACAACCCAACTCTTCTTCGCATCAAGCCCAAAGCACCACGTGCTGTGCGTGCGCGGCTAATCGAGCCCCCACGAAGAAAAGGGGGACCCTCATAGCACTGGAAGACCACGCCGCCCTAAATGCCGACTACAAAAGTTCCACCCTGGCGCCAAGGGTTCGTACCTGCATATGCGTGCATCAAATGGAGAGCCCGAACTAAGTGTGGCGATTTGGACAAGATGCGAATCGAATCAAGTTGAGGGGGGCGCCCATACTCGCTTCCCACATGCGGTTAGTGCGCACATCATGGATCAGTAGACAAGTCCCTTTTCCTAATTAGGGTCGACACTAGCAGGCTTCAAAACCACGCCGGGCCTCCTGCCGGTGCCTTATCATCAAATTATTATTACCCAAAACATTAACATGTTGTTGATTGAATTGAAACCCAACCATCAGACTAAACAGGTGATATGAAAGGAACAACAAGACTTGAGCGCAAACAACACTAAGCATGCAACTACGACACGGGGGCCAACAGGGTAAACAAACAACAGTTAATAGGAAGTGGAAGGAAGGCTATATCATGGCTGCAAGGTAAACATAGAATAGGATCGAGACACAAGCATCGAATCAAAAGGCTAGAATAAGAACAACGGAAAGAATCGGTAACAAGTGATGAAAGGCAGCCATTTGGCAGCAAGTGAGTATACTTGCCTGAGATCCAGCAAGTAGAGGTACATCCACAGAACTTGTCGTTGCTCACATCATCTCAACGTCCTATCCAGGAAGAAGCAACGAACCTCGAACAAACACCGGATGCAACAATTACTACTACGACAAAAGACCCAGCATGATCAAGATATGGATGCATGACAATTTAATTGATGCATCAAGATAACTAGTTGACAAGATAACAGGTTTAAATGGACCCATATGCAATTTGGATTGCATATGGAAAGCCCATGAATTATGGTTGAAACAAGTGTTTTACAACTAACCAACAGGTGAAAGTGGTTTAGTATGATGCATGGATGAGGAAAACAACAAAATAACAACAATAGAATCAATTGGAAATAAGGTTTACCCATTTTGAAATTCACTTATTAATTTTTTGGAATTTTGGTTTCTTAAAGGTGTCACACAAGCATTTGTTATTTTCATCAAGTTTAATTGTTCAAAACAGATAACAAAGTTCATATTGGATTAGAACACAAAATTTTAGGTGGATTACATGTTTCAATTATTGGAAAAGGAATTACAATGATTTAATTATGAATTAAACAAGATTAAACAAGTTTTAATTGAATTTAATTCAAGTTTGAATATTATTTGGATTTTATTTGCTCAAAACATAAATTCAAATTCATATTTGAAAAGGTTATGTTTTTCTGGTTTGAAAACATATTTTATAAGTTCAAAAATAATTTAATTTGAGCAAGTTATGAATTTAGCAAATTTAAATGATTTAAACAAGGTTTAATTTATTCAAGCAATTTTAATTATCCAAAACATGAAAAAAAATTATATTTGAAAAGGTGGTTCAAAATGGCATGGAAAACATATTTTATTTGTTGGAAAACAATTCTTAAATGATTTAGTTAAGCACATTACCAATTTAAATGCATTAATTAGAAGGTGAAGCAAATATCCAATTTAATTGTTGCCAACCAGAAAACAAAGTTGATATTCAAGTGTGGCATGTGATTTTGGATGAAATTCATGTTTTGAGTATTTAATTTGGAGCAACCATGTGAAAGTTATTAATTATGCCATTTAATTTGTCACTTTTAAGGATTATTAAATAACATTAATTTCAATTGCCCAAATTGCAAAACAAAGTTGATAAACAGAAAGTACATTGAATTTGGACTGAAAAACATATTTTATTTGGGTTATTTGAATTAAGTATGAATTATTTATGGAATTATCCAAAATTAAGAGGATTTGTTTGAATTTGAGATTTGAAGCAATTTGAAATGTGCAAAACAGAAAACAAATGTTATATTTGGAAAGAGCATTTAATTTTGATTGGTGTACATATTTTATTTTTTGAATTTCGAGTTTAAATGGATTTATTAGATGCATTTGAATGACAGGGACCGAATTGTAATTTGTTAGGGGCCTGGATGTGAAGGAAACAGTGGGGACTGGGCCATTCTGTGAAAACTGCGCCCAAAAAATGTGTCATACACCAGCCACAGCGACCCAGGGCCGCTGCCAATCGGGCCCAGGCCACGCTGGAGTACGCGCGGCGCGGGTGGAATCGGTGCTGGCCTCCACGGTCGCTGACCAGTGGGGCCAGCTGCGGGCGCGCGGAAAGACCAAAAAAAGGTGGGGTCTTTCGCCTCCCCAGGGTTCGATCCCGTGACCTGATGCGAGCGCGCACGGAACGGCACCAGTGCGCTGCGCTGAAATCATTGTCAGGTAAGGGGTGCGAGCCAGGTTGAGGTGTACTCCGTGCGTGGTGTTAACTGAACCCAAAAGACCCGCGCGTTCTCTGACGAACTAAACGGCGGCGAGGCAGCATCGGACCGTGGCGAGTGCTGTGCTTACGTGACGAGCGGTTGGAGGCGTGCAGGGTGATGTACAGGCACATGGGCAGAAGGGAATGGGGGAGGAGGAAGGGTAGCGCTGCTCACCTCGGGGAAAATCGGAGGGAGACGGTGGCGCAGTAGGTTCCCCGCTGGGAGGAAGTCGTCGACGACGGCGGGGCTGCGACGCGTCCCGGGCCTGGCCGAGGGCATGGATGCGCAGAGGGCACCCCCCAGTGCCATTCCCGGCCTCGGCGGGCTCCGGTGGTGGCTAGGGCGGCGGCGGCATGCCCGCAAAACCTCGGCCACCGCAGCTCCTCTGCAGGTTCAGAATTTCAGACGAAAGGCAGGGGTTTTTGGAGGGGGAAATCGAGGGGGAGAGGAAGGATGGCGGCGCAGGAGGATGGGAGAGGGATAGGGCGAGCTAGGAGGGGGTTTTATGGAGCTCAAGTTCATACGGCAGGCAATCGGGAGGGGGGAAGATGATCGCACGGTGGTGGTGCAGTCGTACTGCTGACGACAGCTCGAGGAGGAAGAAAGAGGCTGAAAGGGTACAGGGCTTTAAGTGGTGGGCTGGCTAGGGGAAGGTGGGCTAGTGGGAGAAAAAGGGATGGGGTGGGCTGCCTCTCTCCTTTTTCTTTTGATTTTTCCTTTTCTCTTTTTTTTTTGTAAAGGATGAAAGGGAGAGAGAGATAGAAATAGGGTTTGGGGGTGTTCATTGTATGCAATATTTTTATTAATTTTGAAAACAGAAAATAAAAGCAAATGTTAGCATTGATTTCAAACTTTGAATTATTAGTTTGATTTTTTAAATTGTTAGTTGAATTTCAAATAGGGTTTGGGGTTTTTTTATTTTATAATTAAATTTTATTAATTTGCAAAACAATGAGTAAAAGCAATTGTGCACATTAAGTCCAAAAATTTGAATTATTAATTGGAGTTTTAAGTTGGTATTTGAAATTCCATTATTTTTCCATAAAGATTGATTTTTAAACAATTTATTCAATAACCCCAAGCAATTTATGAGTCCTTATTGAATTAATTGCTTGCAAGAATTTGATTTTCTTAAACCCACAATTTGATCTTGCCCATTATGAATGAACTGATTTGAAATTTAATTTGCCATTAGGGTGTTTGATAAAAAGGAATGTTTAGTGAGTAAGCAATTTAAATAACTTCAAACTATTGCAACAATTTGAGATGCTTAGTTTGCAATTTTTGAATTGGAAAATTTGGACATGTGTGAAAGTTTAAAGTGGTTTTGAATTTTGAGTTGTTTTGAAAACAGAATGCCATGCTTATGTGATGCATGTGACGCAAGCAAAATAAAACAAACAACTTCCTACTAAGGGTAACATCCCAGGTGTTACATCGTGGAGATGGCTTAGGCCCACAGAAAGGGAGGAGATTTATACTCCTCTAACATGGACCTAGCCATATCCATAAGAGTCTGGTTCTTCCTTTCGGCTACACCATTTTGTTGAGGGGTATAAGCAGCGGAATATTGATGACGAATTCCCTCTTCACTAAGAAACTCATTTATGGTGTAGTTCTTGAACTCAGAGCCATTGTCACTCCTAATGGAAAAGATGGGAACATTGTGTTGACGTTGAACTTGATTGGAGAAGTCGATGACGGCTTCTTGGGTCTCACTCTCCAACTTCAAGAAATAAACCCAACTATATCTTGAATTGTCATCAACAATCACCAATCAATACTTCTTCCCACCAATACTAGCTTCGGGCATGGCACCAAAGAGATCCACATGAAGAAGTTCCAATGTCCTCTTTGATGAAATGATAGTCTTGCTTGGGTGGGGAGAATCATGCATCTTTCCTTCAACACAAGCCCTACAAACACGATTTTTGGCAAAGTAAACATTTTCTTTTAGTACGAGGATGTGGCCACCCTTGTGAAGGATTTGCAAAGTTCTCATGTTGACATGGGATAAGCGGCAATGCCACAACCACCCCCCGTCAGTCTTTCCGAAGAGACACATCGCTTGAGTGTTGGTTTGCCCCGAAAAGTCTACCACATACAACTCATTTTCGACATGCCGAATGAAAGCGACATCAAGAGTATTGCTCCACAAGAGTACCATGATGCTAGGTTCAAAGAAGACATAGAAATCCATCTTGCCTAAAGCACGAACTGAAAATAAATTATAACCAAGGGATTCGACATGCATGACATTCAAAAGAGTGATGTTAGGAGCAATAGCCACCTTGCTGAAACCCATTACCTCGGATTTTGACTTATCTCCATAAGTGACGGTTCCATGATTTATATTTGGTCTCAAATCCATCATAAGGTTCTTGCTTCCGGTCATATGACTTGTGCATACACTAGCAAGTATCCATTTTGAGCCATTGTAAGCATAGTTCTACAAAAAATCATTGACTTGATTTAGGACCCATGGAGGGTCCTCTCATGTTAGCAACAAGGTTCTTGGGAACCCAAATAGTGTTGTCAATGTAACCATTATAGTGACCAACATATTTATCTTGCACGGCACTATAATAATCAATAAATAAAAAATGGTGAGGATTGTTAGTTCCCGCAGAGTTGCTATGAGTGGTTTCATCCCTAATGACAACACCACTCGCGCCAACATTATTCTTTGCTTGTGCGGGATTAGCCTTCTTCTTGTTCTTCTTATTTTTGTTCTTTATTTTGGCAACATAGACAAGATCTTGCTTGCCATGTTTTGGCCTTGGATCCACCACACTCTCAACACTAGGGCCCTTTCCCTTTATTCTTGCGAGCTCTTCCTTCAACAGCTCATGTTCCTCCTCAAGAGTAGTGGTGAGAGAAGCAATTTCAAGAGCATCCTCCCTCTCACCATCACCTTTCTTCTCAAGAAGCTCTTGGGCCTCTCCGAATTGGCTCATGAGAAGGTTAAAGTGACTTTTTGGTTTCTCCTTGCAAGTTAGCCATAAAGAGATCCAAAGAGGCAATTTCATATTCTATACTAAGACTAGAAAGATCATTCTTTTCATTTTGAGTCTTAGAGATGGAAGAAGAGGATACCTCGGTGGTCTTGGCCATGAAGCACTTCATGGATTAGTGGGGAAGATTCTCATTTGGGGATTCAAAGATAGATGGAGATGACGAAGCTGTAATTGCAATTGCAATTGCAATGGCGGCCTCTTCACTAGTGGTTTCTTCTTCTCCATCATCATCATCCCCGGATTCATACTCTTCTTGCGTCAGCAACACGATCCTAGAGGTAGGATTCTTGTTGGAGGAGTTCTTCTTGAAGAAAGGCTTCTTGCAAGGGAGATTTGACTTATCCTTGAGAACAAGTTTCCCTCCTTGAGTTTCTCTATTCTCGAAGGGGAACTCAGCAACAAAGTTTTACTTGTCTTGGCAACTGAAACAAGACTTCACTTTTTGATACCCTTCCTTGTCATAACTTTAGTTGGTATTTTTGTCAACATATGCCTTGGACTTGGTAGGGTTCCTCCAAAACTTTTGGCCGGCAAGAGCAATATAGTACTTAAGCACCGGATAATACTCTTTGATTTTAGAGGAGCCAACTCAACTTCCGATTCAACCTCTTCTTCATTTTCCACCACCTTGGTTACAACTTTGGCCTTCAAAGCAACGGAGGCCCCTTTGTGCATTCCAATAGCACGAGCACGAGAATCTTGAGCAAGCTTTGTTTGAACTTGAAAGGATGCCATCTCTTGCATAACCTCATTTGAAGTCATGAGATGGTAGTTGTGTCTTCCTTGAAAGATCTTCAAGTCAACGGGCTCAAATGGTATGAGGGCACTCACATGCTTACTCTTGATCCACGCATCATCAACATAAGTGTCACCAAGACCACTAAATGTGGTAGCAAGGGTCTTGAGTCTTCGATACATGTCCTCATGGCTTTCACCATCAAGCATATAGAACCCTTCGGCCTCATTGCTCAAGGAATTAAACCTATTTCTGTACATGCGTGCATTGCCCTCAAACATGGAGATAAGAGAATCCCATGTTTCTTTGGCGGTGGAGAATCAACCACTTCTCTTTTTGCCAAGTTATTTAGATCAATGGGTTTGTATCCATCTTCAATGATTCTCCATATCTCAATACAAGAAGATTTCAAGTGAGTTTTCATGAAATATTGCCATTGGCCAAACGAATGTGCATCAATTTTAGGTGGGTCACCGTTATTATTTATATGAGGGTGTGGTATAGGAGGTTTGGGAGAGTACCATACGAACCGCTTGGAACTCTTCCTTCCCACCTTTTCCATTAGAAGTTGAAGGTTTCTTAGGCAAAGAAGACTCACTTTTAGTATCTTCACCCTCTTCCTCCTCTTCTTCGTCATCCAGAATGGTGTGTTCCGAAGACTCCGATGAGGAGGAAGCCGTGTCCTTGGATTTCATGAGTTGCATTATAATTTCATGCAAATCTTGCATTTGGGTCTCCATGGAGGAGGTCAAGGAAGATTGCATTTCCTTGTGATCATCCATGGTGGTTGGAACCGTGGACACGGGGGTTTCCTCTACGATGGCCATACTAACTCTTAGGTAGTTAAATCCGAATTAAGAGATGATGCTCTGATACCAATTGAACGGGTTGTATGGGATCCTAGAGGGGGGTGAATAAGTGCTACCTCCAAATTTAATACTTTTTTTTATTTAGGCATGACACAAAGGTAAATTCTCTAGATATGCGACTATGGTGAATTTACCTATATGGCAAGGGCTACAATAGGCAAGATACAAACACAAAGTAAAGGTAAAGGATAGAAGGATCCGATGGTGGAAGCACGCTGAGACAAGGATGTAATCCCGAGTTCCTTCCTAAAGGCCTACTCCATGCCACAAAGGCCTCACCCTATTCTACGATGAACTTCACCAGAAAGGCCTAGTTCACCTTCCACTATTGGTTATCTTCGAGGCGGAAACCGGAGCCTTTACAATGAACTTGAGGCACACACACCCACAACTCGATTGGGGGCTGTCAAGAACACCAAGAGTTTGTTACAAGCAACAAGTGAGTAAAACAAGATCTAGGTTTTCCATAAGGAAACCCTAGACACAAATCTCTCAAGTGAATGAGGTGGAAATGAAGAATGTCTTGGTGAAGTTGTAGATCGAGGCCTTCTCCTTAAATCCTCCAAGAATCAACGAGTTTGGGTGGATGAGTTGGGAGAAATCTAGCTTTTGGTGAGCTTAATTAATGGTTCCTTCAATGCTGGACGAGCTAACCAGAGGTGGAAAAAGGGGAGGGGGTGATACGTGATAAACGTATCCTTAATTTCTGATGTTCCATGTTGTTTTCATGTTGTTTCCTACATGTTTTCTATACACTTAATGTCATCTTTATCGATTTTCCGGACTAACCTATTGACAAGATGCCACAGAGAAAGTTCTTTATTTTCTGTTGTTTTTAGTTTCAGAAAAGTTGTTCGGGAAATATTCTCGGAATTGGAAAATTCGAAGCCCGAAAGTCTTAGAATTCCCGAAGATACCACGGAGTCCCAAAGAGGCCCGGAGGGGGCCACACCATAGGTCGGTGCCCCCTGGCCGCGCCTGGGGGGTGGTGTGGGCCCCTCGGCGTCCACCGCCATTGCCCTTTCGCCTATTTATACCCCCTGATACGTCAACCCTAAAAATATACCACTTCATCCCGAGAAACACCCGAGGATGTCGTCATCGTCATCCCGAGATCGGGAGGGTTCTGGAGCTCTCCCCGGCACCCTGCCGGAGGGGAATTAATCATCGGACGGGTCTACACCACCATGCCCTCCTCCTAAGTGATGCGTGAGTAGTTCATCCCTGGACTACGGGTCCATAGCAGTATCTAGATGGTTGTCTTCTCCACTTTGTACCTCATGTTTAGATCTCGTGAGCTGCCCTACATGATCGAGATGATCTTTATGCGATGCTACATGTTGTGTTTGCTAGGATCTGATGAATGTTGAATGCTATGTCTTATGATTATCAATCTATCATTTTATATTCATGCGTATGTTATTTGTGATCTTGCGTGCTCTTTGTTACTACTAGATTCTCTGACCAAGTAGATGCTAGTAACTCCAAGAGGGAGTATTTATGCTCGATAGTGGGTTCATGCCTCCTTTGCATCTGTGCTCAAGTGACAGAAATGTGACGGATGGAGGATGTGTTGTTTCCATTAGGGAGAAAACAACGGTGTTTACATAGTTTACATTACACACTTTGCTTACTGCGATAATCTGTTGCTTGCAACTTAATACCCAACATTTGTTCGGATGATATTCGGAGGGTGGATTATTAGTCATAGATGCAGTTGGATGACGGTCTATGTATCTTGTTGTAATGCCTGCATGAATCACATAGTAATGTGTATGTCTTGCATATGCACTACGATGCAGCCTTCATTTCTGTCAATTGCCCAGCTGTAATTTGTTCAGCACACATGTTATTTATCTTCTATGGAGAGACACCACTAGTGAACTGTGGACCCCGATCCATTTTCTCATACTGATAATACACACTGTTTCCACTGCTTTCACATTGCTTCCACTATTTTCATATTGCTGATACTGCTTTCATATTGTTCTCATATTGTTTTCGACACCATACATTTAACCTCTTTGTTATCAGGAAAACCGGTGAGATTGACAAGCTCACTTTTTCGTTGGGGCAAAGTGAATTGTTTGTGTCGTGTAGGTTCCATGTTGCTGCTGAACCAGTAGTGCGCTCTGCCATCTCAGCCGCATCAACCTTCTGAAGTTACTCCTTCCTCCTACTGGTCGATTCAACCTTGGTTTTTTCTGAGGGAAACTTCCTGCTGCACTCTTCATACCTTCCTCTTGGGGTCTCCCAACGAACGTGTGTTCAAACGAATCAAAGCATTTTCGGGCGCCGTTGCCGGGGAGGAAGAGAATTTCTTCAAGGGGAGTCTCTCACTTCCAATCTCTTTACTTTGTTTTTGTTTTGCTTAGTTTATTTTATTTTGTCTTGTTTGCTTCTCTTTATCAAAAACACAAAAAAATTAGTTTCCTATTCTAGTTGTAGTTTTATTCCTGTTTTTAGTCTTGTTAAAATGACTACTCCTTAGAACCTCCTTTCACAGCCAACCCACCCATTGCTTTTTTCGAGCTCGATAAAAAGGAACTAAGTTGTGTGACTTTACTAGCACCAACAACAATGATTTCATTAGCACACCTATTGCTATACCTTCTCATAATTCTGATTTTTATGAGATAAAGCCTGCACTATTAAATCTTGTTATGAGAGAGCAATTTTCTTGTGTTAGCACTGATGATACTGCTGCCCATCTTAATAATTTTGTTGAACTATGTGAGATGCAAAAATATAAAGATGTAGATGGAGATATTATTAAACTGAAATTGTTTCCTTTCTCTTTGAGAGGAAGAGCTAGAGAATGGTTGCTATCTTTGCCTAGAAATAGTATTGATTCTTGGACTAAGTGTAGAGATGCTTTCATTGGAAAATATTATCCTCCTGCTAAGATTATATCTTTAACAAGTAGCATTATGAATTTTAAGCAACTTGATAATGACCATGTTGCTAAATCTTGGGAAAGAATGAAATCTTTAGTAAAGAATTGTCCCACTCATGGACTGACTACTTGGATGATCATCCAAACATTTTATGCAGGTTTGAATTTTTCTTCAAGAAATCTTCTGGATTCAGCTGCAGGAGGAACCTTTATGTCCATGACCTTGGGGGTAGCAACAAAGCTTCTTGATAATGTGATGGTAAATTATTCTGTATGGCACACTGAGAGAGCTACAACTGGTAAGAAGGTAAATACTGTTGAAGAAACATCCTCTTTGAGTGATAGACTTGATGCTATTATGTCTATGCTTGTGAATGTCCATGCTCCTATTGATCCAAATAATTTTCCTTTAGCCTCTTTGGTTGCTCAAGAAGAGCATGTTGATGTGAACTTCATTAAAAATAATAATTTCAAAACCAATGCTTATAGGAATAATTTTGGTAGCAACAATTATAGGCCATATCCTCCTAATAATAGTAGTGTCTACGGTAATTCTTACAAAAACAATAAAAGTGTACCCTCTGATCTTGAAAACATGCTCAAGAATTTTATTAGTACACAAACTGCTTTTAATAAATCTCTAGAGGAAAAGTTTGGCAAAATTGATGTTCTTGCTTCTAAAGTTGATAGTTGCTCTTGATGTTGATTTTATGAAACTAAAGGTTATGCCTCATGATGTTAAAGAAAACAAAACTTTAAATGCTATCCAAATTCGAATTGATGATAATGCTAGGATGTTAGCTGAATTGCATGCTAGATGGGAAAGAGAAGATGAAATAGCTAGAAAGAATAATATAGCTAATGTTTGCACCATTACCACCACTAGTAAAACTGAAGCTTCTCATGTTATTAAACCTTCTACTATTAATGGTAAAGTAATTGGTGTTGGAAATACTCCCTCTTTGCTATTAAAAATGCAAAACTTCCTGAAACTGCTAAAAATGCTCCTGATAATAGTGCTGAAATTTTTAGAAACATGGGAGACAATGGTCCCATTACCTTTGATAAAAATGATCTTGACTTTGATGATTGCAACATAACTAAAGTTATTAAGTTCCTACAAAATCTTGCTAGTTGTCCTAATGCTAGTACTATGAATATGACTTTCACAAAACATATTACAAATGCTCTCATGCAAATTAGAGAGGATGAATTAAGATGTGAAGCCTCTATCCCTAGGAAGCTAGATGATGTCTGGGAACCCATTATTAGAATTAAAGTGAATTATTTTGATTGCAATTCTCTATGTGATCTTGGTGCTAGTATCTCTGTTATGCCTAAGAAACTTTACGATATTCTTGATTTACCACCATTAGAACCCTGTTATTTGGATGTTCGTCTTATTGATAATGTCAGAAAGAAACTTTTGGGGAGAGTTGATGATGTTCTTATCATGGTTAATAATAATCTTGTCCCCGTTGATTTTTTTGTCTTGAATATTGAATGCAATGCTTGTTGTCCAATTTTTTTCGGAAGACCTTTTCTTAGAACTATTGGTGTTGTTATTGATATGAAAGAGGGGAATATTAAATTTCAATTCCCACTCAAGAAAGGTATGGAACACTTTCCTAGAAAGATAATTAAGTTGCCTTTTTATTCTATTATTCGAACAAAATACAATTTGGATGCTTCTTCACTTGAAAACACTTGATTCCACTTTTCTGGGCCTAGCTAAAAGGCGTTGAAGCAAAGCACTTCTTAGGAGATAACCCATGTTTTTATTTTTGCTTTGTTTTCTCTGTTTTCTTTGAGTCAAGGGGTTGTATACTTCTATAGCAACTCCTTTGTATCATTATTTTCATGTTTTAGTTGTGCCAAGTAAATTTTCTGACGAGAGTTGGAGTTGGAGTTGGTTTTGGATTTCTGCGCGGGAAACAGATTTATGCGGTCCACCGTAAAAAATTGCATAATTCACATAAAAATCAAAATGACATAAAAATTTGTGCTTATTCCTTATCTAATTCCGCAACTTTTTTGTTCCTTAAGTTTTTCGATCTGAGCAACGTAAGTGCTCCAAAAAAATTCGTCTTTACAAATTGTTCTGGTTTTGACAGATTCTGCCATGTTTCTTGCATTTGCTCTTTTACGATGTCAAGTGGATTTCTTTGCATCACGAAACATCAGTGGCTGTAGCTAACATTTAAAAGTATCAATAGCACTTGTGCCCATACAAAACCCATGGATTTTTTATTGTTGCACTAACTCTCTAAATGCGAATTACTCTTTGAGTGTGGTATGAAGGAAGTTTTCAAGGGTCAAAAGAAGCGGGTGATTTAATGTGATCAAGATGAGTGCAAGGTCAAAGCTTGGGGATGCCCCCGTGGTTTATCCAAGAAATGTTTAAGAATACTCAAGCATCTAAGCTTGGGGATTCCCAAGGCATCCGCTTCTTCATCAACAATTTATCAGGTCACTTCTAATGAAACTATATTTTTATTCGGTCACATCATATGAAGTTTACTTGGAGCGTCTGTTTGTTTTTCTTTTGTTTTCTTTTGTTTTTCTTTCTGCAATAATATAGTTGGACCCTAGCATTCTTTGTTTGGGAGAGAGACACGCTCCCCTTTTTCGTTTGAATACTCGTTATGCTAGTCTTCTTAGTTTTCTTCTAGCTGCTGCAAAAATTCCTGTTTAGCTCTTGTTTTGATTGCATCTTTTATTCAGAGTTTTTAGTTTTAGTAGTGTTATGTGAGTACTCTCATATTTTCTTGCTGTATCATTTAGAGAGTTTTTGTTAAAACATATTTTGTATGGTGCTTGTTGGGAAAAGAAACTACTGCATGTGGTAGAATTATAAACGGTGCAAGTAGAAGCTTGTATAGACTCTGGCTAGAATTTTTCGTATCATGCTAGATGTTATTTCAATTCTAAAGCCTAGTGGTTATTTAGTAGCATGATTAGTCTCAAATATCTGAGAGTGTTTAATCTGCCATTGAAAGAATCATGAGTTGTTCTTGTCATTTTGAAGCATAAATTTGTGGTGTTCTCATTTGAATGTTTTATTTGGTTGACTTGGCGCATTCTCACACCATGTTTATGACTACAAATCAGTCACTTATATCCTCTATGATCATTTATTTTTTGAACTTATGGTACCACTTATGCTTTTATTAATGATATTTATGTCTCTATGCATGATTATGGCTCTTATGCTCTCTTGATTTGTCGCTCACAGTCTTTTGCTAGCCTCCACCAGTACTGAGTATGAGCTCTACTTGTGCATCCAACTCCCAAAAACCAAAGTTTTCCAAATGTGTCCACCATACATACCTACATGTGGTATTTAACTGCCACTCCAAAGGAAATTTCTCATGTGTTACCTTTAAAACTTTCAAAATTACTCCTGTTTTGTGCTCCTGTTTTTGCTCATGAGGACGTAAATAGAGAATCTTTATCTCACTTCTTGATTGGACTTTCACACCCTGTACTAGTGGATTCATCCGCTTATCCAATTGATAGAAGAGCTGGCAGCGGGGTGCCCAGCCCCAAAGTAATACAACAAATTCTCTTCACTATTTTTGCCCCTGATTTATCAGTCAAAGCATAATCGTGTAAACAAAAGAGAAACAGGGATGACCTTCTACCCAGATGCGTCCTTCTATGGGAGCCGCTCTTGTGAAGTCTAGTTGGCTTGTGACGTACTATATTTTCTGCTTACCATTCGTTGACATAAGCATACACCTCTCTAAAAAACATTTTCAATACCACTGTTCAATAAAATAAAAAGCTCTAGCATATGAGTTGACCCCTGCTTCCCTCTGTGAAGGGTCTTTCTTTTACTTTTATGTTGAGTCTCCATCTTCTAACTTTATGCACAGTTGAGAGAGCATAGTTGCCATTCTGAGTTTAGTGTGCATTTGTCCCAGAAACATTATTAATTGATTCATGATGTGTTATTGTTTGTTCTCTAATTATTTGTTCTAGTTTTACTCATGAACTTTGAAGGTGTCCTGGCATTTATGTTTTGCCCCACTCTTAAGAACAAGAGAAATATAACTTTACCATGTTATCTCTATGCTTGAAACAAACGTATATCTTTCAGTGCATTATTATTCATGATCTTTTATTTGTGTTACTTCTCATGATGCAAGGTGATTGCTATGCTTTATTGTTAAAAATTTATTTATCATGCTTGTGGTAAAGTACTATGATCTCATCTTACATATGCGTTTACATTATTGATGATCAAGTTTATGTTGGTAGCATGTCACCTCAGAAATTATGTGTTTTCTCGTTTACCTACTCGAGGACGAGTAGGAACTAAGCTTGGGGATGTTGATGAAGGGCACGTTCCATATTAAACAAA
The DNA here is from genome assembly GCA_028641055.1 of Alopecurus myosuroides. NCBI lineage: Eukaryota > Viridiplantae > Streptophyta > Magnoliopsida > Poales > Poaceae > Alopecurus > Alopecurus myosuroides. Next base: position 278,958,047 of record CM054058.1, on the reverse strand, counting down.
AAATTCCCTATGGGAGAGATACCCGAAGGGCCAAGATCTAATCTAGGAGATGAAGTGCAACGGGGAGAAAGAGAGTCTTAAGAAAACATACCCTCGAAGACTCTACGCGTTTCGAGATCGAATCTCGTTGTTGGCGTAGTCGTACTCACACCGATCCCGAGAGCGAGAAGATTTGCACCGCAATCCGACGGTGCCTGCGTTATCGGTCACATGTACGGCTTGATGACGACATCCATTCCCTCGATCCAGAGGGGCAGCAGAAGTAGAGGATCCCTCGGAACTCTAGCAGCACGACGACGGGGTGTGGTGGAGAAAACTTCGTTCAGGGCTTCGCCAAGCGCATGAACATGAGGTGGAGCAGCGGGAGGTGGGAGGTGGAGATGACACCAAGTGTGTGAGGGAGAGGGATCTCATGCCCTCTATTTATAGGAGGAGGGGGCAGCCTAAAGGCCCCATGCGGCCAAGCATGGTGGTGCCCCCACCTCTCCCCTCATCATGTGAGTGGACTCTCCACTCACACCCACTCATCCTCCACGTAAAATCCACTCAAAAATCCCAAAGGTTTTTCTTTAATAAATAAAAAAAACATTTTTATTCTTTATTTCAGAATTTGTTAAATCTATTAACGAACATTTGCATATAGCACCTCAAATCATTTGTTAATTCTATGAACAACTATTCGATGAAAAACCCCTTGAACTATTTCAAATTTACCCGAAACGATTTCGGTGTTGTCCAAACTTCTCTCCGATATTCTGTATCCTCTCAAATGCGTCATCGAACCTTAAGTGTGTCACCCTGCGGTTCATGAATAACATAGACATGATCGAGACACCACTCCGATCAATAATCAACAGCGGGATCTAGAGATCCGTGATGACTCCTATCTATTCAACGATGACTCTCGTGATCGTGTGAACCATCAACGTCGTAACTATTCCCTTTGTCTCGCGATATTTTACTTGTCCGAGATCCGATCATTGGTATCAATCATACCTAGTTCAATCTCGTTACCGACAAGTACTCTTTTACTTGTTTCGTGATATGACATCCTTGTGACCTAGTCACGTGATTGCAAGCGGTGTCGATGTGATATCACCGAGAGGGCCCAGAGTATATCTCTCTGTCATTCGGATGGACAAATCCTGCTATTGATCCATGAGCCTCAACTAACACTTTCCGAATACCCAACAGCACCTTTATAGTCACCCTGTTACGGTGTGATGTTTGATGACATCAAAGCACCCTTTCGGTATTAGTGATTGACATGATCTCATGGTTTAAGGAATGAGGTTACTTCGTATGTACGACATAAGAACATAAAATAAATTACTTTATCGTATTGTTATACTTAGTTTGGGTTTATGTTCATCACATCATTCTCCTAATGACATGACCTTGTTATTAACAACATCCAATGTTCATGATCAGGAAACCTTGATCATTTGTTAATCAACGAGCTAGTTAAAAGAGAGGCTTTACTAGGAACGGTTGTTTGTTTATTAAACACACATGTATCAACGTTTCTGGTGAATACAATTCTAGCATGAGAAATAAACATTCATCGTAAACAAGGAATAAGATAATAACCACTTTATTATTGCCTCTCGGGTATATTCCCTTCAGTCTCCCACTTGCACTAGAGTTAATAATCTAGTGTGTAAGCACTTAACACATGGCGTTCTTCTGTTATTATCATGCTTCACATATGGTAAACTTCATCAAAAGATCTGAATTGTTCAGATCCTATCGTATTTTCATGTTCTTTGCATCTACACGCATCACTCATTCTCTAATGAGATGTCTTTGTATATATTTGGTCAACCGGTGAGACCTTAATTCCTCATCTTAAACCAATGTTACTAACATTGTGAAAATGTAGCTTCATAGTGTCAACATTCTTGGGAATTCACCAAGTTCAATAAAGAAATCCTTGACACAAAATACTCATATTATTTGTTGTCAACACAACAATATACTTAGCCTTTGTTGTAGTACCCGTCACAATACTTTAATTTTGAAACTCATTCAAATCCAGCATGGAACTTTCTTCTAGCCTATTGTGCTACCTTTCATCACATGTTTTAATTGAGATAAAATTATTTGAATAGATGAAAAGACTATTAGTGTAACATATTACAACGAATATTTTGTCATTACTATATAGGAAAACATATCCTTTAGCATTTCTAGAAAATGGCATAAGGATCTCTCCCACTGTTGTCTAATCATCATATGAATTATCCTGCTATAACATTTTATAGCACATGATTCATCTGGTTGTGTACATAGCATGGAACACATGACTTAGAAATCTCAATTTCAATGGTGTTCATCATGTGTCAAAACACTTGAATATTGCTCAATTCTTTTCCATGTGGCAAGAACTCCTTATTTTCATTTCGATATTGACTTACTTCAATATTTCATCTATGTAATTTGTCTCAACCATATCAGGCTCTTCAATCAATCTCTAATAGATTTCGATGCCCAATATCTCCTAAGCCTTTCATCAATATGAAAATCTTAACCGTGTTAATTGAAAATACATATTTTCCAATCAACCATATGTCATCTACATAAAGCATTAGAAATATGTCTCAACGCTCCAACTTAATTTCTTGTAACTCTACAAGCATCTTTACCGTTCATGATGGAATCAAACTCTTTTGATAACTTCATTAAGGCAAAGATTCCAACTTAGTTATGCTCACGTCAACCATTGAAGTGTGCATACCTTTTCAGCAACCTTTTGAATTTTAGAAAACTCTTAGACCGTGTCAAGTACACATCCTTGATCAAACTTCCTTGAGAGGAAATTTGATTTTGTTATTCAACTGCCATATCATAATATGTAACTTTTGCTAGAACTATCCGCAAAGACTAAAGCATCACTACGGAAGATCAAAATCTTGTAGTAGTCAACTCTTTGAACTTCGTCGAAAACATCTTTTTGACAAGAACAACTTTCAAAGGATGTAAAAATCCATGTCTTTGTCGAGGTATAGGCCCGTTTGCTATCGTTAGACATCATGCCTTTCGAAAATACTACCAAGTGACATATTTGATATTCATACAGGAATACAATCGCGGATATAATGACTTATAGACAATTTTGCGAAGTCAGGGACCATCATTTGCTTCCTTTATAAGTTCCAGGTCCTTTGTTGTCAAAACAACACTTTACTCTTAAACCACTAGTTGGTCTAAGAACAAAGTTTTAGGACTTTTGTGGTTCAGTTCGCAAACTCATTCGAAGTATCTACAACACATGTAGTGTCTTCTACTTGGTCAAAATAGGAAACCCCGGAACAACTTACAGTGATGCGCTACTCTTGACATGATAACAATGATTCTCTAATGTCGTTGAGTTTGTACTGTCTTCCCACTCACTTGTTTCGCAAGAACTACTTTCTCGAGAAATCAACCTTTTCTGACAAACAACATTTGTCCTTTGGTTCGGTGATAGGAGAAATACCCAACGGATTCGTTGGGATAACCTTATAAACATATACGTATCCTATTTTTGTTGTAAACATTTTACACATGCTATACATACCAAAACTTAAGAAAAAGACAATTCGGGTCACTACCCAAACCATAACTTATATGGTGTCAATTTCAACGGATCATGATGGCGCTCTTTTTAGTGTAAAATCGGTTGTCTCTAATGTATAAACTACAAAATTATAATGGCAATTTTATTAATCTTACCATGTCCAACAAGGTTTGATTTTGTCTCTTGAATACTCCAAACTAATGTGGGTTATCCGAGAAGTATAAGTTGTAGAACAATTCTGCAACTCCTCAGATGTTTTGCTAAACTTGTAACTCAAACTTTATCCTTTACGATCCAATCATAAATACTTGGTTATCTTGTTACAATGATTTTTACTTCATACTAACAATAATTTGAACCAATTAAAAAATGTTAAACTCCATTTTCTTTAAATAGATGTACTCATATATCTACTCAAATCATCGATGGAATTTTATGAAGGAAAACTTAATCCACCACACATGACTATACATAATGGACTATATACATCAATATGTACAATATCCATTAAATTAGTTGTCCATTTGGCCCATGAACGTAATTCTAGTCATCTTTTGGAAGAGGTCTCACAAGCGTCAATTTATTCAAAAATAAAATGACTCCAGAAGTCCATTAACATGGAGTTCCTTTCATGTTTTCCTTTTTGATATGAACTAAAATGGTGGTGTCACAATTTAAGTGAAATTCTTTTATGTCTTGCAACGTTTAGCATTTAGTCTTATAGATGTTTACTTTACCAACACAATTTATATTAACTCATCCATCAATTATGGAATATGGTCATAGTTTGAAGAATCTCATTTGTTCTCACAAAATACCAGAACAAAATAACAACTTATTAAGTTCTTAAAATAAATCTTGACCGTTTGGTTCGATACGACGATGAACACAATAACACTTTATTTATGTTCTTGTCATGGTCGATTTCACATCTACTACTAGTTCCTTTTAGGCCCATGTATTTTTTGTATTGTGTTGCTTTGTATGACAACTCATACCAACCAATATGGTATCAAAATACCCAAAACATATTTTGTTAACTAGTAATCCATCTATAACTTGTATATCAAGCATATAAACATGAGCTGGACTTTTCTAGTTATCTTCTTTTCTGCCATATATCATCTTGTAATTCTATTTTCAATATTCCCTTTTCTTTACAGGAGGAATCTTTCAACATCAAACAACGCTAGTCGTACTAGCACATTTTCCTTGGAGTGTTAGTCATATATTATCACCCATTGAGTCATACTTTGAGTTTGAGTTTGATTGTTCTACTAATATCACCATATTAATAGCATTCTTCCGGATTCCACTCTTAGCAATCCTTAAGCAAGGTAAACGATTTTACCCATACTTTTAATCCATCCCATCATAATTTTTTTGTGATTAAGCTACTATAGCTCAAAGGAAGGAATTTAGAGGATAATTTTTAGGGCCCAACTTCTTGGAAGATAAAACGCCTAGCGTCTTCAATTATTGCATATATTCAAATAATATAAGCATACATTGTCATGCTAAATTATAATCGGTCATGTTATCACAAATAAGTTTCTAGATATCAATATATCCTTCACTTGATTGTTTTTGAAAACAATTCTTTTCAGTTCCTAAACCACCTTGATCAACAAAACATTCTTGTGAAGATAAAGTAATATGGAAGCAATCATGACTCTGGATTCTAAATAGGAATTATTTTATCTCTACATCAATCAATCATTAATCATATGGATCTATGTAGGAAATACCGAAAAATCTACAATAGGAGTCAATTTTCAATTTCACTAATACGGTACCATACTTAAATGGTTTTACCAGATCATAACAGTTATATCTCAATTAACAATCCAAGTGTAAGGTAGTTTGTGGATGCCAATGAATACTACAATTTGTGCAAATTCACTTTGATTGGTTGTTCATGATAAAATAAGTTCAAGTTAATTCAAAATTATTACGTGAACTCCCACTCAAAAACAACATCCCTCTAGTCGTTTTAGTGATTACACAAACTAAATTCACTACACCAAAACTGATCATCAACGTGAGATGATGTAGCTGCAAAGGAGAATGTCGAGATGTTCATCATATCATCCATATGACTCATGCTTTACCTTTCGGTTACGTGTTCCGAGGCCATGTCTGTACATGCTAGGCTCGGCAAGTAGAACCATAGTATTCGTGTGTTCCGAGGCCATGTCTGTACATGCTAGACTCGTCAGCACCTGCTATATGCGAACGTTGAGTCTGTCACACCCTATCATCACGTGGTGTCTCGAAACGACGAACTTTCTTAATGGTGCATACTAAGGAAGAACACATTACTATCTTGACATTAAGTGATAGGGATCATCTTATAATGCTACTGTCGCGATCTAAGCAAAATAAGATGCATAAAAGGATTAACATCACTTGCATGGATAATGTGATATGATATGGTCTTTCTTACACTTGATCTCCATCTTGTGCATCACGGTATGATCTCCATCATTCCACCGGTGTGGCACCAAGGTCCATGACACCTCCATCTTGATTGTCCATCAAAATTACAACATATCACATGGATATGATATACAACACGCATGCCATAAATAATAAGACAACCATATGGCTCCGGCCGGTATATCAATAATTTACAAAAGAGATCATCTCATAATCAAATTTGTGACATTGAACATATCACATCACATGCCCTGCAAAAACTAGTTAGACGTCTCTAATTTATTTTTGCATATTTTACGTGGCTTAGGGATTTCGAGGATAGAACCGTTCATACCTACGAACATGAACCACAAAGTTGATAAACATATTTTTAAGAACCCTTCGTAGATTAGATCTTAACTATAGTAGGAGAAACAGACACCCGCAAGCCACTTATGCAATACAAATCTCATGTACGCGGACATGTAAGGTTAGTCTGGGCCGCTTCATCCCACTATGCCACTAAGATCATAAAATACTCAAGGAGGAAATAACATGATCATCAACGCCCACATACACCTATGTGTTCTACCCGTACAAAACATCTACGCATAGATCCGGCTCTGATACCACTGAAGGGTATGTTGCATAGAAAACCAAAAAAATTCCTACGCGAGAGATACCCGAAGGGCCAAGATCTAATCTAGGAGATGAAGTGCAACGGAGAGAAAGATAGTCTTAAAAAACATACCCTCAAAGACTCTACGCGTTACAAGATCGAATCTCGTTGTTGGCGTTGATGGAGGGATGATAACCCGGTAGGCTAATGTCAAGGGGTAATTCGTCCCAAAGGGAGCTGCGCAAGACCCGGCTTAAGGAGTTTCTAGAAGGCCCAAGAGGGTAGGCCTCGTAACCCGGATGGTGGGTTTAGATAAGGAAATTTAGGGTTTATAAGCGGTGCCCGGGTAGGACTCCGAGTACGCCTTGGATAGGAAGCCAGGGGGCGGATATTATATAAGCCGGCTCCTAGGGTTAGATTAGACGAGTTTTACTAGCTATTCGAGTATCCCCTGTAATACCAGAGTTGAGATAATACACTTAGATCAGAGACTCGGCGACTTGATTGCTGGCTGCCAGATCGTTCATCACCATGATTTCCCCTGAGCAAAACCCTCTCCCAAACACCAGAGTCGGATTGCCCCATGATAAGTTACCCCCGGTAACGCCTGCCGTGATTATCCCACGACAGTTGGTGCCCACCGTGGGGCCTGCGTCCAAAGGTGTTTACATCACGGGAGAAGCTCGGGAGAACATGAAGAACCTCTTCATCGACGAGATCTACACCAACCCCGAAGGAGAGAAGATGGTGGACGATTTTGGCTGGGGGCCAGAGTCGGATCTGCTCGAATCCGGATCTGTCGTTACAATCAGCCGGGTCAACGTCTTCGTCGGCATGGTACGTACGTCCGGTTCAATCCCTGATGATTTTGGATGTGATTCTGTGTCAGGAGAAGCAACCTGCGTTCAGTCGGATGGAGAAGAATCGGTCGGAACGGTGGATCCGATAGAAGAGCCCACCACGAAGAGGGAACAGCCGGAGGAGCCGGCATGGACCCCGCGTGGCCGGGTCATGAGAGAAGATGATACCGAGTCTATACTGCACTTGCTGGAGGACCGGTACGAGGAGGATAGCTGTGATGAGGAGGAATACGAGTCTTCACCAGGCATCGCGCGCCAGGTCACGGTCTACACGGCCCCTGCAACCAATCTCAATCAGGGAGACGTGACTACGGCCGCGGTTGGAGCGGCGCGAGCGCTGGCCCAGCAGCAAAACCCGGTTGACGGAAACCCGGTTCTGACCCGGGTCGACGGAGAATCGGCTTCGGTCACTAGCCGAGCGGCGGATAGAGAGTTGCAGGCGAATATGTTTGGGTTCATGGCGAACAGGACGCCAGGGGCGGGTCCTTCAAACCCACAACACCCGGCCCTGTTCAGCAACAATCTAATCTTGGATCCCATGGTGCTAGCTACTGTGATAACCCCGGAAAACGCCGCGGCACGCGCCAGGGATCTGGATGTAGCACGCCGTGCATTGGAGCAACAAAGGAGAGATGTGGAAGCAGAGAAGCAAGGGGTAGCCACGGACCAACGTGAGCTGGAAGCATTGGAGAACCGGCTCAGGGTTGAGACGACTAGGATGCATCAGAGATACCAAACGAGATTACCGGCAACGGGTGGAGTTCTAAACCCGTCCACGCTATTCATCACACCCCAAGATCAACCAAGTCCGGATGTGAATCAGGAGACTGTACATCAGCCCGCGACTGGTGGGGGACAGCCGGCAAACGTACAAGCCGGGTTACCCACGTTGCAGACAGGGGTTGCTGCTGGCAATACAGCGCCACCACCACCACCATCACGATTTCGTACGCCACCAGGTCACTTCAACAACCCCATGGATAATGTATATGCAGCAACGTTGGCATTGGATCGAATCCCCGTAAGAGAGTCACCCCATGCGGAGGAGACCCGGCGGGCGATAGATTTATTGCGCACGGCAGTGGCTCAGCAAGTCAATTACCCGGATAATAGGAGCGGAATGCATGGAACGCCGTATATAAGCCGGCATAATGGAAACACCGGTAATATCCAAACAAGCTCAGCACGGCGAAGGGCAGAGCAGCAGCAAATGCCGCCTCCTCCCCGTAGACCAGCAACACCTGCAGTATCAGCCGTGCAAGCTATCGTGGACAGTTCTAGAGCCAGGCGCGCAGCAGCCGGGTCTGCGGTACGAGGGCCGGTAGCGGTTGCACCCCCCGCCACACCCGTCGCCGCGTCGCATGTTTCCCGGGTAAGGCCAGTACCGGCGGTTTTAGCCGGACCCAAGTGTTTGTCGGACGCCATCAGAGCCGAGCCCTACCCGGATAAGTTCAAGGAACCGGGTAAAGTGGTGAACTATGAGCCGACCATGGATCCAGAAACCTGGTTGAGCAGTTATGAGATGGCCATGTCGATTCGCAACGCATCTGAAAATCTTCAAGCCAAGTTCATGTACTTAATGATGTCAGAAGGAGCAGCAAAGCTATGGTTCAGTAATTTACCGGAAAAATCTATCAATTCATGGAGTGAGCTGAAAATTGCGTTTGTCAAGTACTTCCATGGGACGTGCAGGAAATTATTCACAATCGATGATCTAGAACGATGCGTCCAGAAGAAGGGAGAGTCGGCGCACAGTTGGGTGCGCCGGGTGATGGAGATACTTCACTCATCCACGGATATTCAGCCAAAGGATGCGTTACAAGCTATGGCAAATACATGCAAGTATATACCTTTAGTGCAAAAGCTAACACGCATGAAATCTAGTCGGAATGCTTCAGAGGTTACTATGGGAGAGTTGATGGACGAATGCAACAAGCACGCTGCTACGGATACCACAGAGGAGGATGTCGATGACAAGAAAGCAAAAGAAAACACGAGCAATAATGGAAGAGCCGGCAATGGATCTACGCCGGGTAACCATGGAGGAAATAATGGAAACAACCAGAATAAACGCCCGTTTGAGAGGAGTTCCGAGTTTGTCGCCAGCACAGAAGCCGGGTCTTCGAGACCCAGAGCAGAAGGAAATTTTAATGGAGGAAACTTTAATGGAGGAAATTACCAGGGGCCACCGCGGCCGGGTAACCACTGGGATGTGTACAAGATGTCGTGCCCGCGACACAGCAGGAACGGTAGGCCGGCTAACCACTCATTGGAGCAGTGTGTAGATTTACAGAGATGGAAGAACGAGGAAGTAAACAAGGCCATGAGAGGTGCAGGCCGGGGAGGAGGACCAGGTCCAGGTGGAAACCCGGGCAACGGCCCACCCCCAGCAGGCAACCCAGGAGGTGGTAATCCGGGTAACAACCAAGGAGGAGCTGGAGGTTTCCAAGCTAACCCAAGCAGTTGGGACAATATCACGTGCACACCACGGGAACTTCCAACAAGGATAGGAAGATACTGAAAAAGGCAGTAAACTCGGTTTCCTCGGCTATTCCGAGATACCTGAGGTGGTCGGATCAAGAGGTGACATGGAGCAGAAGGGATCACCCGGAAAGAATAGAACACCCGGGAGTCTTAGCATTGGTGGTCGCGCCACAGGTTAATGGTTATGAGCTGAAAAAGGTCTTAATGGATGGCGGAAGCAGCATAAACATCTTATATTGGGAAACTTTCTTACGCATGGGTCTCAAGGAGTCTCAGCTACAGAAAAGTTCAACAGTTTTTCACGGGATTGTGCCGGGTCACTCGGCGTGCCCTGAGGGAAAGATTACCTTGGAGGTTGCTTTTGGAGAATCAAAGGATAATTTCCGGGTGGAGTGGCTCACGTTTGAAGTGGTAAAGTTGCGCAGCGCTTATCACGCGTTATTTGGAAGGCCGGCTTACGCCAAGTTCATGGCCAGGCCGTGTTACGTATACCTACAGCTAAAAATCCCGGGTCCAAAGCAGACCATCACCATCCATGGGAGCCGGGTTATAGCGGCTGAGTGTGACGAAGGAGACGCGGCAATGGCGGAACAAGCTTGTAGAAAGGAAGAGCTCAAGTATTATCGGTCCCAAGTAGACCCGGATGACAGAACAACGTTAAAAAGGCCGAACACGGAGGATGAGAGAGCAAAGTTCAAAGCAGCACAAGATACCAAGATGGTGGCCTTCGTCGAGGGTGATCCCTCAAAGCAATTTTCCATAGGATCTAACCTGGACAATCAGCAGGAAAAAGCGCTCGTGGAGTTTATTCGTTCAAATCAAGATGTTTTTGCTTGGATGCCTAGCGATATGCCGGGTATCCCTACCGAGTTAGCGGAGCACAGCTTGCATGTTGATCCCAAGTCTAGGCCCGTGAAGCAAGGCCTGAGGAAAATGAATGAGGAAAGAAGAAAAGCTATAGGAGAAGAAATTGCCCGGCTACTGGCAGCTGGAGGTATTTCACCCGGACTGGCTGGCAAATCCGGTTCTAGTACTGAAAAAGAGTAACGAATGGAGGATGTGCATAGATTACACGAGTCTCAACAAGCACTGCCCAAAGGATCCGTTTGCCCTTCCAAGGATTGATCAGATCATAGATGCAGTGGCTGGAAGTGACCTATTATGTTTCCTGGATGCATATTCCGGGTATCATCAGATCAAGCTCAAGAAGGAAGATTGGGAGAAAACATCGTTCATAACCCCCTTTGGGGCTTTTCGTTACAAAACCATGACTTTTGGGCTAAAGAATGCTGGTGCAACCTATCAGAGATGCATACAGAAGTGCTTTGAGGACTAGATTGGGCGCAACGTTCATGCCTATGTGGATGATGTGGTGATCAAGACCAGGAAAGCGGAAACATTCATCGATGATCTAAAGGAAACATTCAAAAATTTGAGAAGGTATCAGATGAAACTCAACCCTACGAAGTGCGTGTTTGGAGTTCCAGCAGGAAAGTTACTCGGGTTCATTGTTTCCGAGAGAGGAATCGAGGCAAACCCGGACAAAATCAAAGCTATCCAGAGTCTGAAAAAGCCGGAAAACCTAAAGCATGTTCAGAAGCTTACAGGGTGCGTAGCAGCGCTGAGCCGGTTTATATCCAGACTCGGAGAAAAGGCAATACCACTGCACCGGCTCTTGAGGAAATCTGATAAGTTTGTTTGGGACCAAGAGGCGGATGAGGCGTTCGAGGCATTAAAGAAGCAGTTATCTGAGGCACCAGTTTTAGCAGCCCCGGGTCCCAAAGATCCCATGCTACTATATATTGCGGCCGGGCCCCGGGCGGTTAGTGCAGTGGTTGTCGTTGAGCGCAAAGAGGATGGGAAGGATCACCCGGTTCAAAGGCCGGTTTATTACGTCAGCGAGGTGTTATCAGAGGCAAAGAAGCGTACCCACATTGGCAGAAGTTGGTTTTCGGGGTCTTTATGGCCAGCCGGAAATTGAAACCCTATTTTCAGGAACACCCCATAACAATGGTTATCTCTATACCAATGTCGGATATCATCAGAAACTCGGACGCAACAGGTAGAATAGCCAAGTGGGCCATCGAGATGGGAGATTATCACATCAACTACGAGCCCAGGTCAGCAATCAAGTCTCAAGCTTTAGTTGATTTCATTAATGATTGGACTCACACTAGCATGCCCACAATGACACCAAGTTCCGAGTCTTGGGTAATTCACTTTGATGGTTCCAAGCAATACGGGGGATCAGGAGCTGGAGTGGTACTTACATCACCTAAAGGAGATAAATTGAGCTACGTGTTGCAAATTCACTTCGATTGCTCCAACAACGTGGCCGAGTATGAGGAATTATTGCACGGTTTGAGAATAGCCAAGGAGATGAACATCAGGCGGATACGATGCTATGGAGATTCGGATCTTGTGGTACAGCAGGTCTCAGGAACCTGGGATAGGAAGGATGCAACTATGGCAGCATATCGCAGGGAGGTGGACAGGGTTGCCGGGTGTTTTTCCGGGTATGAGGTGGAGCATATCGATAGGCGAAAGAACGAGGCAGCAGATGCACTCGCAAGACTCGGCTCGCACAGAGAGCCGGTTCCACCCAATGTTTTCCTGGACGAGCTATGGCGGCCATCAGTTAAAATCGAGTCTGAGGAAGAGGTGGCTAACCAAGACCCGGATTTGGAGCTCGTGGCCACAATACGTGTTGTCCCCGAGTGGACAGAGCCGTTTCTGGCTTACCTATCACGGGGCAAGTTACCACAACAGGAAGTTTTGGCAAGGCAAGTTCTGAGGCGAGCAAAGGGCTATTCTATCATCAATGGCGAGTTATACAAAAGGAGTGTTGCAGGAGTATTTTTGCGTTGTGTAGCACCAGAAGAAGGCTGGCAGATCCTGAAAGAGATCCATGAAGGCGACTGTGGACATCACGCATCCACAAGATCCCTTGTGGCCAAAGCATATCGGCACGGTTTCTTCTGGCTCACAGCATTAGCAGACGCGGAACGCTTGGTGGCAAGGTGCGATGGATGTCAAAGGTACGCTCGCCAAATCCATGTGCCGGCTATGGAGTTGCAAACAATTCCTTTAACCTGGCCGTTCGCTGTTTGGGGTGTCGGTTATATACTGAATAGGTGTATATCAGATGGTAGTCAAAAGTGCCGGATTACCACGGTGCCCCAACTGGTAGTGGGCTATGGTCCATTGGGCGGCCCAGTAAGCTGACGCGCAGAAGCCGGATTCTAGAAGGACCCGGATCACGGCCCACGTGATCTGGCTTGGAGGAGAAGACGGATTCCTTACTTTCCAAGTTACTAGCTATCGTAGTCTTCTAGGTTTCCTATTCTGTATGCCCTAATCCGGCTATTGTATAAAGCCGGACGGGAGATGAGATAACAAGAGACACGAAGCCATAGGCCAACTCGTCGAGAAGTTGATCCTCCGCGAGTAGCTAAACCTAACCTCACATTGTAATTGTTTGCACAGGCTTTAGCCCTGATTAGTGAGATTGCAGGAGTAGGAACTCCATATTATTACGACGTACCGAACCTGGGTAAATCCTGTGTCTTTGTCACCAACGCGATCCCGTTTCCCCACGTCTCTACCCGTAGTCTCATGGCACCCCCGTCTATGAAAACTACTACGATGTCTCGACAGTTGGCACCCACCGTGGGGCAAACGACGTCAGGCGTTAAGTTCCGATCTGGGATACTCGGCGGAATCGGCAGTTCCATAACTGTCGGAAGCCTGGAGTTCGACAACGACGTCGGACGCTTCCTCGACAATGGATCCTACATACCGGCGCAAAGTCATTTGGTAAGTGCCTGCGTGTTACCGATTGGATCCGCTAATATTTTTATCGGACTAACTGCAGAGGCCATGGGGTTTTGCGGTGGAAACAAATTTATCCCACCCGCCCTGTACCCAGTCGAAGATGACTACGATCCCGGATTTTGCTGAGATCGCCGACATAAAAGTGATACACACTTTATCGGTATGGTGCAATCCGAAGTCGCCGAGAACACGGATGACGGAAATCCCGTGCAGGAGGCAGAAAGCAACACACCCACTACAGAGGTGGACGATCCAGCTTTCGCCGAAAACACGGATGAAAGTAATCCCGTGCAAGAGGCAGAAAATAGCAAACCCACTACAGAGGTGGAAGATCCGACACCCGCCAATCCAGCGATGAACTCGGAAGCTGACTCTGTGCTAGCCGCCATTGAGGCGAGATTAGAGTCAGAAACCGGATCAGATGATTTTGATTCCGAAGACGAAGACGTGGACGCCGTCGAAAGAAAAGTTAAATCTTTTCAAGAGGGATTCCATGAAGTACTAATGGCGAAACCGGCTGAAACCACGGACGCCGGCAGTCAGGAAAGCCCTAAAACCCCTCCGCCAGAGGAAGAGAGAGAAGATGGAGAAACCTCTCCGATATTTCCCAACGTCAAGGAATTGACAGAGGATGAACCTGTTAAAAAACCTCCCTCTTCCAAGAAAAATAACAAGGCCGCTAAAAAACTCCAATACAAACTCCGGAAGAAGAAATTGGCTGATCCAGCTGATGAAAGCCCGGAAGTAGGAGATGCAAGCGGAACAAAACCTGCGGAGAAGAAAACAAAAGAAATCCTTGTTCCGCCAATGACAGAGCAAGAAGAACAGGAATTGTTACAAACGCCAGTGGGATTACATGAACCCCCTGAAGTGCTAGAAGCCAGGAGACAAGCTCTCCAAAGGCAACAGCAACATCTATTCAGAACTCGTGAACACCTCCAAAAAACCCAGGATGACATCAAGCTCATGAATGTAGAAATCGAGGAATACGAGAGAAAGAATAGATCTGGCATTAAACCTACAAGGTTACCCGGAATCGTAAGACCGAAAGTACTGCCGCCAAAAGAAAGGTTTCACAACCCATCTTGGCAAATGCAGGTAAACGGCAAAGATGCCAGAGGCGAACCAATATACAAAACCGCAGCAGAAAATGCGGAAGCAGCGTTTCCATCCTCAACAATGACTTGTACTCCAATGGTGAAAAACTCCAAGGGGTGTATGCTTTCCTAGGAAAAGCATTGCAACAACAACAGCGAGCCCAAGAGCGATCAGGGAAGTTACACGATAACTCCGCCCTATGCAAAACAACTACTTGCGCCGCTGGAGCACCTGGACCGGAAGAACCTGGAGATTCAGGTAATTCAAAGGGTAAGAAAGCGGATCCGAGAAAAGACAAGAAAAATCCCGACAATAGGGATGAAGCGTCTAGAACAGGATCTCATCTACCGAAAGGTGGAAGCAAACCCCATGATCGGGAAGAAAAATACCGGAAAGATGGCAAAGCAATGCCACCTCCGAGACACCCTGTTGAAAAAGCCGGAAGACATGATGTACCTCACAGACGTGAGAGATCTCGGACACCCCCTAAGGATAAAGAAAGGCATAGGAGTAGAACTCCGTCTCATCCAAAAGGGCGTGATCTTGAAAGAAATAGAAATGATCCCGGAAAAGCGCGTACGCGCAACAATGGAAAAGAAAGGAGTAGATCCCCTTCTGTCCATTCAGCCCGCAGGTATTCCGCACACATGGATAGAGCGGAAAAGGATGATCTATACTCTGGACCTAAGTGTTTCACTGATAGGATCCGAAGGACAACCCTGCATTCTGGCTTCGCCAAGGTCGGTCCAACGTACCAGAAATATACCGGCAGTACAAACCCGGATACCTGGCTCTCAGACTATCATACAGCTGTCCAGATAAACAATGGGACAGACCTAGAAGCTGTAAAGTTTCTTCCCCTAATGTTGCTGGATGGAGCTAGAGATTGGATCAATGGATTGCCATCAAGAACTGTCGACAGCTGGGATGATATGGCTCGAGTATTCACTCAGCATTTCCGGGGAACGTACAAGCGCCCGAACAGCATCAACCAGCTGAACCGTTGCACCCAATTCGAGGATGAACCATACGTGGATTTCATCTCCAGATGGACTGCAATGAAGAATAGTTGTTCTGGAGTAACTAACATACAAGCAATGCATGCTTTCGTCAATGGCCTAAAACCCGGATTAGTACCGTTCATGGTTGGTTCCAAACAGCACAAAGATCTCGGATCTATGCTTACAACCACCAATGAGCATGCTGTAGCCGAAGACGATATCAGAGGAAGAGGTGGCAATATCGACACACTGATACTAGCCAAGAAAAACCCTCGCTCTGAGAAAAAAGGAACTTCAGACGCAACACCAAAACCCAAAGAAGTTAATATAGCCTTTGGAAGTGAAAAAGGGAGCAGATGGAAAGGATGCAGTTCAGAACCAATCAACTACACTAAAGAAGAGTGGGATAAGATTAAGTCGGAACCCTGCGTCCACCATTCGCAATTTGGGAAACCCACCCATACGAACGCACAATGCTGGCTGAATAAGCACATGAAAGGCAGTGCAGGATCCGTGTTGGGGGAAAGATAACCTGGTACCCCTAAGGACGAAGAAAATATGACCAGCCAGAAGCGAGACCCGGCCAGGAGGCAAAGCCTGGTCTGGGGGTAACTCAGCTTTGGAAGATGCTATAGAAGGAAGATTCTGGAAGACCCGGAAACCTTGTACAAGTTGGAGACTCAAGACTTGGAGGTCACGCAGTGGACCTAGGTTAGGACTCTTAATATGGTATGACCCAGTTTTTACCTTGTACGACCAGGAGACCAGCCGCCCATATAAGCAGGCTCCTAGGTCATAGAGAGAGAGAGAGAGATTTCGGGTAGAAACCCTAAATTCCAGGTCTCGGCGAGAGTCAGCACGAGCCAAATTCCAGGTCTCGGCGAGAGTCAGCACGAGCCAAATTCCAGGTCTCGGCGAGAGTCGGCCAAATTCCAGGTCTCGGCGAGAGTCAGCACGAGCCAAATTCCAGGTCTCGGCGAGAGTCAGCACGAGCCAAATTCCAGGTCTCGGCGAGAGTCGGCCAAATTCCAGGTCTCGGCGAGAGTCAGCCAAATTCCAGGTCTCGGCGAGAGTCAGCACGAGCCAAATTCCAGGTCTCGGCGAGAGTCGGCCAAATTCCAGGTCTCGGCGAGAGTCAGCCCGAGCTAAATTCCAGGTCTCGGCGACATTGCAGTCCGAGCCTCTAGATCGATTGCTAATAAGATCCCAGCTGGAAGTAAGTTATTATCTCCCATGGAGAGGTCGAACCAGGATAATCCTTGTGTACAAGACAAAGAGATCTAAGAACCCTAGCAATATCGCCTGATATCGAGCATCTAGTGTAATCCCAGAGTTGAGTTATTATATCAAGATCGGAGACTCGGTGACTTTGATTGCCGGCTACCAGATCGAGTTGCATCATGTTTTCCTCTGAGCTAAACCCTCTCCCAAACGCCTGTGTCGTCTTGCCCCAAGATCAGTTACCCCCGGTAACGTCTGCCGTGATTATCCCACGACAGTTGGAGCCCACCGTGGGGCCTACGTCCAGAGGTGTTTACATCACGGGAGAAGCTCGGAAAAACATGGAGAATCTTGTCGTGGGCGAGATCTACATCAACCCCGAAGGAGAGAAGGTGGTGGACGATTTTGGCTGGGGGCCAGAGTCGGATCTGCTCGAATCCGGATCTGTCATCACAATCGGCCGGGTCAACATCCTCATCGGCATGGTACGTACGTCCGGTTCAATCCCCGATGATTTTGAGTATGATTCTATATCAGCTTAGCCCAAGAGTGCTGCGCAACTTCGGTTAGCATGGCCCGGAGCGCTTCGCAAAAATTTATATCAGCTTAGCCCAAGAGTGCTGCGCAACTTCGGTTAGCATGGCCCGGAGCGCTTCGCAAAAATTTATATCATCTTAGCCCAAGAGTGCTGCGCAACTTCGGTTAGCATGGCCCGGAGCGCTTCGCAAAAATTTATATCAGCTTAGCCCAAGAGTGCTACGCAACTTCGGTTAGCATGGCCCGGAGCGCTTCGCAAAAATTTATATCAGCTTAGCCCAAGAGTCCTGCGCAACTTCGGTTAGCATGGCCCGGAGCGCTTCGCAAAAATTTATATCAACTTAGCCCAAGAGTGCTGCGCAACTTCGGTTAGCATGGCTCAGAGCGCTTCGCAAAAATTTATATCAGCTTAGCCCAAGAGTGCTGCGCAACTTCGGTTAGCATGGCCCGGAGCGCTTCGCAAAAATTTATATTAGCTTGGCCCGAGAGTGCTTCGCAATATTGTAAAATATTCTATTAATATTAGCTTAGCCCAAGAGTGCTGCGCAACTTCGGTTAGCATGGCCCGGAGCGCTTCGCAAAAATTTATATTAGCTTGGCCCGAGAGTGCTTCGCAATATTGAGAAATATCCTATTAGTATAAGCTTAGTCCAAGAGTGCTTCACAACTTCGGTTAGTGTTGCCCAAAGAGTTCTTGGCAACAGTATGTGGATCAATGTGATAATGTTGCACAATTAAGCCTTTACTTTATAAACATTGATCCGGGTCTTGGGGGCTCTTACTTGAATAGTTTGTAGCTGCAATCCTAAGACCTGGATTTTATGCCGCCAGTATAATCCTTGCCTATCTTGCTTAAGCTCGATGTGACTCGCACTTATATGGCCTGTTTGCTCTCCTGTAATCTCAATCAGTTATGATGCCCATGGGGACTTAACTGACCCTGTTTTTCAGAGTGAGTTCAGCAGTGATAATCCATGCGAAAGCCGGCTTACAGTTAAAGGTTTGCAAAAGAGTCATCTAAACCATCGACATATTGAGAGGACCCACCTCGGTAACGTGGAGGCATAAGAACCCAGGAAGAAACATGATTTATGAGTTGTTATTGAGATAAACCTGGAGGCGTATGAACCCAGGAAGAATAACCGGGTTTTATCCTTTTATATATTATTTGTCTTATTTCGGGAGTTTAACCTGGATGATCGAGCTTGCTGCTTCACCTGAAACATGACGCCTAAAATCAAGATCATGAAGGAGAACAAGACCAGCTCGAATCCAGCTTAAACTTGGGGGCTACTGTTGGGGGAAAGATAACCTGGTACCCCTAAGGACGAAGAAAATATGACCAGCCAGAAGCGAGACCCGGCCAGGAGGCAAAGCCTGGTCTGGGGGTAACTCAGCTTTGGAAGATGCTATAGAAGGAAGATTCTGGAAGACCCGGAAACCTTGTACAAGTTGGAGACTCAAGACTTGGAGGTCACGCAGTGGACCTAGGTTAGGACTCTTAATATGGTATGACCCAGTTTTTACCTTGTACGACCAGGAGACCAGCCGCCCATATAAGCAGGCTCCTAGGTCATAGAGAGAGAGAGATTTCGGGTAGAAACCCTAAATTCCAGGTCTCGGCGAGAGTCAGCACGAGCCAAATTCCAGGTCTCGGCGAGAGTCAGCACGAGCCAAATTCCAGGTCTCGGCGAGAGTCGGCCAAATTCCAGGTCTCGGCGAGAGTCAGCACGAGCCAAATTCCAGGTCTCGGCGAGAGTCAGCACGAGCCAAATTCCAGGTCTCGGCGAGAGTCGGCCAAATTCCAGGTCTCGGCGAGAGTCAGCCAAATTCCAGGTCTCGGCGAGAGTCAGCACGAGCCAAATTCCAGGTCTCGGCGAGAGTCAGCACGAGCCAAATTCCAGGTCTCGGCGAGAGTCGGCCAAATTCCAGGTCTCGGCGAGAGTCAGCCCGAGCTAAATTCCAGGTCTCGGCGACATTGCAGTCCGAGCCTCTAGATCGATTGCTAATAAGATCCCAGCTGGAAGTAAGTTATTATCTCCCATGGAGAGGTCGAACCAGGATAATCCTTGTGTACAAGACAAAGAGATCTAAGAACCCTAGCAATATCGCCTGATATCGAGCATCTAGTGTAATCCCAGAGTTGAGTTATTATATCAAGATCGGAGACTCGGTGACTTTGATTGCCGGCTACCAGATCGAGTTGCATCATGTTTTCCTCTGAGCTAAACCCTCTCCCAAACGCCTATGTCGTCTTGCCCCAAGATCAGTTACCCCCGGTAACGTCTGCCGTGATTATCCCACGACAATCCGGAAACAAGGGGAAGAGTTCCAAAAGGAAATTCTCCAAGCAAAAGCCAGAAGCTGATAAAGAAGACAGTGAATCGGACACTGACGAAAAAATCCAGGAACAACAGCGGAAAGGCGAACCCAAGTTTCCGAGAGTTGATGGAGAATGCGCCCTAACTTTCCTAGCAACTCCATCAGCAAAGGTGGCGAAAAGAACACTTCGAGAAATAAACGCGGTTGTTCCGGCAACCCCGAAATTGTTGAAATATTCGAACACACCAATAACCTGGGATCAGTCTGATCATCCCGGAAATATTCCTGAACCCGACACACAAGCTCTTATTGTAAGCCCTATTGTCCAAAATACTAGGCTAAAAAGAGTGCTGATGGACGGAGGATCCAGCATCAACATTATGTACCTGGATACGTTGAGACATCCGAAGATCTCCGAGACCCAGCTCAATCACAGCAACATACGCTTCCATGGCATTGTTCCCGGCAGGCAAGCACAATCCGTAGGAGAAATTTCCCTAGATGTCACCTTCGGAGAAAAAGATCACTTCCGTCAGGAAAAAGTATCCTTCGAGGTGGTGCCGTTCGAAAGCGTGTATCACGCGATACTCGGACGTCCAGCTTTCGCCAAATTTATGGCAAGATCATGTTATATCTATAACAAGCTGAAGATGCCAGGGACAAAAGGAGGGGTAATCACCATAACTGGAGACTTCAAGCTGGCGAACAAGCTGGAAAAAGAAAACGCCCTTTGTGCTGAG
Organism: Alopecurus myosuroides; assembly: GCA_028641055.1. Classification (NCBI taxonomy): domain Eukaryota; kingdom Viridiplantae; phylum Streptophyta; class Magnoliopsida; order Poales; family Poaceae; genus Alopecurus; species Alopecurus myosuroides. The sequence continues at coordinate 278,937,354 of CM054058.1, read as the reverse complement.
AAAATCATAGCAAAGGAAGAGCTGAAGGAGCTGGCTAAGGAGGTATCGCCGACAGAAATGCCGGCAGGAAAAGAAACTCGGAAGCCAGCAGATAGCTTCAAGGCATCTGAGAATACAAGACAGGTAATCCTAGATCCTAAAGATCCAACAAAATTTGTCGTAGTAGGAACTGGGATGACCGACAAATAGGAAGGCGAGCTCATCAAGTTCCTCCGTGAGAACTGGGATATTTTCGCCTGGTGTCCAGCTGACATGCCAGGCGTACCCAGGGAATTTGCTGAGCATCAACTCAAGGTGATTCCAGGCTCCAAACCCGTCAAACAAGGTCTCCGTCGATTCGACGGAAGAAGAGGGAAGGCTATTGGCAAGGAAATTATCCTGCTTTTAGCAGCAGATTTCATTCAGGAAGTAATCCACACTGATTGGTCTGCAAACCCGGTATTAGTACCGAAGGAAGACACTACTGCTCTTAGAATGTGTATAGATTACACCGGCTTGAACAAGTTGTGTCCGAAAGACAGGTTCGCGTTACCGCGAATCGACCAAATAATAGATGCCACTGCAGGCTGTGAGCTTTTATGCTTTTTGGATGCTTATTCCGGGTATCACCAAATACGCATGAAAAAGGAAGATCAAATTAAGACTTCTTTCATAACCCCGTACGGGACGTATTATTATGTCACCATGCCATTTGGCCTGAAGAACGCAGGCGCAACTTACCAGCGTTGCATGCGACGTTGTTTGCATAGTCAGATTGGCAAAAACGTCCACGTTTACATGGACGATATTGCTGTCGTAACCAAGGAAAAAGACACACTCCTTGAGGATTTGCGAGAAACCTTCGAAAACTTGCGCACTTACAAGATGAAGTTAAATCCATCAAAGTGCGTATTCGGGGTTCCGTCAGGAAAACTTCTGGGTTTCATCGTTTCCCATAGAGGAATAGAAGTTAACCCGGAAAAGATCAAAGCCATCTTGAACATCTCCAAACCTACGTGTGTGAAAGATGTCCAAAGATTGACGGGTTCCGCAGCTGCCGTCAGCAGATTTATTAGTCGGCTGGGGGATAAAGCCTTACCACTCTACAAGTTGCTGAAAAAATCCGACAAATTCGAGTGGACAGAAGAGGCCGACGCAGCGCTAACCCAGTTAAAGGAAACTTTGATGAAAGCTCCGATTTTGGCATCCCCAAAAGACGAAGAACCTATGTTATTGTACCTCACGGCTACAAACAGGGTTATTAGCGCAGTAATTGTTGTGGAACGGAAGAAAGACGAACAAAGTATACCAGACCAGCATCCGGTATATTACATAAGCGAAGTTTTCTCCGAGTCCAAGCAAAGGTACCCACACTACCAAAAACTGGCATATGGCGTATTTTTCGCATCTAGAAAGTTACGTCATTACTTCCAAGGACATTCCATAACAGTGGTATGTAAAGCACCACTAGGGGATATAATAAACAATGCGGAGGCAACTGGCCGAGTAGCCAAATGGGGTATCGATCTAGCAACCTTCGACATTAAGTATCAGCAAAGGACGGCAATAAAATCCCAGGTTCTGGCAGATTTTGTCGCCGAATGGACGGAAGCAATGGAGAAAACACCAATGCCGGAGTCCGAGTACTGGATCATGCATTTTGACGGATCCAAGATGAAGGAGGGCGCCGGAGCTGGTGTAGTCTTAAAATCCCCTAAAGGAGATACAATGGAGTACGTATTACAAATACACTTCAACGCCAGTAACAACGTGGCAGAATACGAGGCATTGCTTCATGGCTTGCACATTGCAAAAGAAATAGGGGTCAAACGCATCTTATGCTACGGCGACTCGGATTTGGTACAGCATCAGCTCAACCAAACCTGGGATGCAAAGAGCCCTATAATGGCCGAATATCGGAGAACGGTGGACGAGTTCGCCATCTGTTTCTTCGGATTCGAAGTACTCCACGTTAAAAGGGAGGAGAATTGGAGCGCGGATGCGTTAGCCCGCATGGGGTCAGAAAGAGTAAAAATCCTACGACCAGGTGTGTTTGTCCAGCATTTGTACGAGCCATCCATAAAAGGTGGAGATATCGATTACCCTCTGGCTTCCGAGTCAATTGAAGTTATGCTCGTTAACCCGGAGTGGACAATTCCATATTTAAACTTCTTAGTCAACCAGAAGTACCCGGAAGGAGCAGACGAAGTCTTGCAGAGGCAAATTCAGCGTCGATGCAAAGGATACACGGTAACTGATAATTGCCTGTATAAACGCAGTACTTCCGCAATTTTTCTGCGGTGTATTTCACTAGAAGAAGGACGAGAAATCCTGCAAGAAATCCATGCCGGAGATTGCGGACACCATGCTCAATCAAAAAGCATAGTTAAAAAAGAATTCTGTGCCGGGTTTTTCTGGCTAACAGCCAAGACAGATGCTGAGCACATAGTTAACACATGTGAAGGGTGTCAATATTACGCCAAGCAGACTAATATGCCGGCCCAAGCACTCAAAACTATCCCAATTACATGGCCGTTTGCGGTCTGGGGGCTAGATATGATGGGAACGTTCAAAACTGCGCGAGGCGGACTTACACATCTACTTGTAGCTGTGGATAAGTATACCAAATGGATGGAGGCTAAACCCATCAAAAAGCTTGATGGTGTAACTGACAGAAATTTCATCATTGACATAGTCATGAGATATGGCTTTCCACACAGCATAATAACCAACAACGGGACAAATTTCTCCATTGGAGAGTTGGCAAAATATTGCCGACAAACGGGAATTCGCCTAGATCTCGCATCAGTGGCACACCCGCAATCCAATGGACAGGTTGAGAGAATGAATAGCTCAATCCTGCAAGGAATACGCCCAAGACTCGAATCTCCTCTTCATAGAGCAGCTGGAGCATGGGTAGAGGAGCTACCTTCCGTGCTTTTGAGCATTCGAACGACGCCAAACAGGTCAACTGGGCAAACCCCGTTTTTCCTAGTTTACGGTGCGGAAGCTATTCTTCCAACGGACATGATCCATGATAGCCCAAGAGTGCGGGATTTCGATGACTCGGATGCCGAAGAAGCACGACAGGATGCCGTCGATCTCTTAGAAGAAGAACGAGATCTTGTGCTTCAAAGATCCGCCATTTACCAGCAAGGTTTACGATGTTATCATAGTCGGAAAATCAGGCATCGTTCTTTTAAAGAAGGTGACTTAGTGCTGAGATTGGTGTAGCAAAGAAAGCACAAATTGGCCCCAGTGTGGGAAGGATCATTTGTAATCAGCAAAGCTATGAAAAATGGGTCATATTATCTTGTAGATATTCGGGACACGGAAGATGATCCTGAGAAGCCGAATCGCAAAAGAAAGAGAAAGATAGATGATGAACTAGGAGGGACAAAGAGGCCTTGGAGCATCCAGCAGTTACGCCCCTTCTATACTTAGTTCAATTTCTATGTAAACATCTTTGAGATCATGAAATAAAGTTGTCGGAATTTTGAGATCCATGTTTTTACAAGTTCATTATAGTACAAAGCATGATTCCACCTTATCTATTTCCCAATGATCTTACAAAATACTTAATGTTAACCCGAATTGTGCCTGCGTGCTCGGTGTTTAAAAACTGAATGATTTTCAGCCTGCTAACGGCTAAAGGAAACTCGGATTGTGCCTGCGTGCCCAAGTTTCCAAAAATTCCTTACTTTTCTCTAAGTATTATCTGATTGTTTACGTGTTGGGTCACTGCAGCTACTTAGTAAAAATGCCTTTAGTATGATCCATGTTTCCGAGTTTAAACTGATCGGTTATACCTAGTTACTCGGCATGATGATTCATAATACTATCAAGCCATTTCAAACACTAAGGACAGTTAAAACATATAAACCAGAGAACTTAGAAGGCAAAGGAATATTAAAACCCGGAAACCTTGCAAAGAATTTCATAATTAAAACTGCAAAAGGCGGAGTTCTTGTTTATACAAAAGGAATAGAAGCATTACAATATGAATTACATTGTAAAAGTGCAGTAATGCTCCTATTATCTACTTTCATCATCCAGGTTAAAGCAGCCCTTCAAGCGTCCGAGTCTTCTTCGATGTTGTCATTCTCGGGGGCTTCCGGGATCTCCTCTTCTGGATAAGCGATGGAGATGTTCACCATGGAGGCGATCTTGGTGGCGTGGCCTTTGATTTCATCAAAGATGGTGGATCGCTGAGTTTCCGTGTATCCTTGGGGGATACCGGACGCCACGCGCCAAGACTTTGCACTAGGATAGTGCATACGCATAAGGTCGAGTGCCATGCGTGCACCACCCCGTGCAGCGGAGCGTAGGATGGATTCCCTGGACTCCGCCACCTCCAAGATGGCACCCGGAAGTTTTTCAACTTCCGAGAACTCCCCAGTCCTTGTGGGAAGGAGCTTGTTGACCAGCTGCATGCCAGCAGCTCTGATCGCAGTCCACGTCTTCCCAAAGGCTCGGATTCTGTCAATCCGAGTGATATCTGGGTTACCTCCTGTTTTTTCAGACAAAACAACCAAAAAGGTTAAGTGAAAAAGCAGAGAAAGAAAGCAAGACATGGACAAATGGTAAATGAAGTAAAACTTACCGATGATCTGGTCGATTTCGGAGCCTTCCTCCAGGCGCAGATTTAGGGCATTTTCCAAGTCCTGAATGGTGGACTTGTCCTTTTTCTCCTGTTCGGAAGCCTTGGAATGAGCAATTCCAAGGGCCAGATTGCTGGCTTCCAGATCCTTTTGGGCCTTCATAAGTTGCTTATGAAGGTCCAGGTTTTCCTCACGGAGACTGGCAGCGTTTCCGGCATCTTCAGCTATTTGCTGGGCCTTAGCCAAAGCAGCTGGAAAGCAAGGAAAATTCCGAGTTTAGAAAAATCCCGGAAAAGTGCTTAGACAAAAAGCTGAATAAAAAACTTCAGAGGGAAAAAGTTTACCTGTTGTTTCCTTCAGCTGCAGCTGAGACGATGCCAGCTCCGTCTCTTTCACCTCAAGAATAGAAAGAAGATTTCTAACTTCCTTGTTCTTGACGGAAAGTTTATTGAAAACTTCCATGTTAATGGTTTCGGCGGTTTGCTGGAACACGACAAGGAAAAGAGTAATTAAAAAGCATCAAGGCAAAAAGTATACATTTTTCTTAACGCTTGGGGGCTAGAGTTAAATACCTGGCTCATTCGCTGCAACCCCGCCAAGTTTTCATTGAACTCTTTTGCGTATTCCGCAAAAAGAATTCCGGCCGCGCTTAGGCCGTCGTTGAGGTTCTTGAAGTCCTTGTCGAAGGTGGTAATCTCCTCGTCGATTGTCCGAGAAGAATTTCCCACCTCTGGAACCGCCCTTTCCCTCGTGTCCGTGTCCGACACAACGGGCTGGCTGGGCTCCAACGACTTGGTGGTGGGGGTTGTTGCATGCTCTTCCGCCATTGTGGACGGTGTGTCCGGTGCGATGACGGGGGAAGGATGAGGGCCTCTGTTGGTCACAGCCTTATGCCTCTTCAGCTTCTTTGGCTTTTTAAGGTAGAAGGAGGCAGGCTAAAGGCAAAAAACAAAAACCCGGAAAGGTTAAAACTCCGAAGACGAAAGAAAACTTCGACAAAAGAAATAAACCCGGACGTTCTAACCTGGAGGTGACGACGGGAATCCCGTCAAGATCGATGATTTCCTCAGAGGAGGAAATCTTCTTGCGCTTGCGCTCGCCTGTGAAGGCGGCGTGCAAAGCCTCCAGATCAGCTTCGGAGGCAAGCTCCGAGTCAGGAAGCTCAACAATCTGTCGAAAAGAAAAAGCAGAGTTAGAAGCAAAAAATCCGAGAAAGCATAGCAAAATTCTACCCAAATGACGGAAAAATACCTTGGGAGCCGGATTGTCGGCCGTATACATAGGCCGACTCGCTTCATATTGATCGCGTGATGCGACCAACTGGTTCATGCGCCGCCACAGATCCTTCGCGGTCCAGTCTTTGCTGGTTGTCCGCATTTTGTCGTTGGCGCCCGTGTACTCGCAGAGGAGACGGACGCCATGATTGGCTAATGGCTGGATCCGCCTTTCCAACCAGCAAAGGACCGTGTCCATGCCGGTTAGAGGCGGATCCAAGGAGGTGAGCTTGGCGATGCGCCGCTTGATCCTTAGTAGATCAGGCGGCAGAACTTGGACGGCTTCTGTTCCCCAATTCTCTTGGGGAACAGCAGCGGTGTTGGTGAAAGGTGGAACCCCGATGGCCTTTGTCGGAAAAGGAACATCGGGATGATAGAAGAAGGAACCCGTCCAGAATTTGACGGATTCCGAGGTTCTGATCTTGGGGAACCATTCCTCCCTAAATCTCCTAAGAGTGAAGGAGATGGTCCCGCAAGTCGGGAGTGCGCCCTCCGAAGAGTTCCGCTTAACCCCGAAACAGTACAACCAGAAGTCTAACCTAGGTTCTATGCCTAGGAAACCCTCAAAGAGGGCCTGAAACCCGGCCATATAGAGAATGGAATTGGGTGGCAGGTTATGGGGCTGGATGTTGTAATGGGAGAGAATTTGGAGGAAGAAGGCGGAAGGTGGCAATCCCATACCTCTTAGGAGATGGGAGGAGAGAAGAACCCGCTCGCCGTCGTTTGGCAGGGGTTCGTTCTCGTCCTCACGGAGCCGCCATTTCCCTTTGAGTACCAACCCCTCCTTTTCCATGTTTGGAAGGAGGTATGGGGGAATGCTGCAGGCAACCCAGTTGCCGGCAGTTTCCACCTCTTCATCCGCTCCGGCAGCGGCGGACGCGGCGGCCTCCGTAGCGGCGAGCTCGTCGCCGAGAAGCGTGATTTTCTCCTCCGCCGTTTGGGGAGCAAACGGCAAAGAGGGCGCGGCGCTTGAGCTCGCAAGATCCACGGTGGCGGAAGGATTCCCTCCGCCCACCGCGGAATCCGCCGTCTTCACTAGTTCGCCGCCGGCGCGCGTCGGGGAGTCCAACCGTGGATCCATCTGGTTGATGATGTCTTCGATGTCATGCGCGACGGTGTGTGCGGGCGAAGGCGGTGAGCATGCCATTGGGTGGCGGCGCGGCTCGTCTCCGGTGACGTTCTGGGCGCAGTTTGCGTTTCGGTGCTCTCTCTCTGCTCGGGAGCTTGGGCGCTGTAATGGCGTTCGAATGGTTACGGAAGGTTTTCCGGGAGGACGAAGAAGGCTATTTATAGCCGGAAATCCGTCACGATACGTGCTAACGGCTCTTTTGACCGTTGGATGATCAACGCGTGTCACTCGCCGGAGAATCCAGGAAATGAATCGACGGGATGATTATGGTTATCTCCTCGTTTCCCGCGAGAATCTGACAGAGATATGTTTCTGGGTTTCCCACTCAAAACCCAAACGTCCCTTACATCAGCAGGATTAAAGTGCTGACGTAGGAGGTTCCTTCTCTGCGAAGGATCTTGAGAGAAAAGCCGGATTTCCCGAATTTCGAGTTTTACGTTACCATCTCTTTTCAAAATAAGAATAAGAAGAATAAGAAGAATCAAGACTGCTGGCCAATATTTCTCGGACTATATACATTTGGCGAAAGACGGCAAATCAGAGTTTTAATCCTTCTTGGGGGCTACTGTCGGATATATACTGAATAGGGGTATATCAGATGGTAGTCAAAAGTGCCGGATTACCAGGGTGGCCCAACTGGTAGTGGGCTATGGTCCATTGGGCGGCCCAGTAAGCTGACGCGCAGAAGCCGGATTCTAGAAGGACCCGGATCACGGCCCACATGATCTGGCTTGGAGGAGAAGACAGATTCCTTACTTTCCAAGTTACTAGCTATCGTAGTCTTCTAGGTTTCCTATTCTGTATGCCCTAATCCGGCTATTATATAAAGCCGGACGGGAGATGAGATAACAAGAGACACAAAGCCATAGGCCAACTCGCCGAGAAGTTGATCCTCCGCGAGTAGCTAAACCTAACCTCATATTGTAATTGTTTACACAGGCTTTAGCCCTGATTAGTGAGATTGCAGGAGTAGGAACGTCGTATTATTATGATGTACCGAACCTGGGTAAATCCTGTGTCTTTGTCACCAACGCGATCTCGTTTCCCCACGTCTCTACCCGTAGTCTCATGGCACCCCCGTCTATGAAAACTACTACGATGTCTCGACATGGGGCATGGACATGGTGGGGCCCTTCCACATGTCACCCTGCAAAAAGACCCATCTCTTGGTGGCTATTGACAAATTTACCAAGTGGGTGGAAGTTATGCCAGTTACCAATTGCGAAGCAATCACAGCAGTCAAGTTCTTAAAAAGAATCATCTACAGGTTTGGGTATCCTCACAGCATAATAACAGATAATGGAACTAACATGTCTCTTGGTGAGATGGAGAAATTCTGTGGGAACAACGGAATCCGGCTTGACATAGCTTCAGTAGCCCATCCGCAAGCTAATGGACAAGTGGAAAGGGCAAATCAGGAGCTACCTCATGGATTAAAACCACGGCTGCGAGTCCCGTGCATCAGAGCCGCTGGCGCATGGGTTGAGGAGTTACCATCAGTGGTTTGGGGGATTAACACCACACCTAACAGATCTACTCAGATGACACCGTTCTTTATGGTTTATGGTGCAGAAGCAGTATTGCCGAGTGATATCATTCATGATTTGCCTCGAGTGTCGGCTTACATCGAGGTGGAGAACAAGAAGACCCGACAGGACGCCGTGGATATGCTAGAAGAACACAGGGAACAAGCTTTGGAGAGATCAGCCATATATCAGCAAGATCTGAGGAGATATCATAGCCGGCGGGTCAAAACCCGGGTCTTCCAGGAAGGGGACCTGGTTCTGCGCCTGGTACAGTCAAAGGAAGGAAAACACAAGTTATCCCCACCATGGGAAGGACCGTTTATCATAAGCCGGAATCTGCACAATGGATCGTATTACTTGGTAGATGCAAGGGAAGAGTCGGCTACTGTCAATGACACCGCTCATACAACTTCATCTATGCAAGAAAGAGAAAGACCATGGAACGTGGCCCAGCTGCGTCCCTACTACACCTAGAATAGACTAGATTGAGAAGTGGAATTACACGATGTAACAGGCAGCAGGTTTCAGACGCACTCTTTTCCTATCCAGGGTACCTAAGGGGACTGGAGGGTTTTTAATGAGGCGGCTTGCTGACCTAACTTTTCTCATATCAATAAAGAGATGGTTAAGCAAAATATTCTTTTCTGTGTGTTTTGTCAAATTTTTTATATTCCTGTTGTTTTCTATTTTCTTTTTTAGGTAAGTATTATTTGTTGTTCTTAATATGTTAGTTTTTCTAGTAAATTGCATATATCTAGGTCTTGGGGGCTGATTGCTTGAATAGCACAGTTGCAAACTCAAAGACCCGGCCATGATGCCATTAGGTTATAAGGGCCGATTACTTGTAATAAGTACGGCTGCAATCTTATAACCGGACAAGAGAGCCAAACTTTCTTGACTTTTCTTGCTTAAGCTTGATGTGACTCGCACTAAAGTGGCATGCTTTGCTAGCGTATGATTACAATCAGTCATGATGCCCAATGGGACTTGCCTGACCCTGTCTTTGTACAGCTATAGCGACATTGATTATCCACGCGAAAGCCGGCTTATAGTAGAAGAAGGTCAAAAGGGTCATCTAAACCATAAGTTATACAGAGCACAAGGTTAACAGCCGGAAACTCAAAGTATATTAAGCATAGCTTCAAACCTATGTGAATGGCTCTAGGTTTTGGGCCTTAGCAGAAACAATTTGTTCTTTTGGAAAAGTCCAAAACCCCAGACTCGGAAATTCGGGCCTTGGGGACTTGGGAATTTGAAAAAAGAAACAAATTATCTAGCTATTCAGCTCAAAAACCCAAAAAACCGAGTCTTGGGGACTTGGGGACTTAGAAAAAGTCCACTTGTCAAAACCCATGAGACCCGGAAACCAAGTCTCGCAAAAAGAACCATAGCGAAAGTCGGAAAACCAGGAATGAAAAAGCTCAAAGTTAAGAAATATCAAATTCACGCAAAGGCCAGAAGGGCCATGAAAGATATTAAGGTTTTAAACGTATTACAAACCAGGATAGCAGTATCAAAAAGTGCACAGGCGCACTATCAAAAGAATAATTGTTTTAAAGGCCCATTGGCCGAATGAAGTGTTTGAGACGGTAGCGGATAAAAGTTTACTCGGCCTCCTGGGTCGAGTCGTCAACCTTGTCCTTGGTAGCCGGGTCTTGGTCTTTGACTTGCTCTTCGACGGTCTTCGCGGCAGCAGCGTCCGGGTCAGCAGCAGTACCGGCGCGCGCGGGAGGAGGAACAACCGGCGTAGAGGTTGTAGGCGCAGTATCGGCCTCAGCCTTCTTCTTCGCGGCCTCTTCCCTCATTTGAGCAGCTTCCGCCTGCCACCGTGCTAGCATGTCATAAGGCTTAGGAAGATCCGACTGAATTGGCTTATCTTCAGCATCGTATGGTGGAACAATCAGACTGACATCCAGACTATCGGCAATCAGACTAGCCGAGTGACGAACCTCTTTTTGGATGGCTTTGTAGTTCTTGGCTGAAAACTTGGAGCCATCATTGTTGAATTCTGGAAACCCGCCAACGAGCTTTGCCGGCTCAAGCTTGGGAAAGTACGCTTTAGCCAGAGCAAGCCCCCGGGTTACTCCAACCCGGCACGACGAGCGTTTCCAGTGCTCGATCCACTCGGGGATGGTGGAGCACGCATCAAGCAGTGTGCTCAAACCACCACGTCCAGTACCCGGCCACTTCAAAGCTTGCAGAACCCATTTGGTGCTGGCACAGAGTTGCCGGATTGTGCTCTTTATGGTCTTCAGCTTCGCTATGTCATCTTCATCCGGAATCTCATCATCCGGCCCTACAGAAAAACAGAAAGGTGCAAATAAGGAATTCCGAGTGTTTATCAGAATGAAAATTCGGGTTACGATTAGTGAGTCGGGAATCATTACCAATCAAAGCACGGTGAGTATCGGCAATATGGGCAGATAGCTTGCTCAGTTCATCCTCCGCAGCATGGGATCTCTTTCTATACTTTCTAGCAAGTTTCCCCAGTTTCTTGGCATCAGCTTCAACTGATTCACGCAGCTTCGTCTCCACCTCGAGGAGTTTGGTGGTTTTAGCCAACACTTCCTCAGAGTGGGTTACGTATGCCTGCGTGGAAACACAAGGAAGTGTCAGTCGGACAAAAAAGAACTATCAGTCGGATATGCTATGAAAGTTCCAAGTAAATTATGCATAAGTTCACTCGAAACTTGGGGACTAGACAAATATACGGGCAGTATTAGTTGAATTTACCTCGTGCTTGGCTATCAAGGCTTCTAGAATGCCTTCTTCGTCAGCTCTCAGGGTATGTAGAGCGTCAAGCATCTCGGCAAAGCTCATGTCACCAGGTTTTGTACCGGAAGAGCCGGCGGCCGGGTTACTTGAAGGTGGAGTCCTTTCCTGCCTCGGGGGGGGGGGGGATACCCAGGTTGCCTGGGTGTCAGGATTGGGATCACCCATCCCTGCGTCCACGACCTCGACGTCGTCATCCCCGGGTCCATCCGATGGATTGGGCGACTCGGCCCCCTGCCTGGCCGGGTCTGTCAGCGGGTCTCTTCCTTGGTCTTCTTCTTCAGCGCCGCCAGTCGCGGCGTTCACATTATCAACCGGATCCTCAGTTTCCTGGTTATCCAGATCCATGTTGTCCGGGTCACTGATCGTGACCTGGACGCTAAGGAAAGTAAAAGAAACAGTCAGTAGTAATGAGTGAACGATATTGAAAGAGCCAGTATACCGGATAGCCAAAAATACAACTTACCCAGTATTCACCATGAAGTCCGCTGGAAGCTCGTTGCTAGATCCAGACGAGGCTGATAAAGATTGAGAAAGTGAGACTCGGAGTTGTCCAGCTAGGGGGTGATTGGGAGAAGGATGTCTTCGAGGTGAATTGGAAGGATGAGATTGGGAAGTACCGGTGCGGCGGGCTGGGGACGAAGGGATACCCGGGTTGAGGGGATCCTCACCCGGGGAGTTCCGGGTTACCCTGCGCTTGACCTTAGGGGGCTCCTTCAATGGTGAGTCGGACAATTGTTGATTAAGCTCGCGCATGTTAGCAAATGAATATGGTTTGGAGGACATGGAGGAATATGGAACCTTGAATACGACCCCTCGGGGTTTCCTCTTGGCCCCAACTTCAGCTTCTGGCTCTGCCTCGCTTTCGTCGCTCTCGGTATCCTCCGGGTCTTCCTTATCTTCTTTGTCTTCCTTGTCCTCCATTCCTGAGAAGCATAGTACACAGTCGAAAAAAGAAAAAAGGTGGGAAAATAAGTTAACAGGAAGTAAGATGGGTGAAACCCGGATGGTACCTTCTTCTGAATCAGCCGGCTCCTCGTCCTCTTCTGGGTTTTCGGAGGTAGGGGGAGTCTCGATGTTCCAGAAGGCGCTGCCCTCCTGAGATAAAGGCATAAAGATGAAAGTTAGTAGTTGCATCAGGCAAAAGTACAAGAGCAAAAGAACCAAGGCCGGATCTTACCGCTGGAGCCGGGTGGTCGCGGGTATATGGCTCTAAGCCGGCTATAGTCCGGATCACTTCTGCTTTTTCGGTCAAGAAACTTTTGATTATCTTGTTTGTATCAGCAGCCGGATAGTTCCTCAAGGAATAGCGGAGCGAATCCGTGACATGCCTAGAATACTCGCACATCAGCTTGGGCCGGATGGAATTAGGTTGGATCTGGAAATTCACCCAAGTCTTAACTAAATTAAGCCCAAGGAGACCCTGGGCGGAAAGGACAGCAAGTTTGGCTAGGAGGGGTTGGATGGACTCCCTATCCGACTCAGAAGCAAAGGCATTGAAAGTATCGGAGAGATCGAGGAGGCCCTCGGAGAAACCCGGCAATCTCTTTTCGCCGGGTGGGGAGATGTCCCGGCAATAGAAGAAGGACTTCTGCCAGTGCTTGACATGGGAATTGAGGCTCAGAGTCGGCATTGGCGAATTCTTCCGCCTCTGGATTGACACTCCGCCGCAAGCCAAGAGGGCCCCGTCACCGCTTTCGCGGCACGGTTTGCATTGGAACAACTCAAGGAACAGAGCAAGGTTTGGGGGGACACATAGATAAGATTCGCAGAGCACGATAAAGTGGGTGATGTTTAACATAGAGTTGGGCCCTATGTCAAAAAGTTGGAGGCCATAGTGGCTAAGAAGTTCACGGAAAAAGGAGTGACCCGGGGGACGGAATCCCCGGATCACATGCTCTACAAAGCAAATTACCTCATTGGGACCAGGGGAAGGCCGGGTCTCATCTCCCGGGACTCGCCAGTGGATATCCTCCTGGGAAGGAAGGACGCCCGACTCAGCGAGCTCGTCCAACTTGGCCTTGGTCACGGTGGACTTAGCCCAGTTGGCGGATATGGATTGTGTCGGCCTCGCTTTCGCCGGCTGTTTTCCCTTGGTCTTGGGTGCCATGTGCGTAGTCTACAAAACAGGAGATGAAAAGTGCAGAGTATAAGTAATTAAGACCCGTAAAATGATTGATTGTCCGGTTAACCAAAGAGCGACTAAGAGATCCGGAAATTACAGGTTATCCGAGTATCAAAGAGCAGTTACGGAAATTTTTTGACAGATTGTATCTAGACGGAGAAATCCATGGAGAAATATACGGAGAAGTTTATGACCACGAGTGATAGAAGAACGCTACCGAACCTAGCTTGAGCGGTTGAATAAATAAGAGTGAAGCATGAGTGATCCCAAACGATACGGAGCAAGAAGGTTATCTACGGGTGAGTTTAGATCCAATCTAGATCGAACAAGATTAAAGATAAAATTCATGGAAGAAGAGGGCTTCCCGGCGAGGTTTGGAGGAGAATGCGGCGGCGGCAAATGGCGCAGTCGCGGTGGCCTGCGGGATCTTCCGGCGGACAGCTTGAGGGCGCGGCGGCGGTGGTCGACCGCGGCGCGGCGTGGGTGGAAGCAGAGCGCAGGTGGCGGCGGATCGCTTCCGGCTGCTCCCCCGCGGGCTCCGTGGCGGCGCGGCGTTAAGCTCGAACAAGGGAGCGCCGACGGAGCTTGGAGGTGAAGGAGACGAGGGGATGAAGAAATGGAACGTTAGGTCTAGGTTATCCCCTAAGGCCCTTATTTATAGGTGCGGGTGGGAAAACCTAGGCTGGTGAGCGGGAGCCGAAAATTTCGGAGAGGGATACCCGCCCGGATTTTTTGGGATAAGTGGTTAAATGCGTGGGCGTGATATCCGGAAAAGATCAGAGTGAATCGTTTCCGTGATATCCGGACTAATTAGCGAACAAAGTGAGCCGGGTCTTCTGTGTTTTCCTCGGAGTGTTGACCCGGGAAAATGAAGATGGATTCGGAGAAAGCCGGGTTGTTATATGGACCACCAGTGGAGTTAGGCCTAGCTGTTTATCAAAGCAACCTAACCCGGCCTTTTATGAACTTGTATGTTTGTTATTTTTGCAGGGAATAGCATGCGCTTCAAGGAGGATCCCGTGAAGCCCAAGCTATTCTGGGGACTACTGATGGAGGGATGCTAACCCGGTAGGCTAATGTCAAGGGGTAATTCGGCCCAAAGGGAGCTGCGCAAGACTCGGCTTAAGGAGTTTCTAGAAGGCCCAAGAGGGTAGGCCTCGTAACCCGGATTGTGGGTTTCGATAAGGAAATTTAGGGTTTGTAAGAGGTGCCCGGGTAGGACTCCGAGTACGCCTTGGATAGGAAGCCAGGGGGTGGATATTATATAAGCCGGCTCCTAGGGTTAGATTAGACGAGTTTTACTAGCTATTCGAGTATCCCCTGTAATACCAGAGTTGAGATAATACACTTAGATCAGAGACTCGGCGACTTGATTGTCGGCTGCCAGATCGTTCATCACTATGATTTCCCCTGAGCAAAACCCTCTCCCAAACACCAGAGTCGGATTGCCCCATGATAAGTTACCCCCGGTAACGCCTGCCGTGATTATCCCACGACAGGCGTAGTCGTACTCACACCGATCCCGAGAGCGAGAAGATGTGCACCGCAATCCGTCGGTGCCTCCGTGATCGGTCACACGTGCGGCTTGATGACGACCTCTGTTCCCTCGATCTAGCGGGGCAGCGGAAGTAGAGGATCCCTCGGAACTCTAGCAGCACGACGACGTGGTGTGGTGGAGAAAACTTGTTCAGGGCTTTGCCAAGCGCATGAACATGAGGTGGAGCAGCGGGAGGAGGGAGGTGGAGATGACACCAAGTGTGTGAGGGAGAGGGAGCTCATGCCCTCTATTTATAGGAGGAGGGGGCAGCCTAAAGGCCCCATGCGGCCAAGCATGGTGGTGCCCCCACATGTCCCCTCATCATGTGAGTGGACTCTTCACTCACACCCACTCATCCTCCACTTAAAATCCAATAAAAATCCCAAAGGTTCTTCTTCAATAAATAAATAAAACACTTTTATTTCTTTATTTCAGAATTTGTTAATTCTATTAACAAACATTTGCATATAGCACCTCGAATCATTTGTTAGTTCTATTAACAACCATTCGATGAAAAACCCCTTGAACTATTTCAAATTTACCCGAAACGATTTCGGTGTTGTCCAAAATTTTCTCAAATATTCCGTATCCTCTCAAATGCGTCATCGAACCTTAAGTGTGTCACCCTACGGTTCGCGAATAACATAGACATGATCGAGACACCTCTCCGATCAATAATCAACAGCGGGATCTGGAGATCCTTGATGACT
The DNA here is from genome assembly GCA_028641055.1 of Alopecurus myosuroides. Taxonomy (NCBI): domain Eukaryota; kingdom Viridiplantae; phylum Streptophyta; class Magnoliopsida; order Poales; family Poaceae; genus Alopecurus; species Alopecurus myosuroides. The sequence continues at coordinate 278,921,701 of CM054058.1, read as the reverse complement.
CCTATATATTCAACGATGACTCTCGTGATCGTGTGAACCATCAACGTCGTAACTATTCCTTTTGTCTCACGATATTTTACTTGTCCGAGATCCGATCATTGGTATCAACCATACCTTGTTCGATATCGTTACTAACAAGTACTCTTTTACTCGTTCCGTGATATGACATCCTTGTGACCTAGTCACGTGCTTGCAAGCGGTGTCGATGTGATATCACCGAGAGGGCCCGGAGTATATCTCTCTGTAATTTGGATGGACAAATCCTACTCTTGATCCATGAGCCTCAAATAACACTTTACGAATACCCAACGACACCTTTATAGTCACCCTATTAAGGCGTGACGTTTGATGACATCAAAGCACCCTTCCGGTATTAGTGATTGACATGATCTCATGCTCTAAGGAATGAGGTTACTTCATATGTAAGACATAACAACATAAACTAAATGACTTGATCGTATTGTTATAATTAGTTTGGGTTTATGTTCATCACATCATTCTCCTAATAACATGACCTCGTTATTAACAACATCCAATGTTCATGATCAGGAAACCTTGATCATCTATTAATCAATGAGCTAGTTAAAAGAGAGGCTTTACTACGAACGATTGTTTGTTTATTAAACACACATGTATCAATGTTTCCGGTGAATACAATCCTAGCATGAGAAATAAACATTCATCATAAACAAGGAATAAGATAATAACCGCTTTATTATTGCCTCTCGGGCATACTCCCTTCAGTTGATACGTTATAAACGTATCCTTAATTTCTGATGTTCCATGTTTTTTTCATGTTGTTTCCTACATGTTTGCTATACACTTTATGCCATTTTTATCGATTTTCCGGACTAACCTACTGACAAGATGCCACAGAGCCAGTTCCCTGTTTTCTGCTGTTTTTAGTTTCAGAAAAGTTGTTCTGGAAATATTCTCGGAATTGGAAAATTCGAAGCCCGAAAGTCTTAGAATTCCCGAAGGTTCCACGGAGTCCCAAAGAGGTCCGGAGGGGGGCCACACCATAGGGCACGCCCCCTGATGTCTACTCATGCTTCTATTCTTGTAGACAGCGTTGGTCCTCCAAGTGCAGAGGTTTGTAGAACATTAGCATGTTTCCCTTAAGTGGATCCCCAAGTTTTATTGAACTAAGGGAGATAGAGGTCAAAGGTATCTCTCTCAAGCAACCCTGCAATTACGATACAAGAAGTCTCTTGTGTATCCAACTCACCCAATACAATTGTCAGTCGTATAGGTGCACTAGTTCGGCTAAGAGATAGTGAAATACAAGTAATATGGATAGTTATAAGTGATAATAGCAATCTGAAATAAAAATGGCAGCAAGCAAACATGTAGCAGAACTGGTTGTAAACGGTGTTTCAATGCTTAGAAACAAGGCCTAAGGATCCTACTTTCACTAGTGGACACTCTCAACAATGATAACATAATTGAATGCATAAATATCATCTCTTCACTATGCTACTCCGAACCACTCTCCGGTTGAATAACAAAAACCAATTCATTGCGTAGGGCTACAAAGCACACCTTAAATTCACATTCCCATGTCTAGTTAACCCCACACTGTCAACTTGAGCGCCCTAGAAGATACTAGACAAACACCACAATTTCATAGGGTCATCGAACACAAGATATAAATATCATACTAAACCACACGGTGCACACACTGTCACCTTTACACCGTGATCAAAGTGTTTACGGAGATCTCATAACAAAACCACTTGAGTAGCATAAAAGATGAAGAGTAACATCTACTTATTCAACTAGATTACAAATCTCACGATCACATAAAGATCACAACATGGGAGAGATAGATGAAACACATAGCTACCGGTAGAGCCCTCAGCCCCGGGGGAGAACTACTCCCTCCTCATCACAAGAGACAGCAACGGCAATGAAGATGTCAGTGGAGTCGATGGAGATGGCACCGGGGGCACTTCCCCGTCCGGCAGGGTGCCGGAACAGAGATTCCTGTCCTCCGAAACTTGTTGACGGCGGCGGCGGAGCTACGGTTGTTTTTGGTTTAGGGTTTATGCATTGGGAGGCATATATAGGCGACAGGGCGATGGCGGTGGGCGCCCGAGGGGCCCACACCACCCCCAGGCATGGCTAGGGGTCCACCCGCAACCAGGCATGGTGTGGGGGCTCCGGGGCCCCCTCCGGGTCTCCTTTGGACTTCCTTAACCCTCCGGGACTTCTAAGACTTCTGGCTTTTGAATCGTCCAATTCCGAGAATATTTCCAGAACAAATTTTCTGAAACTAAAAACAACATAAAACATGAACTGGCTTTGTGGCATTTTGTCAATAGGTTAGTCCCGGGAAATCGATAAAAATGACATTAAGCGTAAGGAAAACATGTAGCATAAGGCATGAAAACAACATGGAACATCAGAAATTAAGGATACATTTATGACGTATCACCCCCTAGCCGCGCCTGGGGGTGGTGTGGGCCCCTCTAGCGTCCACCGCCATAGCCCTTTCGCCTATTTATACCCCTGATAGGTCAACCCTAAAAATATACAACTTTGTCCCAAGAAACACTCAAGACCGCCATCATCGTCATCCCAAGATCGGGAGGGTTCTGGAGCTCTCCCTGGCACCCTATCGGGAGGGGAATTCATCACCGGAGGGGTCTTCACCACCATGCCCTCCTCCAAAGTGATGCGTGAGTAGTTCATCCCCGGACTACGGGTCCATATCAGTAGCTAGATGGTTGTCTTCTCCACTTTGTACCTCATGTTTAGATCTCGTGAGCTGCCCTACATGATCGAGATCATCTTTATGTAATGCTACATGTTGTGTTTGCTGGGATCTGATGAATGTCGAATGTTATGTCTTCTGATTATCAATCTATCATGCTATCTTCATGCATATGTTATTTATGATCTTGCATGCTGTTTGTTATTAGTAGATGCTCTGGCCAAGTAGATGCTAGTAACTCCAAGAGGGAGTATTTATGCTCGATAGTGGGTTAATGCCTCCTTTGCATCTGTGCTCGAGTGACAGACACGTGACGGATGGAGGATGTGATGTTGCCATTAGGGAGAAAACAACGGTGTTTATTTAGTTTACATTGTTTACATTACACACTTTGCTTACTGCGATAATCTGTTGCTTCCAACTTAATACCCAATGTTTGTTCGGATGATATTCGGAGGGTGGATTATTAGTCATAGATGCAGTTGGATGACGGTCTATGTATCTTGTTGTAATGCCCGCATGAGTCACATAGTAATATTTATGTCTTGCATATGCACTACGGTGCATCCTTCATTTATGTACTTTGTTCACCACACATGTTATTTATCTTCTATGGAGAGACACCACTAGTGAACTGTGGACCCCGGTCTATTTTCTGATACTGATAATACACACACTGTTTCCACTGCTTTCACACTGCTTCCATTGTTTTCATACTGCTGCTACTTCTTTCATGCTGTTCTCATATTGTTTTCCACACCATACATTTAACCTCTTTGTTATCAGCAAAACCGGTGAGATTGACAAGCTCAGTGCTTCGTTGGGGGCAAAGTGAATTGTTTGTGTTGTGTAGGTTCCACGTCGCTGCTGAACCGGTAGTGCGCGCTGCCATCTCAGCTGCATCAACCTTCTGAAGTTACTCCTTCCTCCTACTGGTCGATTCAACCTTGGTTTCTTTCTGAGGGAAACTTACTGCCGCACTCTTGATACCTTCCTCTTGAGGTATCCCAACAAACGTGTGTTCACACGCATCAGGGGGTATTTATACCCAATCTACAAAATCTAGCTGTTTGAGCTCTTTCAGGTCTTGTCACACGAGAGACTCCGGCCTAAATACCGGAGACTCCGGCCTTCCAAATATTTTGGTAAGATTTCTTAGGGCCAAAAAATTTGGCCAAATTCCAGAGACTCTGGCAAGTTTCCGGACTGGCTTCTATGGCTCATACTAACTTGACCTTCGTGCAGGGAAAGCATGAGGACAGAAATTCCGGCCTCTGCATGCCCGAGACTCCGGCCAGGGCGAAGACTCCGCCAAATCTCCGCACAGTTTCCATCTTGAATTTTGTGGCTGATACCATTTCGACAACTGTGCAGGGAAATCTTGAGTCCGGTGACTCCGCCCCCTGCACACCGGAGTCCGGTCGTGCCGGAAAATCCGGGCACCCTCCAACAACTTTCTCGGGCTGACATATGTGGGTGACACCACTTGGTCACCACCTAGAGAAATTCTGAGTCCGGAGACTCCGGTCTAGGGACCCCGGAGACTTCGGCCTGGAGATTCCTGTCAGCATATCTAGATCTTTTCTCCCTTTTTAGGGATAAGCCACCATTAATAAAAAAGTATCTAGAGGGCTTAACAACGTCAACACACTATTTAAAATATACTGATGTTGTGATCAAACATACAAAACATAATTAGACGAGATATGCACTTTCACCAGCCACCTAGGGGAATGGCATATCCCCTTCAGACGCCAGTTTGGTCCCCACGAGAGGGGGGAATGGGAGGAGCTTTTGCGTCTCCTTTCCAACCTTACGTTGTCCGATTCTAGGGATAAACTGTATTTGAGCCTTGAACCTGCAGGTAGGTTCAGTGTTCACTCCCTTTAGCGCAAGCTCTGTCAAGGTACGCAAAGGAAACACTTCGCGGAGATTTGAAAGATCAGAGTCCCACTAAAAATTAAAATCTTCCTTTGCCAGCTAATCCACAAGCACCTACCATGCAGTGACAACATTAATTGGTGGTAGACACGGGTCGTCGACTGGCTTATGTGCTCTTTGTGGTGAGAGAGAAGATACAAATCACATGTTCTTTCGATACCCGCTTGCCCAATTCATGTGGAGTGCGGTTAGGCAACTGCTGGAGGACTCCTCGAACCCCTCCTGTTTTGCTGATGTCTATGGGATGTTGCGTACATACGTGGGTCAGTCTAGGAGAGTGTTATGGATATGTTGCGCGGCGCATTGCTGGACGCTTTGGAATATGCGCAATAAATTCTCGATTGAGGGGGTCTTCCCTTCTCAACCAGCTGATGGCTTGTATAAAATGTTTGTGCACGTACAGGTTTGAAAGCGAGGGGCTAGAAGACATGACCTGGAGCACCGGAGCTGACGATTGGCAAGATTTGCTCGCTCCATGATGGTGTGTGAGATAGGTCGTAGATGCTCTCACTGCCCTTATTGTCCTTCCTTATTATCAGATCATTTCTTAGGCTTTGTTATGAGTTAGCATACCTCCGTGAGACTGTTGCTCTTGCTTTATCTGTAGCCCTTGCTAGCGGTTTTTTTTTTTCACTTTTTGTTATAAAACTTGTTTGACTCGCTGTTGGGGCTTTATTAATTTAAAGTCGGGCTCTGCACGAGCTTTCCGTCTAAAAAATCGAAATTCACTTCTAAATAAAAGATCCTGGGTGTCTCCACGTCTGTCGACTGAGATTTTGTAGTCTCGCTCCTCTCAACCGTAACTTTGGATTTCTAGCCCGCCTCTTGTGTAGTTGTTTTTGTTGTCGTTGTTGCACTCATGGGCTGCCCGGTTGAGATACCATGCTTACCTCTTAGCTAAACACTCATCCGTTGTTATTGTGGAAATAACAAATATTAGCATGCTTTTGAGAAAAGATGAGACTTTTTTTCTTTTTTAGCAATTTTAATGGTTTCGTTATTTTCAAACTTTCCTATTGATTCTTCCTTGTCCAAGTAGAACTTTTTTCCCTGCAATATGAGACAGAAATGTCCTTTGGAGAAAAACGACCAGTGATGTATACATTGGAAATTCCATTAGGGATAACGCTCATGACTAAAAATTCGATCCATCTGATCAAAAATGAATTTGTCGGTGATAGTTGGTTCACAGAGCGGTAGTTTCTCGTTATTCTCGCCCTTCTACACGCATGTGTCATCCAGCGTCGCATCGTTGTTCATTGCAGTCAGAGTATAGGGCGCAGATCAAGGTTATGAAAATCTATACCCAAGTCATTTCCGCGCAAGCTATATGTAACTGAACCGAGAATAACGAGACACAGAAGAGGAAAAAAAATCCTATACAACCCAAGAGGGGACGACCCAGTCCTGGACCATCTCCAAAATCCTACACATGGCAAACCAAGCCTTTCCCATAAATCAAATCTCGCTGCCCAAGTTGGCTTTTCTTTGTTGTTATCAAATCGTACGGTGCTAAATAGGTTCCACCATTGGGTCGTACCGTACCTTGCTGGGTCGTATAGAATTTTCTTCCGACAGAAGGCGGTTCATTCTGTTTCTTTTTCTCCTGTTTTGCTGACGCTATCAACTGGATGCGTACTCAGTTACGGCAGAAGCATGTCAGCAAAACCAACAGGATTCAGCTGTAGCACCGAGCTTCTGTCACTCCGTCAAAAAATTAATATCCTCGCGTTCATGGAGAGACGGCTCGTCCCCACCGCTTCCTCCTATAAGTTTGCCGCTCGGAATACCATAGCTTGCTCCTACCAGTAACCTCGTGCCTAACAACGAACTGTGAGCTGCCCTTGAGAGTTGGACTCAGCCATGTCGATCGGCCTAGTGCTGCTATCGCCACCGTGGAACATGGTTTTTCCGCTGGGTGCGCTCGTGGCGCTGTGGTGGGCCTGGAGAGTGCTGGCGACGGCCTGGATCAGCCCGCAGAGGCTGGGCCGAGCCCTGCGGGCCCAGGGCCTCCGCGGCACGGCGTACCGCTTCCCGTTCGGCGACCTGAAGGAGTTCGGGCGGATGGTCGCCGTGGCCCGGTCGAAGCCCATGCCGCTGTCCCACGACATCACACCACGCGTGGCCCCTCTGTACCACAGCGTGATCAAAGAACACGGTAATTAAATTCGTCTTTAAAGGAGTGTAGTAGAGGTGAAACTCGAGAAATTAAAGCTGAAATTGCAGGGAAGATATCGGTGACGTGGTTCGGTCCGACGCCGAGGGTGATCATGAACGACCCTAAACTGGTGCGGGAGATACTAGCCAACAAGCATGGCCACTTCCGGAAACGCAGCTTCAATAATAACATCGTCAGGCGGCTGGCTAACGGGCTGGTCAGCCACGACGGCGAGAAATGGGCCACTCACAGGAGGATCATCAACCCCGCCTTCCACGTCGAGAAATTAAAGGTCACTAGACAAAAAAACTGATCTGTGATCTTTCCTTTTTGTGTAACTTGAATTTTTATCAAGACTTGACCTGGGGTTGCTCCGCAGAAAATGCTGCCTGCTTTCGTTGCATGTTGCAACGAGCTGGTAGCTAGATGGGAGGATCACGTGGGATCTGACGAGACGAAGGAGATCGACGTTTGGCCGGAGTTTCAGAACCTCACCGGCGACGTGATCTCCCGTGCAGCCTTCGGCAGCAGCTTCAGCGAGGGGAGGAGGATTTTCCAAATACAGTCGGAGCAGGCCCAAAATGTAGTGAAGATGCTGAACGCTCTCTACCTCCCAGGTTTCAGGTGAGAGCCTCTTCAATCGTTGTCTCTCTCTCTCTGATGGTTGCGCGTTCGTACTTATTGTCCCTCGTAATTTTGTTGTTGTCGAAGATTCCTGCCCATAAAGCTCAACAGAAGGGTGAAAGCAAATGCGTGCGAGGTGGAAGCCCTGCTGAAAGGCATAATCGGCAAGAGGGAGAAGGCCATGACACAAGGCAATGCCAGCAACGAGGATCTGCTAGGCATGCTGATGGAGTGCAACATCGCGGAGACCAAAGAGGCAGGAAACGTCCAGCCTATCATGACCATGGACGACATAATCGGCGAGCTCAAGCTCTTCTACTTCGCCGGAATGGACACCACGGCCGTGCTGCTCACCTGGACGATGGTCACGCTGAGCATGCACCCCGAGTGGCAGGACCGCGCGAGGGAGGAGGTGCTGCAAGTCTTCGGGAACGACCAGCCGGACTTCGACGGCATAAACCAATTGAAAGTTGTGAGTGCGCGCTAGCTCAGGACACCGAGTACAAACCTGCAGTCACCTGTGCATATATTTCATTGCAGCTCACTGACATTTTTGGGCGTGCAGGTGGCTATGATAATGTACGAGGTTCTCAGGCTGTACCCGCCGGTGATACAGTTCGACCGGCAGACGTACGAGGAGGTCGAACTGGGGGGCGTCAGGTACCCACCTGGGGTGATCCTCTCGCTGCCGATCGTCTTCCTACACCATGACCCGGAAGTGTGGGGAGAAGACGCCGACGAATTCAAGCCGGACAGGTTCGCGGAGGGCATCTCCAAGGCGGCCAGGAACGACTCCCGTGCCTTCTTCCCCTTCGGTTGGGGCCCGCGGATTTGCGTCGGCCAGAATTTCGCGCTGATCGAGGCCAAGATGGCGGTGAGCAGGATATTGCAGCGCTTCTCCTTTGGGCTGTCGCCGTCCTACATGCACGCACCGTTCCCGGTCTCCACTCTGCAGCCTGATCATGGCGTACAGATCATGCTCAAGAAGCTCTAATCACATGTATTTTAAATTTTTCGGTTTTGCTAGTTTCTCGTCGCAGTGTACAATTCTTCAAAATACTATATTCTAATACTTTCTTTCAGGGAAAAGGGAATTTTATTTAAGTATCCATAAAGTTACAATCAGAGTTTATACCTGTACTACCCAGACTTTTTTGGCGAGCTATCTGAAAACCGCTCTCGTGCCGTCCCCCGAGGCGGAACTGGGGCCAAACCCTAGCCACCGAAAAAACCACGGCCGGTGACTTCCCTTGCCGCCGCTACTGTAGGTGATGGCCGTGCTGGCGACGGGTCCATTGCTGAAGGTCTTGGAGGCTTCATGGCAGCGAATCACCGGCAGCATTCGGGGATGGCACCACTGATCTTCTGCATGCGGAATTTGGGGGCGGTTGATGGAGGGGTTAACCTCTTGGGTGGCCCGATCTTCACGAATCGATCAAGAACACGAAGAACGAACGAACGAAGAATACGAAGAACACGAGAGGGGAAACGAGGGGGAATCGTGGGGAAAACAAAAGGGAGATAACTAGCAAGAATTGAAGAACACAAATCTCCCGTCAACTAAGCCGCAACGGCCGCCTACGGGACGATTGATCCAACCGAACTCACCTTTTCGGAAACCGCTTCACACCGTGGCTGGTCCACCACGCCAATAGAACCTCAAGGGTTAGTTGAGGAAGATTGGAAAATTCCTAACTGAATCCCAAGGGGAAAAGATAGGAAACCCGATGAATCTTGATACGGTCCTAGATACACATCATAGGAGTAGCCTTGTTACGGTCCTAGGTACAAACCATAGGAGTAGCCTTACAAGAGGGGTACAAGAGCAAAACTCAAATGTCTAAATTCGTCAGGGGGTCCCTTATATAGCCAAGGGGAGAGGTGAGGGGTGAAAAAGGAGTTTTTCCCCTTTCCCACGCAGGGGAGCCGGCCTGGCCGGGCTGAGGCCATCCTGGAGGCCGGGGCCTTCTGTTGGGCCGCCGGCCTGGCGCGCAGGAAAGTCGGCGTAGGTCGGGTTGGAGGTCGGGCCGCTCTGTGTGGTCGCCGGCCTGGGACGCAGGGGAACCGGCCTAGGCCGGGCAGGAGGCCGGCTGCATAGAGAAGCCGGCCTAGGCCGGTCTGGAGGCCGGGTTTTTTGGGGAACTCTCCTTTTCCCTTCTCTTCTTCTTCCTTGGGGCCATCTTCTTGGCCATCCTTGCTAGCATCTTGGGTACCATCTTGGGCATGTTCTTGAGCTTCTTGGGCATCGTCTTTGGGCTCCCTTGTGGGATCAAACCTGAGCACACATAGGGTATTTCCATGAGGTAGCGCACCATTCACCAAGACACCGAAGGCATATAGAGAGAGGAGTGAGTTCACCTTGTCTAGTATCGATGTAAGGCTTGGTGGAATTGGGTGCGCTGCATCATTCCCCCTCCCCCCCCCCCCCCCCCCCCCGCCCCGCTTGGAAAAGAGTCGTCCTCGACTCTTGATTCGTCCTTTCGCGTGTGTAACCATGAGAGGGAGAAGTAATGTTGACGACGAAGATGTCGTTGAAGTTGATCCGCTTATCGAAGGGCATGAAGAGGTACGCTCGTAGTGGGGGTTGTCCAAAGGCGATGACAATCTTGAAATGGTTCTCTTTGGTTGGCTGATGAAGATCGTGAATGGCGGTGTAGTAATCGTCGAATAGCTCAGAAGTAGGGTGCTCCATTGCTTGTGGAATAGCTTGGGTGTAGAAGAACTTGACGTATTGGTTGCACTCCACTCTATTGCTTGCATTGTCGTTGATTCGTTTGTCGAAGTCCATGTACATCTTGACGTGTGGGATGTAGTCGTGGCATGCGTTGTCGTTGATGCGCTTGTCGAACTCCATGTACATCGTGACATGTTGGATGTAGGCCGAGAATGCATTGTATTTATGTGCTTGTCGAACTCCATATACATCTTGACGTGTGGGATGTAGACGGAGAATGCATTATCATTGATGCGCTTGTCAAAATCCATGTACATCTTGACGTGTGGGATGTAGACGGAGAATGCATTTTCGTTGATGCGCTTGTCGAACTCCATGTACATCTTGACTTATGGGATATAGATGGAGAATGCATTCTCGTTGATGAGCTTGTCGAACTCCATGTACATCTTGACTTATGGGATGTAGATGGAGCATGCATTATCGTTGATGCACTTGTCAAACTCCGTGTAGATCTTGCCTTGTGTGATGTAGACGGAGAATGCATTATCGTTGATGCGCTTGTCGAACTCCATGTAGAGCGTGACGAGCGGAATGTACACCTTCCAAATCTTCAAGTCGGTGTTGATGTTCATACGGTGTAAAGAGCCATGTATGGTGAATAGTCCATGAGGTCTAGCATGCTTGATAGGGTCACCAAATTTCTACAAAAGAGACAACAAAGATGGATAGAGAGTTGGTAAGCCGTTAGTGTCAATAAGCACTCACTTTTGGTGGCAATAAAGGTATGCCTCTCGGAACACTCATGCTTTTTCCACTCATTATAGGCTTGTGTCTCTCACTCACGGAATGGTGGATCTCTCTCTCACCACTCATCTCACTATAAGCTTGAGAGGAAACAATAGAAGGCTCCAAATTCTTGGCACTTGAGGTGTGCGAGTTTGTCGAAGTTGTTGCATTGCTTGGAGGAGGCGGTAGTGTCATGTCTTGTGTCGAAGAAGGTGAAAGTAATGTATGGGCACCTAGAGGGGGTGAATAGGTGCTACGACCAATTTTAATTTTTCTTCAAGATTAGGCTTGACACAAAGGTAAATTCTCTAGATAATGCAACTATGGTGAATTTACCTATATGACAAGAACAATCACAAACACAATACAAGCACGAGTGAAGGAGGAAGGGAATGAGGTAACCGATATGAAGCACACGGAGACACGATATATTCCCGAGTTCCTCCTTGTTAAGGGAGTACGTCTCATTGGAGGGGTGTGAGCTCGCCACAAAGGCCTACTCAACGCCACAAAGGCCTCACCCTATTCTCCGATGAACCCCGCCACAAAGGCCTAGTCTACCTTCCACTATTGATCCCCTTTGAGGCGGGAATCAAATCCTTTACAAACAAGCTTGGGGCACACACCCACAACCAAATTGGGGGCTCCCAACAATCACCAATCACCAACAAGTGTAGCAATGGAGTCTAGGTTTTCCACAAGGAAACCCTAGACTAGATCCCTCTAGAGAATGAGGGGGAAATGAAGATCGGCTCGGTGAAGATGTAGATCGGGGTCTTATCCTTCAATCCTCCAAGTATCAACGAGTTTGGGTGGAGGGATTGGGAGAAATCTAGATTTTTGGAGGCTCAATAAATGCTTGTCTTCTAAGCTGGTTCGAGCAACCCTTTGGAGAAGAAGGGGATGGGTTATTTATAGCTCCCTCCCCAAATCTAGTTGTTTGACCTTTTTCGTGCCTAGCAGTACTACCGCCCCTGGCAACCAGCGCGGTACTGCGGCGTCCCAGTCACAGGATGCGGGCAGTACTACCGCGGAAGTACCGCAGTACTTCCAGCGGCGGTACTACCGCTAGTGCCCACCGGTACTACCGCTGGCCACCTATTTGAAATCAATCGAAGTGGCTGGCGGTAGTACTAGGGCAGTACCGCTCTAGTACCATGATGGTTACTGTGAGCAAAATCCCTCTAGCGGTACTTTGACCGGTACTGTCAGCGGTACTACCGCGCCCTGGAAGGAGCGGTACTACCGCCACGAGAGGCGTTGCTCCTCATCGACTAAGTCATAGCGGTACTAGTATACCAGTACCGCTGGATGCAGTAGCCAAAATCACGTTGGCGGTACTTCTGGCGGTACTAGCCGTGGTACTACCGCTCGCTGGGCGGAGCGGTACTATCGTTGAAGTCACCGGTACTACCGCTGGACAGAATCAATTTTGGTGGCAATGTCTTTCAACACTCTTCCCTTTTGCGTCGAAAAGATATTTCCTGAAATAACTTAAATGCACAGTTAGATACTTAATAGTGTTGTTATCAACTCCAAAACATGTGAGAGATCAAAATGCAAATGCACTTTCAGAAGGCTCGATCATCTCCGTGATGCGGTAGTGTAAGCCATGCCTTGTAGCATCTTCAAGTGGTTGATGATGGTGAAGATGATATTCTTGGTGAGAATGGTGATGAGGACGTGGCCTTGGAGAGGTTGGAAAGAGAGGAACATCTTCCGCAAGGGCATATGCATCAAAGTCTTCATCATAGATTGGTGGAGTTGCATGCTCATGTTCATGGTGATGTCGATCTTGTGGTATTGTAGGAGTAACTTCGCACCCTTAATGTTGTTGTTGCGCTTGTGGTGATGAAGGATGATCATGCTCTTGATCATGAAGTCCAGAGTCCTTCCTCATAGGATGTCGCACATGGAGGTTGTGGATCGTTGTTGGTGGTGAGGGGCATCTCGCCTCTAGCCTGGATGAAGGAGTAGGATTATGATTTCCATGGCGAGGTTATACTTCAGCATTGTCTATGGTAGGGCACGAAGATATAGCGCATTCTTGGTGACGATGAGGTGGAGGCTCCCACTCCTCATGTGGATGATGACCCTCATGGCCATTGAACCTTGTGAAAGTGCAAATGCACCTAAATCTTGTTTTGGATGTTTGTTAACAACACATGTATACACTTAAGTTTGCTGATTTTTTTAGGGTCTTTTAATAAGATTTTATATGTTGGTGTTGAGTATCAAAAATGACAAAGAGAAATCCCGCTGGAATTTATTTCCAGGCCGGAGTCTCCGGTATGGAGTTGTTCTGTGAAGAAACTAGAGCTGCGCGTGTGGTGTCACCCACTAGACTCGCACCGGAGACTATCCAAATATATACCAGAGTCTCCGCACTTTCTCCCATATATGCAGCTCGCTCGACCCCAGACATCCTCTGCATGAAGGAGTCAAGGCAAAGGGTAGAATCTCCGCTAAATCTCTGGTATACACCAGAGTCTCCGGTCTGGCTGACCGGAGTCTCCGGACTCGTCGATTCCCAAGGAAGAAGTGAAGATGGAATCGTGGTTTCATGCACTGGTGTCACTCTGGAGACACACCGGAAACTATCCGGAGTATCCGGTCTGGAGCTGTCCAAAATGTTTTCAGACTGAAATCTCCGGTGTGACATTCCAAGAAATATCTCCAACGTCTCGATTCTTACTGAGGGGTATAAATACACCCTCCCCTTCTCCTACCTTGGGTTAGCTTGTCCAGAATAGATCTCAGCATTGCTAGAGCTCACCCACCTTGCTAGATCTCCCAATCCTTCCACCCAAAAGTGTTGATCTTCGGAGGATTGAAGGAGAAGGCCCCGATGTACGTCTTTACCAACCGGTTTTCCATCCCCCTCATTTGCTTGAGAGGAACTAGTCTAGGATTTCCTCTTGTGGAGAACCTAGACATCTTGCTACCCTTGGTGATTCTTGTGATTGTTGGGAGCCCCCAATTCGGTTATGGGTGTGTGCCCCAAGCTTGTTTGTAAAGGACTCGATTCTCGCCTCAAAGGGGATCAATAGTGGAAGGTGGACTAGGCCTTTGTGGCAGGGTTCATCGGAGAATAGGGTGAGGCCTTTGTGGCGTTGAGTAGGCCTTCGTGGCGAAATTCACACCCCTCCAACGAGACGTACTCCCTTAACAAGGAGGAACTCGGGAATACATCGTGTCTCCGTGTGCTTCCGACATCAGTTACCTCGTTCCCTATCCTTTACTTTGTGCTTGTATTGTGTTTTTCATTGTTCTTGTCATATAGGTAAATTCACCGTAGTTGCATTATCTAGAGAATTTACCTTTGTGTCAAGCCTTAATTTGAAGAAAAAAATAAAATTGGTCGTAGCACCTATTCACCCCCCCCCCTCTAGGTGCCCATACTATCCGTTCAATTGGTATCAGAGCCTCGACTCTTATTATCGTGCTTAACCGCCTAAGAGTTTAGTATGGCTGATGATCCGGAAGCCACCGGTTCCATGGTGCAAGTCACTATGAATGATATCAAGGAATTGAAAAATTCCTTGACCTCATCCATGGAGGGAAAAGTGGATGAGTTGCGAACTCTCGTGTTGCAACTCATTAAAGCCAAGAAACCGAAGACTTCCACTTCATCTCCTTCGGATGAAAATCCGGAGGGTGCCAAGAATGGGGCTAATGGTGAACCACCTAAAGATGATTCCTCAAAGAATCCACCGATAAGGGTACAGAAGGAAAGAGAGATTACACCTCCGTTGAAGGGCACTACTCTCCCGATCCTCCCGTCCCACATCCTCATATAATTCCTAGAGGAGAACCTCCTAAACTTGATGCACATTATTTTGGTGATTGACAATATTACATGGAAACTCGCTTTAACTCTTTTTGTAGTAGCTTTGTAGGGTCACTCGAGATGGATACAAGCCACATGACCCCAAGAACTTGACAAGAAGGAAGTTGCAGATTGCCAACTCAATTACACTGCCTTGTCCATCATTCAACAAGCCGTGGGTCCAAACCACATGCATCATCTTCAACAATATTCCACCGCCAAAGAAACTTGGGATGCTCTCGTTTCCATGTTAGTGGGCAATAATAGCTTACAAAGGAATATGTATGATACCTTGATAAATGAAGCCGAAGGATTCTATATGCATGATGGTGAGAACCATGAAGATATGTATCAAAGACTCAAGACTCTTGCCACCGCATTCAACAATGTTGGTGCCAAGTATGTTGTTGATGCTTGGATCAAGAGGAACTACATAAGTGCTCTCATGCCTTTCGAGCCCGCGGACTTGAAGAGTCTTCAAGGGAGACATGACTTTGCATCATTGACCTCAACCCTACTGATGCAGGAGATTAGCTCCTTCCAAGTGCACAGAAAGAATGCTCTTGACAACCGTGCGAGAGCCATGGGAATGAACAAAGGAGCATTCGTTGCTTTGAAGGCCAAGGTAGTGTCAGGAGAGGTTGATAATCAAGAAACTTGCATTGACGACTTGGATCCTTTGAAGGATCAAGAATATGACCCCATGCTCAAGGATGTCATTGCTCTTGCCGTGCACAAGTTTTGGAAGAATCCATCCAAGGCTAAGGCATATGTTGAGGAGAAGACCAAGTCTAGCTATGGCAAAGAAGGGACTCAAAGAGTGAGGTATTGCTTCAATTGTCAAGACAAGCACCATTTCATTGCGGAGTGCCCCTATGAGAATAGGGAACCTCATGGTGGAAATCTTATTCGCAAGGACAAGTCCAAGGTTGCTTACAAGAAACCTCACTTCAAGAAGAAACCTTTCAACAAGAAGTCTCCCACCAAGTTTGTGCTAGTGACTCAAGAGGAGTATGATTCCAGAAGTGATGAAGAAGAATCCACAAGTGAAGTGGACGCTCTTGCCATTGCTTCAACTCCATCATCTTCATCACTCTTTGAATCCCCCAATGAGAATCTTACTCAACCCAATGCCAAGTGCTTCATGGCCTATGCCTCGGAGATATCACCTTCTCCCAACTCTAAGACTCCAAATGAATTAAATAACAATGCTAGTCATAGAGTAGAATATGAAATTGCCTCTTTGGACCGTTTTATGTCTAACATGCAAGGAGAGACCAAGAAGTACTTTGATCACCTCATGAGGCAATTGGGAGAGGCCCAGGAAGCTCTTGAGAAGAAGGGTGAGATTGAAAGAAGGGATACGGATGAGAAAGAATCTCTCTCTATGACTCTTGAGGAAGATAATGGTAGAGTTTCTCTTGAGGAGGAACTTGAAACTATTGAAGTGTCACATAATGAACTAGTCTCTAAAATTACTAAAGAACATGACCTTGCAATTGATAAATATAAAAAGGCTAAAAAGGATAAGGTTGAGCTTGGGGTTGGTCATGATAAACTAACCGAGGAGTTTGAGAAGCTCACCAAGGCTCACAAGGCCTTGGAGAGTCAACAATCTACCCTCAAAGAGTCACATGAACAACTTCAAACTCGACTTAATCAATTCAATACCCCTAGCACCTCTGCTTCTTCTTCTGATCATGCAAATATTATTGAGTAAAATGCTAGGTTGAAGGAAGAGCTTGTAAGGCTCAAGGGAAAGAGCCCATGTGTTGAGAAGGGCAAGAACAAGAAGAAGACCGTGCCCGCACAAGCTAACAATGTTGCTTCGAGTGGTGTTGTCATTAGGGACAATACTCCTCGTAGCATCCCCGCAGGAACTAACAACCCGCGTCATTTCTTATATGTTGATTATTATGGTGCTGTGCAAGCTAAATATGTTGGTCCAATTGAAGGTTTCATTGACTATACTATTTGGGTCCAAAGACCCTTGTTGCTAACATGAGGGGACCCTCCTTGGGTCTTAACTCTAGTCAATGATCTCTTGCAGGACTATGCTTCCGGTGGGTATAAATGGATAATTGATAGTGGATGCACTAGTCATATGACTGTAAGCAAAGAACTTGTGACGGAGTTGCGCCAAATACAAATGATGCGTCTGTCACTTATGGAGATAAGTCCAAGTATAAGGTAACGGGTTTCGGCAAGGTTGTGATTGCTCCCGATGTCACTATCGTGGATGTCATGCTTGTCGAATCCCTTGGTTTCATTTTACTTTCAGTTCGTTCTCTTGGGAAGATGGGTTTCTCCGTCTTCTTTGATGAAAATGTTGTGGTCCTTTTGAGGAGAAAGACTCTTGACGTCGCATACGTGGGACATGTCAAAAATGAGTTGTTTGTGGTGGACTTTTCAAAGTCCACCAACTCTCAAGCGACGTGTCTTTCCAGAAAAGAAGACGTGTGGTGGTTGTGGCACCGCCGCTTATCCCATGTCAACATGAGAACTTTGCAAAGTCTTCACAAAGGTGGCCTAATCCTCGGACTAAAAGAAAAATTTTCCTTTTCCAAAGATCGCGTTTGTAGGTCATGTGTTGAAGGAAAGATGCATGATGCCCCTCAGAAGAGCAAGACCATTATCTCATCAAAGAGGATCTTGGAGCTTCTCCATGTTGATCTCTTTGGTGCCGTGCCCGAGGCAAGTATTGGGGGAAAGAAGTATTGCTTGGTGATTGTCGATGACTATTCAAGATACACTTGGGTCTATTTCTTCAAGTGCAAGAGTGAGACCCAAAAAACTATCATCGACTTCTCCAATCAAGTGCAACGTCAACACAATGTCCAAATCATGGCTATTAGGAGTGACAATGGCTCCGAGTTCAAGAACTACACTTTGAACGAATTCCTTGGTGAAGAGGGTATTCGTCATAAATATTCCGCTACATATGCCCCTCAAAAAAATGGTGTAGCCGAAAGGAAGAATATAACTCTATTGGATATGGCAAGGACCATGTTGGCGGAGTACTCTTCTCCCTAATATTTATGGGCCGAAGCCATATCTACCGCATGCCACTCCTCCAACCGCCTCTACATTCGCAAGGGCTTAGAGAAGACTCCATATGAGATCCTCACCGGCAACAAGCACACCGTCTACTACTTCCGTGTTTTCGGTTGTAAGTGTTTCTTTTTGATAAAGGGTGTTCGGTTGTCTATATTCCAATCTAAAACTATTGAGGGTATATTTGTTGGTTACGGTGCTGAATCCCACACTTATAGAGTCTTTGACAAAACCTCACGGATAGTCATAGAATCATGTAGTGTGGTTTTCGAGGAAAATGATGGCTCCCAAGTGGCGCAGTTTCATGTTTCTATGTAGATATTGAAATGCCTCAAGAAGCCATAGGAAGGATGGGTGTGGGATTTTTTTCGCCCCATTGAGGGACACCTTATGGCAACTCAAGAACAACTATGCTCTACCCAAGTGGAGCCCTCCTCTACAATGGAAGAACAAGCCAAGGAGCCAAGGGATGTACCTAACCAAGAACAATCACAAGACCCTCTTCTTGTTGACCAAGTGACTATGCAAGAATCAACCACTCCTAGCATTCAGGCCAAGATCATCCTCCTTCATCCTCCTCTCCAGAAGTTGAAGCAAGTGCAAGTGTTGTTGATGATGATGATTATCAAGTCCAACAAATCGGTCAAGACGGGGACCCAAATGATAAAGATGATCAAGTGATCCTTCCTCGCAATAATGGGGAGATTGAAGCCCGTTGTGCTAAGAGGGTGAGAAGGGCCTTCAATCTTATTGATGCATCCGATGACAAGGTCTTGGAAGATGTTCAAGCAATAATATCCACAAGAACGCAATTGGCACACTTTAGTGAGCATCAAGCTCATATATCCATGGTGGAACCAAGGAAAGTGTTTGAAGCTCTTGAGGACTCCGATTGGTTAAAAGCTATGCATGATGAGCTCAATAACTTTGAGCACAATAAAGTTTGGAAGCTAGTTGAGAAGCCCAAACATTGCCATAATGTTATTGGAACTAACTGGATATTCAAGAATAAGCCAGATGAGCATGGTATTTTCATAAGGAACAAGGCAATATTGGTGGCTCAAGGCTACACTCAAGTGGAAGGAATTGACTTTGATGAAAACTATGCTCCCGTGGCTCGCCTTGAGTCCATCTGTATCCTTCTTGCATATGCATATTCGCATAATTTCAAATTGCAACAAATGGATGTCGAAAGTGCTTTTCTAAATGGTCCACTAAAACAGGAGGTATATGTTAAGCAACATCCGCGGTTCGAGAGACCCAACTTCCCCAACCATGTCTACAAGCTCGATAAGGCGCTCTATGGACTTAAACAAGCACCACATGCGTGGTATGAGCACCTTAGAGAGTTTTTGGAAGACCGTGGGTTTGAAGTTGGGAAGATTGACCCCACATTTTTCACAAAGAGGGTAAAGGGAGAGAATTTCATATTCCAACTCTATGTGGACGATATTATCTTTGGCTCAACTAACCAAGTTTTTAATAATGAGTTCTCAAAGCTTATGACAGACAGGTTTGAGATGTCCATGATGGGAGAGCTTAAATTCTTCCTTGGTTTTGAGATCAAGCAATTGGCTCGTGGGACTTTCATTTCTCAAGCCAAGTATACCCAAGACATGCTCAAGAGGTTTAATTTCTAAGGTGCAAAAGAGAATCCATCTCCTATGCAAGTCAAATTCCACCTCAAGCGCAATCCGGATAGTAAAGATGTGAACCAAAAGTTGTATCGCTCTATGATTGGTTCTTTGCTTTACCTTTGTGCATCTAGGCTCGATATCGTTTTGAGTGTGGGTGTCTGTGCAAGGTATCAAGAGGCTCCTAAGGAAAGCCACTTGGTGGCGGTCCATAGGATCTTTCGGTATTTGGTTCATACCTCAAGGTTTGGTTTGTGGTACCCAAAAGGGGCACAATTTTCTCTCAAGGGCTACACGGACTCGGATTGGCCGGTGATCAAGATGATAGGAAGTCTACTTCCGGGCCTTCCCAATTTCTTGGTAGGTCTTTGGTGAGTTGGTCTTCCAGTAAGCAAAACTGTATATCTCTCTCCACCGCCTAAGCCGAGTATGTGGAAGCCGCTAGTGCTTGCACCCAATTGCTATGGATGAGGCAAAACCTCAAAGAGTATGATGTTCATTTGGATAAGGTGCCTCTTATGTGTGACAATGAAAGTGACATCAAGATTGCATACAACCCCGTGCAACACACAAGGATGAAGCATATTGAGATTCGTTATCATTTCATTCGGTATCATGTGGAAAGAGGTGATATTGATCTAGCATATGTCCCCACCAAGAAAAATCTCGCGGACATCTTCACGAAGCCACTTGATGATGCAAGATTCATGTTTTTGAAGAATGAGCTAAACATCATAGATTCAAGGAGTTTGACTTGATTATCTTGCACACACCCCTATAGTTGATACATGTTTGGGTTTAGGTGTAGGCATGGACATAGGGGGAGTGTCATCCTAACACATTGGGTTCTCCCTCCCTCCCCCCATTATGCCCAAAGCAAAAATTCAGTGTTATCTCTCTTTCTCTAATGTTGAATTGTGAGCTTCAGTGTCGAGAATTGGCAATGCACCCAAGATATATCTTCGCGGTGACATACCATAATCTCTTAAATGGTGGCTTAGGCCACCAACCTCTTATTTTGAAGAGTTGGTTCTTATTTGGTTCTTATTTGGCTTTTATTTGACTTCTTTCTCTCATTTTTTTTGTTTTATTGTTTCTATGGAAATCATACTCAAATTTTGGTGTTTAGTTGTTTGGATCTTGCAATCTTTGAGTATGTAGTACCATCCCTGTTTGGTTTTTCTTATCCAAAGACAAAAACTTCCCAAAAGCCAAGTTTCCTAGCCACATGCATGTCCCCAGCATGTTCTGGGATTTTCTGGAGTGTGGGTTCGGAGACTCCTGTTTGTAACATCGGACACTCCGATGCTAAGTCTGGAGACTTCGGTGTGGCAGTTTTCGCATATTAAAAAGGGGATCGGGGTGGTAGGGTTCCTCATTCCCTACCAACCACCCCGACTCCCAACTCTTCCTCTGCGCCGCCGCTGCCTCCAGGACCCCTTCCGGCCGCCCCCAGTCACCAGAATCCGTCCCTCTAGGATCCCCTCGACTCCACCTCGTGTTCCCCCTCCTAGGGGTCCTCCAAGCCTGACCAGGGTGGCAAAGGTACCTTCTCTCTCTTTTCTTGTTTACATCTAGGGTTTGCTCTAGATGTACATTTTTTGGAGAAATTTGCACTTGCCCCAGGTTGCTTTCACTTCCTATGATGTTGGAAAACTCTAGAAATCCACATTAGAAACTTGGGACACAAATCCCCGAGTGTACTCTGCCAGACCTATTGCGCAGACCGGAGACTCCGGTCTCTCACACTGGAGATTCTGGTCTCTGTCCGGAGATTCCGATCTACAGACCGGAGATTCCGGTGTAGAAACAGATATTTGTGTCCAACTTCTTGTGTTGGTTTCTTATTTCATCATGTGGACATGCATGCTCATCTACTGCTGTTTGGTTTTGCTGTTTGGTTGTGTTTTGTTTCAGAGAAAGGGACTAAGGCATCCTCCTCTAATCGTCATGTCAACCCAAGGAAATCTCGTTCTCACTCTCGTGATTACCTAGTCACCGATCCGGAGACTGGGAAGGTTGCTCAGCGTAGGACCCTTGATGATGAGCATCGCCAACAAGAAGCTATCCAAGAGCAACAGAGGCGTGAAATGGCGAAGAAGGACAGGTTTGACAGGATCACCACTGTGAAAAATATGAGCAAGCAAGACTATAGGCTGATGAGATCCAAACCTGTCTTCACCATGGCTCGCACCGCTGAGAGTTCTCACTACTGGAGGAGAGAGTCCGAGCTTATTCAGAGGGAGATCTATAGTGCCCTGAAGCATCCCGTCTGCCCGCAGCGAGTTCTTGACTTAGAGGCTCTGGGAAGCATGGAGTATTTTGAAGAGGCCGTGTCGATCACTAGGAAGCTGGGTCCTGAGCATCTTGTGGGCATCAAGAAGAATTACAATGTCAAGGCAGTTCAACAATTATATGCCACGTTCACGTTTGGAGAGGATGAGGACGTTCCCTTGATTGGAATGACAGGCATCAGAAGGTGTGAGTCATCTATCTGTAGGCTCTCTGAGGTTCTTGATTACCCTATGGGTGATGATGTTGGCCGACGGATGCATATTCATGGTGTGGCCTATAACAAGAAGAGGATGGCTCCTATGCATGAGAAGATCTCGAGCATAGGCCCTGCTAAGGACATGAAGAGGGTCTACAATATTCTTCTCTGCCTCTTCCGCAACAACATTGCACCCAAGGCCGGGAACGTGGACGATATCCATGGAGGGATAGTTAACTTGTTCTATCATGCTTTCTAGTGTCACTTGGAGGGACCGAACTGTACGGGATTTAAGATTGATGTCATGAACTTCATTAAGGAAGAGATGTACTCAGTTGTGATTGAGATCAAGAAAGTCCCTGTTTATGTTCCGTATGCGATGTTGCTCATTCTTTATGAGTGTCCGGGACTTGTGTGTGAGACTGTGCACTCTGTTGGCTCTCTTCAGGTGCTCACTTCTCATTTACCGTTTGATGAGGACACCCCCATGGGTGATGCTGGGACTACTGCTCCGAGGGCTAGGAGGAATAATGTCGTCCCTCTTTATCGCCTTTCTGGCAAGGATGAGGTTCAATATGAGATTAAAAAGCTCTCATGGTTTCAGCGGAACATTCTGTGCATGACGATTGATGTTCACAAGGAGAATCATGAGGCCTATAAGGAGAGGCGATAGATGAGGAAGATGATGTTCGAACGCGTAGAGATAAACAAAACTTTTCCCTACGCGGTACTTCCAAGAACTAGCCAAGGTAGAAGGCCACGATGATTACCACTAGACGCGCGGTTGCGGATTATCGATGAAGCGCGTCGGGGCAGTGCAGTCCTGCAATCCGATCCAGCCGATCCGATCCCACGAACGTCGAAGTGCTGAATGTACAGCACATCTGCCGGTATCCACACGTACGAGGAGGAGCTCCGACGGCGGACTGCTAGGTCCGGTGCGATGGCTGGACTGAGTGGGGGTAGGGTTCCCAACACATGGGAGTGGATCGTGCCCGCTGGGCAACCTGCGCCCCTCTTTATATAGCGAATGGTAGTGGGTTCACAACATTTGTGGCCCATTCCCTCTGTGAGTCCGACTCACAAAATCAGTCCATTTCCGGTTCGGGTCCAACCCAACCAATACATTTGCTCCCGCTCTTAAGTGTGCGACCCTGCAGACTCATGGCGACTTGGACACGATTTAGAGTCCGACTCTCAATCGATCAATCGGTAGCGGCTCCTAGCAGAACGTACCGACTCCCAAGTCCCATTGAGTCATGACGACATACCTTCCAATGTGATATTCATCTTAGTCCCTTTTGCCTCACGATATACCTTGTCGAACTATAGGCGATTTATCGTCATCCCTTAAATAGTTTGACTCTCTTCTCGATCCGTGATATGTGATTCATCTGACTAACTCTTAGTCAACAGACACAGTTAACACTTAGCTGAGTCGCGCATGGCCATGCTTCCTGAATCATATCACTCGAGAGGGCCTAGAGAATATCTCTCCATTCGGAGGGGCAAAATCCCATCTTGATTATCCACATCACACAGCTTGCTTCTCATTCGACCCGAACTCTGCCTTTATAGCTGCCTTGTCACAGAACATCGTTTGACAGAACCTAAGTCGGTGATCCACAACTCGGATTGTGTGATAACCTCAGGTCTAAGGATTACATTGATTGAGACATGCAAATGACGACTTGCTCGTTGCATCTCAATGTGGGTCAGTCCGACTTGCTAAAATCTTTAGCCAAGTCCGTGATCGTTGGAATGGCATCACCATGCCCATGACAAGTGGAACCGTGTCATCAGCCAACACTCACATTAGTCTAGGGTGTGTGTCCAGCACAACCTTAACGACCAAGGACAATTAGTATGAACAACATGAATACATAGTTCCACAATCGAATCACATATTCAATGACATATATCAGATGTTCAAACCAAAGGACAACTTAATAACTTTATGAATACATTGGGAATTACATCATCCATGATTGCCTCTAGGGCATATTCCCAACAGATGATCACCAAGCTTTAGGACCATGCGGGTATTTGTGCTACCCCTCCTCTTGAGCCTCCTACTAAGTCACTCACCATTTCCTAAAAGAACTAGAACACCTCCTCTTTCCCGTGGGGTGACGTTGAAGAGGTCACTTTGGCTCCTTCTTCTTCCAACAACCGTGGAAAGGCTCCAATGACCGAGGAAGAGGAGCAAACTGAAGAAGAAGATGATGAAGAGGGGTACCAAGAAGAGCGTTATGATGATGATGAGGGTGATGGCACGGACAAGAATGATGATGGAGATGAAAAGTACTATGAGGAGGATGATTGGTCCTTTGGGGTCCGTGTAGTTTCTCTTTGCCCTTTTTGGTGTCTCAATTCCAAAGGGGGAGAAGTAGCTATAGACTTCTCAGGATTTTCAAGGGTTGCTTTGGTTTGATTTGCTTTGCCCTAGAAAAGAAGCCTTTAGACTTGATTTTCCTTTATGGCTTTTGTTCCCTTCATCCTAGTTGCTTTAGAGTTTGATTTCCTAGTGGACCTTAAATTTGGGTGTTCTGAGACTATGTTGGTGAAGCTATCCTATTATTGTGCTATTATTGTTGCTTTACTTACCTTACCTTATGCATGCAATTATTGTTCATTAGTTGTTCCTTGTGGGCTTTGTTTGTAAAACATAGGGGGAGATCATGACCTTGTTGTTCGAAAGCCCATCTATTTTTTCCAAACCAAGTGTAGTTGGGATATTCATTGCAAATATGTGTGTTGTCATCAAACACCAAAAAGGGGGAGATTGGAAGTGCAAATGCACCTAAATCTTGTTTTGGATGTTTGTTAACAACACATGTATACACTTAAGTGTGGTGATGTTTTTCAAGGTCTTTTAATAAGATTATATATGGCGGTGTTGAGTATCAAAAAGGAGAAAGAGAAATCCTACTGGAATTTATTTCTAAGCCGGAGTCTCCGGTCTGCCAGACCGGAGTCTCCAGTATGGAGCTGTTCTGTGATGAAACCAGAGCTGCGCGTGTGGTTTCACCCACTTTACTCACACCGGAGACTATCCAGAGATACGCCAGAGTCTCCGGACTTTCTCCCGCATCTGCAGCTCACTCAACCCTAGACATCCTCTACGCGAAGGAGTCAAGGCCAAGGGCGGAATCTCCACTATACACCGGAGTCTCCGGTCTGGCTGACCGGAGTCTCCGGACTCGTCGATTCCCAAGCAAGAAGTGAAGATGTAGTCGTGGTGTCACCCACTGATGTCACGCCTGAGACACACCGGAAACTATCCGGAGTCTCTGGTCTGGAGCTGTCCAAATTGTTTTCAGACCGGAGTCTCCGTACTTTACACTGGAGTCTCTGGTGTGACATTCCCAGAAATATCTCCAACGGCTCGATTCTTGGTGAGGGGTATAAATACCCCCTCCCCTTCTCCTACCTTGGGTTAGATCGTCCAGAATAGATTTGAACATTGCTAGAGCTCACCCACCTTGCTAGATTTCTCAATCCCTCGACCCAAAAGTGTTGATCTTCGGAGGATTGAAGGAGAAGGCCCTGATCTACGTCTTCACCAACCGGTTGCCCCCCCTCATTTGCTTGAGGGGAACTATTCTAGGGTTTCCTATTGTGGAGAACCTAGACATCTTGCTACTCTTGCTGATTCATGTGATTGTTGGGAGCCCCCAATTTGGTCGTGGGTGTGTGCCCCAAGCTTGTTTGTAAACGACTCTATTCCTGCCTCAAAGGGGATCAATAGTGGAAGGTGGAATAGGCCTTTGTGGCGGGGTTCATCGGATAATATGGTGAGGCCTTTGTGGCTTTGAGTAGGCCTTCATGGCAAAACTCATACCCCTCCAAGGAGACGTACTCCCTTAACAAAGAGGAACTCAGGAATACATCGTGTCTCCGCTTGCTTCTGACATCGGTTACCTTGTTCCCTATCCTTTACTTTGTGTGTGTATTGTGTTTTTCATTTTTCTTGGCATATAGGTAAATTCACAGTAGTTCCATTATCTAGAGAATTTACCTTTGTGCCAAGCCTTAATTTGAAGAAAAATTAAAATTGGCCGTAGCACCTATTCACCGCCCCCTCTAGGTGCCCATACTATCCGTTCACCTTGGGACATTGAGGCAAAGGGCGTTCCAAGTGTTGTCGACATGTTGTTGTTGGAGTTGCTCATGTGGTTCTTCATCGAAGATGGGAGGTGAAAGATTATGTGGAGCATCTTCCTTTGCTTGTTGTTGATGTGGTCGCTCATGTGGATCCTCATCAAAGATAGGGAGTGAATGGTCATGTGGAGCATCCTCACTCGCTTGTTGTTGATGGGGTCGCTCATGTGGTTCTTCATCAAATATAGGGAGTGAAAGTCCATGCGGAGAATCCTCACCCGCTTGTTGTTGATGGGGTCGCTCATTTAGGTCTTCGTCAAAGATAGGGAGTGAAAGTCCATGCGGAGCATCCTCACTCGCTCGTTGTTGATGGGGTCGTTCATTTGGGTCTTCATCAAAGAGAGGGAGTGAAAGATCATGTGGATCATCCTCACTTTCTTGTTGTTGATGGTGTTTCTCATGCGGGTATACGCCGAAAATAGGAGGGTCTTCCTCTTGGCGGTCATTGTGGTGGTGACACGCATTTTTCCTTGGAAGCCTTGGATGTGGGAGAGCATAATCCACAAAGTCATGTAGACCATAGTCATGAGAGGGGCTTGGCGTATGTTGGTGAAGATCCGGTCGTAGAGGGTGATCTTGAAGAGGGTTACCACGGCCTTGGCGGTGTCGAGGAAGTGGTGATGGCGAGCTATCCTCATACCAATTTCGTCAAGGTTCTTGTGGAGGAGGAGGTGGTGATGTGGTATCAGAGCCAGGTTTTCCACCATCTTCCATGTGGGGTTGATGATCATGGCGACGAGCTTGGTCACGAGCTTGGTGTTGGTGGCTTGAACGTCTCGACTTTGAGGCCTATGATGATCCATGGCATTTGGAAAGGTTTTCCAAGTTAGTGTTGATACGCGCCATTTTATCATTGAATATAACATGGTGAGATTGTAGTTGATTGTCCAAGTGCTCCAATCCATCATGAGCAAGTTGGCAAAGATGAAAATGTTCGTGGCGGTTGACGAAGTTCTGGGTGTTGTCGTTGAAGAAGTGGTTTCCTTCATTTTCCGAGCTCGTAATTGTGAACACTCCTTCCCTAGCCATCTCAAAAACACACAAGTGTGATATGAAGAATATATGTCTCACTTACCCAACATTACCTTTTTTGGTCGTATTGAGGCCAGTGGACGAGCCTAGGTGTAGGCTGATACGTCATAAACGTATCCTTAATTTCTGATGTTCCATGTTGTTTTCTTATTATTTCCCACATGTTTTCTATACACTTTATGTCATTTTTATCGAGTTTTTGGACTAACCTATTGACAAGATGCCACAGAGCCAGTTCCATGTTTTCTGCTGTTTTTAGTTTCAGAAAAGTTGTTTTAGAAATATTCTCGGAATTGGAAAATTCGAAGCTCGAAAGTCTTAGAACTCCCGAAGGTTCCACGGAGTCCCGAAGAGACCCGGAGGGAGGCCTCAGGGGGGCCAGACCATAGGGTGGCGCCCCCTGGCCGCGCCGGGGGGTGGTGTGGGGCCCCCGGGCCTCGACCGCCTCTGCCCTTTCGCCTATTTAATCCCCCCGAGACATAAACCCTAGATATATACCACTTTTATCCGAGAAACACCCGAGGCCGCCGTCACCGTCATCCCGAGATCAGGAGGGTTCTGGAGCTCTCCCCGGCACCCTGCCGGAGGGGGAAACCATCACCGGAGGGGTCTACACCACCATACCCTCCTCCGAAGTGATGCGTGAGTAGTTCATCCCTGGACTACGGGTCCATAGCAGTAGCTACATGGTTGTTCTCTCCGTTTTGTACCTCATGTTTAGATCTTGTGATCTTCCTATCATGATCAAGATCATCTTTAGGTAATGCTACATGTTGTGTTTGCTGGGATCTGATGAATGTTGAATGCTATGTCTTCTGATTATGAATCTATCATGTTATCTTCATGCATATGTTATTTATGATTTTGCATGCTCTCCGTTATTAGTAGATGCTCTGGCCAAGTATATGCTAGTAACTCCAAGAGGGAGTATTTATGCTCGATAGTGGGTTCATGCCTCCTTTTCATCTGTGCTCGAGTGACAAAAACGTGACGGATGGAGGATGTGTTGTTTCCATTAGGGAGAAAACAACCATGCTTTGTCTAAGGATGATGTTATTGTTTACATTACACACTTTTCTTACTGCGATTATCTGTTGCTTGCAACTTAATACCCAACGTTTGTTCGGATGATATTCGGAGGGTGGATTATTAGTCATAGATGCAGTTGGATAACGGTCTATGTATTTTGTTCTAATGCCAGGTTTCAGGTGAGAGCCTCTTATCTTTGTCTCTCTCTCTCTCTGATGGTTGCGCGTTCGTACTTATTGTCCCTCATAATTTTGTTGTTGTTGAAGATTCCTGCCCATAAAGCTCAACAGAAGGGTGAAAGCAAATGCGTGCGAGGTGGAAGCCCTGCTGAAAGGCATAATTGGCAAGTGGGAGAAGGCCATGACACAAGGCAATGCCAGCAACGAGGATCTGCTAGGCGTGCTGATGGAGTGCAACATCGCGGAGACCAAAGAGGCAGGAAACGTCCAGCCTATCATGACCATGGACGACATAATCGGCGAGCTCAAGCTCTTCTACTTCGCCGGAATGGACACCCTGCTCACCTGGACGATGGTCACGCTGAGCATGCACCCGGAGTGGCAGGACCGCGCGAGGGAGGAGGTCCTGCAAGTCTTCGGGAACAACCAGCCGGACTTCGACGGCATAAACCAATTGAAAGTTGTGAGTGCGCGCTCAGGAAACCGAGTACAAACCTGCAGTCACCTATGCATATATTTCATTGCAGCTTCGAAGCAGCTGGTTCTGACATTTTTGGGCCTGCAGGTGGCTATGATAATGTACGAGGTTCTCAGGCTGTACCCGCCGGTGATACAGTTCGACCGGCAGACGTACGAGGAGGTCGAGCTGGGTGGCGTAAGGTACCCACCTGGGGTGATCCTCTCGCTGCCGATCGTCTTCCTTCACCATGACCCGGAAGTGTGGGGAGAAGACGCCCACGAATTCAAGCCGGACAGGTTCGCGGAGGGCATCTCCAAGGCGGCCAGGAACGACTCCCGTGCGTTCTTCCCCTTCGGTTGGGGCCCGCGGATTTGCGTCGGCCAGAATTTCGCGCTGATCGAGGCCAAGATGGCGGTGTGCAAGATATTGCAACGCTTCTCCTTTGGGCTGTCGCCGTCCTACATGCACGCACCGTTCCCGGTCTCCACTCTGCAGCCTGATCATGGCGTACAGATCATGCTCAAGAAGCTCTAATCACATGTATTTTAAAATTTTCAGTTTCCCTAGTTTCTTCGTCGCACTGTACAATTCTTCAAAATACGACTCCCTCCGTATCTTGTAAAATGATTGTCTCATATGTATCTAAGACATGTTGTAGTGCAATGTGCACATGAATCTCATACTAGGAGTAAAACATGTCAAGATACATATAGAAAAAAAAGTTAAAACATCTTACATTTTGATACAAAGGGAGTATATTCTATTTTTTTACGAAAAAAGTATTTTATTTAAGTATCCATAAAATTACAATCATACTACTACCCAGCCTTTTTTGTGAGCTGCCTGAAAACTGCTTCCGTCCCGTGAGGTGGCACCGGGGTCAAACTCTAGCACTACAACACGGTAGATATTTAGGGGCACTTTGAAGTGCCCCTAAATGTGTACTTAGTGTCACTAAAACCTTTTAGTGGCACTTTGACAAAGTGCCCCGGTTGATCGTGACTCTAAAGGGTTTTAGTGGCACTTTGACAAAGTGCCACTAAAAGTATATCTATAGTGGCACTTTTCAAAATGCCACTAAAACCTTTTAGTGGCACTTTGTGAAAGTGCCTCTAAATAGTTTTAGTGGCACTTTGCCAAAGTGCCACTAAAAGGTTTTAGTGGCACTTTGCCAAAGTGCCACTAAAAGTGCCACTAAAAGGTTTTAGTGGCACTTTGGCAAAGTGACACTAAATAGTTTTAGTGGCACTTTGTCAAAGTACCTCTAAAAGGTCAAAGTGCCACTAAACCCCTTTAGAGACACGATCAACCGGGGCACTTTCTCAAAGTGCCACTAGAACCTTTTAGTGGCACTTTGACAAAGTTCCACTAAAACCCTTTAGAGGCACTTTCTCAAAGTGCCACTAAAACCTTTTAGTGGAAATTTGCCAAAGTGCCCCCGATTGCATTAGTGGCACTATGTTGAGTTTTTTTCCCCTTTCACAATGGCATTACAGGTAGCAAAACAGGTATTTTCATAGCACTAGCAATACAGGTACTTTCAACCGTCATAGCAGTAGCAATACAAGTACTTTCAACCATTATATATCATCACTTCACATGCACTGTACATTAAACATGAATCAACTATCACAACAAGATAACAGTTCCTTGGGTGCAATCAGCTTCAAATGCAGTTTGTTTCAAGCTTGTCTTCATCTCATCTACCTTTTCTTCCTTTATTTTCCGATGGTGTGTCGACTCTGCTAACAATTCCTTGTACGACTTCTTTGAATCATATTTTGTGGTTTCAGTTTGGACCAACTCAATTTCACAATCTTCAATTTTGTCCTCTTGTTTCCTCCTTTTTCTCATATTCTTCATCTGGCTCAAGGTCTGACTTGCTTCACACATTTCAGTGTCCTCTGTATCCTCATGTTCAGCTGCTTTCTTTCTTCTCCTTTGTTTTACTTTTGTTATGGTTGCTGTAGGTGGTGTAGGTGTTTCTATTACTTTGAGTCTCCTTCGTCGTTTTGGCATGCCTTCTACAATGGAGTCAGTTCCTTGATGTGTTGCAACTGCTTGATCATCTTGCAGTGTTTTATTAATCTCTGTTGCTGCATTGCTGTTGTTAGGTGCTTCTTCTGCTTGTCCATTGCCAGGTTTATTGCTCTCTGTTGTTACTGCTGATGTTACTTGGCTGCCTTGCTTCTCAGCCACTGATTCCATCTTCATTTTTTATGCTTCCATCTCATTCTGCTTGTGCACTGACTCCATTGCTTTCTTGGCTTGCTGTATTATTTTTCTGTTAAATTCCAGATCCATTTCATAACCATCTTCATCTTCATCATCATGTGCGGATCCTATTTCTTCAGTTGCTTTCTTCCTAACTTCTCCTCTTGATTTGCTTGGTATCTCTGCTGCTGGTACTTTGCTTCTGGCAGGTTCATTGCTCTGTGTTGTTGCTGCTGATGTGTCGCACCCGGACTTCTAGAGGATACTCACAGCCCGCTAAGCAGTAGATGATTGGCTTACGGGGCTTACCGGCACCCGCATCTCAATATGAGTAGGCCAACACGTGAACGTGTGACAACCAATCTCTACTATTCATCGTCTGCGTAAACCATCCCATAGAAATCCGACTACTTCCATTGACGTACTTCACAACATACACACATGGTACGTCAACGGCATTTGAACAAGTGATATCACAACAAATCTCTAAGACACAAAGAAATAGAAATAAGTGGCGAATAGCTCTCATTAGAGCAGAGATAGCAAATACAATCATCCAGAGGACACATGTCCCAACAAGTCATCATTACATCACAGCGGAAGCATCCAAAGTGTCTGAGTACAGACAAGATCCAAATAGGCCTAAGAGGCCGGAAACGAAAAGACGGAGCCCATCCACGATGTCTCGGATCCTGCCCGGGTCCGCTATCTACTCGTCGGCAGCCTCGTCATACTCCACGTAGTAGCCACCATGGGGATCCTCGGAAACGTAGTCTGCAGAACACGCAGCCCCAAAGGGGTCAGTACAGACGAGTACTGGCAAGCAAGATGCACAAGATACCAAAGTGTACCCGGCAACCCCAAGTACAGATGCTTTGGGTTCAACGGAAGATAGGTGATACAAAGGTGCGGCAGCGGGCTGCTCTAACCAACTACGGAGACACGCTACAACATCCGGCTAGGAGAAAGGGATAAGATAGCGCATCGGAACCAACTACCACTAACCTCAAACAAACCCATCCTGGATCTCGCCCCTTATCCAAAGAAGCAATCCGAGGATAACTCACACAGTTGGATTAGTGAAGGTTCAAGTTATTGTGTCAATAATTCTATTACTAGTCAAATTATTATCAATTAGGTGTAAGTTGTCTAATCCTTGTTAGCCAGCCCTATCACCAAGTCATCAATAACCGCGGACTACACGGCTTCTCGAGAAGATTTAACCCTGCAGGGATGCACCAATTTGGCCGAACACGTAAGAATATCCCGCCAGACGGGGATCAAACCCACCAAGCGAGACACTCAACACAACCCAACTCTTCTTCGCATCAAGCCCAAAGAACCCCGTGCAATTGAGCGCACGGCTAATCAAGCCCCACGAAGAAAAGGGGACCCTCATAGCACTCTAAGAACGTGTCTCCCTAAATGCCGACTACAAAAGTTACCACCCTGGCCTCGGGTTCGCACCTGCATATGCATGCGGCAAATGGAAAACCCGAACTAAATGAGGCGATTTGGACGAGATGCGAATCGAATCAAATTGAGGGGGGTGGCCATACACGCTTCCCACATGCGGTTAGCGCGCTCATCATGGATCTAGAGGACAAGAATTTTTCCTGAGTTCGACACTAGCAGGCCTCAAAACCATACCCGGCCTCCTGCCGGTGCCTTATCATCAAATTAGCATTACCTCAAACATTAACAGGTTATTGTTTAAACATCGAGCCCCAGAGCATAATAAATATGATAACAGAAATAACGGATAGCAGACTCGAACATAAACAACCCTAAGCATGCTAGTAAGACACAGGCAACAAGCAACGGGGTTATAGGTGTGGAGGTGAGGCTATAACAGGGTTACAGGATAACATGTGATAGGATCGGAACACAAGCAACGAATCTTAAGGCTAGCAGAATAGACAACGGAAAGTATCGATATCCAGTGTGGAAAGGACACAATGGTTCATGTGAGTGAATACTTGCCTGCAAACTCAGTAGCCTGGTACTGGGCTAACTCCTCAGAAGTAGTGTCGTAAACCTCGTCTGTCTCAACATCGTCGTCTATTCGGGAAGAAGCAAACAAACAACGCAGAGAGACAAACAATCAATAACATGGCATAATGCACAATCATGCGATGATGTATGACAATTTAATTGATGCATCAAGGTAAGCTAGTTGACATGGTAACATAATTAAATGGTCCTATATGCAATTTGCATTGCATATAGAAAGCTCATGACTTAAGGTTGAATTAAATGATCTCCAACTAACTATTATGTGAAAGTTGATTAGAATGATGCATGGATGAAGAAAACAATGAGAAAACAACAATAGCTTCAATGTGATATGAAGTTTATCAAGTTTGGAAATTTATTTATTAAGTTATGGAAATTTGGCTTCTTAAATGAGTTACACAAGCATTTGTTGTTTTCACCAATGTGAATGTTTCAAAATAGATAAAAAAAATCATATTTGGAAAGAACACAAAATTTTAGATGGAATACATGTTTCATTTGTTGAAAAAGGAATTAAAATGAATTAATTATGAATTAAACAAGTTTAAACAAGATTTAAATGAATTTAATTCAAGTATGAAATTATTTGAATTTTTATTTGTTCAAAACATTAAATAAAATTCATATTTGAAAATATTATATTTTTCTGGTTTGAAAACATATTTTATATGTTCAAAAAGAATTTAGTTTGACCAAGTTATGAATTTAGCAATTTTTAATGAGTTAAACAAGATTTGAATTATTTAACCAATTTTAATTATTCAAATCAGGAAACAAAATTTATATTTGGAAAGCTTGTTCAATTTTGCACGGAAAACATATTTTACATGTGCCATTTGAATTAAGTTTCAATTAGTTATGAATTTGACCAAATTTGAAATAATAGTTTGAATTTGAATTTTTGAAAACATTTGAAATGTTCAAAACAGTATACAAATGTTTTAAACATGTAGAGAATTAAATTTGGTTTGGAAAACATATTTTATTTATTCAATTTGGATTTGAAATGAGGGATTTATGCTAGTTTGAAAAACAGGGACTAAACTGTAATTTTCAGGGACTTGAAAATAAAAGAAAAGGCCAGAAAAGTTTTTCACCTCGCAGTGGCCCAGCCTGAGCCACTGACAGAGGGCCCTGGGCCACGGTGGCGCTTAGGTGGCGTGGGGTGGAGGCTGACTGGGCTCGCAGAGCCACAGACAGGTGGGCCTCTCTCTCGCGCGCGTGGCAATGTGCAAAAAGGTGTGGGATTTAATCCGCTGCGGGGAGGGATCGAACCCGCGCCGCGGGCGTGTGTGCGCAGCGTGTTGCCACTGCGCTGCTGAAACGTTTCGTGACAGGTTAGGGGCTTGGGGGGTATAAGGTTCAGATTCAGACTTAAGTCTGACGAAACTGAATTTCGCTTCAGTTAACTGAAGCCCGACGAGGAGACAGTCGCCGGCGGCGGCTGCTGCTGCTGCTCGTGGTCAGGTGCAGGGGCACCGTGTACGTGTGCGTGCAGGTGATGCGAGGGAGCAGAGAGGGAAGGGAAGAGGGGAACATGGTGCTCACCGGGGAGTAGGAAGGAGAGGAGGAGCCCAGTGCGGTGGAGGTGGCCGACGACGTGGACAGGGACGGCGGCGGCGATGCAGCTACTCCCGGATGCCGCTGCGGTGTCGAGGAGGAAGGTGGTGTCGCGGGGAGTCGATTCCCGCGATCAACCTGCTCGGAGAAACATCACGGCGTCGGCGATCGCCGGCTGTTGCCGCGGTGGCGTGCGGTGGTGGAGGGTTCAGAGAGCAGAGAGAGAAACGGAGGAAGGAGGAGGGGAAAACGGCGGCGACGTGAGAGAGATGGAGGAGGAGGTCTAGGGCAGGAGGGAGGAGCTCGGGGGTGGCTATAAGGAGGAGGGGGTACGCTACTGGCCGTCCCATCTCCTGCCTTTCGATGTGGACATCTCCGATGTCGCGCCGTACAGAGGTAGGGGATGGGGAGAATAGGTGGGCTGGGCCTGGGGGCTAGTGGGCTCAGCCCACTTGGCTGGCCTGCCCCCTTCTCTCTCTTTTTTTGTTTTTTTTCTGTTTTCTGATTCTGTTTTTTTTTTCAGAAAAGAAAAGGGAAGGAAAGGAGAGAAAAAGAAGGGTTTTGGGGGTTTTAAAATTTGGTGATCATTTTTATAGGTTGTTATTTACAACAGCCCAGTTGTGCAACTTTTTGTTTTACAAAATTTTAAATTTTGTTGCTGTTTGAAAATTCAAATGATTTTGGGTGAAATTGGTATTAATTGAATTACTGAAAAGAAGCAATTTAAAAGTTTTTAATTTCAAGTTTATTGGAAACAAATGATTGGTTTGATTTGAAAGTTTCATTTGAAAATTGTAACAGAACAAGTATGAACAAGGATTTGATATTTGGTTTGAAATTCAAATGGAAAAACAAAGGAAAACAAATGCAATGCTTAACATGACATGATGCAAAACATAAATTAACAAGAAGAAAACATTGTAAGGCTGTTTTTCATACTTGGGATGTTACAAAACGCCCCCCCTTGAAGGAATCGCGCCCCGAGATTCCTACTGAGAAGAGAAAAGGTCCGTATACTTCTTGCGAAGATCCTCTTCCGTCTCCCATGTTGCCTCTTTATCGGAATGATGAGACCACTGCACTTTTAAGAACTTGGTGCTCTTGTTGCGAGTTTTACGCTCGGTCTCATCGAGAATGCGAACAGGATGCTCTTCATACGAGAGGTCTTCTTGCAGATCAATGGAATCATGATCAACTGCACGACCTGGATCTTTGAAGCACCTCTTGAGCTGTGACACGTGAAACACATCGTGCACCTTGGATAGCTTTTCTGGAAGTTCAAGACGATAGGCATTTTCTGGAAGTTCAAGACGATAGGCATTTTCTGCACGCCTTGAGAGAATGTTGAAAGGACCAATATATCTTGGTGCAAGCTTTCCTTTGACACCAAAACGATGAGTGCCTCTGAGGGGAGTTACACGGAGATAAGCTTTGTCTCCAGGTGCATAGACCATGTCCCTGTGCTTGCTGTCATAGTAGCTTTTCTGACGAGACTGAGCAATCTTGAGATTGTCACGAATGATGTGAACTTTCTCTTCGGCTTCCTTAACAATGCCAGGGCCTAAGAGTGAACGTTCACCAGCTCCAGACCAATTGATTGGACTCCTGCATCTGCGGCCATAGAGAGCCTCAAATGGTGCCATGCCTAGGCTTGCCTGGAAGCTGTTATTGTAGGAGAATTCAGCATATGGAAGACATTCCTCCCATTTCATGCCAAAGGAAAGACCACATGCTCTGAGCATATCCTCGAGAATCTGATTGACTATTTCGACTTGCCCTTGAGACTGAGGATGGTAGGATGTGCTGAACAGAAGTTTAGTGCCCAATGCTTCTTGAAAGCTTTTCCAGAAATGAGAAGTGAAGATGCTTCCACGGTCTGAGCTTATTTCCAATGGAACAGCATGAAGAGGAACAATCTTTGCTGTGTAGAGCTCTGCTAACTGACTAGCTGAGATTGTCTCTTTGACAGGAAAGAAGTGAGCGACTTTAGTGATTCGATCAATGACAACGAAGATTGCATCGTTGCCCCTCTTGGACTTTGGAAAACCAGTGACGAAGTCCATTTCAATCATGTCCCACTTCCACTCAGGGATTTTCAGAGGTTGGAGAAGACCGGATGTTTTCTGATGGACTGCCTTAACATGTTGACAAACGTCGCATTCAGAAACGTATTGAGCAATTTCACGTTTCATGCCAGGCCACCAATACAGTGTCTTGAGATCCTGGTACATCTTTGTAGTCCAGGGTGTATGGAGAGAGGAGTTTCATGAGCCTCCTTGAGAATGACATCTTTGAGACTTTGAATCCGAGGAACTGCAATGCGTCCTTCGAAGAACACAGTTCCGTTGTCATCCACTGAGAAGGACTTAAATTTCTCATTGCCTCCTTTGATGTGTTCTACAATCTTCTTGATTTCAGCATCACGAAGTTGTTCAGAACGAATCTTGTCCTCGAGAGTTGGACTGGCTGTCAAGTTTGCAAGATAGCCTTGAGGAACAAGACCAAGGTTGAGCTTCTGGAATTCTTCATGAAGAGGAGGTTGGCTTTCCATGGTCATGAGATTATTGCAATACGACTTGCGACTGAGAGCATCGGCCATAACATTAGCCTTGCATGGAGTGTAAGAAATGGTAAGATCAAAGTCTTTGATCTTTTCAATCCATCTCCTTTGTCTGAGGTTTAGATCTGGTTGAGTGAAGATGTACTTCAGACTCTTATGATCGGAAAAGATTTCAGTGCGATTACCCAACAAGTATTGTCTCCATTTCTTGAGGGCAAACACAACTGCTGCAAGTTCAAGGTCATGAGTGGGATAACTGAGCTCATGTGCGTTCAACTGACGTGAAGCATAAGCCACAACTTGACGTTCTTGCATAAGAACTGCACCTAGACCTTGGAGAGAAGCATCACAGAATATTTGGAAAGGTTTGGTAGGATCTGGGCCAACCAGAACTGGTGTAGAGGTGAGTTTAGTCTTCAGGAGATTGAAACCTTCATCACATTGTGGAGACCAGACGAACTTCTTGTCCTTCTTTGTGAGGTAAGTGAGAGGTTTTGCAATCTTGGAGAAGTTTTGGACGAAACGACGGCAATAGCTAGCCAAGCCAACAAAACTTCTTACTTGCTTCACCGTCTTTGGAGGTTTCCAATCAACAATTGCTTTAACCTTTTCTGGATCAATGGCTATGCCCTTGGCAGAGATGACATGACCAAGGTAAGCAACTTCTGAAATCCAGAACTCACATTTGGAGAACTTGGCATAAAGACGATGCTCGCGAAGCTTCATGAGAGTGAGACGAAGATGTTCTTCATGCTCTTCCTCAGATTTTGAGTAGACAAGAATGTCATCAAGATATACCACAACGAACTTGTCGAGGTATTCATGGAAGACAGAATTCATGAGTCGAGAGAATGTCGCCGGCGCATTGGTGAGACCAAAGGACATGACGGTGAATTCATATAGACCGTAGCGAGTGGTGAAAGTTGTCTTTGGAATATCCTCTTTTCTGATCTTTATTTGATGGTAACCCATTCTCAAGTCCAACTTGGAGAATATTGAGGCTCCAGCAAGTTGATCAAAAAGATCATCGATACGAGGAATCGGATACTTGTTTTTGATGGTTTTCTCGTTAAGAGGACGATAGTCAACAACGAGTCTCTTTTTGTGATCCTTCTTCGCAACGAACAGAGTTGGGCAACCCCAAGCCGAGGAACTAGGTTGAATGTAACCTTTTTCCATGTACATATCAATTTGTTCCTTCAACAACTTCAGCTCGGGAGTTCCTATCTTGTAAGGATGCTTAGAGATTGGAGCAGTACCTGGTTCAAGTTCGATCACGAACTCAACAGCTCTGTCCGGGGGCATTCCTGGCAACTCTTCTGGAAAGACGTCAGGGAAGTCGCAAACCACCGGAACATTTTCAAGTGAAGGTAGAGGTTTTGCATCGAGGGTGCATAGCTGAATGGAACTTGATTCATGTGGGGAATAGATTATCTGGCCAGAAGGGTGGGACAGAGTTATTGACTTTTGAGCACAATCAATCCTTGCTTTATTGGCCTTCAGCCAATCCATACCAAGAATGACATCAATGTCAGAACTTCCCAGCAACATGAGAGAAGCAAGGAATATGTGGCCTCCAATTAGGATTTTATTGTCCTTACTTATCTTGGAAGTCAACATTTGAGATCCCGGGGAGTGAACAGTGATTTGATTGCTTAGTGGAACCACAATTAGGTTGTTTGTTGTGGCAAAGGTCTTTGACACAAAAGAATGTGATGCTCCGGTATCAAACAACACTTTAGCTGGAAAAGAGTTTACGGGTAATATACCGAGAACGACGTCAGGAGCTTCCTCAGCTTTGTCGATCTTGACATGATTCACCCTTGCTGTCCTCCCGACAGGCATGTTGTTGGAGTTGAAAGCCTTAGGCGGGGGAGCGCGCACCATTGCCTGGTTTGTGTTAGGACGAGGTGGTGGTGGAGGTAGCTGCCTCTGCGTGCACTTGTCGGCGTAGTGCCCCGTCTGCTTGCACTTGTAGGAAGTGACGACACGAGGAGGCCCTGGCCTTGGCTGCCCCATCGAAGCCCTTTGATCATGCATCTGAGCAGGGTTGGGTGGGCGGGGAGCGAAGCCTGGAGAAGTTTGGGCGTATGGAGCCCGAGTGACAGCACCATTTGGTACCCAGATGCGGCGCTTCTGCGGAGGGGTGGTCATGTTGGAGGAGGAACCACCCTCACGCGAGTGCTTGCGAGACTCCTCGAACGCCTTGCGCCCATTTTCTTCATTGAGCGCGGTGTTAACGAGATCCTCGAAGCTGTTGGCCTTGATGTTGGTGAGGGCATACTTGAGTTCCGGGTTAAAACCTCTGCGGAACCTTGCCATCTTCTTAGCTTCAGTGGACACCTCATCTCCAGCGTACCGAGCGAGGCGATTGAACTCACTCTGATACCCGATGACGTCCAACTTGCCCTGCTTGAGTGAGCAAAATTCTTCACGCATCCTTTCCATGAGACCATCTGGAATGTGGTGCTTCAGGAAGGCTTCCTTGAAACAATTCCACGTGACTGGCATGCCAGTTCTCATGGCCTGGAAGTTCTCCCACCAAGTAGCTGCCTGACCCTTCAGCACATAGGAGGCATACTTGACCTTGTCTTCTTCAGCTACGTGAGCAATCTCCAGAGCCTTAGCTATCTCACGGATCCAGTCATCAGCGTCCAGAGGCTCGCGTGTGGCCACGAAAGCTCTTGGGCCCAGACTGAGAAACTCCTTGATGCTGACTCGTGGAGCTGTCTGGTTGTTGTGTTGATTAGTCTGAAACTGGGCCATCTGCGTCATGACTTGGGTCATCTGAGCCAACAGCTCCGCGATTGGCGGTGGCTCAGGCGCGTTGTTCCTTGTTGGCGGCATCCTGAATGGAAATGCATTTTAGCACAACAATAGAAAAGGATAGACTTGGCAACCGAAAGAGAGATTATTCCGACGCATGAATAGATAACCAACAGGTACATCATCACATGTTCAAATACATCAGAATATCCAACACACCATAAATGGTTCGAATGCCAAAGGATAACTAAACATAGTCAAGAATGGATACATCGGTACTCCCATGCTCATCACGCAGGACGGCGGCTAGGAGTACGGCGAGAGGTACGGTGAGGAGGACGCCCACGAAAGTAGGTGGAACGACGATCCACGTAGATCTGACGTGGTCTGAGACCGACTCTAGGCGTGGTGAAGTACATAGCGTCGACTCCCTGTGCTCCAAAGCGTGGAATCCCAGTGTAACCAGCACCAAGGTTAAGGAGTGGACCTCTGATCGGCTCGTAACCTCCAGCATCTGGCAGATGACGACCAACTGGCTGATCGAAAAGTGCAAAGCGCTCGTCTCCAACAAAGTCTGTGGTGTAAGTCGCCAGACGAGTCAAAGCAAGATAGAGCTGCTCTCTGACTGAAGCCAACTCCTGAGATAGTGTGCGGGCAACTGCGTCAATGTGCCTCACAAACTGAGCGGTGGTGTGCAGCCTGGAGTTATCATGCTCGTAAACATCCAAGTTGTCGTAGAGAGTGAAGTGAGCTCCCTCCGAAGTGATGTAACCACGGGGAATATGGCGATAGATAGAATCGTCAAATCCCCAGTAGTCAGCACGAAGGACGGTGAGACTCACATAAGCTGCCTGCTGCACAGCCATATCCACTGTGGAACCTACTGCCTCGTAGCGGTGGACTACGCTCATGCCATCATCTGACAGAATGTAGACGATAGCCTGGTAGTAGGTCTGCTCAAACTCTCGCTGCTGCTCGTAGACCTGGTATTCTGGTGCCCAACGGAACCCCAGAAAAGTGACCATGTCTCTCAGCATCTCCGGATAACCGGCAGTGCTCTCGCAACGAGTCATACGAACCACCTGCGGGTAGAACCTGAGATCCATCTGCAGATGATCGGGGAAGCTTTGATTAGACGCCGGTAGAAGAACTGAAGTGGCAAGCAACAACAAGGTTTCAACGGACGAAAAGGATGTTGAGAAGAACAGGATATCGAAGCAACATTCGGGAAACACGAGACCAAACACTCCTGAGGTACTACGGAAAACCCATCCGGGCTTCTAAAGGATAAATATCTACTGCTTAAGGAATAGAGGATCTGCTTCCGGGGCTTATGTGCCTCCGTTCTCAATCGTGAGTAGGCAACATGATAAATCATGTCACAACCACCTCCATTCCTATGGTCTAGTAGATATAACTATCCTAGAGAAACCAGGATACGTGAAATCCTAACTTGAAAGTTTAGATGAGAAGATAAAACAACGTTGCGCTTCCTTACCAGAAAAGGGAGGGTGGGTGGGGAAAGAAATAAAAGAACAGAATTCCTACTCTCACGTTTCATTTTTCCTATATAGCTACAAAATAGTTTCTAGACTCAACTGCGACCAGTAAAAGGGATCCTACAGGCAGACAGGCTCTGATACCATTTGTCGCACCCGGACTTCTAGAGGATACTCACAGCCCGCTAAACAGTAGATGATTGGCTTACGGGGCTTACCGGCACCCGCATCTCAATATGAGTAGGCCAACACGTGAAAGTGTGACAACCAATCTCTACTATTCATCGTCTGCGTAAACCATCCCATAGAAATCCGACTACTTCCATTGACGTACTTCACAACATACACACATGGTACGTCAACGGCATTTGAACAAGTGATATCACAACAAATCTCTAAGACACAAAGAAATAGAAATAAGTGGCGAATAGCTCTCATTAGAGCAGAGATAGCAAATACAATCATCCAGAGGACACATGTCCCAACAAGTCATCATTACATCACAGCGGAAGCATCCAAAGTGTCTGAGTACAGACAAGATCCAAATAGGCCTAAGAGGCCGGAAACGAAAAGACGGAGCCCATCCATGATGTCTCGGATCCTGCCCGGGTCCGCTATCTACTCGTCGGCAGCCTCGTCATACTCCACGTAGTAGCCACCATGGGGATCCTCGAAAACGTAGTCTGCAGAACACGCAGCCCCAAAGGGGTCAGTACAGACGAGTAGTGGTAAGCAAGACGCACAAGATACCAAAGTGTACCCGGCAACCCCAAGTACAGATGCTTTGGGTTCAACGGAAGATAGGTGATACAAAGGTGCGGCAGCGGGCTGCTCTAACCAACTACGGAGACACGCTACAACATCCGGCTAGGAGAAAGGGATAAGATAGCGCATCGGAACCAACTACCACTAACCTCAAACAAACCCATCCTGGATCTCGCCTCTTATCCAAAGAAGCAATCCGAGGATAACTCACACAGTTGGATTAGTGAAGGTTCAAGTTATTGTGTCAATAATTCTATTACTAGTCAAATTATTATCAATTAGGTGTAAGTTGTCTAATCCTTGTTAGCCAGCCCTATCACCAAGTCATCCATAACCGCGGACTACACGGCTTCTCGAGAAGATTTAACCCTGCAGGGATGCACCAATTTGGCCGTACACGTAACAATATCCCGCCAGACGGGGATCAAACCCACCAAGCGAGACACTCAACACAACCCAACTCTTCTTCGCATCAAGCCCAAAGAACCCCGTGCAATTGAGCGCACGGCTAATCAAGCCCCACGAAGAAAAGGGGACCCTCATAGCACTCTAAGAACGTGTCTCCCTAAATGCCGACTACAAAAGTTACCACCCTGGCCTCGGGTTCGCACCTGCATATGCATGCGGCAAATGGAAAACCCGAACTAAATGAGGCGATTTGGACGAGATGCGAATCGAATCAAATTGAGGGGGGCGCCCATGCACGCTTCCCACATGCGGTTAGCGCGCTCATCATGGATCTAGAGGACAAGAATTTTTCCTGAGTTCGACACTAGCAGGCCTCAAAACCATACCCGGCCTCCTGCCGGTGCCTTATCATCAAATTAGCATTACCTCAAACATTAACAGGTTATTGTTTAAACATCGAGCCCCAGAGCATAATAAATATGATAACAGAAATAACGGACAGCAGACTCGAACATAAACAACCCTAAGCATGCTAGTAAGACACAGGCAACAAGCAACGGGGTTATAGGTGTGGAGGTGAGGCTATAACAGGGTTACAGGATAACATGTGATAGGATCGGAACACAAGAAACGAATCTTAAGGCTAGCAGAATAGACAACGGAAAGTATCGATATCCAGTGTGGAAAGGACACAATGGTTCATGTGAGTGAATACTTGCCTGCAAACTCAGTAGCCTGGTACTGGGCTAACTCCTCAGAAGTAGTGTCGTAAACCTCGTCTGTCTCAACGTCGTCGTCTATTCGGGAAGAAGCAAACAAACAACGCAGAGAGACAAACAATCAATAACATGGCATAATGCACAATCATGGGATGATGCATGACAATTTAATTGATGCATCAAGGTAAGCTAGTTGACATGGTAACATAATTAAATGGTCCTATATGCAATTTGGATTGCATATAGAAAGCTCATGACTTAAGGTTGAACTAAATGATCTCCAACTAACTATTATGTGAAAGTTGATTAGAAAGATGCATGTATGAAGAAAACAATGAGAAAACAACAATAGCTTCAATTTGATATGAAGTTTACCAAGTTTGGAAATTTATTTATTAAGTTATGGAAATTTGGCTTCTTAAATGAGTTACACAAGCATTTGTTGTTTTCACCAATGTGAATTGTTCAAAATAGATAAAAAAATCATATTTGGACAGAACACAAAATTTTAGATGGAATACATGTTTCATTTGTTAAAAAAGGATTTAAAATGAATTAATTATGAATTAAACAAGTTTAAACAAGATTTAAATGAATTTAATTCAAGTATGAAATTATTTGAATTTTTGTTTGTTCAAAACATTAAATAAAATTCATATTTGAAAAGATTATATTTTTCTGGTTTGAAAACATATTTTATATGTTCAAAAAGAATTTAGTTTGACCAAGTTATGAATTTAGCAATTTTAAATGAGTTAAACAAGATTTGAATTATTTAACCAATTTTAATTCAGGAAACAAAATTTATATTTGGAAATCTTGTTCAATTTTGCACGGAAAACATATTTTACATGTGCCATTTGAATTAAGTTTGAATTAGTTATGAATTTGACCAAATTTGAAATAATAGTTTGAATTTGAATTTTTGAAAACATTTGAAATGTTCAAAACTGTGTACAAATGTTTTAAACATGTAGAGAATTAAATTTTGTTTGGTAAACATATTTTATTTATTCAATTTGGATTTGAAATGAGGGATTTATGCTAGTTTGAAAAACAGGGACTAAACTGTAATTTTCAGGGACTTGAAAATAAAAGAAAAGGCCAGAAAAGTTTTTCACCTCGCA
Organism: Alopecurus myosuroides; assembly: GCA_028641055.1. NCBI lineage: Eukaryota > Viridiplantae > Streptophyta > Magnoliopsida > Poales > Poaceae > Alopecurus > Alopecurus myosuroides. The sequence continues at coordinate 278,877,293 of CM054058.1, read as the reverse complement.
GTGGCCCAGCCTGAGCCACTGACAGAGGGCCCTGGGCCACGGTGGCGCTTAGGTGGCGTGGGGTGGAGGCTGACTTGGCTCGCAGAGCCACAGACAGGTGGGCCTCTCTCTCGCGCGTGTGGCAATGTGCAAAAAGGTGTGGGATTTAATCCGCTACGGGGAGGGATCGAACCCGCGCTGCGGGCGTGTGTGCGCAGCGCGTTGCCACTGCGCTGCTGAAACGTTTCGTGACAGGTTAGGGGCTTGGGGGGGTATAAGGTTCAGATTCAGACTTAAGTCTAACGAAACTGAATTTCGCTTCAGTTAACTGAAGCCCGACGAGGAGACAGTCGCCGGCGGCGGCTGCCGCACTGCTGCTGCTGCTCGTGGTCAGGTGCAGGGGCACCGTGTACGTGTGCGTGCAGGTGATGCGAGGGAGCAGAGAGGGAAGGGAAGAGGGGAACATGGTGCTCACCGGGGAGTAGGAAGGAGAGGAGGAGCCCAGTGCGGTGGAGGTGGCCGGCGACGTGGACAGGGACGGCGGCGGCGATGCAGCTGCTCCCGGATGCCGCTGCGGTGTCGAGGAGGAAGGTGGCGTCGCGGGGAGTCGATTCCCGCAATCAACCTGCTCAGAGAAACATCACGGCGTCGGCGATCGCCGGCTGTTGCCGCGGTGGCGTGCGGTGGTGGAGGGTTCAGAGAGCAGAGAGAGAAACGGAGGAAGGAGGAGGGGAAAACGGCGGCGGCGTGAGAGAGATGGAGGAGGAGGTCTAGGGCAGGAGGGAGGAGCTCGGGGTGGCTATAAGGAGGAGGGGTACGCTACTGGCCGTCCCATCTCCTGCCTTTCGACGTGGACATCTCCGATGTCGCGCCGTACAGAGGTAGGGGATGGGGAGAATAGGTGGGCTGGGCCTGGGGGCTAGTGGGCTCAGCCCACTTGGCTGGCCTGCCCCCATCTCTCTTTTTTTTGTATGTTTCTGTTTTCTGATTCTGTTTTTTTTTCTAGAAAAAGAAAAGGGAAGGAAAGGAGAGAAAAAAGAAGGGTTTTTGGGGTTTTAAAATTTGGTGATCATTTTTATAGGTTGTTATTTACAACAGCCCAGTTGTGCAACTTTTTGTTTTACAAAATTTTAAATTTTGTTGCTGTTTGAAAATTCAAATGATTTTGGGTGAAATTGGTATTAATTGAATTATTGAAAAGAAGCAAGTTAAAAGTTTTTATTTCAAGTTTATTGGAAACAAATGATTGGTTTGATTTGAAAGTTTCATTTGAAAATTGTAACAGAACAAGTATGAACAAGGATTTGATATTTGGTTTGAAATTCAAATGGAAAAACAAAGGAAAACAAATGCAATGCTTAAGATGACATGATACAAAACATAAATTAACAATAAGCAAACATTGTAAGGCTGTTTTTCATACTTGGGATGTTACATGATGTTACTTGGCTGCCTTGCTTCTCAGTCACTGATTCCATCTTCAGTTTTGATGCTTCCTTCTCATTCTGCTTGTGCACTGACTCCATTGCTTCAGTTCCTTTCTTCCTTTCTTCTCCTCTTGGTTTGCTTGGTATCTGCCCTCCAGTCTGACCATCTTCATCTGACTCGTACGTAGATGCTCTTTCTTCAGTTGCTTTCTTCCTGATTTCACCTCTTGGTTGGCTTGGTATGTGCCCTTCATTTTGAGTTAGGATCAGATCAATCTTATCTTCCATTTTTGCCTTCCATTCCAGCAGTTCTGTCTGGGTGGTTTGCATTGAGCCAACATGTTCTCTGAGCATATTGTTCTCTTGTATGGCATCCTTCAATGCCGCTAGTGTTTCAGTCAGCACTTTCGATGATCTTCCTCCCACAATTAGTCCAAGTCCGTGCAATCGGCATTGCTTTGATTTTGTGAATAGTGTGGAGTACACATCACCATCTCTGTGAGCCTCTGCCATTAGAGAAGGATCTTGTTGGAACTTATCTGTTATCTGAGTCTGTTAAGACATTAAGAATAGCATTAGTATGCATGTTGATATCCATAATAACTATATGCATGTACAAAATTTATCGTTGGCTTACGATTTTCTTTGCGCAAAATTCATCAACTGGTTCTCCATTCTTTCTTGTGTGGACAACACGGTACAGCTCTGCCCTGGATACTGGTCTACCCAGTTGCATTTCCTGTAAACCAATCATGAAAACTATTGTGGTGAGCATTCTCAGTGTGCCTATTCTTGTACAAAATTGTTTATCCAAAATATTATGTTCATTCACAAAGGAATTTTCAGAGCTTACCAGTTGGTCATGTACAACTACAAATGGTCTTGTTCCCGCAGTGCGCCTAGAGTTGTCCTGGGACTTGTTCCTTGTGTTCTTATTTTTGTTGCACATTGTCTGCAGACAGGACCAAAATAAGTTAGTAATACAAATTTGTCATTGTCTACAATATCAGAAAATCATATGACCACTTGCCAGGAACGAGTCACTTCTCCAATACTTCACAAGCCATTCCCACTGATCAGCTTGAATCCTATCCCCACATCCATTTTCGATATTTTCTTTTGTGGACTTAGTTGCATCATAGAATCTACGCTTCAAATGGGATCTGAATGTTCTCCATTTTTTGCTCGCAGACTTCATAACCCAATCTTTGTGTACATCGTCAATAACGAAGAATCCCTATTCATCAAGGTGAAGTACAGCTATGATTACGAAGCTAGCAAAGTACTCTTAAGACTAGCAATGAAAAACCAAGTAAAGTTCATCATAAATTAGATTTTTTTGCACCTTGACAGTGTTCCAAAGTTTCTGCTTTTCAGAGTACGGCACCTTCCTCCAATTGCGAGCAGAGACAGACACATCTTTTCCTCTCACTAAATTACCGATGAAATTAGATAATTTTGAAGTCTTCAAACCACAAGGTTGTCCTTGAGTGTTGAATTCTACTTTGACCTTGTTATGTGGCCCATGCTTTTCCCAAAATTTTCTCATTTCTGTTGGACCCCTTTTTCTCTTCTTCTCAGTTACTGCAAATTGATTCATGAGTGATAAGTATCCAAAATACATTTGTGTATGGTACAATACATTTTGCAATTTGAATGATGACTTAGCTCCATCCATAATATAAGGTATAAGTACGTACCATTTAGTGATTTATCATCTTCTTTTTTCTCTTGTGGTACTTCTTGCTGAATTCCTGCTTGCTCTTCTTGCTGATAATCTTGCTGATAATCTTCTAGCTCTTCATCATCATCATCAACATCATCATCATCATCTAATGTTGCATCAGTGGAATAGCCGTAGTGCTGCTCGTCATAATGACGCACCTGCCCATCCCTTGTCTCATCAGAGGAGTACTCCTACTGCTCTTCATGATTTTCTTGATCGGAACATCTTCTTTTATACTCGAACTGATGGTAATCTTGAGATTCATAATTTCTAGTCATCTTAAGAAGACTAGTACGGTGAACATCTGCTCTTGTCTGATGTACATCTATTTCAGGCAGATCTTGCTCCTTCAGCTTCTTGTTAATGCCACCAAGCAATCTCTTGCTCTTCACCGTTCACTGTTGCCTCAGATCTCTTCTGAGGGACCATCAAAAAAGCAGAAGATGGTTCCTAGTGAAGCAGCTTATGAGGGTCCATCAAACAATCTGTACAAGAGAGGTATTAACAGAAACATCAGAAAATATGCGAAACATATGATTTTCACAACTTTGTATGCAATGCATGAACTGGCAGTCATATATTAACTTACTGTATGCAGGACCTCAGCATGGAGGAACTTGCTACTTTGATGACTAATGCTATTTTGCAAACTACATGGAGCTTGATGACAATCAGTGTGAACATCTGCAAGATTTTACCATGGAATTCCCAGGAAAACCATTCAAGTACTATGTGTAAAGATGACTTATTCTTCTGTGGTAAAGGACAAGGCCAAGATGGTAAGAAAAGTTGTGAAGCTGAGGAAAAATTTGCTTCTTAATATTAGAAGTTACTTGCATAAGATTAATGAATTGGTAATGCAGGAAGTTTAGTTCAAGAAATAAGTTTAGCTGTATACATTTATTTATTTATGGTTTAGTGATGTTGCAAACTTGGATTTTGATCAGGAATTTGGACTTGACTACATAAACGAGTATCTGAAGCAGTATCTGAAGAATCCATTGGAGGTGCATGTTACTTGCACCAGCAGGGACAAGCATCGCATGGTGAAGATGAAGATTGGAGAAGGATCTGGGAAGGCAATGCTATCTGGTGGATGGGCAAAAGCTGCTGAGTACTTTAGGCTGAATGAAGGAGAAATCTACATGTTCTCCTTCTGCAAATCTAAGCGCTATGTGCTCGAAATCATGCTTGTGCAAGTGTGAATGGTGTTGCTATGGACTCCATCAGTGTTAAATTAGGTGCACTGATGGAGAAGTCGGTATATGAACTAGTACTGTGTGAACTGATGGAGTAGTCTTGCATGTTTAAGTGAACTTTGAGGAGTTGTAATAAGTTTTATTTGAACCAAGTATTAGCTATCTGTCGTATGTTTGATCCTACACTCATGACTAGCATGTTTCTCAATTTGTTTTTATTTCGTGGCTCCATTTTGACTATATACTTTCATTACTAGCATGTCGACACAGTTAGGAAGGCTTAACCCTTCCTGACAACGGCAAATAGTCAACAGTTTCTCAATTTGTATTTTTTGTGGCTTCATTTTGACTATACTTTCATGACTAGCATGCCACCACAGTTAGGAAGGTTCAACCCTACATGATCATGAAGGAAATTGTAAATACTTAATAACTAGCACAGTCAAATGAGGAAGGTTCAACCCTTCATGATCATGTCAAATCGAGCCGTTTTGTACCGTAGAAGAATAATTAATCAAGAAGGCAGTTGTAGGTTTTTTTACTGTGTATTTTCTAAATGTTAAAGAAAAAAATTGGAAGTGGCGTAGTGGGGAAACTGACTCGGGGGGCCCCCTTTAAAATGGCTAACGACTGCAAAGTGGCAGTTCCTTTTCTATTCGGGGGAGTTCTCTTTTCTATTTGCTGTTGTCATTACTGGAATGTGACCGCGCGAGTTCATTCTACTGCTATTCTCATCTGTGATTTCTCTATCAGCGTTTGCATTTTGTCTAACATTCATTTGCAGTTTTTCGTAAGGCTCATTGAAGATCTCCTGTTGAAGTTTCCTAGTAAGTTATCTACATATAGGAATCATCCTCTGTGATACGATTGTACATCAATCCTTTATCTCAGGCTTATAACTATTACTTTGTTACATGATAATTCGTAGGGATGGATTGTCTGTTCTGTATGCAGACAGCAGCCTACTGTGGTCGTTCTGCGAGGCATGTAGACTCATTCGACATTGTGATCAAGGGTGGGCAGCAACAAAGTGTGGTAAGTAGCATGTTTTTTCAATTCTCGGCCGGTTGTTTGTATGCAAATCTGTCGGATGCATTCATGATGATTTTGTATTTAATTTGCAGGTCATTCCCTGCTACTTCATGGAAAGGTTGAACCACTTTGTTCAAGGGGAGTGGATGGTTGCCAGGAGCCCGAGGTTTCGCAAGTTTGATTTCCTACTTAGAAAGGAGCCATTGAGGACTGCATTAACTGGGCCCTACTGGCTCTCTCTGACTAGGGTTTACAATGTTGTCGTTGGAGACATCATTCGTTTTCAGTTTAACAACACTGAAAACTTATTCTAGTTCACTGTCTACAATAGTCTTGGGGGTGTGAAAGATGCAGATAATAATGATTTTGGTAAGTTGCTAGTTACATTGGCCATTGTTTGAAAGATGCAGATAATAATGATTCGAGTAGGTGAAGTAGTAGCAATGCAGGCAATTTTCTTGCATTGCATTGCATTTTTCAGTGAAATGATCTTGAAGTAGGTGCAGTAATTGGGTAGTGTGTCTGTTATTGACTAACTGTTTTTTATTTGGATAGTTCTGGCTGATGTGCCATCAAGCATTCGCAGCATTCTACACAGGACCATTTTCTCTGATATTGGAGATATCACTGAAGTGCACATGGCAGACATCCTGTTTGTCATATTCAAACATGTGCACTACCCAGCAGAAGATTCTTTCTATGAACCAATTGCACAGAAGCAGTTTGTTGTGCACAGGATGAATGAGGATAATGAACACTTTGATGCACTGGTTAGTTCTTCAGTGAAAACACAAATATTATTACCTGTTGTACTATGTTGCTAGAATCCACAAAAAACTAACACATCCAATTGTTCTTCTCAAATATCAGTACATATCTGCAATGGCAGTCCAGGGCTATGGGTACAATGTCAATGGGACAACCCTACTCTATAGAGATGAAGTTGAAGACAGCATTGACTGCTCATACCATATCGAAGGCGACGACTACATTGTAATCACTAAAGGGTGGACTGACTTCAGGAATGCTGCGCATATAGGCGCAAGGTCTGTTCTGCTAGTCAAGGTGGAACCTCTTGCGCAGGAAATTGGTCTTAAGTTCATTGAAATCATCAACTAGGATGTGCTGTAGTAGTATCGGATTAGGTATGATTCAAGATCATTCTACCACAGTTTAATGTTGAAGAACCAGCTTTGTTCTATGTAGTTTAATTCGTGCACAAAACTAAGTTTGTGAGGTTGATTTGTGTAATTATGTTCCCACTGGGAAATTCTGTTGTTTTCGGTAGTAGAAATTATATTTCTTGTGCAACAACCATTTAGTGGCACTTTGACAAAGTTCCACTAAATGTCTAACCTATAGTGGCACTTTGGCAAAGTGCCACTAAATGGCATGGCCTATAGAGGCACTTTGCCAAAGTGCCACTAAATGGCATGGCCTATAGAGGCACTTTGGCGAAGTGCCACTATAGGTTAGGACATTTAGTGGCACTTTGTCAAAGTGCCACTATAGGTTAGACATTTAGTGGCACTTTGGCAAAGTGCCACTAAATGGTTGTTCATCTATGTAGACATGTAGACGTGACGTGACGCACAAGGTTATGATTCGAGTAGGGATAAGTCTACATGGTGGCAAAGATGCAGCCTCCACCGCAACCACAAGGTTTCCGCCCCACTCACTACACTTGGTGCTTTCTTCGAGTCGGTGGAAAACGGAAGGAGTACATGATATAGTCAGTGGAAAACGACATGCCTACACGTCGCAAGTAGTACGCCACGACAAATGAGCATCTCGTATCGATCGATCAGCCCCATTAATTGGCTCACGTAGGGAAATGAGCATCTCTCGTATCGTACGCACCCAAACCAAAGACCAGGTTCAATTTCATCGGACGCACGTTTAAGTTACTCTAACCCAGCTACCGTTGCAGCGTTTTTTTGTATATACAATCTACTTTGCTCTCTCTAAAATTTAGTGGCACTTTAGCAAAGTGCCACTATAGGTATGTGATTTAGTGGCACTTTGGCAAAGTGCCACTATAGGCATGTCATTTAGTGGCACTTTGGCAAAGTGCCACTATAGGTCATGCCTATAGTGGCACTTTGGCAAAGTGCCACTATAGGCATATCATTTAGTGTCACTTTGGCAAAGTGCCACTATAGGTCATGCATATAGTGGCACTTTGAAAGTGCCCCTACCAAAGTGCCCCAAAATGTATACCGTGTTGTAGTGTAGCCACCGAAAACCCAGGGCCGGTGACTTCCCCTGCCGCTGTTGGCCGCGGTGATGGCCAGCCCAGACGGAGGTGTTGGGGCTTCGTGGTAGAGAATCAGTGGCGGCGTTCAGGGACGACACCGTTGATATTCTACATGCGGAATCTAGGGCAGCGACCCCGATCTGCGGTGGTGGCGGTGTACACTCATGCGTGGTGCCTGCACGGAGTGTTCTGCCCTCTCGTGGCCGCCCACGCATGAGGTGTGACGGCGGCTGTAGGTCCTAGGCTCCCGCCTAGACCCGTCATCAGTGCAGACGTCGGAGGTGCGCGGGAAGGCAGCGCGGTGCTCGTGATCGGCCTTGTTGCGGCGTCGTGGACATCTGTTCGGGACGGCTACCAGCGGGACAACACGTGCGCATGATTCTTTGTTGTTGTACATCCTCTTCCGCCGGACGGGGTCGGCATGAGGGAGGCAGCGCGGGGCCTTGCCAATTTGCCGAATAAAGTCAGTGGTCCTAGGGTTCTTCTTGCGCCAAGACAAAGATCTGTCTGACGCTATCCTCCTTGATCTGGCCGGAGTGTCGGGTTCCAAAAGACTCTGACGGCGAACTCCCATGGGTACGTTATGGCTGGAGATAGCTGGATCGGGTGGGATTTGCTCATGTACAATGGTTCTCCGTTAAGGAGGGAGCGGCGCAAAGCTTTGGTATCTTTTGCCAACCTGGGATAAAATGTTTAGTTACATGGTGAACTTAGAAGCAGAGAATGTCATGAAAGTCGAGATCGAAGGACTAGTAATGATGATTGGAGTCTTTATGTGATGAGGAACTTTCTCGGAGTTTTGGATTCCGCGGCAACGGTATGTAAGTGGGGGCAACAACCCATGTGAAGTTATAAGTCTTACCTTTTGGTGTAAAATTACAAGGTCTGACATTAATTGGTTGTGTCTGGCAATGGCCTTATTGAAGGCATTGTTTTGAGAGAGGGGACTATCTTCAAGGTGAAAACTTAAGATCTACGATCATGCGAGGATGGTGTCTGTGTATTGTTTTCCTTCTTGAAGGTGTCGCCATTTTGGAGAACTTAGACTTCATGTGTTTTCTTGGTGGTGGTTGTGCTGCTACTGTAAGGACTGAAACTCTATAGCGGGTTTTTTAGCTTCTTCTTTTTTTCCTGATTGTGTGCATCCGTAACGCTGTTAGGATATTGAGTTATTGCAGAGGCCGGGGTGTAATTGGTATCTTCGCGATATTACTATCTTTTCTTTTTAAAAAGGTTTTTGACTATGGTAATTTCTTGGGGAAAATCAATGAACCGAAATAAAGTTCTATGATGTACTCCAACTATTTTGGCAAAGTACAAATATTATACAACAGGTAAATCGACATTCCATAAATATGCTCCACATATAATATATAATGCATCTTGTGCTTGAAAAAACATAACCTTAAATGCAAACCCCCTAAAATTTTGTCTCCACATCCAATTCTACGAAGTACTATATTCTAGTGTTTACTTTTGTTTACAACAAAAGACGAATCAATTCCTAAGCCAAGGGTACAGTCATACTTTGGCGATGTGCAGTTATTAGATCTCGATCTTCCCCCCACATATGAATAAGGTAGATCAGGTCCGAAGCCGGCATCAAAACCATCTTCATTTGGGCATAGCACATGTGCGATAAATTTGCTTCTACCAAGGAAACCCAGTGCTTCCGCCATTAAATCTATGAAAATATTAGCGGATCCAATAGGAAGGGCGCAAGCACTACCAGATGGTTCTGTGGCGGCGTGTAGGAGTTGTTGTTGATAATATGCGAGCCGTATTCGTCGAACTCGAGGCTCCCGATCGTGATTGTGTCGCCAATTCCACCAAGTAGCCCGCTCGGCACGTAACCCCGGACGTCACTTGCCCCACGGTGGGCGTCAACTGTCGAGTGTTCGTAGTAAGGTTCATGGCAGGGCGTGCCATAACTCGGAGGTAGAACATGGGTAGTATACGTAGGGAAGTTGCCGGTGCCGGGGACACGAATTTAACCAGGTTTGATACGTCGCAACTATGGCGGCGCTCTATTCCTCCAATCTCACTAATCAGGTCTAAAGTCTGAAGTACAAAGTATAGAGCATGAGTATGATTTTCTCTATCTTGCCTCTAGGGTGGCTCATGTCCGGCTTTATATAGGAAGCTGAACTAGGACTTACAGGGAAGGGAACTATTCGTGTTAGGAAACTATCACTAATCTTGGAAATCAAGTTATCCGACTTCTGCTCCAAGCCGGACAGTGAGGGCCACAATTCGGGTCTTCCAGAACCCGTTTTCCCGCGCGCGACCTGCTGGGCCGCCCGAAGGAGCGTTCTGCTTCACCACCAATGGGCCACCCTGGCAGGCCGGCTTTTGGACAATGCCAGATGATATCCCTGATTCGGCATATCCTCAACACTCACACATAGTCAAATAGACAGGTTAAAAGAATGAATTCTTCAATTTTGTAAGAAATACGTTGAAGACCTGAATCGCCTCTGCATAGGGTAGCAGGAGCATGGGTATAAGAATTGCCTGCCGTACTTTGAAGTATTAGAATGACACCAAATAGATCTACCAGGCAAACACCATTTTTCCTGGTTTACTGCGCAGAAGCAATGTTACCTACAGACGTTGTCCATGATTCCCCTAGAGTGTAGACATACGTTGAAGCAGACGCCAAAATCGTGCGACAGGATACTCTAGATCTATTAGAAGAGGAAAGAGAGTTTGAGGTACAAAGATCCGCCATTTACCAGCAGGGTTTACGACGATATCATAGCCACAAAATTAAGCACCATTCTTTCAAATAAGTTGACATGGTGTCGAGAAGGGTGCAAGAATGGGAGCGCAAATTAGCTTCAGTTTAGGAGGGACCGTTTGTCATTAGCAAAACTATGAAAAATGGGCCATACTACCTTATAGATATAAGGGATGAAGAAAATACCCCAAGAATAAAAATCGCGAGAGGAAAAGAACGTAGATGTCGAGCTAGGAGAAACGAAACGACCATGGAGCATACAGAAGTTACATATTTTATCTTCCTAGTCAAATTTTATGTAAACATTATTGGGATCATCAAATGAAGTTATCGGAATCGCCATTTATATTGTGCATGTTTTTTCTGCTTTTATCTATTTTCCAATGATCTTTCAATCATAGTTCAATGTTAACCCAAAATTTTCCATGCGAGCTCGGAGTTAAAAAATTGACTTTCAGCCTTAAGGTTTAGAAATCCCCGAATTGTGTTTACATGGTCGGAGTTTAGAAGTATAGATTTCGCCTTTGGGGTATTAAACTTGATTGTCTTTATGAATAATGCTAAAAACCAGTGAGTTAATAGCGCCTAAATATGGCTCATGATTCTTACTTTAGACTAAATGGATTCAGAACCCGGTTGCTTGGCTTGAAGATTCCGTGTTTATGGATCCGCTAAATCACTAGAATAAGCAAGAAGCATACAAACCAGCTAGTACAAGGCAAGAATAAAAAATATGTCGGACCCACGGATACCAGGGTATCCTGGGCCATCCGCTGCTGGCCCAGCCCATCAGGTACGAAAGGAGTCCGTACTAGTCCACCGTGATAGGGGGAACCCCCAACAGTTCTCCACCAAGGCCGACCCCCTGGAGAGGAATCTTCCCCAAGATCTCCATCGTGCTTCGCTGGGGAGGAGTCCTGCTCCGACCCCGCTCCTTCCTGGAAGGAGCCTCGCCCATTGGGAGACAGCCCATGTGAGGGTGACGCTCTGGCCCTGCGCGGATGACGAAGCCACCGCAGGGGACAGAGTGGCTTTGGCCACAATTGCCATTCTCGTGTATAAAGCGCAGAGCTCCGCTGCGCGCACCAAAGCCCGGTCTAAGGCTTTCCTCTTTGGTGCAAGAAGACCAAGTCCGTGCTACAAAACGAAGGCGGCGTCACTGGGCTCCCCCACCGTGGCACCATAGACGGTGGAGCTGTCCCTCGGCGACCAGGATTGCACAGAAGGCGTAGTAGTACGGGACACTCCCTCCTTTGGCATCTTGCCGTATCCGTTTCCTGTCAAGTGACCGGGAAACAGGCCCAATCGCCAGTATAAGTAGACCACCCCTACCTCCACAGGAGGGGAGGAAAAGTAGAAGAAGAAAAGAGAGAAGGGAGAGGACACCAAGTAGATAGATCACCAGTATTCCCCGTTGTGTTGTAACTACCGCGGTGCAATCAACCAGACAAGCAGGAGTAGGGTTTTACACCATCGCGGTGGCCTGAACCTAGGTAAACTCCTCGTGTCATCACTGTTTTCCTTCGAGAGCTCCCCTCTCGAAGCCCCCGGAGGTGCGATTGAACGTGGTTAGCCCCCAGTGTTCGATCATTTAAGTGCTACCCTGTCGTTGACAGAACAGCCACTCCGAAAAAATACATTCAAAATAACTTGCAAAGCTTTTTGAAAAAGATAAACTTTACATAGAGGAGTTCTAGCATGCATTACAATTATATATTACATGAAGCATGGTAATGAAGTTTTTTTTTGCCATTCCTACAAGAGGGACAGATCAGTGCTCGTCCTCGTCAATCATGTCCTCATCGTCACTATCACTCAGATTCTCCTGAGTCCTAGGAATTTCATCTTCTGGGTAGTAGGTGGTGGTGGAGACCATCCGAGCGATCTTAGAGGTGAAGCTCTTTACGAACTCGAAGATTTCTGCCCTTTGTGTCTTGGTTTAGGCTTGCGGAATGCTAGTGCCTAGGCACAAATGCTTGGTGGAGGGTTAGTGCGTCTTCATAAGGCCAAGGGACATACAAACCCCACCCCGAATGCTCGACTGCAGCCGGTCTTTGCGCTGGGAGATCGTCTCTTCAATGGAGGCCGACAACTCGGCAATGTCGGAGTACTTGTCCTTCTGATATGGGAGAAACTTGCTCACAAGCCGTCTCCCAGATGTCTCCATGTTATCCATAAACTCTCTGAAAGCACGGATGCGTTCAAATTCGGGGAGTAGGATCAATCTCAACTGCAAAGAGTTGAAAGAAAGGCATTTCAGATAAAAGGAGGAAAACAGGAATTGCATGAAAAAGGTTAAAAGTCGAAATCTTACTAGAGGTACCCAATGTACCAAGGATGTTCTGGTCCAGCTCCGCGATTTGTCTCGATGAACATTCAAGGTGTCCTGGAGATCACGCATAGTTTGGTCATCCTTCTCACTCTGAGCGATTTAGAAGACTCCAAGGCCTTCCAGCTTTCAGTCAACTCCTTTTGAAATTTCGTGTTCTCCTTGTCGAGACGGTGATTTTATTTTCGGACTTGAGAGGCATTCCCAGCATCAGATTCCACTTGTTTTTCCTGAGCGACAACAACTGCGAAAAGCGAACGAATGAGAAAACACGTATTAGGAAAACCATCATGCATAAGGAAGGAAGGAATGAAAGAATGTAACTTACGGACATCTTCCTTCATCTTCTTCTTAAGCTCATAAAGCTCGGATTCCTTCTCTTAATTAATACGAAGAAGCTCATGCACCTCCTTATTTTTTATGGTCAACTTCTTGTAAACTTTTTGATTGATTTTCTTAGAAATTTTCTTAGGAAAAACAAAAGAAGAAACCAGGAAAGTTGAGTATAAAGTCAGAACTATACTCGAAAAGAATTAACTAAGGAAACCTATTCCTCAAATTAATACTTGGGTGCTAGGGAGTATACCTGGCTCATGTTTTGAGTTCCTCCAAGCATCTGGAGGCAATCCCGGCTATAGTCTTAGAATTTCACCCCCAGATGGGCAATTCTATCATTCATGACCCGTCAAGGGTTGAAAGCGCATATCCGACTAAATCTTGTTTAGTGATTGTTAACAACACTAGTATTATTTTAACGTGTGTTGATGTTATAGGGTCAAATATTAATTTTATTAAAGGTGGTGTGTTCTCCAAAAAGATCAAAGAGAACTACAAGAGCTAGAGGTGCTAGAATCCCTTCCTAGGCTGAAGTCTCCGGGGTTCCAGACCGGAGTCTCCGGACTCAAGTTTTTCAAGCAAACAAGACCAAGTGGTGTCTCCCATTGCCATCACTCTGGATTGTGTCCGGAGTCTGTGCGGAGTATCTGGCCCGGTCGGAGTCTCAAGTGTGCAAGGGTCGGAGTCTCGGGACTTATGGCATTTTCCTGCGCTTCGAGCAAATGGTGTCACCCGCTGGACCCTATCCGGAAAGTCTATGGAGACTATGCGGAGTCTCCGACCTACAAAGGTTGTTATCTCCTCCCTCGAGATCTTTCCCAGCGCAAAGAAAAGGTGGTGTCACCCACTGGATGAGGTCCGGAGAGTGCCGGAGACTCCGGGGTTTCGCGAAGTTTCTGGCCCCCCGGAATGTTGCCGGACACTTTGTGAGGACTGAGTCTGCGGCCTGTAGGCCGGAATCTCTCGTGAAACTTTCACTGAAAAGTCTCAAACGACTAGATTTTGAGGTGTGGGTATAAATACCCACTCCCCTTCTTCTTCCTCCAGCTAGCTCGCTTAGAATTGAATGCTCCATTAATTAAGCTCACCGACCTTGCTAGATCTCCTAATCCCTCCGCCCAAACTTGTTGATCTTTGGAGGATTGAAGGAGAAGGACCCGATCTACATCTTCACCAACCGGTTTTGCATTTCCCCCTCATTTGCTTGAGGGATTTTAGTCTAGGGTTTCTTTGTGGAAAACTTAGACTCCATAGAAACTCACTTGTTGATTGTTGGTGATTCTTGGGTTCCCCCAATTGGTTGTGGGTGTGTGCCTCAAGCTCATTGTAAAGACCCTGATTTCTGCCTTGAAGAAAATCAATAGTGGAAGGTGAACTAGGCCTTTGTGGCGAGGTTCACCAGAGAATAGGGTGAGGCCTTTGTGGCATTGATTAGGCCTTTGTGGTGAAACTCACACCCCTCCAACGAGACGAACTCCCCTAACAAGGAGGAACTCGTGAATACGTCCTTGTCTTCGCGTGCTTCCGTTATCGGTTACCTCGTTCCCTCTCCTTTCCTTTGTGCTTGTATCTTGTTTATTGTTGTTCTTTCATATAGGTAAATTCACCGTAGTTTCATATCTAGAGAATTTACCTCTTGTGTCAAGCCTAAATTGAAAAAGAATTAAAAATTGGGAGTAGCACCTATTCACCCCCGCTAGTCGGCCATACTATTTGCTCAATTGGTATCAGAGCCTTGGCTCTTATTTTGGGCTTAACCGCCTAAGAGTTTAGTATGGCCATCAAAGAGGAAGCATCCGGGGCCGCGACACCGGCCACTATGGACTATCTCAAGGAATAGCAAAGTTCCTTGACCTCCTCCATGGAGGTCCATATGAAGGATTTGCGCGAGTTGATAGCGCAACTCTTGAAAACCAAAGCCTCGGCATCCGCAACATCGGTTCAACTGGAAGTCATTACGGATGACACGAGTGATGAGGATAAGGGTGGAGAAACTAAAAATGAATCTCCCTCCTCTAAGGACAAAACTTCTAAGGAAAAAGATGGAAAGGAAGATTACCACAATCTAGAAGGACGATGCTCTCCCGATCCTCGTATCCCACATCCTCATATAAACCCTAGAGGAAAACCTCCTAAAATTGATGCACATACTTTTAGTAAATGGCATTATTACATGAAAAATCACTTGAACTTATCTTGTATTGAGCTTTGGAGTTTTGTTCAAGATGGATGCAAGCCTCATGACCCCAAGAACTTGACAAGAAGAGAAGTGGGAAGATTGCCAACTCAACTACACCACTTTGTCGATGATTCAACAAGCCGTGGGTCCAAACCACATGCATTGTCTTCAAAAATACTCCACCTCCAAAGAAACATGGGATGCTCTTATCTCCATGTTTAAGGGAAATGAAAGCATGAAGAGGAATAGGTATGATACTGATGCCCCACAAGTATAGGGGGTGTGTCGTAGTACTTTCGATAAATAAGAGTGTCGAACCCAACGAGGAGAAGAAGGTGTTGACAAGCAGTTTCGATGAAGGAATAACTGTAAATACTGAAACATAGATTTGTAGGGGGTTTTATATTGCAGATAAATAAAGTGCGAGTAAATAAAATGCAGTAGTAATAATTGCAGCAGGTGGCCCAATCCTTTCTTCAGCAAAGGACAAGCCGGTGGGTTTACTTATGATTAACAAACGTTCTCGAGGACACACGGGAGGTTTCTGTCAAGTGCCTTTGTTCCATGCAGCTGAATAATTTTAGGTGTTTTGATAAGTGTTGTGTGGGTGAACCTATGCTAATGTACCGTCCCATCCAAGACTAATACATACTTGTGATTATACCCCTTGCAAGCATCCGCAACTACAAGAAAGTAATTAAGAAATAAATCTAACCACAGCTTTAAACTCCGGGATCCTACGCTCCCTCGTGTAATGGTTTCCTAACGGGGGTTTAGGTTTCTGTCACTCCGGCAACCCCACAATTAGTAGCCAAATACACGATGCATTCCCCTAGGCCCATAAATGGTGAAGTATCATGTAGTCGACGTTCACATGACACCACTAGGAGAATAACACCACAACTTAAATATCAAACATTAAATATTACTCAACATTACTTCACTACTAACAACTTGACTTCTCCCATGTCCTCAAGAACAACACGAACTACTCACAAGACATCATATGGATCATAATCAGAGGTGATATAATGGATGATAACAATCTGGTCATAAAGTGCAAACACCGATAAATCTCACAAGCATCAACTACTAACAAGTAATCCACACCGGGAGAGAGATCTAATGTAAAACAACGATAGAGGCCCCTAATTGTTACAGCGGGATGACGGTGGATGATGAGGGTGATGGTGATGATGATGATGGTGATGATGATGACGATCTTGATGATGCCCGGAGTGATGACGGTGACGATGGCGGTGATTTCCCTCTCCGGAGAGGAATTTCCCCGGCAGATTTCTCCTGCCAGAGAGCTTTTCTCTCTCGGGTGTTTTCCGCCCCGAGGCGGCGGCGGAATAATTCTTCGACGATGGTATGAGGCTTAGGGTTCCCTCGGGGCCAAGTACGCCAAAAATATCCACCAGGGGTGGGCCAGGGTGGCCACACCACCTGGTGGCGCGGCCAGGGGGCGCGCCACCTCATGGTGTGGGCCCCTGGTGGCCCCCCTCTGGCTCTCCTTCTGGCTGGACTCCTCCTCTGGACTTCTAAGACACCCCGGATGTCCCCCTTCTTCTTCTGATCTTCTGAAATATGGTATCTCGACGGTGCTTTTTCCATCAGATTTCTGGTCCCGGTGTTTATTCTCCAAAAATTATGAAACATGCAAAATAAGATAAAATAACATAAGGGATGCATCATAACATGAAATATATCGATGAATAACAGAAAATTATGATATAAAATAGTGATGCAAAATGGACGTATCAACTCCCCCCAAGCTTAGACCTCGCTTGTCCCCAAGCGAAACTGAACTCAGTAAACATGACCACAGGTTTATGGAGTGAAGAGTCGATAAATAAAATACGGACAAGAAGCATCACATTTATCTATGCACCAATCATTATAGACTAGCAACTTCCTCTCATATAACTTAACTTGAAACGAGTAATGGGAGTCACAAACAAAGATGCAAAAGAGAGAATCAAAATTGGTGATGGCAAACTTTGTTCTTGGTCAGAGAACATTTAATGATATCATACTTATCTTAGGTGAAGTCTTTATAACAAGGCTTTTATTGTAGAGCTTAACATGTTTAATTATAACAACTCTTTTACAGTGATTCATAGCTTTCAAAGTAATATTCATTCAGATAATAAAGCATGTGCTAAACAAAGAAGGATAGAAAACATGATTGAATACATCAACATATAGATGGTGAGATCACAACAACTCAAATGCTTGCTGGAGACAGAAGGAAGTAGGTTTACTGACTCAACATAAAAGTAAAAGATAGGCCCTTCGCAGAGGGAAGCATTGATCACTCATGTGCTAGAGCTTTTATTTTAATAAACAGAGGTATAAAATGCATGACACTCCTCCCATCCATCTTACACAAACCATGGCTAACCGAATCCTCGGGTGCCTGCCAACAATCACAAACCGTGGAGGAGTGTCTAAATTTTGAGAGAGGTGTATGCTTATGTCAACGAATGGCAAACAGAAAATACAGTACGTCACAAGCCAACTAGACTCACAAGAGCGGCTCCCATAGAAGGACGCAACTGGTATAGAAGGTCATCCCTCTTTCTCTTTTGTTTACACAATTATGCTTTGACTGATAAATCAGGGGCAAAAAGAGTGAAGAGAATTTGTATTATTATTTGGGGCTGGGAACCCCGCTGCCAGCTCTTCTAGCATTCGGATAAGCGGATGAAGCCACTAGTCCAGGTGTGTGAGTCCAATCAACAAGTGAGATAAAGATTCTCTATTTGCGTCCTCATGAGCTAAAACAGGAACACAAAACAGGAGTAATTTGAAAGTTTTAAAGGTAGCACATGAGCAATTTACTTGGAGTGGCGGTGAAATACCACATGTAGGAAGGTATGGTGGACACAAATGGCAAGGTTTTGGTTCAGGGTTTGGATGCACGAGAAGCATTCCCTCTCAGTACAGGGTTTTTGGCTAGCAAGGCTGGGTAGCAAGCATAAGAGTTGAGGGAAAACAAACAAATATACATATGATGAAACCAATCATGCAATCTTCATTGAAAGCCCAAGCGATCTTAACTTGTGAATACTAAGTTTATGAGCTAATAGGCAAATTCCTCTTTCTTATACTAGCATCTCAAATTATTATTTCTACTGACCCAAGCTAAGTTTGCCAAAACCAACTAGATTAACTTGATGATCTCCAGAGTGATACCAAATACTAACAACAAGCTCAACCATATGACAGAAATTGAAAACTAAAATAATGTGTGCATAAAGTAAATGATGAAACTTCTCATTAATATTTCAAACCGGCAACTCACACCAACGGATACAACGATAACCAACTAAGGAGAGACACTTCCATACTGCAAACCATCCTATATGATAACCTCTCTACTCATGATATGACTCTACTGAAAAGGTAAAAAGATGAAAGATAGTGATGTGATACCGCGGCACTCCCCCAAGCTTGGAACAAGCCAAGGGGATGCCAAAACCAATGACGAATCAATTCTTCGGTGGTGGTGGTGAAGGTGGAATCACTCGGAGAGGAGTCAGAAAGCCTTTGATGATACGACGAAGCTCAATGTTTTCCGCTTCCAGAATTGCTACCTCGGCCTTGAGAATACGATATTGTTCGCAGAATTGATCGGCAACCCGGTGTGCTTCAGCTATCACAGGGAACACGTTGGGGTCTTGATCCTGAGGCACGGTCCCCTGCACATTATGAGAGTAGCGACGCTGAGGGTTAATGGATCCCACAAAGGTGGGGTTGCTCGTTGGTGCTGGTGCAGCCCTCCGGATCTCTTCCCTCAAACTGTTAACCATGTCTTCCCTCCTTGCATCTATCTCTTCCTCCGTCGCCCATCCCGCGAAAGCACCCTCGTTGATGTCTTGCTGGATTTGTCGAAGACGACGTGCAGCGTAATCCTCAATGCTAGAGCTGAAGGAGGACATCTTGACCTAGAAACTCCGAACTCCTGACAGGAAAACAGCTCGAAACAGAAACACGACGAGAAAACGATATACGGACCTCGGGGGGTCCGGGGGATTATATAGCAAAAAGTTTCATAACGAAAGGAAAGTCCAGGTCAAAACGAGTCAGAGAGGGGCTCCAGGGCGCCCACACCATGGGCTGGCGCGGCCAGGGGTGGGCCCGCGCCACCCCATGGTGTGGAGCCTCCGGGCTCCGTCTCCTCTCGTTTCCGGCTCATAATTTTTCATATTTTCCAAAAACAGTAAAAATAAAAGTTGGAAGATGTTTCGCGAAAGTTTTCTTACCAAAACTGATACCTATTCGAAAACTGACTCTGCAGTTTCTGAAATATGCTTCTTAATAAATTCCTCCGGGATCATGGCTCGAATACAATCAACATTTTCATTATAAGGATCTCCAGAAATATAATGCTTGAGTCTTTGGCCATTCACCACTTGTGAAGAGTTGTCTTCAAGGGAAACAATTTTAATTGCCCCCGAACGATATACCTCTTCGATAACAAAAGGTCCTTCCCATCTCGAGAGTAATTTTCCTGCAAAAAATCTGAGACGAGACCTATACAATAGCACTTTCTCACCAACATGAAATTCTCTTTTAATAATTCTCTTATCGTGCCACCTTTTAACTTTCTCTTTAAAGAGCTTAGCATTTTCATATGCTTCACTCCTCCATTCATCTAAAGAACTTAAGTCAAGCAACCTTTTCTCACCAGCAAGTTTAAAATCTCTATTTAGGTCTCTCACTGCCCAATAAGCTTTGTGTTCTAATTCTAGGGGCAAGTGACAAGCTTTTCCATAAAACATCTTATAAGGAGACATGCCCATGGGATTTTTATAAGCAGTTCTATAAGCCCACAGAGCATCATTTAATTTCTTAGCCCAATTTTTTCTAGATTTGTTAACAGTCTTTTGCAAGATAGATTTGATCTCTCTATTTGATAATTCTACTTGCCCACTAGTTTGAGGATGATAGGGTGAGGCAATTCTATGATTAACATCATATTTAGCAAGAGTTTTTCTAAAACCACCATGAATAAAATGAGAACCCCCATCAGTCATAAGATATCTAGGCACACCAAACCTAGGGAAAATAATATCTTTAAGCATTTTTAATGAGGTTTCACCATCAGCACTTTTAGTAGGTATAGCTTCTACCCATTTAGTAACATAATCAACAGCAACAAGAATATGAGTGTAGCCTTTTGAAGGAGGGAAAGGACCCATAAAGTCAAAACCCCAACAATCAAACGGTTCAATAACAAGAGAATAATTCATAGGAATTTCATTACGTCTAGAAATATTTCCAACCCTTTGACATTGATCACAAGATAAAACAAACTTTCTAGCATCTTTAAAGAGATTAGGCCAATAAAAACCTGATTGTAGAACCTTATGTGCAGTTCTATCTCCAGCGTGATGTCCTCCATAAGCACTACTATGACATTTTCTCAATATCTCTTGTTGTTCATTTCCAGGAACACATCTTCGCATAATACCATCAACACCTTCTTTATATAAGTGTGGGTCATCCCAAAAATAATGCCTCAAATCATAGAAGAATTTTCTTCTTTGCTGAGCTGTAAAGGTAGGAGGCAAATACTTGGAAACAATAAAGTTAGCATAATCAGCATACCATGGACTCTCTTGAGAGCTCACTTTTATTGCAGCTAACTGTTCATTAGGAAAACTATCATTAACAGGAATAGGATCATCAGAGATATTTTCTAATCTAGACAAATTATCAGCAACATGATTTTCAGCACCCTTCCTATCCACGATATGTAAATCAAACTCTTGTAAGAGAAGCACCCATCTAATAAGCCTAGGCTTAGCATCTTTCTTTTCCATAAGGTACTTAATAGCAGCATGATAAGTATGAATAGTAACTTTAGAATCAACAATATACTGCCTAAATTTATCACAAGCAAAAACTACAGCTAGGAACTCTTTCTCAGTGGTAGCATAATTCTTTTGAGCAACATCAAGAGTTTTACTAGCATAATGAATAACATTTAACTTCTTATCTACCCACTGTCCAAGAACAAAACCTACAGCATAATCACTAGCATCACACATAATTTCAAACGGTAAATTCCAATCAGGGGGTTGAACAACAATCTTCATAAAGCCTTCTTTAAAATTTCAAAAGCTTCTTTACAATCTTCATAAAAAAAACAACAGGTACATCTTTTTGAAGAAGATTAGTAAGAGGTTTTGATATTTTAGAGAAATCTTTAATAAACCTTCTATAGAAACTAGCATGACGAAGAATACTAGGAATACCTTTGACATCCCTAGGAAAGGGCATTTTCTCAATAGCTTCAGCTTTAGCTCTATCAACTTCAATACCTCTTTCAGAAATTTTATGTCCAAGAACAATTCCTTCATTAACCATAAAATGGCATTTCTCCAAATTAAGAACAATATTAGTCTCCTCACATCTCTGCAAAACTTTATCAAGATTCTGCAAACAATTATCAAAAGAAGTTCCATAGACGGAGAAATCGTCCATGAAGACTTCCACAATTTCTTCACAAAAACCATGAAAGATAGCAGACATACATCTTTGAAAAGTAGCAGGAGCATTACATAAAACAAAAGGCATACGTCTATAAGCATAGGTTCCAAAAGGACAAGTCAAAGTTGTTTTCTCTTGATCAGGCTTCCTAACAGCAATTTGAGAGAACCCAGAATAACCATCAAGAAAGCAGAAATGAGTTTTCTTAGACAACCTTTCTAACATTTGATCAATAAAAGGCAACGGATACTGATCTTTATTAGTAAGCTTATTAACTTTCCTAAAATCAATACACATCCTATAACCAACCACTACTCTTTGAGTAATAAGTTCATTATTTTCATTTGGCACAACAGTCATCCCTCCTTTCTTAGGGACACAATGCACAGGACTAACCCATCTACTATCAGCAATAGGATAAATAATACCAGCATCAAGGAGTTTCAATACCTCGTTTCTTACCACATCCTTCATCTTAGGATTTAAACGGCGTTGATGTCAACAACTGGCTTTGCATCAGGTTCAATATTAATAGCATGCTGACATATAGTAGGAGAAATCCCCTTCAAATCATCAAGAGTATAACCAATAGCACCTCTGTGTTTCTTCAATATTCCCAATAATCTCTCCTCTTCTTTACCAGAAAGTTTAGAACTAATAATAACGGGATATAATTTATTATCATCAATATGAGCATATTTAAGATTGTCAGGCAAAGGCTTTAAATCAAAAACGGGATCCTCCTTGGGTGGTAATGTGGTAGCCAAGTCTTCCACCGGTAAATTATGTTTCAGCATCGCTGGCTGATGTAGGAAAATCTCGTCAATTTCATTCCTTTCTTCCATAAAGACATCACTTTCGTGGTCCTCCATGTATTGTTACAAAGGATTGTTAGGAGCAAGAGCAATAGCAGCCAATTGTTCAACACTATAATTCTCATTAGGTAATTCAACTTCAAAAGGTGCTTTAGCAAATTTGGAGAAATTAAATTCATAAGACTCTCCACCAAACTTTGTAAGGATTTTCCCCTTTTTACAATCTATAACAGCACCACAAGTGTTTAAGAAAGGTCTAGCAAATATAATAGGAGAAGTTTCACTAGCAGAGGTGCCTAGTACTAGAAAATCAGCAGGATATTTAGTTTTACCACATAAGACTTCCACATCTCTAACAATACCAATTGGAGAAATAGTTTCCCTATTAGCAAGTTGAATAATCACATCAATGTCTTCAAGTTCACAAGAACCAATTTCATGCATGATTTCTTTATAAATCTCATAAGGAATAGCACTAGAACTAGCACCAATATCACACAAACCATAATAACAATGATCACCTATCCTTACAGATAGCACAGGAACACTAGGTTTTCTAGATTTACTAGGATGAGAGACAATATTATAAGCATCATCACAAAATATAATGTGTCCCTCTTCTATATTTTCAGAAACAAGGTCCTTTACTATTGCTACTGTAGGTTCTACAGTTATTTGTTCCTCGGGTTCTACAGGTTTCCTTGCACTTCTATTAACCACACTAGCTAACATAGAATGTTCTTTTACCTTAGCAGGGAAAGGCATTTTCTCAATATAAGGTTCAGGCACAATAGAATCAACAGTATGAACTTCTATATCTCTAGCAGGATACACGATGCATCCCCCTAGGCCAATAAATGGTGAAGTATCATGTAGTCGACGTTCAAACATTAAAGATTACTCAACATCACTTCACTACTAAAAACTTGACTTCTCCCATGTCCTCAAGAACAACATGAACTACTCACAAGACATCATATGGATCATAATCATAGGTGATATAATGGATGATAACAATCTGGTCATAGAGTTCAAACACCGATAAATCTCACAAGCATCAACTACTAACAAGTAATCCACACCGGGAGAGATCTCTAATGTAAAACAACGATAGAGGCCCCTAATTGTTACAGCGGGATGACAGTGGATGATGATGGTGATGATGATGACGATCTTGATGATGCCCGGAGTGATGACGGTGACGATGGCAGTGATTTCCCTTCTCCGGATAGGAATTTCCCCTGCAGATTTCTCCCTGCTAGAGAGCTTTTGTCTCTCGGGTGTTTTCCACCCCGAGGTGGCGTCGGAATAATTCTTCGACGATGGTATGAGGCTTAGGGTTCCCTCGGGGCCAAGTACGCCAAAAATATCCACCAGGGATGGGCCAGGGTGGCCACACCACCTGGTGGCGCGGCTAGGGGGTGCGCCACCTCATGGTGTGGCCCCCTGGTGGCCCCC
The DNA here is from genome assembly GCA_028641055.1 of Alopecurus myosuroides. Lineage (NCBI taxonomy): Eukaryota > Viridiplantae > Streptophyta > Magnoliopsida > Poales > Poaceae > Alopecurus > Alopecurus myosuroides. The sequence continues at coordinate 278,853,312 of CM054058.1, read as the reverse complement.
CTCTAGCTCTCCTTCTGGCTGGACTCCTCCTCTGGACTTCTAAGACACCCCGGATGTCCCCCTTCTTCTTCCGATCTTCTGAAATATGGTATCTCGACGGTGCTTTTTCCATCAGATTTCTGGTCCCGGTGTTTATTCTCCAAAAATTATGAAACATGCAAAATAAGATAAAATAACATAAGGGATGCATCATAACATGAAATATATCGATGAATAACAGAAAATTATGATATAAAATAGTGATGCCAAATGGACGTATCAGATACCTTGAGCAATGAGGCCGAAGGGTTCGTAGTAAGGTTCATCGCAGGGGGTGCCCTAACCCGGAGGTAGAACATGGGTACTGTACGTAGGAAAAATTTCGTGGCGGGGAGACGAATTTACCCAGGTTTGATACGTCGCAATTATGGCGGCGCCCTACTCCTGCAATCTCACTAATCAGGTCTAAAGTGTGAAGTACAAAGTATAGAGCATGAGTATGATTTTCTCTATCTTGCCTCTAGGGTGGCTCATGTACGGCTTTATATAGGAAGCTGAACTAGGACTTACAGGAAAGGAAACTATTCGTGTTAGGAAACTATCACTAATCTTGGAAATCAAGTTATCCGGCTTCTGCTCCAAGCCGGACCGCGAGGGCCACAATTCGGGTCTTCTAGAACCCGTCTTCCCGCGTGTCGGCCTGCTTGGCCGCCCGAAGGAGCCTTCTGCTTCACCACCAATGGGCCATCCTAGCAGGCCGGCTTTTGGACAATGCCAGATGATATCCCTGATTTGGCATATCCCCAACACTCACACGTAGTCAAATGGACAAGTCGAAAGAATGAATTCTTTAATTTTGCAAGAAATTTGTCGAAGACCTGAATCGCCTCTGCATAGGGCAGCAGGAGCATGGGTATAAGAATTGCCAGCCGTACTTTGAAGTATTAGAATGACGCCAAACAGATCTACCGGGCAAAGACCATTTTTTCATGGTTTACCGCGCAGAAGCAATGTTACCTACCGACGCTATCCATGATTCCCCTGAAGTGTAGACATACGTTGAAGCAGACGCCAAAATCGCACGACAGGATGCTCTAGATCTTTTAGAAGAGGAAAGAGAGCTTGTGGTACAAAGATCTGCCATTTACCAGCAGGGTTTCCAACGATATCATAGCCACAAAATTAAGCACCATTCTTTCAAATTAGGTGACTTGGTGTTGAGAAGGGTGCAAGAATGGGAGCGAAAATTGTCCCTAGTTTGGGAGGGACCGTTTGTCATTAGCAAAGCTATGAAAAATGAGCCATACTACCTTATATAGATATAAGGGATGAAAAAAAAGACCCCAAGAATAAAAATCTGAAGAGGAAAAGAAACATAGATGTCGAGCTGGGAGAAACAAAACGACCATGGAGCATACAGAAGTTACATATTTTATCTTCCTTGTCAAATTCTATGTAAACATTATTGGAATCATGAAATGAAGTTATCGGAATCGCCATTTATATTGTGCATGTTTTTTCCGCCTTCATCTATTTCCCAATGATCTTTCAATCATAGTTTAATGTTAACCCGAATTTTTTCCCGCGAGCTCGGAGTTAAAAAATTGACTTTCAGCCTTAAGGTTTAGAAAACCCCGAATTGTGTCTACATGCTCGGAGTTTAAAAGTATAGATTTCGCCTTTTGGGTATTAAAGTTGACTGTCTTTATGAATAATGCTAAAAACTAGTAAGTTAATAGCGTCTAAATATGGCTCATGATTCGGAGTTTAGACTGAATGGATGCAGAACCCGGTTTCTTGGCTTGAAGATTCAGTATTTATGGATCCGCTAAATCACTAGAACAAGCAAGAAGCATACAAACCAGCTAGTACAAGGCAAGAAGACAAAATACATTCAAAATAACTTGCAAGGCTTTTTGCAAAAGATAAACTTTACATAGAGGATTTCTCACATGCATTACAATTATATATTACATGAAGCATGGTAATGAAGTTTTTTTGCCATTCCTACAATTATATATTACATGAAGCATTACTATTCTTAATCTTATTTTCATAAAATGCAGGTTTTATTTTCAATCAATTATTTAAGTACATAAATTACTTCCTAAGAACATATACATCACTATTTCAGTTTTAGTTGTTATAAATATTTGAACCATTGATGATCCAGCTTAGTGAACCTTGGTGAAGATCGAGAGGGCAAACAAGAAAATATGCACAAAGAAATCTTTGAAAACAACTGAGTAAATTAAAATTCCCGATGGGCGCTATAGGTTCGTAAAGCAGTACTAACATGTTGTTACTTAAGAAGTTACGATAGAACCTAGTAAATTTGAAACTTATCCCAAGCAATATAATTTTGTAAAGTAGTAGTAGCTTACACAGATAGCTTAATGTGCCCTTTAATTTCTTATTTCCGGCCATGAATCATTTGGTATTGTAGTGTAAAATCTTATGTTATGACCGTGGGTAGAGAGACAAGGAGGATTACTCCATTATATATGTCTTCTTTAATGTATGAAGTCCAAAATATATCACCCTGCCATGGTCAATACTATCCTTCTGTTGTTTCTGAACACCAGCATTTTAGTGTGGCTTCTAAAATGCCAATTACTAATTATTCTCCATATGTAGTCTTATACTTCTTATGGCCTATAATATATATGTTATAATTTGTTTGTTCCGCACATAAATGTCTGGAAAAATCGTTGTATATCTTAGAAATAAAATTCAACTTAATTAGTTTATATTTTGGTGTCCTTCTTTACCAGGCTGCCATGCCGCTTTTGTCTATTAGGTGAAGCTAGACTAAAAAACCATTATTGATATGTTTCTTAATGTCCTTATTACCAACCTTTAATTTGGATGTCGAACTCACATTTAAATTACTCAGCTATACTATTGTGTGTACTAATACTAATATGTATCCTATCTCTTTTATGCCTTCTTTTCTTCAAGGCCAGTTTGGAGGCTAAAGTGATTTGCAGCTGAAGCATTGCTAGAGGATTTTCTAGGAAGCCGCAGCCTGCAAGTACAAATGAAGATTTACTAATTGGATTTACTAGAAGCCGAACACATGGGTATTCACTAGTAATTTTTAAAATGTTAACTTAGCTCTTTTAGTTCACACTGCTTACTCTTAGCAAAATATTAAAGGAAGAAAGGTCGTTGCTCCTGTTTTTCCATAATGACCATTATTGCGAGAATCTTTTCGAGGAACTATTGTGGAACTAATTTGTGTACTTTCTTCGTCCTTTTTGTTTAGATTTCCTGGTATATATGATGTCGCGTAGTGCATGCTCCCTTCAAACTTGCTGAAATATTATATCTCTTTTTGTAAAATATTCTTTCTTTTGCAGGTTTGCTAACAATTGGATCATTTTTGGTAGATACCATTTCTGCAATAAATATTTGAAATCCTATTTGGTGTAATATTTTCATTAGCAATGGTAGTGTTGAATCTTAATGGTACTATGTGTCCTATTTTGAAAAGAAGTCGGTCTATTATGTGTTCTTATTGTTGTACTCGCAGCAAGAACTCAACCAATATGCGACCGAAACAGCTCTAGACAAAGGAATGCAACTTTGGTTATATAAATTATTTAGTGAGTTGCACATCATCAAAATCCCAAACATGTAAAAAATGGCTTGAAGTTGATGCCAGATTATAGTTATCATCGGATAATATAGAAACACTCACCGACTAATTGTGTGTTTCCATTAATGGCATCATCGATAAATTAAAAGGGAGTATGCATCTTTTGTAAAAATAGTTGCTTGCCTACTTATTGCATTGAAATATATTAGTTTCAGAAAAAATAAATTAAGGATCTCACTACAGGAATATTGGAATAAGCTAATCTAAGTGAATTTAACCTAGGTAAGAGCACTATCAAGAGAAATCGGTGCACATATGCCTCCTCGAGCTAGAGTTAGAATTGGTTAATTGCATGTTTATAGCAGAGACAGGTCATGCTAATCATTTCACAGATTGTTCTTCTCTATTGCTTCTGCTTCGTGGTCCAGTCTCTATATGTTAGGCTTGTTCTTGTCTGCATCAAACATGTCAAAATGGTTAATCAAGTTTTTTCTTCATTCTGCTGTGGACTTGTGGGCCTCGCATAGTAATCTGGTGAACTAAACCCTAATTGTATATATGTTGGTAAAATGAAGCATAAATCACACCGAGGCAGATGTCACAATAGACCTTACTAGCATGATCGACATTGTAGAAATCGTATAGTGTTTTTGCGGCATGTTGTAAACACAAACCATACTGGTTTATGTTCTATATTTTGAAGTGATATTGTCGTCATTTTTTTCTTCTAAACTCTGTCACCATGTCGGTTTATTTCATGGGGTACATTGGTGTGTGTTTTCCTTGTAGCTCCAGATGGAATGTCATGGGTTACATTGGTGTACATTGCTTATGTATGTTCAGTGTTAAGTATTAGCATATCTTTAATTGTTTCTACTTTTCTAACTTGCCTTTTCCCTCCTCATGGATGGTACTATTTTTTTGGCAGAAAGGAATATGTGAGCTTTGCTATCTCTGTTGTGGAAAAGGTGTTTCCTTCTACTTCTAACACTTCCCTGTTTATGTGCCAGATTCAATCATTTTGATAACAGTAAGACCTATTTGGTTTCTTTTTTCACTAACATCAAAATTTTGATTTTCTCCATGACACTTTCCATACTAAATTTTGTTTGTTAGGTTTAGAAATCTCTGCATTACGATGGTTATCTCTTCATATTATGTTTATTTCCCACTTCGACCAATGGTCCCAAAATTCAGAACATTCACATTCATGTATGGTATCTTTTTCCCAGTAGTTATTCATCACTTTGATCTTGTCATGTACAACAACTTGTTAGGAAATTGTCAGATCAGGGTGTGGTAGTTAGTATGACAGTACAAATATTCCATGATCTATTATATTTTGACCAGAGATTACATAGATGTTAAATTAGCATGTCAAATCAAACGAGCTGATTTATCAAACTATGTGGTTCATTCATTCTTGTTCATGGTAAACACACAGAGAAAAGAGTTGTGAGTACACACGTGTTAAATGCACTTTGTTACTTAATCACATAGCTAATGCATCAACTACTCTGAAATATTCAATATTGACCGGTTCATCCAATTTCTTGCAAAGGATGTCAATATTATCATAGAACATTCAGAATTTTTCTATTAAATCAGCTAGATATACCAACTATTTAGAGGATGGGCGCTAAAGGAGACAATGGAAGATGATCAATTTATTGATTGATTACCTGTCACATCCCAATTTTGGAATACCTGATAACACAGTTGTTTTGCTAATTGCTTGACAATTAAACTTTGATTGTGACAATTAAACTTTGATTGTATTTGTTTGAGTGCAACTAAACAAACTAATTATATAAACTTACATGGCTAAGAAATTGAAAACAAAATATTCAACATATTGTTCCAATGACTTTGACAATATTTTCTAAAGTAAATATTGATCAAAGAGTTTTCCAAAAACATCTTATGAATCCAATACTTGTTGAATATTATTCCAAGACCTAAATTAAGAAAGAGGAAACACTTAATAAAATTTCCATAAAAGATTATCAGGAAAAAGAGGCATTCTTAGATGCTTCACCAAAATATTATCAAATGTTTTTCCAACCTTGCAAGATTAAAAACAAAGGTATTGGAGAGCATTGACTTGCTATATCTAGTCACATAAATATTTTGGCAAAGCATTGTTAAAGAAAAGCCAAGTGCCTTATTAAATAGAAATTCCAATATTTCCAGAAACAGAAAACTAAAACAAGTTACTATTGGAAACTTTCTTAAAATGAATTGAAATTCATACCATTGCTTCCTTATATCAAATAAGAAACACACACAAGAGGATACCAAAAATTGAATCCATTAAAGTCCTGAAAACATGGTTTTTCTCCACAGCAACAATTGGGATTTTGAACAAGTTTGTTCTACAAACTTTTTTCCAAATGCCATGAAATAAATACCACATGCTCTATATCATAAATAAGGATGAAAACCAAAAGGGCACAAGTTTTTGAATAATTTAAGTTGCCAAAAACCCCTGTTTTCTTGACAGCACCTTTTTGTAATTTGAACAAGTTTGTTCTATGAAGTAACTCAAAATGACTTGAATTTTCTACCACATAAGGAATACATCAAATAAGGAATGTGTGCCAAAAATTATCATTTTTGGAAGCTCCTAAGTAGGTTAATAAATTCAATGTCCATTTATGTAAGAATTCAAATTTGAACAACTTTGAATTATCAAGTTTAGGCAAATGAGCCAATTTTCACATATGTTGTACATCTATACTAATAAGAATTTTGAGCAAAAGGATTTCAATTTATAACTTTGTTTGCTTAGGGAAAACAACCATTTTCAGAGAGGAAAAGGACCTACTTGTAAATACCCAGGGACCAAATTGAAATCCTAGTCATCCCTGTCCTTCTTCTTCCTGTAGCAAGCAGTAGAGGGCATGGCTGCCCATGCCCCATTGCTTCGAAGGGAAGCTTGCTAGGTAGATAAAAACCCCTCAAGTGCATCTCTACTTGCCCCCTCTCTCTCCCCCTTGGTTTCCCTCTCTCTCTCCTCGAAATATCTCAAGAACCCGAAACCCTAGCTTTAAGGCTCGCCGGCAATCGGCCGATTCCGAGCTCGCCGCTGGCAGCCGTTGGCGCCATCATCTCCGCCTTGCCGTGGTGGCCCTCGGTGCCGAAGGAATCGGGCCGAAACGACCCGTAGACGCCGCGCCATCCCCGTTTCTTCTTCGGCCCCGACGGATTCCGGCCGCCACGACCCTCCTCCGTCCTCTCCAAGCCCTCCCGCGCGTTCATGGTGAGCAGGGGAATCCCCCGACCCTTTTCCCCTCTCCCTCTCCCTCCGAAACGACGCCGTGCCGTGGTCGAGTCCGGCCGCCGCGTAGTCACCGTCGCCGCCGCCTTTCCGGTCGCTCCCGGGAAGCGAATCATCACTCACTCGGTTGCCCTCGTCGTAAGAAACGTTTAGATGTTTTTATTTCGCAGTTTGGTTGCCGGATTCGCCGGATTCGAGCTCGCCGGAGGCGTTTCCCGCCGGCGATGATGTCGTGGTGACGCAGCGCTTGCGTCATCTCCCTTGACCCCGCGCGCTGTGGGTCAAACTGGCCCGTGGGACCTCGCTGTGCCGCGTGGCTGCCCCCGTGGCGCCCTGGCCCGCTAGTCAGCCCCTGAGGCTAGATCTGGCCGCGGTAACATCAGATCTGGCCGGCCCGTTTGCAGATCTGGCCCAACAACAGTTTATTTTCCATTTTATTCTTACAGAATGTTACCTGTTTACTTGAGGCTCTAAAATGCTACCTAAAATATGAATTTGGCCAAGAAAAAATTCACTGATGTAAAGCAACAAAATATCAACCACCTCCAACTTGTAGATCTACATTTGGATGTATATTTTAAGAATGAAAAATGATTTGGCAACAGGTACCAGAAACACCAAAATGAGCACCATTTTTATTTCACAACTCAGCATGAAGTGAGGCCAATTGCATTGGAAATCCCTTGAAATTTACTAACTGAAGCAATTAACCTTGCTTCCAAATTCCAAGTATTTTTGAAATGGCATGCAATTTGGTAAAACACCAGAGAGCACTTTGGTGATTTTTATAAATTAATTAAAGATGAATTTTGATGCAAACCAAATTGTATGGTCTTGTATATGTTTAGGACTATCCAAACCTAGAAGGGTTTAATTTTTAGAGCATCCTAGAAAATTTTGTGGACAGATCCTTGTTTTGCATATTTCTGCCATTTTGGCATTTTTAGGTAATTAATTTGTATGAGTTATTTTTGTGTTGGAATATTGTTTTCTAGCATGTATAAGATGTGTGAACTTGTTTTCTAAGTGTTACTTTGCTATTTTATCATGTTAGAATGTGTGGACTTGAGTTGAGAAGAAATAGGATTTATATTAATATCATATGTTTATCTCTAGTTTATTACTTGCATATAATTTTTGATTGATCAATTTGTGTGCAAGTGATTGAATTGTTGTGTTGAGATATTAGATTCAGTACCATGTTGGTACTTATATTTTGTTAGTATCACCTCTGCTAGCTTGCATTTGAGTTGGTATAAAAGCATGAGTAGCTTAATCATTACTATGAGAATGTTATGGAAAAATTCCCTCATGTGTGGAATTTTTGACATAAGAATTTGTGGTTGTAAAACCACATACTTTTGTGTTGTATTCATAGGACCAGTAGCATTTTTATAAGGTTGTTATGAGTACTTGACCCCTAAAGTTTTCACTTGTGTGAAAATAATAGCATGAGTAGCATTGCCTTGCTTATTTAAGCACCCTATTATTTTCTGCTAGTATTGTTATTGCACTAGGTGCTAGTTTAGGTTTTTGCTAATTGTTGTCAAGTGTGACCAGAGGCTTTGTGACCTCTTAATGCTTTGATATGCTAGTGGAACACCCACTGGTTTCATTGCATTTTTGGTGGAAACATTATTTCCCCAAACTAGATGCATTTCTCTTATGTAGTTTCATAACTAATGAGTGCCTAGTATTTTTGCTTTGGGAATTTTTGTGCTAAACAAACATGGGTATGCTTCTGTTTGTAAGTGGTTGTAATCATGTGTGGCTTGCTAGGAAAATTCCATTTTTGGAGTGTTGTTTGATTCCTCTAGTAATGCCCCTTTTATTACCACTAATATATAGGAGTTGCCCTGCAAAATGATACCTTGTTTTATCCAATGGGATATTTTTGTTATAGCAAGTATAGATGTTTTTCACTCCTGTTTTTATGACATGGACCCTCTGGTTGTATTTCAATTACTTGATTGAAATGCATCCATTGATTCTTCATGTTTGAGTAGTACTAGTTTCCTTAGCAGTTTTTGTGTTAAATTATTTTTCCTGCCAACCTGTGTTTGGTAGATGTTTATGTATCCTTGCATAAGGACATGTTTTCATTTACCATTATGATAACATGGTTCCTTGTTTGCATTTTAGTATTTTACTTGTTATGCATGCTTGCATAGCAAACCCTTAGTAGAAGCATGTCTATAGGATTCCTCCTTTTTAGTCATTGTTTCTATTGTTCTCACTATGAGAAATTGTGTGTTTTGTGATGAGTCTATTACCTTGTTACACTTGTGTAGGCTCACTGATTTGTAAAAGTAACTTTTTCAAATCATGTGTCTTATTTATTCTTGATGTGAATTTAGACTTAGTAAGATAGCTACCTTTTTCTTTTTGTTGTTTGGTTGATAGACCCATTGCCATGATTAATGTGGTGCATGTTTTATATACTTTTAGTAGTCTCACCCTTGTGAAACTAAGTATATTTTGGGTTTATTAATATCTTGGTATGAGAGTGGCACACCCACTGAATCCATGATATTAAGGTTGTGAGATATGTCCCTCCAACCTTAAGTTGTCTTATTAAGTGGCATTTATGTCAAGTGTGTTTGTTTGATTGTTTGCCTCCATTATAATTGTGTGATTGGTTATTATTAGTTCCCTTGCTGTATGCAATGTTATGTATGGTTGCTTGCCTTGATTGGTTCTGAATGTGTGTCCTTTATTCCTTTTACGGCGTTAGAAAACGAAGAGGAAGGAAGTGTCGTGAAGCTCTGTTTCAAGTTCCAGTCACTCCAGAACCAGGGACACAAGGAGATACCAGGCAAGCCATCCTGATGCTTGCTGATACAATACTTATCATTATCTATCATGCATGTTTTACCTCTGAAGTTTTACAAAAACTTGATTATCAAAACTATTTTTGATGTGGAATTTACTACTATACTATATTATAGGTTACTATCATGCCAGTAGTTAAACTTGGTAATACCAAGCCCATAAGCCACCATATGGTATTTATTACCATCAAATATATTAGTCCCTAAGTGGACACCCTAAAATTGTGATTCTACAAAACAAAGGCTTTACGGAAAAACCCGGAGAAAAGGCGGATCCTTGTTCTCCGGAGGAATGTGGAAGTGGTCATTTTTGAGAAAGTGGTGTTTTCAAAAATGACACATAACCTAGTCTTCGCCGGACAACCTTTACCGTACTGCCACTTTACCCCAATATGGGTAGGGGCTTGATTAAAAACTTGTTATGGTTAGTATGTGTGCTATCTCAAGTGCTATAGGGGATTGGATCCTCCGAACCGAAATGTCGCTAGGAGTGGAGGATACGGGACATCTAAAGTGTGGGATTAATTTTCCCTCCGGATGCAGCAGATGGGTCTCCTGTTTGGGCGGTGTGGGACACGGCTTGCCAGGGAGGGTAACCCCAATTGAAGAGATAGTCATGTACTAGCTTGTACATAGTGGATAGTCAAGATCAGTTATCTGATGTTCTCATAGGTTGAGGACAGTCCATGGGTGTTTCATGGCGGATTCTGGATCTGGTGGAAATGTGTACACCTCTGCAGAGTAAAACTATTTCGAGATAGCCGCGTCCTCGGATATGGACGGTTGAATGGCCATGTAGCTAGCATTGTGTCAATGTTTTCAAAAAGGAAGTTTTTGAAAGAGAATTTTTGGAAAGGAAGTGTTGAACTTGTGAAGTTCGGAAAGGAATGGAAACTTATACCGTGGAGGTATCGTCGATGATGAAAAGCCAGATGCTGATATACAAAACAAAATGTTTTGCAAAGAAAACCTTTTTTACTCTAAGCAAGAATTCTGGAAACTGATTCCAAGAAGTTTTGCAAAGAGAAAATATTCTTTAACAAAGTTTTACAAAACCTCTTGTACATGTGATATCGACAAGAGAAATAAAACTATATTATTTTCTTATGAAGTATCTTCTTCAACAAAGATACAGAATAACCTGACTGCAACTATGGTGTCATCATATATGAACACCATTGATAGTGAACCCTATTTATAGCCTACCTATTCCACCATATAAGCATACTTGCATGTTTGGTAAGTGACATGATGGATGTCTTGCTGAGTACATTCAAATGTACTCATTATGGTTTCGCCCCTGGTATCTACTTGCCAGACTTTGGAGAAGGAGCCTCCGAAGGAGTTCTATGAAGAGAAGTACGGAGTTGACGGCTTTGCGAACTAGGATCGTCTCCGGGTCAGCAGCCTGTAGGTTAAGGCGTGACTTGGGCTCAACTACGTTGTGTTTTGATTGTCTTCCGCTGTGTTTGATAAGTTGCCTGCCCCATGTGGCAGTTGCGTTAAATTTGATCATGTGATATATGTGTAATACCTTTATGTATTCGTGTAATGGATGATGTATTTCTGTATGCCAACTGTGTATGTTGTTCACGACTGATCTTTTTGGGATCGTGAATGTATGCATACGTAGGGTTTCAGACTGCCGGTCTGGGGTCCTTACATTACCTACAGTTTGAACATGAGGAGAAGCTGCTCTCCATTCCGGTGATATTTTTGTTTCAGTTGCACACTATGTCACAGATCAAAGCTTATGTGCAAGACAAAACAAGAAGGAACGACGAGAGGGAGGTAAAGAGGCCAAAGTAGAGAGGAAATGGCAGTGGAGCGGATTGGAGGGAATCTATGTTTGTTTTTATGTACATTTTACTTAGCCGCAAAACTGTTGATGCCCCCGGTTTGTCGTAATTTACGTTGCATCAGCTATGTAGTGCGTCAGGTATTAAACATGTGCCGTGTCTTCTTGATACCAATTATGATTGGGTTATTGTGTACTTGCACATAAGCATTGCCACGTCCTCTATTTTTTTTCTGAATCACCTATGTCAGCCTCACATCCAGCTAGAAGTACCAGAAAACTAATTAGAGGCCTTGCCTCGTAGATACTGAGCTGATGATTGGAATGCACCAAACCAGTAAGGAGGCGTCCCAAGGGGCGCTCTAGCCTTAGTATTAGTACAAAGTGTGTCGCCTAAAGTTTTTTTTTTATGTAGACAAACTTTTTGTATAATAAAATAAATATTTTAATGAACATCTTTTGTTCCATGTAAGGAAATTCGGGATTTTACGGGGATTCTGAAAATTGCTATTTTCGTAGTAGCAAAACCAGAATTTGGAGATAGATTTGGACACGTGTCCCACTGCACCGGAGGATTTTTGCCCCAAATGGGTTCAGGACTTGCCATCTTTCTATGGGCAGCGAGACTGCGAGACACCGGTGTTTGCTATGTTTGGTATTCAGTGGCATGTGAATATGCATATGTGTAACGTGTACGTCATCATTGTACTCGATGTTCTTAGCGAGAAATAGTCACATGCGCCGGAAGATAACGTGACGTGATAACGGCGGGGTCTCCGGCGGTCTTGCTTCGCCTCACGTGCGCCGCTCCCCTCGTCCGCGCAGACACGGCGGCGGCCGCACGCGCGTGGGTAGGCGGGTCACAGGGTACTACGTTTCCCGTGCCACGCGTCCATTGAGCAGTGGGCGCGGCCAGGAAGGCGGAGCAGAGGATCAACCGCCGTCCACGCGTACCCCACCAACTCTGTAATCTCCAAGAGCCTGCATACGCACGTTCACCTAGGCGACCTCACTGACAAACAGGCCCCGCTTGTGTTTACCCGTAACTGTCAGTGAGCGAAAGAAGCAGCGGGTACGATGCCAGGCCGGTTAGCTATTAGGGACCGCCCTAAGAACAAAAGCGGGACTAATCGCTATAAATTAAACGGGTGGACTCCGCTCGACATGATGAGCTACCGATCCTTGCCGTCCACGTGTACCGCCGGGCCCACGAGCGCCGCACCCACCACCACTTCCCAAATGACACTTGGGACCAACCGCAAACCGGGCTCGCATGTCAGTCGGTATTTAGGGATAAGTAGCACGCTCAAGCGTGTACTACTTACTAGCAGAGGAATGATCGTTGAGAGGAAGGGGAGCCGCAACTCGCTCCGGAAATGCGAGACTAACCCAAAACCATCTTTCTCCAAGTCGCTTTTCCGTGGGGCCCGCTGACGGTGTCCCACACAGCAGCGGCAGCGGCGGAGGATACCGGTAGTTTGGCCGCCGAACGCGGATCGGTCGTGTAGGTTATGTGGTGCGGGATTAGCGAGCGATCGAGCTGTCCCCTACCTGTTGTGCTCGCTCTCTCTCTCTCCCCCCTTCCTGCGCGCTTGCTCGCTTCCTTCCTTCCCTTCTCCGTGTGCGCGAGACCGCGAGGGGGGAGTAGCAGGCCGTACTGAAGAACGCTACGGCAGCGGGAGCTTCGGTGATTGGGTACGTGTCTCTCCTGCTCTGCTTGGCGGTGGCCGGGGATTTCCTGAGCTTAATTTCTCGCTCGCCGTCCGAATTGCATCCGTTCGTTTCTCTGACCGTCTTTTCTGCTGTGTGTGATTTGTGCGGGTTTCGTTTAGTTCAGCGGGTACGGTCAGTTTGCCTGCCTAATTCAGTGCAGCTTGCGGGTATCTCGGTATCAGTTTGATTCAGCTTTGCTGTTGGGTCGTATATGGCGTGATTTGCGAATTCTAGTCCGGTAATCCGTGAGCTGATTTTGCGAGCTAGAGCTTTGGCCCGAACAGAGCTATGTGGTGACCGGTCGTTGGAATCCTAAGCTCGATTACTTATGGGGGGCTGTGGGCGAGCTGAGCCTTTTTTTTTTAATGCGACGTGGGGAAATTTTACAGGGTGCGCTCCTCTCAACTAAGATGGATCACGGGCGGTAGATTTGTACTGGACAAAGTTTCATACAGAAATATTTTGAACCATTTTTGGTACATACAGTAGTAATCAGCCAAGAAGTAAAAGGTTCTCTCAGTTTTGTTGATAAAACATTTTCTATTATTATGTTTTCTAAAAAAAAAATCGGTTGCTCTTAGTTTTTACATGTTCGATTTGTTGAGAACTACTACTACTACTAAAGTATATTCTTTCCACTACATTAGCCTTTAGGTATTTACTGGCTTCACTTTTACCCACTAATGTATTCAGTGATATCAAATGTTTCAACAGTTGGCCTTTTCCTACCTACCTACTGGATCTGCAGTACTTTCGACATGCTTTTTGCGTATCACTGCATTAAGGATGAATAAAATGTTAAGCAACGACTCTATAGGGACGCAGGAGTTTCATACATTCTACAAGGCCACTGAAATACTGGAGGACTCACAGTTTCAAGACGCTGCATTCCACCAAACGGCGGTGGGGTCAACGCTAATAGGTCATCAAAATGGTAAAGCTGCATGCTTTCCATTCTCATTTACTTCGTTTGATCTTTTTTCACTAGAAATTGAGGAATCTCGAGTTCAGATTCTAGTAAGGGTACTGATTTAGCTGCTTGTCTGCTCGACTGCTGAAGTATCAGGGGGAGACATTGGAAGCGCTGAAGTCAGCGTGGTGCAGGGTGAATCTAACACAGCAGCCACTGATTTACTGCCATTGTCATTCTTGTCATGCGGTTCAAGATCTATGGTGATTAACCTTCTATTTTTTGTTTAATACAATTTGTATCCTGATAAAAAAAATGCATACTTCTGCCTCTGGGCTCTCATACAACATCTGATACCATAACTTAAAATCATTTGGTTGATTTCCTCTAGTTCTCAGAAGCAAATGCCTTTGGCTCATATTTCACATTGGTCTTAATGAAAAGGACCCAGTGCTATTATTTTTAAGGACCCAGTGCCAGTTGTAAGGATTACCAGCTAACTGACAAAGTGCCTTAGCTTCCTACAGTTAACCCCACCTGGGGTTGGTTTTACATCTTAGCAACTTTGCTCGAGAATAATGTTTGGAATTTATGTGTGTTAGCTTTATGTTGGCATCCAGTGAATCTTCTTTGTTGTTTTAAATCTTCATGTTAATAAGCAATTTGTTGCTTAATAGTCATCACTAGACACACTTATATCTTAAAATAAATATTAAATGATGTTGAGCTGGTAAAAAGATCATCACTTATTGTGCTCATGTACATTCGGAAATCAAGAATGTGGTGCCTTAAAGAATTTAAAGCCAGTGTTATGTTTGTAATTATAAATTAGAAAGCTAGAAACCTGAAAATTGACTGGACTTATGAAACCATGATTGTTCTGTCATTGGACCGGAAATAACAAACCTGTTCTCCTTAACTGTGATTGTTTCTTGCAACGTGAAATTTTTCAATAGTTAGTAAAATGACACTAATTCATGATATACTTGAAATGCTGAAAGTTGCTTCAGTGTCAACTCCCTGATTAGTGATTACTACCACGACGTAGCTCTCATGGTCCGAGCACTCTGCTTAGACATGAGGCGCTATGTCAGCATAAGTTGACTCAGATAATGATTTTCAACTACTTTGTGTAAATCTACCAGAGAATTAACCATTTACTCTGCCTGGAAGCACTCTATTTCTGTCAAGTTATGAATCTGGAGTGTGGAATATTTACGCTACTATTTAATGTCTGTAGGTTCCAATATCCGTTCCGTCATCATCCGGTCTTGAAACCATCCTAACACCTAATCCAATCTACAGTGGTATTCAGTTAAAAGATGTGAACTACAGTGCTACAGGTAAATATGGCTTGAGTTTCAACTCTTTCCATCTCTTAAGTAGCTGACTTACTGCAGTATATTTATCTTAGGCTTCATATCCCAGCATTTCCAGTATTGTATAGCAGGACTATATGTTGCTGCAATATATACGCATTTAGCTGCTTGTCTTTATCATGCTATCTAGTTTTTATCTTTCTATCTAATATTTGGTAGCTGAATGTGCTGATCCTTTTTTCCTTATTCTGTCGTTGAAGGAATGGATGAAAGTACTGAGTTCCTTCAGTTGATTCTTAGTGGCAATGATGAAGGCTACAATAATACAACCGAACTGCAAGTTTGGGATGTTCTGGACTTTTACTTCTCAGAAAGCTTTTCCGATGTACAATTTGATAGCATAATGGGTTTTACAAATGATGTCAGTACTTCCTCTTATGATTGTATGAATATTGTTGACTTGGTAGAGCGGCCTGTGGCACTCCTATCTCTCAATGATGCAGAGGAACCAAATAATGCAACCAATAGGGCTCCAGCCGGCCACAGTACAATAGACCCCGATGACACATCCATGTATCTTCAAATGAAACCATTGGATTCAGAAACCGAAAGTACTTCTGCCTCTCATGGTGTGATAGAAACTGAATATGTTGATGAGAAGCTACATTCTAGAGGTCTGCCTGATTTAATGGACGTCGACTTACCTTACCGTCTACGCAAATCACCAGTGAGAACGAAGCATGTCACTCTTGTACTTGATTTGGATGGTAAGCAGGCAATGGCTTTTGCATCATTCAATTAAACTTCTGAAGTTGTTCCTTTCTTCCAGTAATTGTGACTAAGTATATTATACTGCCTTCCTGTCTGTTTAGTGATTTACAAGACAGAGTGTATAGTTATTTTAAAAAGCAAAGTTAATAGATCTTCAGACTACATCAGTTGGAAACGGCAAGAAAGTTCATGATCAGATATTAAATAACAAATTGAAGCGGGCCAAAAAAATCATGTATTAGGAGCATTGTCTTCAGGGTTGTAAAATTCAGTTTTTTGAAGGAAAAGTAAAATTCAGTTGTGATGTGAGCATTCTTACTATGATTGATATTTTTGTCTAAGATAGTCTAATAATTTTTGTTATGCAGAGACTCTTGTCCATTCAACATTGGATCACTGTGACATAGCTGATTTCAGCATTCAAGTTTTCTTCAATATGAAAGACCATACGGTCTATGTAAGACAAAGGCCCCACCTGAAGATGTTCCTTGAGAAAGTAGCTCAGATGTTTGAGCTTGTCATTTTCACAGCTAGTCAAAGAATATATGCCGAGCAGATAATAGACAGACTTGACCCTGATGGAAAATTGATTTCACAACGAATTTATCGTGAATCATGTATATTCTCGGATGGTAGCTATACAAAAGACCTGACAATTCTAGGAGTCCACTTGGCAAAGGTTGCAATCATCGACAACACGCCACAGGTACCATTCCTTCCAAAATATAAGGTTTATGTTCTTGTATCTCCACAGGCAGAAATGTTTCTCCTCGTTTGTAATTTTTGGTCTAGTAGCTTGAATATCTATGTATATGATCTGTGATTTAGAGGCATCTAGTTTCTTCCTTTTGAACCAAAATTTTCTAAAGCGAAGTCGCTCTCTTCAATAGGGATTTACAAATCTTGAATACTCTTGTGAATATATTGTAACTGAAGCCTCTCTTATTTCAGGTTTTCCAGTTGCAAGTGGATAACGGAATCCCTATAAAGAGCTGGTTTGATGACCCCTCTGACCAGGAATTAGTCGAGTTACTCCCGTTCCTAGAGACCCTTGTAGATGCAGAGGATGTAAGGCCACTAATCTCAAAGACTTTCCACGGCACCCTCCAACAGGATTAGATTAAGATGCATCATTATCATGTATTGATCCTGGCAGTGAACTTCAATCAACTCCATAAGGTGCGCGCCATTCTTGGGAAATTAGGTATAGGATCAACATTTGCCATTTATGTTATGTTGGCTGTTACAAATAGCAAGCATAAACTGCATCCGTAGGTCACCATGGCTTGTGTATGTATCATTGTTCGGCTTTCTGTGTTGCGGATCCTTGTACATAAACTATAGTATTGAATAAAGTGATCTGAATCCAATTTTGCTCAAAGGGACCTCTGAAGCAGTACAGTCTAGCTGACTTTACATGAAGCTTTCACCGATGCAGAATTTCTGTGTTCCGTTATCCGGATCCCTATGCTGTTTTTTTTTTTCCATAGCTGTTTGTTGGTTGCATCTTGCAAAGCTTACATAGCCGTAAAAATTTGGAAGGTGACGATAATGATCCATTCACACTCACAAAATCATGCTGGAAAAAAGTTGCAAGTATTTAGCATAGCATTGAGTACTGAACAATGATACTAGCAAATACAGTATTACCATAGCATACGGTACTCTTAGCACTAATTAGTCATAGAAGCAGGCCTTCAAAATAGTATCAAACATTCCTAGCAAAAAAAAAGAAAAATAGTACTCCCTCCGTCCACTTTTATAAGGCACACTTCTTAGCATTTCAATAGTAAGAAGTGAGCCTTATAAAAGTGGACGGAGGGAGTATCAAGCATAACATCAGTATCACTTGCATTACAAACCAAAAGCTTCTGCACCTCAAACCACCAACAGCCTACTACTTAGCTAGCATCAACCGTCAAAAGAAAAGAAAAAAGCACAACCAGCATCCGAAACACAAAAAGTGCAGCTATCATTCCCAGCAGGCTGGTAATTATCACGAAAGACACTTGCATTTCTTCATTCCATATCTCCCAAGGTACTAACTACTAACATGACCAACTTGGCATGGCCTTCCTCCGAGCACCATGGAGATGAATAACAAAGTGTCACCATTCCTTGACCGAGAGGAATTTAGCCTAAGAGTCGATTTTCACATCCACAAGCCCGAGCCAATCGCGAACCATGTTCCATAGGTGAGCAGATGTACTCGGCTCTCTCCTACTCCCTCTGTTAGTTTGGTGCTGAAAAATAATCCACACACAAAATTTGCATTTGGGGGACGTTCAATTGCTCCAAATGTCATTAGTGTCGAAATAATGACCTCACTCCTCAAAGTAGGCATCGTACATGCGCGTAGGAACTGAAAGTTGGGAGCCACCAGGTGATGGCGTCGGCTGTCAGCATCGTTGAGATGCACCTTCGGCAACATCACCCGCCAAAGTATTTAGAGATGTTGCTTATATTCAAAAGGGCCTTTTTTACATTCACATTTGTCATCTTCAAAATTGCGAAGATAGTTGGGGCAATATCCTTTGGCTTGCGCCCATCAAGCCAAGGAGCATGCCAATACTTGAACCCTTTGTCAAACCAGTCAGCTACAGCTCATTTGGACCAGTTACTTGACGATTTGACGTCATTATTGTTCATCGATTCAAATTCAAATTTATCACTTGTTTTTTGGACCGATATATTTAACCGTTCATCACAAGTACTACCGTAAAAGGTACAGTAATAAACAAGTACTGGAAGCCGAGCAACAACTGTGTGATTTATAAGTATATCTTTCTGAAGTTGCACATTGATGACAAACATCTCTATACAGCAGAAAGAGGGTTAGTATTACTTCCTTTTCCCTTCTGTCTCCTCACTCTAGAAAAATATTTGGCGCCTAAATTGCTCAGATTACAAAGCCACTGGACTACTACCCCCTTCCAGTGTGCGGAAGGGCACACAGCCAGATACAAGCTGGTGGCCCAAACAGAGCGAAGAGGTTGACATGCTTGGACGTGCTTCCTGATCAGACAGGAAACATAGGCAGCAGGGCACCACTGCAAATATCATGACCCCTGGGCTGCCCTGCGCTGTAGACTTCACTACGTCCACCCTAGCTTGATCCGCCGCTTCGTTTCTCGCTGTTTCGCCACCAGCATAGCTCCAGGAAGGCATGTCGGATGTGTCGTGGTTTTGGCCACTAATACATCTGTGACATGCCGTAGGGAACAACACTGACCTTTCTGTGAGCACTTGCCGCCACACCTGATGTACTTGCAGCAATGCCATTAAGGGATCTCGTGTATAGGTTTGTTTCTGCTGATAACCTATCAGAAGAACCCCTTTTCGGCCCTGCTGATTGATGGAAAGGGGGTGCTCTCATGTCCAGAGCAACATCGGCCACAGTTGAACTGTTTGCGCAAGCATAGGCCTGCTGGTGCAGCGTGTACCTTTCAGCCTGCAATGGCTCAGAGCAAGCTGACTTTGCTGGTGTCTGATAATAACCGTATGTTTGTGGGATTTGTTGTTGCGGAGGATAACCTGAGCTCATAGCCACTCTTTGTTGGGCATACTCATATGGATCCTTGATGCTACCATTTTCATAAGGCAGAACAGGACCAACAACCCTTCCAGGTCTTGCTGAAAAATTGAGAAACATCGTATGCTTATTAGTTTAAAGTTTAAACTAGTATCAGCCAAAAACGTATATTGAGCATGAACTAAAAAGCACCTGCCGGCACTCTTTGTGGAGCCTGTGAGGTTCTCTGGACATTGCCAGAATACTTTTCTGAGTCTCGAGGAATTTTATAAGACTCGTCAGCCGAAGGTTTATCCCTCGATGGGCCAATGCGGGGTTGTTCCTTGCCATGAATCGGAGCTGAGTGAACAATAGTAGACCTGCAACAACGTTGGCAGATGATTCACGATTTCATTCATAAGATCTTGATGTCCAGCCAGGGAGACTGCAAAATAACTCAGTACGATGCATGAATGTGCACCAATCAACTGCCAGGATGTGAGGATAGGATACAGATATAAGTATTTGTACCCTCTATTGTTGCTGACAACTCAACTTTCCCAACCAGCCTAACAGAACGTTAAAAAATTGACATCAATGTTCTACAATCCACATTAAATTGCTTGAAGCCAACTCAGACATGACCAAAACTTTTATGTTCATAGCATTTTTTTTAGAACGGTTTATGTTCATAGCTTTAATTAGGCTTTTGGATTCAAAAAAATTTAACAGATGTTGTCACATTTTTATGACTGTTTTAGCAATATGAGTTTGAAGTTGGTAATTGGTTAGAACTAGGATAGCATCAGTGAAAACTGTGCTTTGTAAAATAAAAAATCGAGTTACTTCACATTCTTTTTTCATTTTGAGTTTTGTGAAGAACAAATGGGGGTGGTTTACACATAATTTCAGTTCTAGAAAAAACATTTTCTGTTATCCAGATTTTTTAATAATTTAACAAACAGGTTTCATGTTGCTAAGGTCTAATTGAACGCTCCTGTATTAACAAAATCCAATATGGATTCAAGACAAGCCGTGGTTTCGTAGCTTTATATCATGCTTAAGTTTCAAGTATTGCAAGATCACAGCAACATGCACATCCATTTTGACATCTTAGCTACAGATATTGGAGTCCAAAATGTATTTGAATGTGTCAAATCAACATGGGCCCGTTTTAACCTTGTCACTGGATGAGTTGCATTGTGCCCAGTGTTGGAGTTCCAAACTGTGACCTGGACCAAGCTGTTTTGAACTCCTGCCACTAGTATAATATGAGAAGGAGAAAAGTAAACAGTATGTAAGGATTAAAAGTTACCTAGGAAGAGAGGTGTGCTTTCTATCCATTGGAACTACAGGGCCACTTTCGCTATTTTCTTCCAGATGAGCAAACTGCTTCCTAAATTGATCAACAGCACTGCATAAACACGGGTAGAGAAGTGTAGCAGTCAGTAATCTGTGAAAAGATAGAACAAAAACAAAGGCCAAAGCATGTGCAAAAGCACCCAATGTTTCTATGGATATTATTGCTGAAACCTTGGATATAGAAAGGTTGTCCTCTCAGTGCCATTTGTGTAGTCTTTGAGCAATTGTGGATGGTATTCCAGTATTTCACGAAATATAAGCTCCCTTATATCATCTTTTGTCACCCTTCTACGCTCAAACTCGAACTCCATTTTTGTGATTGGTTGGCAGGATGGTTCTCTCTCAACCTTGGCAAGCCCTTTGAAGTACGGATGAGACAGTGACTGTCAAAAATCATGATTTCCAAATAATGTCACTTTATGCACCGCAATAACTTGAAAATAGAAGATATTGCTGTTGAGATAAATAGGACTGTAGAACTCAAACAATGCAGTTACCTCTTCAGCGGTTGGACGGTCCTTTGGATCGAATGCTAAAAGCCTCTGCAAAAGGTCTAAGGCCAAAGGATCTGCATTAGGAAACTTGTGCGAAAATGAAATCGGCTCTTTCTTTCTCATGCTGCTGAGATACCTCCTTGCTTTCTCATTCCGGACCTGGAAAGGAAGAAACTTTTTCTGTCAACCTTCAGTGACTTGGATAGCACCCTACTAAATAGACTGCAAAAGGCTACCCAAATAAAACCAACAGCATACCCGAGAAATTGTATCCATGGATGGTGTGCCCAGAAGATCTGTCATCAAATCTAACTGATGTACAACATTTTTACCAGGAAACAAAGGTTTCCCCGTCAAAACCTCGGCAAAGATGCATCCGATGCTCCATACATCAATAGCTGGTGTATACTGCAATTTGTTGGGAATAACAGAGCATTTGCGTTAATAAAAAAACCCAGACAATATTTAAAACATGCATATGAATAACAAGGTCATTTATTTTTTATGAGTATAGGCATCATTATAATGTTCTTTAACAATAATTAATATAATGTAGCCCGAGATGCTTTCGTAAGTCTTAACCCAAATGTAACTCATATGCTTTTTAGAAGCTCCTACCGAGAATGATAAGTTAGAATTCGGTGTAGCATAATAGATAAACAGAAATAATGAAGCAACTTTATGTTGAGCACTGATCGCATGATCAACAATGTGATAAGGACACGATCAAACAAACATGTGATTGTAAAAATGGGAAAAGGCAACATAGCACTTTCCATATCAAATTAGCTTTTCACACAGAAGCATTAAAACATCTGCTCCAAGAGGCTGATTTAATAGGTGTTGTGCTCCCATAAACTGTTCTATAAGAATTGTAGGAGGGATGAGGTTTTATGCCATTATGCCACATCATAAACAAGATTGGAATAAACATAATGGACCAATCACCAAAGAAGAATGAGTCGTGTCAATAGGTCCATTAACTGTGATCAAAGATGCTTGAACCAAAAGTTAACCAAGAGACTCCTACAATGGAGGGAATCTTACCTTTGAAAAGAAGGACCCACAGAGCTCTGGAGCTCTGTACCATCTTGTTGCAACATAATCCTGAGGTGCAATTGACCAAAACATCATCATTAATTCATGATCAGCTCACATGCAAAAAGCAGAAACAAAAGGACAACAGAAATCTATTAAGTTGAATATAGGTATTCCTTGAACATACCGTCCAAAAGATTGTTGTCGGGGTATCATTGAATGCAACTCGTGCCAGTCCAAAATCACAAATTTTCAGTTTGCAGTTAGAATTTGCCAATATATTCTTTGGTTTTAGGTCCCGGTGATAAACATTAGCTGCAGTTACATATGGTCATAGTATCAGCAAAGAGTACAGGCAGCGAAAGGAGCATATTTTCACATGATGTTTATCCAAATTGTGTTGATAGAAATAACTGTGAAAGTAACCCTTTACAGTTGTTGAGAAGAATACCAGCACACAGGTGTATCATGAACCAGCAAATATGATAAGTTATGAGCAAAATACTTGATCTAAAAACTCTATGAGTAATTAGGAAACAACATCAAAGGTGGTCGGGTGTTAATTTCCTAATGCCTACCTGCAAAGAAACTATTTCAGTGCATCTTTTGAATTCAAGCAAGGGGCATACATTTATCACCTCTTTCCCCCTACCCACCCAATACGACAGTAGTTGGTTCAAGTTTTTGGCTATAAATCTAAGAACTTGAGCTAATCTAATATATGACATATGGAAAATGATTGAATATGCTAATGATACTTTACATACTGCACCAACTATAAACAGAAAGCTGGGTAGCTGGTATGTCAACTGGAAGGTGGTGACCTTATGCAAGTTGACTACAGAGCACATGTACTGATGGTATCTGTGACCTAAGATCTTCTGAAATGATAAGTTACCTACCAGTGTGAATATATTTCAGAGCCCGGAGTAATTGGTATAGAAAGAACTGGTAATGCTCCTTCGTCAAGTCATCATTAGCCTTTATAACTTGGTGGAGATCAGACTCCATGAGCTCAAAAACGACATAAATATCTTTGAAGTCCCTTCTTGATGGAGGTAACATTATATGCTTTATCTCAACAATGTCAGGATGTCTTAAGAGCCTCAGAAGCTTGATCTCACGGAGAATCCGTGCAGCATCAGATATGTGCTCAAAGATATCATGTATCTTTTTGATTGCCACTTTCTCTCCAGTGTGGACATCTATTGCAGAGCACACAACACCGTAGCTGCCTTTACCAACGATTTCCTGAATCTTGTATCGACTTGCGTCGCCATACTCCGTGAAAAACTCCGCCTCTGCTGAACTCTGGAAAATAATTGCAGATGTTGTGTTAAGTAAGTTTGACAGGTCTGTAAATGGAAGCTGGTTAGAAGCCCCAAGTGGCATACAAATTTCAATGATCAATGGACCATCAGTTCACGCAATCATCATATACAAACAATTAATGCCACGCTGTCGACGGAGCATAACCCGGCAAACAAGAAATGGCACAGTCGGTGGTGGGTCGTTAAAATGATGGCAGATCTCCCGATATTTTGTAATGGAAGACATGTAAAATAACTGATTATTGAAAAACTACAAACACTATAAACGGGTAGATGCAAAATTCAACTGGCTGATCAAAGAAAAATAATTCTAGAAGCAAGATCTTAAAGCATTCGTAGCCAAAAATGAAATCCTCCCACACAACAGTTGTGAAGTCAAGTGGTCATGGACAGATCAGGAGAAGCCCACAAGAAAAGGCAACAGCTTTGCCCGCCGACAAGGAAAAGCAACGGCCACTGTGGCTTTGCGCGGGCGGCGTCTGGCGGTCACAGAATGCGGTCAACTTTTGCATGTGAGTTACCCGAAATTCACTTCACCTGTTATAGTAAGAAGCACGAAATTTCACCTTTTCCCAAATATAGAAAGAAGACTGCCGAACGCAGAAAATTGTACAAGGATCGAGAAGGAGGGCATGCATGATGATACCAGATTGTAGAGGAAAAAGGATCGGTTAAACGGCTAAGGAATGGCAGAATTAGGCCGAAAATACCGACCTTTCTGGGAATAACAAAGAGAAAAATTCAAACTTCCGAATTGACACGGCACTAGGATAATAAGAAGAATAACACGGCGGAACGTCTCGGCGTGATACGTGTACTTCAACGGAAACGAGAAATTGTGCCCAACAGAATTGGAAAACGAGCTTTCGGACGGAAAGAGACGCAAATAAATAAAAAAAAATCAAGAGCAGGAGCAGCTCAGCTCCACGAATCCCCGCGGCAAAGCTCCTGCAGCTACGGCGGTATTGGCACGGGTAGAAAATGTTGGAAACAAGCAGGGATCTCCCGAACCGAGCCCACCTTCTTGCGCTGATCCTGCTGCATCTCGCCGCTCACCGGATCTCGCACCAAATCTCTTCCTTCAACAAGGCCGCGCCGTCGGGCACTCCCCTCTACGAGCCGCAACAACCTCCAAATCAACGGTCAGACAGACGGCATTTGCTCGCGCCGCGCCGCGAGGCCGAAAGCGCACAACGCCGCAGGGCGCGCCGGCGGGCGGATCGTGTGAGAAGACGACGAAGGGAGGGCGGAAGACTGGGGGGAGACCCTAACCCTAGCGACGCGGCGCTTGGGCAGGGCTAGGGCTCCCGCTCTCCCTCTCTCTCTCTTCTTCCTCCTCCTCTCGGGGTCCGCGCTCGCGCCTCCGGGAGGGGAAGAATGGTGGAGAGAGGAGGACGGGTGGAGGAGGCAGGTAGTGTGTGTGGGCTTTCTTTTTGTTGCCATGAATCCAGCGAAGGGTGCTTTGATTTCCGTGCGGAGGACGAGATTGCCCCTCCCCTCACTTCCTGGTTGGCCGCCTGTCGTGGGTCGCGTGTGTCCGATCCGCGCATCTTTCCATTTTTTCTCCTACTCCTATGCCCTGCCTCGTCTGACTCCATTCAATGCTGATGCACCATGTACGGCACTTTACTGGTGGACGGCCTGTGATGACGGCAAAAATGGGGATTTCATTCAGGTCAAAACCCTTTTTTTTGTCTTCTTTCTTCATATATAAACGCCAAATTATGCACGATTCCCTTCTACCCCCACCCATAGAATACAGGTAAATTGCAAATATTCGAGACAAACCTAACCATAACCATACTCCCTCCATTTCAAATTATAAGATGTTTTATATATTCATATGTGGACTAGATATGTATATATATATCACACTTTAGAGTGTATTTCGGTCTGTATCTAATCAACACCTAAATATCTGAAACATAGTATCGGAATGGAGGGAGTATTTGCGATCCAAACCATCGAACACTGTTTATAGTCCAATTCAAAGTTTGGCCTAAGTCATGCTCAAAGTGATATCTATTTGTGATATGGAGGGAGTTTCACATATATATTTGATGTTTTTTGTCAATTTGTTATGGTTCTCATCCTATTTTTAGATTGGTTTTATGCTCAAACTCATGCATGAGTACTATTATTCGTCCATTGCAATATTTTGGGATTTGATATCATGACATTTATTGCTTGCCAAAAAAATACACTTAATATTTTTGAATAAGTAAATTTGGTTCTTATTTCTTTCATGGGGAAATTTTGGTTCAAGCCTACAAAAAAACTCAGAATGCATATGTATAAAGGACTATTGCTTGAGGAAAAGGAACTATTTATAAAAGGTTGTTTTCAAATACAAATATAGTTCTAGTTTCCTAGCTTGAGGCATTCATGTATAACACACGTGAATTTAAATACTACTTGTCAATGTTTCTTTTTCCTGGAAACATTTTTTTAGACGCAATTTTTTCGGAAGCATGTTACAAAAAGGTAGGCAATTTTCATGTCTCATTGTTCATTGTTACGTTGTTGGGTTGTGCAATGGGAATTTAAAATTTTCGCCATGCATACTACGCAACCGCCAAGATCTATCTATGAAGATACAAGCGAATAAATATTCCAAGATCTAGTTTTTGAGATCGTGTATCGGACACCATAGAAGCGAAAGAGGTGTTGGTGACCATGTCGATGGAGGCTGTAGAAGATCCTCACGTGTTACCTCTGTGAGAGTATGCACACATACGTCGGGACCTGTTCTGTAGCGCTTCGCCGTTCAGGACTAGACGCCGCAGGTGTATATGAAGGTGGATTTCTCAACACATGAGAGAGAGGGTAATTATAAGTTAGATCTAATTGGGAGAGGACACCTCAAAACACCAATTAGAAGAAGGTCTAATTCAATTAGAGGGGCTCGAATTAGACCCTCTAATTCTACTAGAAAGAGATAGAGTCTTGCGAGCCAATTGTGTGTTCTGCATAGATCCTTGGGGTCCTTTCTATAGTGGGATGAGGGAGGAGACTTTTCTTGGAAAGGGGGAGTCCCTCCCTCAACCCACAAGGGGGGAACCAACCCAAAGGGGTGGTCGCAACCACGCCCCCTCCTAGGAGGAATCGGATTGGACTCCCCTTGGAGTCCAACTCCACCTACCCTTTCCTTTTTTTCCTTTTTCCCTTTTCTTTTCTTCTTTCTCTCTCCAATTAAATTCGAGAAAAATGCAGGGAGGATGATGCGCCATGTGCGGTGCCCTGCGGTCCACGTGGCAGCTCCCAAAATTGGGTGCGGCCATAAGAGGCAATCTTGCCCCCTCTGGCACTCCCCCTTCTTGGTTTTTGTCCGGAACTCTTCCGGAACCCTGTGATCTCTATATATAAAATCATCGACCTTATCTAACGATTTTAGAAATATATTTCCAACACCCCGGGACATTTCATGCCCCCGCACTTGCTCCATAAAGCGTGCAACCTTATTTTCTCTCTCATAAAAACTCTGGAATAAATTATGGTAGTAACAGAAAGTGTTTCCGTCACTCCAGGACATCTAATGCTCACATTATGAATTCTCTCCGATATATAAAATATATCACGTAGAAACATCATTTTGATGATACTCCTTGTTGATCCGGACTTACTGATATACACATAAACTACACCTAACTCAAGTGTGTAGACATGAAACTAGAAACTATTTCCTTTTCAATAATTAATAGTGGGGCCATGGACGCCCATATTGACTCCCACGTACTATACGAATAAATTGTTGAACCTGTTGGCTATTATATAATATTCCCATTACTCATGATATCAAACTTATTCGAGACTATGGATTCCGGTATTGCTTGAAATAATCTTTGGTTCACTATAATTTTGTCTATCTCGTTAACCGGTAAGCTTTCTTTTACTCGTTATTGTATTATGATATCCCACACGATGTATCATCATCATGCATTGTCTGCAAAACTTATGGATCTCTCTTTTTACGGAGGAGCAATTCCCATCTCAGAACATCGAGGTAATATACTCCTTTGGAATTACCAAGTGGCTACTGTTATGTTCACCCAGTTTACTGTGTGACGATATATAGTACCAAAGTAAAACTTTCACAATATATCATCTCGATAACCTCATGGTCAAAGGATGTATTGTAATATAGCCGTGATCTGATATGATACTAAGGACAAAGATTTCTTAATGGAATCTCTTAGCATATTAACTACTAGGGTATACCCAGCCATATTGTTCCCCTCCAACAATATGCTATCCATTGATGCTGACATAAACAATGTCCATGACCAGGAAAACATAGTCATCAAGCATCCAGTAAATTAGTTGTAAAATGCAAGACTAGGGGTCTGATACTTTGTTCATGTTACTACACGTGAGCGTGAATTTTCCTCTGAATATTATATTTAGAAACCACGTCAGTTATATCATAGTAATATGAATCATAATTATGAAACAAATATATAAATCTTATTGCATTTTGGTCATAAATCCAACAAATGTATGACATACTCTCGTTGTTTCAAAATGTTGGTGTTTTGGATTCTGCACAACCCTTGATGAGTGACTTTCACAATTTAATCTTATTACAAATATGAAAGAAAAAGAGATTTGGAAAATTATTTTCGTGATGGATTCCATAATTTTTCTAACATGTCCATATAATTATTTACTACCGAAGCTATAACTTCGACATGGAGAGTGTGTGTGTGGTGGTGGGGGAGGGGAGGAACAAGGAGGCGTTTCCCCCCTCTTACAAAGATTAGTTAAAGTAAAATATATTACTCCATTGTAGGAGATGGTGTCTTCTCATTGCACACTTTTATTGATTTTAATTAACACACACTCTTGTATGCATGCGAACATCAAATGGAAGATATAGGGCAACCCTCGGCCCGATCATCCAATTCTCTCTGACGGTCCAAGGCATAGGAGATTGCATTGTTATTTCCTCTAGAAGACGAGTAACACATAATAAAGGGTTGAATCGTCTATGGTATACATATTACCCCAATATCAACTTTGCGTTGTAAACTTGAGACTACCATGGATCACAAATATATAGGTGGTATGACGGAAAAAAAGTCTGAACAACAAGCTGACCTGGTCTCTCCTATACATCAAGTTATATTTTGGAAACAGTTATACATGTCTCATTCGATACCCCAATTTCCAAATAGATTAATGTAGTTGTCACATTTCATTTAGCCCTTTATATAAGGGAACAGAGGGAGTATAAAATATGTAGCAGAAATAAATGGTAATCCAACATGTAATTGCAGTAAGACCTATGTCAATGCATCGACTCCTAACACGTTAGCATAGGAGGTTGAAAACATAAAATACAAGTACTCCATTGCACTGTCTCTTATGGGTTGTATCTAAATTAAATGATTCGGTGCCTATGCACACATATAATTGGCTTAGCAATAATTTTTTGTCTATAGCCACGTGCAAGAGTCGATACTACCTCCGTTCCAATGAATAAGGCGCGCACACATTTCGAGATTTGTCTTTGACCAAAAATTTATCCATATATATAATAGTATTTGGTATAAAATCAATATCATTAGAAAGTGTTTTTCACTACGAATCTAACAGTGTCAAAGTTGCACTATATAGTCAACATATTATTACTCAAATCTTTCGGTCAAAGTTTGTCTTGAAATACGTGTGCGCCTTATTCATCGGAACGGAGGTAGTATATATGAAACCGTGACAAGGAACTTGCATTGGCATTACCATACCTCTCTCCTCGTTAGCTAACATGCCACGTCGGGCAAAAGGCATATGAATCCGTGACAAGGAACTTGCATTTGCACGGTACTAAAACATTAGTAATTAACATTTGCATAACTTACTTACTATGTGGTGATTAAAATTAATTACTAAAATATTATGAAGAGATGTCATTTTTTCTAAACGAAGAGATGGCTAAGCTTTAAGAGATCCTACACATGGACGCTCCTGTGCTTTCCCTCGTTAACCCTTTTTCCTCTATCAAAAGCGCCACGCGGGTCTTCAAGTTGGCGTTAAAATGGAGCAGTACACCCTCACCTGTTGATGCCAGATGCTTATCCACAATGGATAAAGCCAAGCAGCCGACACGACCCTCCAAATTATCGAGAGGAATAAAAGGAAAGTCTTTACTGGATTGGAATCGCATTTTCCCTTCCCGAAGCCGAGCAGAACCGGCGAGTAACAGGCGGCGGGGGTTTCCCGTTGCACGGCGCGGCGCGGAACAGCCTCCCAGCGACCTCCTGCTCTGACTCCGATCGTCTGCTGCTCGGGTCGGTGGTATGATGCAGCAGCCGCTTTGCGTGCGTGTCAGGCTTCACCCATGCCGCTTCTCCGCCCGTATCTTCCCTCCACTTCACCGTTGCAAAATCCAATATCAGGCCAAAAATAAACTCTTTTGCTTCCTTTCTTCTACCACCACGCATTTCCTTTCCTCTCCCCTTTCGATTTTGGTTCCTAGCTTGCTACCCACTTCCGATCGACCGCTGGCCGGCCTCCGCCTGGCCAAACAACGTGCGTACAGAGAACCAACGTGCGTGCCGCCTTGTTTCTGCGATCGCGTATCTTCGCTAATAAGATGACTACGGTCTTCCGTAATGGTAGTATCTTGGCACAAATCATAGGCAACATGCTGACGTGACACTATATTTATTAAAGAAAGAGGAGGTTGTTGTATCTTATTTAGGATACGGCTCTTGCACGGTATATGCTTACTAAGATACAACACTGAACATACAATGCATTAGGGTATCTTTAATGGGTTGTAAGATAAACTTGTATGATAGCAGGCAACTTATCAACCAACAATGTATCAAACAACTAACTCAATGGTTTGTTGGTAGAGTTGTTGGTAAAGTAGTACAATCTATCCAATCATATAGCCAATTTAGTGGGACCAAAGAAAAAAGTATCTTGGCATACGTGCTACCTTGTTGGTTGCATATCATACAACTCATATTCTCTCACCTTATTATTACTATGCCATGTAGAATTTTAGCTGAGTTGACATACTATGTTACGATGACATGTACACTATTAGAGATGCCTTTAGGATAGTTATATCTTACAATCATGTACTAGTATTAGGATACCGCGCTAAGAGACAATACATTACGGAAGGCCTACTGGGCTAGCTAGACCCACTACTGCTCGAGTTCGCCCTTTTCACGTATTGCACGTATGTGCGCTTTCGCTTTGCACCGGCCCCATGACATCTGCGCTCAAGCGATTGGTTAGCGGTAGGGAGGTTTTTATAATTAGCTGGTGTGTGAGAAGTAGGTGGCCGGCATTTGTTGTGGAATGGAGATTTCAACTAATTTGTGTGCCCTTCAAGTTGCGTCCGCCCTGAAAGCTTCGTGCTGCCTTGCTTTTCCATAAAGAAAAGAAAATCATCCGTCATACGACCTTTTCTTGTATGGACAGAATTGTTTGCGATTTTCTACCATATCAAATATATGTGTATTCCGTTCGGATTAATTAACTTGTGTCTGAGCCTGCCACCTCTTCCCCTGATCTGTCTTTGTAACCACCAGTAGAGCTTTCGCATTCACCAGCACTGCCTCTAGAAGCGAAACGGAAGTTGATTCTGGAATTAGCTACAAATGTGTCCAGCTGCATGAAAAAAGTTAAATTCTATGTATTTCATTTTT
Source organism: Alopecurus myosuroides (assembly GCA_028641055.1). Classification (NCBI taxonomy): domain Eukaryota; kingdom Viridiplantae; phylum Streptophyta; class Magnoliopsida; order Poales; family Poaceae; genus Alopecurus; species Alopecurus myosuroides. The sequence goes on along the minus strand of CM054058.1, from coordinate 278,821,713 downwards.
TTTGTGCTCTTAGATCTTCTAAAGCCCACACCTCCGCACTAATCTATCTATCTATACTTCTTATAAAGTAAAACCCCACTAATAAGTATTAATGATTTTTCTATCTCAACATGCAATCTATCCACATCATCCATTCTTCTAGCCAACCAATTGTCCATGCCATCTCCACTAATATTTATTAATCACTACATGCACACTACACATCATCCAGTTCTAATGCCATCCAATTATTCATATTGGTAATTTCGAATATATATACTATGATCAATTTAATTTTGCATATTCACATAGAAAACGTCATATGTCATATCTCTTATAAAATTATGTTTACAATATAATGTAGTTTCTAAATTGATCCCCGCATCAACGCGCGGGGTATCCTTCTAGTTCCCTAATTTCTCATGCCTCTTTATTCTCTAACTCCAAGGCCATAACCCCCATCCCAGCCTACACCTTTTGGTTCTTTGCCACAACCTTATTCGGTGTGAGGACTTTGCATTGTTGTCGACCAACCTTTTAGCTGCCCGATTAGGTGCCCACTAAGTGCAACTCTAGCGGTACTTATATAATTGGCCAAACATGTAAAAATCCGACGTTTACAGTTTTGGTCATACAAAAACGCTCCGAATAGAGACTATAAAAGTGGTCAAACCCGTAAACGTTTTATAGGGCCCTGATAATCCACGCTCTCGGCCTTTACATCTGCAGGGTTTGCGGCAAAATTCACAGGGCCTTGAACCCGGTCAACGCTCCCGTCAGCGTCGACGACGGTATCTCCCAAGCCTCGATTCCGGCGTCAATCTTTGATTCCCAGCGAGAAGGTTGGATTCTGATGGCTCCTTTGATTCATAGGAATGGTATAAGAACAGTTAGGATTCAGGTCCTATGAAAATTTTCCTACACTAGTTGTTTGATTCATAGGAACATATCTCATAGAAAATAATCCTGTAGGAATTTTGTAGTGTAAATCTATAGGAAATAAACATTAGGTCATACCTCATGGAAAATTTCTTTGGTGGAATCAAAAGAAAACTCATCTTCCCATAGGATTCAAGTAGGCGTGACATTTGAATCCTATGCATTTCCTAATCCTATGACTTTCTTATCTTATGAATCAAAGGAGCCCTGATGGATTTTATGCGAAATCGTAACATGTGCACGCAACCAAATAGAAGCACGTCCATGACCAAGCTCCCATGGGAGAACCTTCACAAGAGGAGGCGGGCCGAGGGGGAAGACTAGCGCTAGAGGGGCCAGGTGAGGGCTCTAGCTGAGCGGGATTCGCCATGCTCGCAGCCCCATGGAAGCACCTCCATGGACAAACTCCACAATTGAAGCACCTGCACGGAGAAGGCGGGTCGAGGCGGGAAGGCCTGTGCTAGGAGGGCTAGGCGAGGGCCCGAGCGGGCAGGGGCAGCGATGGGAGCTGGAGCGCTTTCTCTTGAGGTCGCTCATTTTGCGTACGTAACGTGCAGACTCGTTGGAGAAAAGACAAAGAAAAGAAGAAGATAATATTTTACCATTCGTTTTTACGGTTTCTGTTCCGCCGCGGCCGATTCCAAAACCGAGTCTACAAGTCTGAGGTATACAGCCTCTGTTAGAGTTTGAAAGTGCATGGTTCCCCCATATGTGGTTTTGGTAATTAATGACAATCCTTATGGACTAATGTTTGCATTGAGTTATCTTTGTAGATCTTGTTCATAGGAAATAATAGAGTTCATGTGTTGAACTCTATTAGCTTCCTTGATGGCCATTGTTACATTCAAGGATTTATATGAAGAATGGTCATGGTTTGAGTTGAGCTTATTGCTAGTGTGTCTTGAAGAAAAGGATTAGGTGATCTTTCATTATCTTCTTCAAGACATCATCTTTAGAAGTGAGAAGCAAAGATACAAGGTTGATCAAGCAAGCGATCAACACACAAAGCTACAAGTTGTACCAAGTGGGATTGTGTATCTCATGGTATGGTAAGCAATTGTCAAATATAGCTTTGTGAACTAACCCATGATATGTGTGTGTCGCATCTCTATGTGTGGTTAGGTATCTTTCCATGGGCATGAACCAAAAGGAAGATTTCATTTAGCCCATGGTCTATGTCGTCGTCAAGCGGTGTTTGTCATCTAGCTTGACGTGGAATCTCAAGTGAAGCATCTAGAAGATATCCTATGCTTGATGCTTGCCACCCTTTTGGAGATTGTGGCCTTGTGAAGATTTGCCGAAGGGTCTCTCCCATAATGGTGTATGGGGGAGCTAGTCTCTCCCATAATGGTGTATGGGGGAGCAACTTGCAAGTCTTCATGAAGCGGAGTTTGTGCTAGCAAGCGCAATCAAGAAAGAAGATCCAACTTGAGAGAGTCAAGATCGTCATCATCTAGCTCAAGTGGAATGCTCAAGGCAAAGGTATAATCTTGATAGGTTTTCTATTTTACCGGTCTCGTGTCTTTGGGAGACCGGGTTATAGGATAGATAGTCGTACTATCAAGAGGGGCTCTCAAGTGAGTAACTCGATCGAATCGTTATGGAGAGCTCAAACCTTTGCATACCTTGCATATCATCTTTCTTGGTTATTATTTGGCTTTTGTCTCCTTTGGGTTTTAGTGCTTGTCGTGATCTTCATGACAAGACTTGGTTTCTCGAAAACGGATTTCGTAAGAAAACTTTGTTGCGTTTTCGGTGGTGAAAATATTCCGTTCGTCTTTGAGAATGTTCCCACATCTTCCATGTGTGGTAACTTCTCCATACTTTGAGGTATCAATATTTTCACCTTTTATTTGGATACTCCTTGTTGTTATCTTTCCAATGCATTTGGACTCACCTAATTCGGAATTCATTCGCAAAAGTTATGTGAGTTTTTGTGTTGGAAGTTTTACCGGTTGTTCCTTTTAGAGAGGTTAAACCTTTCTATATTTGGTTTTAGTTTCCATTGTTGGGCAGTGATGTTTCTCTGCATGATCTTGTAGAGTTTTTCATTACGAACTCAACGAGCCAAAGATCATCAAAAACGGAGTCCGGACGCAAAAGTTATGAAGTTTCTAGTTGAGCCATTTTTCGGTACTGACATGAACCGGATTATTGGAAACCGGATTTTTCGGGGCATACCGGATATTCCGGTTTCGACGGATTTCAGACCAGTTTTCGCACTGGAGTGAACCGGATTATTTGATCCGGATTATTCACTTCGGACCGGATATTCCGGTCCCAAAATTCCTGCACAACGGCCAGTTCTTGTGGGGACCTATTTAAGGGGGCTTTCTTCCCCATTGGTCCCCAAGTCTTCCAAGCACGTTTTTCCCCTTCTCTCCCACCATTGTTGACCTTGGAAAGCTTGCCCCTCTCCCAATCCCTCCTATGATTCTTGCATATCTTTGAGGGAAAAGGTAGAGGAGATCTAGATCTACATTTCCACCAATCCATCTTCCTTCTTAGTGAGGGAAACTTAGTAGATTTTGATCTTGGAGTTCTTGGTGTTTCTCCTCCATTGTTCTTCCTCTCTTATTTCCCCATAAGCATTTATTGCTTTGTTGGAATTTGAGAGTGAAGGATTTGAGCACTTGTGCTCTTGCCATTTGCATCGGTTGCATCGGTTTGCTCTTTCCACGAGGATTCGTGGAAGTTGAAAGTTTGTGAGCTTGTTACTCTTGGGTCTTACACCCTAGACGACTTGTGGTGTTTTTGGGAACCTCCAATTGAGTTGTGGATGCGTGCCCCAAGATTGTGGTGACACCGAGAGCCTCCAATTGAGTTGTGGATGCGTGCCTCGGGTTTGAAGGTTGCCAATAGTGGAAGGTGAACTAGGCCTTTGTGGCGGGGTTCATCGGAGAATAGGGTGAGTCCTTTGTGGCGTTGAGTAGGCCTTCGTGGTGAGCTCACACCCCTCCAACGAGACGTACTCCCCTTTGTGGGAGGAACTCGGGAATACATCATCGTCTCCGTGTGCCTCGGTTATTTCTATACCCGAGCTTTTTACTTACGCAATTTACATTGTGATAGCCTTCGAGCTTGAAGTTGTATATCTTGCTATCACCTTGTTACTTGTCTTGCTTAGCATAAGTTGTTGGTGCATCTAGTTTATCCTAGAATATTTAGGTTGTATGCTTGTTAATTTTAAACACATAGTTTATTTCCGCATTTAGCAAGCTTTAACCGGAAAAGTTTTAATCGCCTATTCACCCCCCCCTCTAGGCGACGTCGTTGTCCGTACAATTGGTATCAGAGCCTCGTCTCTCTTTATTAGGCTTTACATCCTAGAGAGTACGATGTCGTTTAGAGAAATAGAACATGATCCCTCTTTTATATTCTATGGTAGAAACTATGATGCATGGAAAATTCGCATTCTTAATTTTCTTGAGGACATGGGTCCAAAGTATGTTAAGAGAATTGTAGATATGGATTTTCCTCCTCCAAAGGATTCTCAAGATTTATCTTTAGAGGATGAGGAAAACTCTTATCTCGATACTCTTGTATCTAATGGTCTCTTGTGCATTTTGAGCGATGTAGTTATTGAATCAATCATGCCTTTTCGGAACGCTCATGAGCTATGGACAAAACTTCAAGATATATATGATGTGTCCAATATTATTGAGGATGATTGTTCTCTATCCACTTCCGGCCGTGATGAGTTCACATCTTTCTCCACTCCACCAACATGTGATTTGTCACAAGGTAATGATATGGTGAGTGGTGATAGAAATTGCATTATGGATAGTGAATTTTCTATTGACTATACTTCATCCCTATCCCATTGCAATGATCTATCTTTGGACTTAATATCTTCTAGCACTCAAAATTCCATACATGCTAGTGTTGATATTCCTTGCATATCATGTAATAGTTGTTCAATTAAATCTCATGATGATATGCTTCCTATGTCTTGTTTTCATGAAAACAATGCTTCCATTTCCTCTAGTACTTGTGTGGCTAACAATGTAGAGGAATCCCACTTTTTGGTGGAACAAGACATGGACCTTAATGGCGCTTCTAGTATATCTTCATCATCGCCATCCATTTCTCATATGTGCCTTATGGCTAGGGATTCAAAGGTATCTCCACCTTTGGAACCCACTACATCTTGTGATGATGAGGATGAGGATGAGGATATATTTTATGGAGAGTTTGAGGATGAAGTCTCTTTAATGGAGAAGGGTGAGTTGGTTCTTCTAGATCTCCCTAAAGGTAGTAAAGTTATCACTCCTTTTAGTGAAATATTGGCTTTTGCTATTTATAGCGCTAAAATCATTGAAAAGAAAGGTGAGATTGAAAGAAGTGATGCCGATGAAAAGGCATCCCTCACTATGTCTCTTGAGGAAGAGTATGAGCTCCGAGTTACTCTTGAGGAGAAACTTGAATCTATCGAGGAGCTCTATAATGAACAAATAGCCTATCTCACTAAAGCACGTGACCATACTAATGCTAAATATAAAGTGCTTAAAAATGAAAAGGTTGAATTTGTTGTTGGCAATGCTAATCTAATTGAAGAAAACTCTAGGTTAACTAATGAGCTTGCCAAGTTATCTTCTTATATTTCAAATGATGTTTGTGCTACTAACTCCACATCTTGTGAAGCATCTATTTTTAAGGAGAATGTTGAGCTAAGGGCTCAACTTGAGTTAATGACTAGCAAGTGTGGGAAATTGGAAGAGAGTCATGAAAAGCTATCTAGCATCCCATACCAAGCTAAAATTAGCTCTTGAGGCTATCACTACAAAGGTAACATCTTGTGAGCCTCATGTGGGAACTAGAACAATCTCTTCTATTAATGCTATATTGCCTTGTTCTAGTATTAGTAACTCATCCTCTCATAATGTTTCTACATCTTGTGATGAGTTGCTTTCCTTGCCTTGTTGCTCTAACAATGAAGCATCTACTTCCTCTAGCTCTTGTGTTGTTTCTAACCATGTAGAGGAAAATAAAGAGCTCAAGGCCCAAGTCACTTCTTTGAAGAAAGACTTGGAAAAGTGTCATGAAGGGAGTTCCACCCTTGACAAGATGTTGAGAGTGCGAAGACTTCCCAATGACAAGAGTGGACTTGGATTCAACTCCAATATCAAGAACAAGTCCATTATTGACAAGAAGAAGGGCCAAGAACAAGTCAAAGATCCGGCCAAGATTATTTGCTTCAAGTGCAAGATTCAAGGGCACCATGTTAGATCTTGCCCTTTGAAGAAGAAGCCTCTTAGTGAGAAGCAACTAGGGAAGCGGCCTCTTGTTCAATCTCATGCTCAACCACGAGTTGAACAACGGCCACCTCCTAACAAGACTCAAGCCAATGCTCCTCTTGTTGAGAAGCCTATTGAGAAGAGAGAAAAGAGTCGATGTTGCTACCTTTCTCGCAAGAAGGGACATTTTGCTTCTTCATGCACTAATGGTACATTATCCAACCCTATCCTTGTTGATGATGTTTATTCTATTAGGAAGGATAATGTGGGCAATGTGTTTGCCAAGTATGTTGGTACTCCAAGTGGTGTCAAGAAAAGAACCATTTGGGTTGCCAAACCTATTGTGACTAACCTCTTAGGACCCAACTTGGTTGGGTACCAAAAAGCTCAAACTTGATCAATAGGTGGTGATGGAAGGCATTGGAGACTTGGCTATCTCATGAATAATTAAGGGATCTTCATCATTTATATTTCCACAAGCCAAGTCACTTGGATTATATATATCTCTTACCCAATGTTCCTCCAAGCGGTAACTTGTATTTAAATCTATATTCATTGAAAGTTGCTTGCTCCCTTGCATATGTTAATTTTGTTTCTAGCATGTGTTTGTATATGTTGTGCTTCCTACTTAACTATCTTGAGTAATCTAGTTATGTTTGTTGGTTTGCACTCCATGTGCTTGTGTTCTTTGTGTTGAGCCTTCATTGCTTTTATTGCTTATCTTAGTTGGCTCTTTGGGAGATTAATGGACTATCCCATTTTGGGGGAGTAATATGCTTTGCACTTTACTATCCTAAAATGTGTGTACATGAGGAATACCACTTAGTGTTGATATATCTATATTATCTAGTCTCTATGTGGTATGTCTTTTTCATGAGAAATTCAATTTCTAAATGTCCATTAACTTTCTCTTGTTGGATTTATTTTTGCCTCTTGTTGTTTTCAATGGATTATCACATTATGGAGGAGTAATAAGCTATGTGCATATTACAAGCCTAGAAAATGTGAACATTTGAGGTATTGCCACCTAGAGTTGATATTGTTAATTATCTTGTTCCTTTGTGGCATGTTTCTCAAACAAGTTCCATATTTGCTTAAAATATCTTGTGTCTCTCTTCTTTGGTATCTTGTTTGTTAGAGAGTTTCTTGTTGCCTTGCTATTCGGTTTTTATTTGAAGCCTTCAAGAATCTCTATCTAAGCATTTTTTTTTCTATCTTTTACCACATGCTTATGTTTTGTGAATATGATTGTGAACAAATCTACCACCGAGAAATATCTCCATTCATCTCTTGTCTTTGACAAGTTATAATAATTTGTGGTAAAGTTTCTTGATCATATTTACTTTGGCCATTGCTCTAAAATTTGCCTTATTTCTTGCCAAGGATTTGTTTGCTTCAAACTCCTTTGTGTCTTCCTTGGTCTACTCAAAATTTGTTTTATGCTTTCTTGAGTTAGGAAAAGCAATGATCCCATACTTGTGCACTTGTGTTCAAAATCATAAATAATGCACTATTATTGGAAGAACTATCCTATATGCGTTTAAACACTTGTTGCCTTTAAATTTGTTTGTTATCCCAATGACTTGTCTCTTTGGAAGACAAACACTTTTCGTCTTGGTACTTTGTGTGCTATCATGAAAAGTGTAGAGGGTTTGTTCACTCTTTTATGTTTTTTTGGTATCCTCTCTATGTTGGTTTCCTCAATCATGTGTTGATTTGGGTTTTGATATATTTTGGAATATTCTCTTTCTTTTCACTCTTGTGAGTGGCTTCTTGGTTTAATTAGTTCTTTGTCCAATTTGTATCTTGTTTTGGTTCTTGAAAGTTTTGTGCATGCATATTTACTATATATATCTTTTGGCATGCTTACTTTCGTTGATCCAATATATAGGATAAACTCCATCAAATCCTAAATGGCTAAGATGTGCATGAAATTCAAATTCATATTAATATGCACATATTTACTTGGAGTTTGTCCTATGTATTGTAGTTGTTCTAACTACTTTGGACCCAATGAGTTTGGGTACCATTTTGTACTTGAATTTTGTTTTTAGGTACAATGGAGATACATTGGTTGCTTGCTCCATTCATAAGGAAGGTGTTCTCACCATGGTATTATTGGAGTCAAGCTATGATGATTATCAAACTCGCATCCTCTTCATCACCAATGTCGTCTCGGTAACAAGTATATATCTCATGCATACATTTCTAGCTTTCAACCTTGTGTAGGTTGCTTCTTTGCATGATTTCCCTTTGTTGCATTTCATTTGGTTCTTGCAAATGTCTTATCAAAAGCATCTTTATTGCAACTATGAGTAAGCCGGGATGATTACATACTAAGGGGATATTTATAGTCATTTTCATGATTCGCCAATCCCGAGTATATTAATCTAGCAACTTCTACTTGAATTCTCTCATATGCAATATTGATGAATTCTCAAAAAAAAAAACCATTTGAATCTTTTGTGATATGCGTTACCTTTCTCGAAGCATTCCAACTATCACTTTTCCCTTGTGATATTTGTGATGCTTTGATGAGTTTTGTGTGTTCATCTATATCCCTTTAAGATTAAACTAAGCTTAGTGCTTTGCTTTCAAGCAAAAATCTTATTGGTGTATTTATGAACCTCTCTTGAATATCATGTTCTTCTCTTTTGTACCTATTTTGTGTGTGCATGTTTCTTTGTGGATATATATCTTTGTGATTGTTGTCCACTTAGAAACTTATACACACGATAATAGTTACATCTTTAATTGATATTCTATTTCTTTAGTGACCACATTTTATTGCTTTATATTCCTTGGTGGTTCCTAAAAGGCCCAAGCTTTGTTTTTGTTTTGGTATTCCTTTCGCATCTTAATAAGCTTGTGGACCTATGTGTTTTATCATTTGATGGTTTGTGTGTATGGGAAAGACATGATATGCACTATGTGCCTCCTATATTGAAAGACTATGTTGATGATTCTATCATCCTATTAGTCTCCTAAAAATGTTTTTCCTTGTCACACGCATCTATTTCGGTTGAGTAAGTCTCTATTTGTCACTTCTTGATCTTCTTTGCTCAACTTTTGTTTGTTTGCAAGTTGCTTTGCTTCATTTCCAATCTATTCGCTTGCTCTTGTTTGTGTTCAAAATTATCTAGAATGGAGTGATGATTCCATGTTGTGCACACTATATAGTAATTCAAATCTAACATTGTGCATGTACCTTGGGGAGTTCCCTCTTGATTTTCTAGAACACTTGGTTGATCTTATCAAAATATTGATTTTGGTCAATCGGTTTTTCGGATCCTTTGGTTGGTTGCTTCTTTGTGAAAGTATCCTTCAATTTGATTTTTCTTGTAAATCTTTGGATCCTCAATATAGTTTGATCTCCCTCCATCTATTCATAGATGGAGATATGCACTTGTTTTCACTCATATCATGAGGAATGCATACACTATGGGGGAGCTCTTACTATATTGGCCTTCTAACCTTTTTGCCCATTTCGGCAATGGATGCCAATGAGGGAGAAGTTTAGAGGGTTTAAGGGAATTTGGTTTATGCTTTAGTTTCGTTCTTAAGCATTTGCCTTTCCATGCTATTGCATCCTTGCTCTTGTTTAGCATGTTTGCTTCATTCATCATATAAACCCTCGTAAAAAGGGATTGTCATCAATTACCAAAATGGGGGAGATTGAAAGTGCATGGTTCCCCCATATGTGGTTTTGGTAATTAATGACAATCCCTTTTTACGAGGGTTTATATGATGAATGAAGCAAACATGCTAAACACGAGCAAGGATGCAATAGCATGGAAAGGCAAATGCTTAAGAACGAAACTAAAGCATAAACCAAATTCCCTTAAACCCTCTAAACTTCTCCCCCATTGGCATCCATTGCCGAAATGGGCAAAAAGGTTAGAAGGCCAATATAGTAAGAGCTCCCCCATAGTGTATGCATTCCTCATGATATGAGTGAAAACAAGTGCATATCTCCATCTATGAATAGATGGAGGGAGATCAAACTATACATGGTTCCCCCATATGTGGTTTTGGTAATTAATGACAATCCTTATGGACTAATGTTTGCATTGAGTTATCTTTGTAGATCTTGTTCATAGGAAATAATGGAGTTCATGTGTTGAACTCTATTAGCTTCCTTGATGGCCATTGTTACATTCAAGGATTTATATGAAGAATGGTCATGGTTTGAGTTGAGCTTATTGCTAGTGTGTCTTGAAGAAAAGGATTAGGTGATCTTTCATTATCTTCTTCAAGACATCATCTTTAGAAGTGAGAAGCAAAGATACAAGGTTGATCAAGCAAGCGATCAACACACAAAGCTACAAGTTGTACCAAGTGGGATTGTGTATCTCATGGTATGGTAAGCAATTGTCAAATATAGCTTTGTGAACTAACCCATGATATGTGTGTGTCGCATCTCTATGTGTGGTTAGGTATCTTTCCATGGGCATGAACCAAAAGGAAGATTTCATTTAGCCCATGGTCTATGTCGTCGTCAAGCGGTGTTTGTCATCTAGCTTGACGTGGAAGCTCAAGTGAAGCATCTAGAAGATATCCTATGCTTGATGCTTGCCACCCTTTTGGAGATTGTGGCCTTGTGAAGATTTGCCGAAGGGTCTCTCCCATAATGGTGTATGGGGGAGCTAGTCTCTCCCATAATGGTGTATGGGGGAGCAACTTGCAAGTCTTCATGAAGCGGAGTTTGTGCTAGCAAGCGCAATCAAGAAAGAAGATCCAACTTGAGAGAGTCAAGATCGTCATCATCTAGCTCAAGTGGAATGCTCAAGGCAAAGGTATAATCTTGATAGGTTTTCTATTTTACCGGTCTCGTGTCTTTGGGAGACCGGGTTATAGGATAGATAGTCGTACTATCAAGAGGGGCTCTCAAGTGAGTAACTCGATCGAATCATTATGGAGAGCTCAAACCTTTGCATACCTTGCATATCATCTTTCTTGGTTATTATTTGGCTTTTGTCTCCTTTGGGTTTTAGTGCTTGTCGTGATCTTCATGACAAGCCTTGGTTTCTCGAAAACGGATTTCGTAAGAAAACTTTGTTGCGTTTTCGGTGGTGAAAATATTCCGTTCGTCTTTGAGAATGTTCCCACATCTTCCATGTGTGGTAACTTCTCCATACTTTGAGGTATCAATATTTTCACCTTTTATTTGGATACTCCTTGTTGTTATCTTTCCAGTGCATTTGGACTCACCTAATTCGGAATTCATTCGCAAAAGTTATGTGAGTTTTTGTGTTGGAAGTTTTACCGGTTGTTCCTTTTAGAGAGGTTAAACCTTTCTATATTTGGTTTTAGTTTCCATTGTTGGGCAGTGATGTTTCTCTGCATTATCTTGTAGAGTTTTTCATTACGAACTCAACGAGCCAAAGATCATCAAAAACGGAGTCCGGACGCAAAAGTTATGAAGTTTCTAGTTGAGCCATTTTTCGGTACTGACATGAACCGGATTATTGGAAACCGGATTTTTCGGGGCATACCGGATATTCCGGTTTCGACGGATTTCAGACCAGTTTTCGCACTGGAGTGAACCGGATTATTTGATCCGGATTATTCACTTCGGATCGGATATTCCGGTCCCAAAATTCCTGCACAACGGCTAGTTCTTGTGGGGACCTATTTAAGGGGGCTTTCTTCCCCATTGGTCCCCAAGTATTCCAAGCACGTTTTTCCCCTTCTCTCCCACCATTGTTGACCTTGGAAAGCTTGCCCCTCTCCCAATCCCTCCTATGATTCTTGCATATCTTTGAGGGAAAAGGTAGAGGAGATCTAGATCTACATTTCCACCAATCCATCTTCCTTCTTAGTGAGGGAAACTTAGTAGATCTTGATCTTGGAGTTCTTGGTGTTTCTCCTCCATTGTTCTTCCTCTCTTATTCCCCCATAAGCATTTGTTGCTTTGTTGGAATTTGAGAGTGAAGGATTTGAGCACTTGTGCTCTTGCCATTTGCATCGGTTGCATCGGTTTGCTCTCTCCATGAGGATTCGTGGAAGTTGAAAGTTTGTGAGCTTGTTACTCTTGGGTCTTGCACCCTAGACGACTTGTGGTGTTCTTGGGAGCCTCCAATTGAGTTGTGGATGCGTGCCCCAAGATTGTGGTGACACCGAGAGCCTCCAATTGAGTTGTGGATGCGTGCCTCGGGTTTGAAGGTTGCCAATAGTGGAAGGTGAACTAGGCCTTTGTGGCGGGGTTCATCGGAGAATAGGGTGAGTCCTTTGTGGCGTTGAGTAGGCCTTCGTGGTGAGCTCACACCCCTCCAACGAGACGTACTCCCCTTTGTGGGAGGAACTCGGGAATACATCATCGTCTCCGTGTGCCTCGGTTATTTCTATACCCGAGCTTTTTACTTATGCAATTTACATTGTGATAGCCTTCGAGCTTGAAGTTGTATATCTTGCTATCATCTTGTTACTTGTCTTGCTTAGCATAAGTTGTTGGTGCATCTAGTTTATCCTAGAATATTTAGGTTGTATGCTTGTTAATTTTAAACACATAGTTTATTTCCGCATTTAGCAAGCTTTAACCGGAAAAGTTTTAATCGCCTATTCACCCCCCCTCTAGGCGACATCGTTGTCCGTACAGAGTTGCTCTAACATTCTTCCTATACAGGGACAGACCCAAAAAAAAAGATATGCTCAGGGCTAGCACATATTGTCTTCGTTGTGCTTGATAATTTTGCTTATTTTTTCGTAATTTAACGTGTATTTTATGGTAGTTTACACCTAAGAACCAGACCGACGTCTGAGCTACGGTTGGTGCAGTTGTGCGCATATTCGTAAGGTTCGTCACAATGGGCAGTAACTAAGTAGTAACATCAATGCCACGTAGGCAAAAAATCTGATGTGGCAAGTATTTAATGAGGAGAGAGGTGGTTGTGGTAACTTAGCTAGTTACCGTAACATCACACCTCCCAATGCAATATGAGTCTATAATCTAATAAATACATCTTTGCATGACACTTGTGAAGCTAGTAACTAGTCTAGAAAAATGTGTATATTACTACTTTATGTTACTCCCCATTATGACTAGTCTAAGAGTGACAGCATCCCTACCGCATGCACCGCCAATGCCCAAATACCCCAACCATCACCACCGCCGGTCTTTCCGCTACACGCACGACATCCCTATAAGAGCAAGTTCAATAGTAGAGTCGGCAGCCGGCTATAACAAATTGCCATGTCATCTATAGCCAACATATAGCCAACAAGTACAATAGTTAGCAATAAAGTTATCTTACTTTATCAAGATATGGCCCACCTCCCACTATCACAAAGTGCCTAGGAGCACGTGTTGCAGCTGACTCTTGCATGAGAGCCCACTCCCCTTCTCTCTCCTCTTCTCTCTCCTCCATGTCATCACAAGAATATTATTTTAGTGCTTATAGTCTGCTGACTGTATCTTATTGTACTTGCTCTAAGGTTAGAGAGCGGCGACTCTTTCATCAACACTAGTGAACCCCACCCTGGATTTATAACCTCTCTGATAATATTGCCTAGCCTCGATTCCACCTCTATCGATGTTATTGTATCAACCTTGGCTTCGTCTCACTACTGTAAGCTCTCCGACGATGTACTACTCGTCACAAGAGCTGAAGGAGAATGGCACAAAGAGAAAATAGAATAAGGTAACTCTAATAAAGAAAAATGCAGTCACTTACGCGCTCTAGCGAATAAGCTTTTTTTTAGTAGACTCAATCTTTGTCAAATTGTTCTCCCCATAAAGTTCTTTTACTCGTTCTCCATTTTTCGAAAATACTTTATCGCATTCCTCCTTAAGTTATGAAGGCACGCCTAAGATCCATTGAGTTAATTGGATTATTTATTGTAGTATGATCATGCACCCTGACCCCTATAATAATGTGTTTAATAATAGCAAGAGAACCGTAATCTGCACTAACAATTGCTCTACTGGTATATATTCAATATTGATATACACTTTATATTAGAATAATAGCGGGAGTATTTATATTGGAACAGAATGAGTATGTATTTTGTGGCATGTTGGTTTGATTAGGCAACCGGTTCTTGCCCAATCTATCTTCTTATAGCACCGCCAATACTCGTACAAACTAATAGTATGAGTTTTTTTTTGAACAGGGGAAAGGCCCCGAAAGGCCTAGATGTTGCATTCATTGATCAGCGGCGGATTACATAATACAAGATAGACCCCGAAAATAAAGAAATTACAGCAGTCCTAATCTTGCAAATAGACCCTGGAAGGAAAACTGAAGAAAGCAATCCAGTCCCTGAAGATCGCCGTCGCTGAAGAAGACAGAGGCCGACGAGCGGCTCCCCACTCCAGCAGCGGGGACGCAACCACTTGCTGCTGGATGGGAATAACACGCCACCGATCGACCTCGAGAAGACCTCACCAGGAGGTTGAAGATAACCTGACGCATCAGAGGCGTCGAGGCTTGGAGCTGCTGACAGCCAGCATCGCCGGTCGGTGCTCGAGCTCGAGCCACCGATGATCTGCTCCATACCAGAGCTATATCAGAGTATTCCCGACCTCCTCCAACATCACCGAACCGCAGCCACATAGTCCTCCCTACTGCGCCACCACGAGCAGTCGAAGGAGCTTGTAGAGCCGCCATGCAGCAACCCCGAAGGAGGCAAACGGTGTGCTTATTGAATCGAGCTGGCCCTGATCCATCTTCACTCACCTTCCACCATGGAAGCTGACCGGGGACGAGGCAGCACCACCTGCTTGAGCCACACCCAAGCTCAGAAGCAGGAAAACTCGAAGGGGCGAGGAAGACGGCCTTATTTGCCGAGATGACTCGCCGGATCCTCTCCGTCCGCCACCGCTCCTGCCACTGGAGCTGCTCGACGAGGAGCATCTGCACGAGTGCGCACCGGATCCGGCCGATGAGATCCAGTGCCCTACTCCACAACTCCACTAAGCAAAACAACAACGAAACTAATCTAAACCTACTTCTACTATGCACAGCGGTGCGCCTCGATCCTCTTCCATCTATACTCCTAGCAGCATCGCCGCGGGAGCATGTCCGGAATCGGGCTGGGCCACCGGCTTCACGGGCGACTCTCAAGGGGGGTGGGAGACGGGGGTGGGAGACGGGTGGGAGATGTGAGTCTCCCAACTTCTCAAGTTAGTCTCCGCCTTCCTAGTTGCTGGTCCATAGTATGAGTTTATACGAAATCCAGCCTTATTTATATTACTCCCTCTGGTCCGGTACAAGTGTCGGCAGAAATGAACTGATTAGGTACAATTTAACAGGCCAACTCGAGACACTTTTTTTTTTGGATTGGAGGCACTAGTAGATTTTCGATGACGTAGTTTAATTCACCTAGTAGTATCATGCAACAGCCGTCGTCGCAATGCACCCACAGTTAGGTTGCAGGGTTGCTCTCTCTCGTTCACTATTGGAGGGGCAAAATCGGCTTATTCTACAAGGTGGGTTTTTAAGCGCTGACCGTGATGCGTCGTTTGGTAGACCTGACCGGCCGGCCGCTGGCTGGCCCGTGAGTGTCGGTGCTGGATAGTTAGCGCGCACGGACTACTCCGTCAGATCGACTTGGGTCACCACATGCGTCGCACCACGTGTCGTGGTCCCTATGGTTAAGCTCCAGTTGACTGTTCCTTCAGATAAAATCGTCCCGACGTGGAAGGTTCGTACGCACGCATCCTTTTGTGCGCCCCCCTCTTTCTCAGTGGAGGTTGCCTTCTTTTTCGGAAACACTAGACCTACGGATGAATTTCTTACGGACGTGTGCTACGGAGGTATGTGTCGGCTCCTGATTAGGTCTCACGCCCCCTTAATTTTCACTCCGGGCCCACTACCTGAAACACTCACCTAATTCCGTAAGATTACTCCGTAGGCCTCGTCCGTAGGTGTAGCATCTCTCCTTCTTTTTTGCCTTTCTGGAAGACCCTGACGAAGTTGAGTTACAAGACGGCTGGTAGATACGTAGAAGGTGAGTGTGGTGACAAGGAGACGAGAGGAGGAAACGTCGGATCGTAGCCGGCTGGTAGATACGGCAGCAGACGCTGGTCTAGGAGCATATAAACAAAATTACAGTGTCGATCCTATTTTCTTGTGGGGTGGACCCTTTCGTCCTTTCAGCAACGGAAAGTCCTTATTTTTTTTTAAGGAAACGGAAAGTCCTATTATGCATGTTACTAGGTAGAACAATCATCAAACAAACACTATGTTCACAATAATGAGCGAAAGGAGGCAATGATAAGAAAAGACACGAGGAACATGCACACAAATTAAGCCAAAACTGCAAAAAAAAGTGTCGGTCCATGGCTTGCTAGCTGTCATCTCACACATGGCAAAAAGAACCAAGTTGCTGCCCGTATTTCTCAGAGGCTTTTTTTTTTCGAGGGTAATTTCTCAGAGGCTTCCATATTAGGCCCCTGGCCTCAACTTCATATGTACCCATCCAAACACGGAAACTCAAAATGTATCCCTTTGTTTTTTTAATTCAAAATCATATTTGGAAGTTACAAAAAAATCTAAAAAAACGTAATGTAGACTAGTGCATTGTACCAACATGTGAAATCTCAACTCAAAATAATTTATATTCCGAGCTACGCAAAAATAATAAAATCCGACAGATTTCACACAATCCAAGTTTTGCACCATTCAATACTTTCATATTCAGATATTGTCATTTTCGTACAGCCCAAAATACAACTTATTTCTATTTAATATTTTACACGTTGGTAGAATACAACATTATATTTTACTTCTAATTAATATTCACTTCTAATTGGGGCTTCTAATTATATTCCCTCTAATTGAGTTAGAGCTCTCTGTAAATGTTTGAGGTGTCCTCTCCCAATTAGATCTAGTTTCTAATTACTCTCTCTCTCTCATGTGTTGAGAACTTCACCTTCAATACACCTGCGGCGTCTAGTCCTAGATGGCGAAGCGCTGCAGAATTCGCCCCGACATATGTGTCCATACTCTCAGAAGGGTAACACGTGAGACCCTCACTCTGCTAGATCAAGCTGCTAGATACGGGGAGTCAGCAGCATCCTCACTCACGGACTTGTGTGTGAGGATCTTCTATAGGCTTCATCGACATCGTCACCGACATCTCTTCCGCTACTAAGGTGTCTACACGATCTTGAGAACTAGATCTTGGAATTAATATTCACTTGTATCTGCATAGCAAGGTATTGGTTTGTACGTAGCTTGCATGGCGAAAGTTTTAAATTCCTGTTATGCAACCCAACAGTGGTATTAGAGCGGTCTATGCGTAAGTACAAGATCTGATCTAGAGCACTAGACAGTGCGGCCATTGCATAAGTTTTTGCAAGTATGTTGGAAAGTTCTCCAACGTCCAGATTAATTATGATTGCTTCCCAACAAGCTTTGTTGTTTTATTTCCGACAGCATATCGAGATATTTACAAACTTCTAGCAATCCTAGGATGTTTGAGTTTTCCCGGCATATCTCGTCTAGTCCGAAGAAGTGCTTCAGACTTCAGTAGCTTTGGGTCTCTTTATAGTTGGTCTCGTAAACAACATTGTGGAAGCGGCGCGTGGATCTAATCGGGTCCTCTCAAGAAGACCTGACCGCATACCATTACCACTTTTTGCTGAAAAGTCGACAGTTATCAGAAGCCCGCAAATAACTAGAACCGCGGAAGCAAGCAGCGGAAGCCTCAAGTGCGAGACACGCAGAGTTTTCCAAGACCCGCTCGACAGGGAAACAACCCCCAAGGAAGGGGAAGTACGTCTCGAAAACTGCTCGCATGGACCAAGGGTCCCTCAGCGAAGTCAGCAAGACACTCGAGACCTCCCTTATGCACGTTGACAACGAGGGCAACGTTCACCCGACGACTCCGCCGCCGCGGTCCTGGCCGCTGCTACGTACTTGCAGGCGAACCAGCCACCCGATAACGACCCCCGCGCGGAGAAACACCGACAGGTCCAGAGGGGACTAGGCATGGCCGGAGCAGCAATCGCCGCCCAGAACCGCAAAAACGCGACACCCCCTGAAGATGATAAAACACCTCGGGTGGACTGAACACGTCGCAGACGCGAGAGTACGTCGCCTAAAAAAGGGGATAAAGGATCACCCCGTTTCCCTAGGGGCAAAGAGGCCAGACGCAGTGGCGACAACCCACGTAGCGATGACGACAGCCCGCAAAACCGTGACAGCAGCCCACGGCACCACGGAAGCCGCTCGCGACATCGCAGTAGGGAACCGCGGCAGGAAGATAATCGTGACCGAACTCAATACGACGCATGTGGAGACATCGTGAAGATCAAGGTCGACAAAGCTCGAGCGCGCAGGAACCGTGCCCGATCGCTATCCACCTCCTTCGACGAGGAAGCTTGCGGAGCGATGTGCTTCAGCGGCAGCATCCGCGAGGCACCAGTGCCCAAGAGGTTCAAACTCACGAAGGAAGTTCCGAAGTACGACGGCTTGCAAGAACCCAAGACCTAGCTCTCAGACTATTTGACCGCAGTGAAGTGTCAGCGCGGGAACAAAATTACAGCCATGCAATACCTAAACCTGCACCTCGTTGGCGTAGCCCGAAGCTGGATCGAAGGAAGACCGCGCGTGTATTACAGATCCTGGGACGATCTCACCCACGACTTTGAGAAGAACTTCCAGGCGACATACAAGCGACCAGCGTCTATCGAGGAACTGCGAGCCTGCATGCAGAAAAACGGCGAGTCCACCCGCGAGTATATCTAGAGATGGACCACACTCAAAAACACGACGAGGAACATATTAGAGGAAATAGCAGTCGAGGCCTTTACCAAGGGCGCTCGACGCACCGCCTTCCGAGAAGAACTGGGGCGATCCGCACCCAAATCAATCGGGGAATTTATGGTAATAGCAGATAGATGGGCGAATGGCAAAGAATCCCTGTGCGACGAGAAAGCTTCCTCACCTGCGCATGACGAGGATCGCAACAGCGACCGCCGGAAGAGGAAGAGAAAACAATACGACCAGGATAATCAATCGGAACTGGTAGCGGCCGAGTTCACAAGAAACCGCAACAGCGGATCCCACGGAAATCGCGAGTGGTAGCGAAAACCAGACGACAAAACCCCCGAGGAAGACCTTGATGGATACTGCGCTCTGCATTGTTTATAGATAAGCGCACGGGAAAAACCAAGTCCACTCACCTCCTCAACGACTGTTGAAAGTTCCAAGACATCCACGAGGCATACACGAAGGAGCACAGGGCGACCATCAGCCAGGGATACCCGCAACTGCCGAGAGGACACCGACCACCACCCCTGCCTCCACCCGCAGGTCACCACAACATGGCTCTAGCCGCCCTTCCTGCACCAGCTAATCCAGCCGCAGCAAATCAAGGAGGAAACGGCTACCCAAACCCCCACGAGATCCTAGGCATGATACATAAGGTCTGCCCGTCCCGACGAGTTCAGAAGACCAACACTCGCTACGTTAACATGGCAGTGCAAGCACCACCGTCCAAGCCTGAAGACCTGAAGATGTCCGAGCACCCGATAACCTTCTCACGAGAGTACCACCCTCCACGGGTGCATCGGCCGGGGCATGCAGCGCTCGTCATCCAGGCACAAATAGGCAATCACGACCTAGCCAGGGTGTTCATGGACGGTGACAGCGGAATCAACATCATATACGCGGATACACTCCGTAAAATGAACAAGAAACATCCTTCCACGGGATAGTACCGGGTAAAGCGGTCCGACCACTCGGAACAATTAACTTGGAAGTGATCCTTGGGGATCCGCGCAATTACAGGAGAGAATTCCTTGACTTGGAAGTAGTCGACTGGCCATCTCAGTACCACGCCATTCTCGGCCGAACAACGTTCGCGAGATTTATGGCAGTACCTCATTATGCCTACCTCAAGCTGAAACTCCCCGGAGAATACAGTACAATCACCGTAAACGACGACTTCCAGAAATCAGACAAGTGCGACAACGAATTCCATGAGATCGCAAAATCTTTCGGGATGCAAGAGGAGCTAGAAGAGTTGGCAAAAACCACAGATAACTTTGTGATGCCGCTAACCAAAAAGAACGCCCCAGGTCTCGAGCTCAGCCCGAGTAGCGAAACTCTAAAGCATCAAGTGCACCCGACAGAATCCGCGAAGACGGCGATCGTGTCTACCACCCTAATGTCGCACCCGGACTTCTATAGGATACTCACCGTACGAACTGAACAGTATTCTGATGGGATTACGGGGCTTTCCGGCACCCGCGTCCTCTTACGAGTAGGCCAACACTTATGTGTGACAACCCATCGCTACTGTTCACCGTCGATGTAAACTATCATGTAGAAATCAGGACACTACCATTGACGTACTTCATACCATACACACATGGTACGTCAACGGCTTTGAACAAAAGGATAACACAACATGCCTCTACGACACAAAAGATTGAAATAAGTTGCAAATGGCCCTCACTAGGGCAGAGATAGCAAATACAATCATCCAGAGGACACATGTCCCAACATAGCATCATTACATCTCAGCGGAAGCATTCAAAGGGGTCTGAGTACAGACAAAATCCAAATAGGCTTAAGAAGCCGGAAACTGAAATAAAGACGGAGCCCATCCACGATGTCTCGGATCGTGCCCGGGTCCGCTAACTACTCGTCAGCAGCCTCGTCAAACTCCACGTAGTAGCCGTCACCTGGATCCTCGTAACCGTAGTCTGCGGAAACCACAGCCCCAAAGGGGTCAGTACATAGACGTACTGGCAAGCAAGACTCACAGTTCACCAAAGTATAGCCCGTCAACACAAGCACAAATGACTTGGGTTCAACGGAGGGAAAAGGGTATATAAAAGATGCTGCAACTGGCTGCACTAACCAACTACAGAGATTCTATCACTTCCAACTATCAGAAAGGGGATAAGATCGAGTGTTGTAACCAACTGAAGGATAACATCAAACAAACCCATCCTGGACCTCGCCCCTTATCCAAAGAAGCAATCCGAGGATAACTCACACAGTTGGATTACAGGTGAATCAAGTTATTGTGTCAATAATCCTATTACTAGTCAAGTTGTTAATCATGGGGTGTGAGATTATGAATCATTAGGTTTAAGTTGTCCTGAGTACTTGTTAGCCAGTACTTTCACCAAGTTAACCATAACCGCGGAAAACACGGCTTCTCGAGAAGATTACCCCTGCAGGGTTGCACCAATTTGGCCGTACACGTATGAATAACCCGCCAGATGGGATGCCTCCCACCAAGCGGGGCACTCAACACAACTCAACTCTTATTCGCATCAAGCCCAAAGCACCTTGGGCGCACGGCTAATCAAGCCCCAAAGAAAAGGGACCCTCATAGCACTCTAAGACCGTGTCCCCCTATATGCCGACTACGAAAGTTCCACCCTGCGCTGGGCTCGCAAAAACATGCATGCGGCAAATAG
Source organism: Alopecurus myosuroides (assembly GCA_028641055.1). Lineage (NCBI taxonomy): Eukaryota > Viridiplantae > Streptophyta > Magnoliopsida > Poales > Poaceae > Alopecurus > Alopecurus myosuroides. The sequence continues at coordinate 278,800,173 of CM054058.1, read as the reverse complement.
AAAGCACGAACTAAATGAGATGATTTGGACGAGATGCGAATCGAATCAAATTGAGGGGGGCGCCCATACTCGCTTCCCACATGCGGGTAGTGCGCTCATCATGGATCAGTAGACAAGACCCTTTTCCTATTAGGGTCGACACTAGCAGGCCTCAAAACCACACAGGGCCTCCTGCCGGTGCCTTATCATCAAATTATTATTTAGCAATAACATTAGCATGATTGATTGATTAAACATCGAGCCCCCCAGAACATAATGAAATATAGTAACTGAAAGTAACGGATAACAGACTCGAGCAAAACAACCTAAGCATACTAGTAAGACACTGGCTCAATCAATAGGGTTGTAGGAGGGGTGGTGAGGCAATATCAGGGTTAAAGGATTCATGTGATAGGTTCGTAACAGAAACAACTACCACTAAGGCTAGCAGAAATAGACAACGGAAAGTATCGGTAACCAGGGTTGAAAGGAACACAATGGTTCATGTGAGTGATAACTTGCCTGCGAACTCAGCTGCCTGGTACTGAGCTAGATCCTCAGAAGGGGTGCTGTAAAGATCGTCTGTCTCAACGTCGTCGTCTATTCGAGAAGAAGCAAACAAACAAAACAGGAATGTAAACAATCATTATCATGGCATTGTGCACAATCAAGATGATGCATGACAAGTTAATGGTTGCATCAAAATGAACTAGCTAACATGATAACACAATTTATATGGACCCATATGCAATTGGATTGCATATGGAAAAGGTCCATTGAAATAGTTGGAAACAAATGATTTATAATTAATTATTATGTGAAAGTTGTTAGCATGATGCATGCATGATGGTAACAAGAAGTAAACAATAATAGATGCAAAAGAAATTGGAGTGTAACAAGTTGGAAATTAGTTATTAAGTTTGGAATTTTGGTTACTTAATGGTGTTACACAAACAATTGGTTGTTTTCATCAAGTTAAAGTGTTCAAAACAATTAACAAAGTTTATATTTGAAAAGAACATCAAATTTTAGTTGGATTACATGTTTCAAATATTGAAATTTGAATTAGGATGAATTTATTATGAATTAAACAATATTAAACAAGTTTTAGTTGAATTTAAAACAAGTGTGAATTTTATTTGAATTTTATTTGTTCAAAACATAAATTCAAATTCACATTTGAAAAGTTCACACTTTGATGGTTTGAAAACATATTTTGCATGTTCAAAAATATTTTATTTTGAGCAAGTTATGATTTTTATCAAATTTAAATGAATTAAACAAGTATTAAATTATTTAGGCAATTTAAACTACTCAAACCAGGAAACAAATTTTATATTTGAATAGGTTATTCAAAATGGTATGGAAAATATATTTTATTTGCATTTATTGGATTAATAATGAATTAGTTATTGATTTTAGAAGTTTGCATTTGAATTATTTGGATTCAATTTTAAATTGCATTTTGAACTTCCAAAACAGTGAACAAATGTTTCCAAAAGGTAGAGAATTTAATTTAGACCAGCGTGCATATTTTATTTTCATTTTTTAGAGTTATAAAATAAAAGATATTAAGGTTTCAAAACCAGGGGCCAATCTGTGATTTAATTGGTCCTAGTTTGAATTACAGAAGTGTTTGAAACCATTTTATACGCGCTGGAAACGCACCCAGTCGCTGCCAGGCGGGCCCCGTGGGCTCATTGTGCCCGCGTGGCACAAGTGTGACTGACGGCTGGGCCCTGGCTGTCAGCACTCCAACGAAAAAAGTGGGGATTTAATCCCACGAGGCCGCGGGTCGAACTCGCGACCGCGCGCTCGCAAGCGTACGCTCTGAACCACTGCAGTTGCTCGCATTCGTTGTCAGGTAACAGGTGCGCGGTGAGGAAGAGGTTACAGAAGCGGATCTGAAACTTTTCTGACGAGCGCGCGCTTCCGCGACACTGACAGAGGAACGCGGCCAATCGGCGGCGATCACCGTCGTGCGCGCAGCAGTTGGGGTGCAGAAACGGAGGAAAAATCTTGCGTACACGTGCGCACTACGGAGGGGAAACAGGAGGGGGTGGAGCGCGTGCTCACCGGGATGGTTTCAGTGGAGGAGCTCGACGGCGAGCGGCAGCTGCGAGGTGGTCGAGGACGGTGGCGCTGTCTCCGTGCTCCTCCGTGCGAGCTACGGTGTCGAATCCGTAGAGGAAGAAGAGGCGGCGTGGTTCCCGTAGGTAGCTGGCTAGGTGGGGCTAGGAGGTGGCGGCGCCATGGCGAGTTTCAGAGGAGGCTGCCGCCGGTGAGGAATTCAGAGAGGGGGAGCGGCGACAGAGAGAAGGGATGGCGGCGGATCCGAGGGGGAGACAGGGCCTAGGGGTTAGGGTTGTCGCCCTAGGGTTCCGTGGGTCTTATAGGGCGCGGAAAGCATGGGGTGGCCGTCGGCTGCCGCCGTACGGCGACGTGGCGGCCCCGATGCTCTGCCGTACTTCGAACAGAAAGCGTGCACGAATTTTGAAGAGGTACGCGAGGGAGAGACGGGCTGGGCTGCGCGCGCGTAGGCTTAGGTGGGCTGGGTTTAGCTTACGTGCTGCGCGCGCTGCAGGTTCTCCTTTTTCTTTTTCTGTTTTTTTTTTTTGCAGAAAACAGATTGGGAAGAAAAAGATAGTTTTGAATTTAGTAAAAATTCTAGAAAAATTAGGTTAAGTTATTTAGGTAATTAGAAAACACTTTCCAAGATTTGATTTCAAAAAGTTGAGATTAAAAGTGCTGTTTGCATTTGAACCAAATTGAATGAATTTTCAATATTAAATAAACATTATGAAAACAAGGCATTTTAATAGGGTTACCCCTAAGGTTTAAAGTGATTTAAAGATTATAGTTGTTTGGTGAATTTCATGGATTCAAAAGGGTACTGATTTGAAGCCTTGGTTTGAATTTGAAAATGATTTAGAACTAATTGATTGAATTAATTGATTGATTTAAAGCAACAATTTAATAGGTGATCATTAATGAATTATTTGGAAACAAAGGAGGTTTTTGATTTGCATTTATTTATTTGAAAAGATTGTAGCAGACAAGTATGAAAGCAAAGTTGACTAAAGTTTGTATTTCATTATGAAAACAATGCAACAGAAAATAAAATGAGGATGATGACATGATGCATTGCTTAAAATAAACAAGAAATAAAACAACTAGGGGGTTTTTCATACTTGGATGTTACAAAACGCCCCCCCTTGAAGGAATCGCGCCCCGAGATTCCTTACTGAGAAGTGAAAAGGTCCGGATACTTCTTGCGAAGATCCTCTTCGGTCTCCCATGTTGCCTCTTTATCGGAATGATGCGACCACTGCACTTTCAAGAACTTGGTGCTCTTGTTGCGAGTCTTACGCTCGGTCTCATCGAGAATACGAACAGGGTGTTCCTCATACGATAGATCATCTTGCAGTTCAATAGAATCATGATCAACTGCACGATCTGGATCTTTGAAACACTTCTTGAGCTGTGACACGTGGAACACATCGTGCACCTTGGATAGTTTTTCTGGAAGTTCAAGACGATAAGCATTTTCTGCACGCCTTGAGAGAATGTTGAAAGGACCAATGTATCTTGGTGCAAGCTTTCCTTTCACACCAAAACGATGAGTGCCTCTGAGGGGAGTTACACGGAGATATGCCTTATCACCAGGTGCATAGATCATATCCCTGTGCTTGCTATCATAATAGCTCTTCTGACGAGACTGAGCAATCCTGAGATTGTCACGAATGATACGAACTTTCTCCTCGGCTTCCTTAACAATGTCAGGGCCTAAGAGTGAACGTTCACCAGCTCCAGACCAATTGATTGGACTCCTGCATCTGCGACCATACAGTGCCTCAAATGGTGCCATGCCTAGGCTTGCCTGGTAGCTGTTGTTGTAGGAGAATTCAGCATATGGAAGGCAATCCTCCCATTTCATGCCAAAGGAGAGACCACATGCTCTGAGCATATCCTCGAGAATCTGATTGACTCTTTCGACTTGCCCCTGAGACTGAGGGTGATAAGCTGTGCTGAACAGAAGTTTGGTGCCCAATGCTTCTTGAAAACTCTTCCAGAAATGAGAAGTGAAGATACTTCCACGGTCTGAGCTTATTTCCAATGGAACACCATGAAGAGGAACAATCTTTGCTGTGTAGAGTTCTGCTAACTGGCTAGCTGAGATAGTTTCCTTGACAGCAAAGAAGTGAGCTACCTTAGTGAGACGATCAATAACAACGAAGATTGCATCGTTGCCCTTTTTGGACTTTGGAAACCCAGTAACGAAGTCCATTTCAATCATGTCCCACTTCCACTCAGGAATTTTCAGAGGTTGGAGTAGACCAGCTGTTTTCTGATGGACTGCCTTAACACGTTGACAAACGTCGCATTCAGAAACGTATTGAGCAATTTCACGTTTCATGCCAGGCCACCAATACAGAGTCTTGAGATCCTGGTACATCTTTGTACTTCCAGGGTGAATGGATAGAGGAGTTTCATGAGCCTCCTTGAGAATGACATCTTTGAGGCTTTGAATCTGAGGAACTGCAATGCGTCCTTCGAAGAACACAGTTCCCTTGTCATCAATTGAGAAAGACTTGAATTTATCATTGCCTTCCTTGATGTGCTCTACAATCTTCTTGATTTCAGTATCACGAAGTTGTTCAGAACGAATCTTGTCCTCGAGAGTTGGACTGGCTGTCAAGCTAGCAAGGTAACCTTGAGGGACAAGACCAAGGTTCAGTTTCTGGAATTCTTCATGAAGTGGAGGTTGGCTTTCCATGATCATGAGATTATTGCAATAGGATTTGCGACTGAGAGCATCGGCCATAACATTAGCCTTGCCTGGAGTGTAAGAAATGGTGAGATCAAAGTCTTTAATCTTCTCAATCCATCTCCGTTGCCTGAGGTTCAGATCTGGCTGAGTGAAGATGTATTTCAGACTCTTATGATCGGAAAAGATTTCAGTTTTGTTACCCAACAAGTATTGTCTCCATTTCTTGAGGGCAAACACAACTGCTGCAAGTTCAAGATCATGTGTGGGATAGTTTTGCTCATGTGGGTTCAACTGACGTGAAGCATAAGCCACAACTTGACGTTCTTGCATAAGAACTGCACCCAGACCTTGGAGAGATGCATCGCAGAATATCTGGAAAGGTTTGGTAGTATCTGGGCCAACCAGGACAGGTGTGGAAGTGAGTTTAGTCTTCAGGAGGTTGAAACTCTCATCACACTGTGGAGTCCAAACGAACTTCTTGTCCTTCTTTGTGAGATCAGTGAGAGGTTTGGCAATCTTGGAAAAGTTTTGGACGAAACGACGGCAATAGCTAGCCAAGCCAAGAAAACTTCTGACTTGCTTCACCGTCTTAGGGGGTTTCCAATCAACAATTGCCTTAACCTTTTCCGGGTCAATGGCTATGCCTTTGGCAGAGATGATATGACCAAGATATGCAACTTCTGGAATCCAGAACTCACACTTGGAGAATTTGGCATATAGACGATGCTCGCGAAGTTTCCTGAGAGTGATACGAAGGTGTTCTCCATGCTCTTCCTCGGATTTGGAGTAGACTAGAATGTCATCGAGATATACCACAACGAACTTGTCGAGGTATTCATGGAAGACATAATTCATGAGTCTTGAGAATGTTGCCGGTGCATTGGTGAGACCAAAGGACATGACGGTGTATTCATATAGACCGTAACGAGTGGTGAAAGCTGTCTTAGGAATATCTTCCTTTCTGATCTTTATTTGATGGTACCCCATCCTCAAGTCCAACTTTGAGAATATTGAGGCTCCAGCAAGTTGATCAAAAAGATCATCGATACGAGGAATTGGATACTTGTTCTTGATGGTTTTCTCGTTGAGAGGACGATAGTCAACCACGAGTCTTTTTGTTTGATCCTTCTTGGCAACAAACAGAGTTGGGCAACCCCAAGCGGAGGAACTAGGCTGAATGTAACCTTTCTCCATGTACATATCGATTTGCTCCTTCAACAATTTCAGTTCAGGAGGAGCTATCTTGTATGGATGCTTAGAGATTGGAGCAGTACCTGGCTCAAGCTCGATCACGAACTCAACTGCTCTGTCCGTAGGCATCCCTGGCAACTCTTCTGGAAAGACGTCAGGGAATTCACAAACCACCGGAACATTTTCAATTGCAGGAAGGGGTTTAGCATCGAGGTTGAACAGCTGAACAGAACTTGATCCATAAGGAGAATAGACTATCTGGCCTGAAGTGTGGGAGAGAGTTATTGACTTTTGAGCACAGTCAATTTTTGCTTTGTGGGTCTTCAACCAATCCATACCCAGAATGACATCAATGTCAGAATTTCCCAGCAACATGAGTGAAGCAAGGAATATGCGACCTCCAATTAGGATTTGATTTTCCATGCTTATCTTGGAAGTAATCATTTTAGTTCCCGGAGAGTGAACATAGATTTGATTGCTTAGTGGAACCAGAGCTAGATTGTACGTTGTAGCAAAGATCTTTGACACAAACGAATGCGATGCTCCAGTATCAAACAACACTTTAGCTGGAAAAGAGTTTACGGGTAATATACCGAGAACGACGTCAGCAGCTTCCTCAGCTTTGTCGGCCTTGATATGATTCACCCTCGCGGTCCTCCCGACAGGCCTGTTGTTGGAGTTGAAGGCTTTAGCCGGGGGAGCACGAACCATTGCCTGGTTGGTGTTGGGGCGAGGAGGTGGTGGAGGTAGCTGCCTCTGAGTGCACTTATCAGCGTAGTGTCCAGTCTCCTTGCACTTGTAGCAAGTAACGACACGAGGAGGACCTGGCCTTGGCTGCCCCATAGGAACCCTCTGACCCTGCATCTGAGATGGGTTGGGTGGGCGGTGACCAAAGCCTGGAGAATCTTGGGCATTTGGAGCCCGAGTGACAGCACCATTTGGCACCCAGATGCGGCGCTTCTGTGGAGGGGTGGTCATGTTGGAGGAGGAACCACCCTCACGCGAGTGCTTACGGGACTCTTCGAACGCCTTGCGCCCATTCTCCTCATTGAGCGCGGTGTTCACGAGCTCCACGAAGTCCTTGCACTTGATGTTGGTGAGAGCGTACTTCAGTTCCGGGTTAAAACCTCGGCGGAACCTTGCCATCTTCTTGGCTTCAGTGGACACCTCGTCACCAGCGTATCGAGCGAGACGATTGAACTCGTTCTGGTAGCCGAGGACGTCCAGCTTGCCCTGTTTGAGAGAGCAGAATTCCTCACGCATCCTTTCCATGAGACCATCTGGGATGTGGTGCTTCAGGAAGGCATCCTTGAAACATCCCCAGGTGATAGGATAGCCAGCTCTCATGGTCTGGTAGTTCTCCCACCAGGTAGCTGCCTGACCCTTCAGTAGGTAGGTGGCATACTTGACCTTATCTTCCTCAGCAACATGAGCAATCTCCAGAGCCCTGTTCATCTCCCTGATCCAGTCATCAGCATCCAGAGGCTCACGTGTTGCCACGAAAGCTCTCGGCCCCATGCTCAGAAACTCCTTGATGCTGACTCGCGGAGCATTCTGGTTGTGGTGCTGGTTAGCCTGGATCTGGGCCATCTGAGCCACGACCTGAGTCATCTGAGTCAACAGCTCCGTGAGCGAAGGTGGTTCAGGCGGGTTGCTCCTTGTTGGCGGCATCCTGAACAGACATTCATTTTAGCACAACAACAGAAAAGGATAGACTTGGTAACCGAAAGATAGATTATCCCGACGCATGAATAGATAACCAACAGGTACATCATCACATGTTCAACTACATCAGAATATCCAACACACCAATACATGGTTCGAAAGACAAAGGATAACTAAACATAGCTAGGAATGGATACATCGGTACTCCCATGCTCATCACGCAGGACGGCGGTGAGTCGTACGACGAGAGATACGGTGCGGAGGAATCCCCCGGAAGTAGGTATAACGACGATCCACGTAGAGCGGGACTGCTCTGAGAGCAACTCTCGGTGTGGTGAAGTAGAAAGCGTTGTCTCCCTGTGCTCCAAAGCGTGGAATCCCAGTGTAACCAGCTCCGAGGTCGAGGAGTGGACCTCTGATCGGCTCGTAACCTCCAGCATCTGGCAGCGGAAACCCAGCTTTCTGAACGAATCGGGCAAAGCGCTCGTCTCCAACAAAGTCTGTGGTGTACGTAGCCAGACGAGTCAAAGCAAGATAGAGCTGCTCCCTGACTGAGGCCAACTCCTGAGACGGTGCGGAAGCAACTGCATCACTGTGCCTCACAAACTGAGCAGTGGTGTGCAGCCTGGAGCTATCAGACTCGTAGGTATCTAGGTTACTGTGGAGAGTGAAGTGAACTCCCGCTGACGTGATGTAACCACGGGGGATGTGGCGATAGATAGAATCGTCAAATCCCCAGTAGTCAGCACGGAGGACGGTGAGACTCACGTAAGCTGCCTGCTGCACGGCCATATCCACTGTGGAACCTACTGCCTCGTAGCGGTGGACAACGCTCATGCCATCATCTGACAGAATGTAGACGATAGCCTGGTAGTAGGTGTGGTCAAACTCTCGCTGCTGCTCGTAGACCTGGTACTCTGGTGCCCAATGGAACCCCAGATAGGTGACCATGTCTCTCAGCATCTCCGGATAACCGGCGGTGCTCTCACAGCGAGTCATCCAAACCACCTGCGGGAAGAACCTGAGATCCATCTGCAGATGATTTGGGAGGTTTTGATTAGACGCCGGTAGGGAACTGATGTGGAAAGCAACAACAAGGTTGAACGGACGAAAAGGATTTTGAAAGAACAGGATATTGAAGCAACATCGGGAAACACGATACCAAAAACTCCTGAGGTACTACGGAGAACCCAAAACACGTGAAATCCTAACTTGAAAGTTTAGGTGAGAACAGAAAACAACGTTGCACTTCCTTACCAGAAAAGGGTGGGTGGGTGGGGAAAGAAGAAAAATGGCAGAATTCCTACTCTCACGTTTCATTTTCCTATATAGCTACAAAATAGTTTCTAGACTCAACTGCGGCCAGTAAAAAGGGATCCTACAGGCAGACAGGCTCTGATACCATTTGTCGCACCCGGACTTCTATATGATACTCACCGTACGAACTGAACAGTATTCTGATGGGATTACGGGGCTTTCCGGCACCCGCATCCTCTTACGAGTAGGCCAACACTTATGTGTGACAACCCATCGCTACTGTTCACCGTCGATGTAAACTATCCTGTAGAAATCAGGACACTACCATTGATGTACTTCATACCATACACACATGGTACGTCAACGGCTTTGAACAAAAGGATAACACAACATGCCTCTACGACACAAAAGATTGAAATAAGTTGCAAATGGCCCTCACTAGGGCAGAGATAGCAAATACAATCATCCAGAGGACACATGTCCCAACATAGCATCATTACATCTCAGCGGAAGCATTCAAAGGGGTCTGAGTACAGAAAAAATCCAAATAGGCTTAAGAAGCCGGAAACTGAAATAAAGACGGAGCCCATCCACGATGTCTCGGATCCTGCCTGGGTCCGCTAACTACTCGTCAGCAGCCTCGTCAAACTCCACGTAGTAGCCGTCACCTGGATCCTCGTAACCGTAGTCTGCGGAAACCACAGCCCCAAAGGGGTCAGTACATAGACGTACTGGCAAGCAAGACTCACAGTTCACCAAAGTATAGCCCGTCAACACAAGCACAGATGACTTGGGTTCAACGGAGGGAAAAGGGTATATAAAAGATGCTGCAACTGGCTGCACTAACCAACTACAGAGATTCTATCACTTCCTACTATCAGAAAGGGGATAAGATCGAGTGTTGTAACCAACTGAAGGATAACATCAAACAAACCCATCCTGGACCTCGCCCCTTATCCAAAGAAGCAATCCGAGGATAACTCACACAGTTGGATTACAGGTGAATCAAGTTATTGTGTCAATAATCCTATTACTAGTCAAGTTGTTAATCATGGGGTGTGAGATTATGAATCATTAGGTTTAAGTTGTCCTGAGTACTTGTTAGCCAGTACTTTCACCAAGTTAACCATAACCGCGGAAAACACGGCTTCTCGAGAAGATTATCCCTGCAGGGTTGCACCAATTTGGCCGTACACGTATGAATAACCCGCCAGATGGGATGCCTCCCACCAAGCGGGGCACTCAACACAACTCAACTCTTATTCGCATCAAGCCCAAAGCACCTTGGGCGCACGGCTAATCAAGCCCCGAAGAAAAGGGACCCTCATAGCACTCTAAGACCGTGTCCCCCTATATGCCGACTACGAAAGTTCCACCCTGCGCTGGGCTCGCAAAAACATGCATGGGGCAAATAGAAAGCACGAACTAAATGAGATGATTTGGACGAGATGCGAATCGAATCAAATTGAGGGGGCGCCCATACTCGCTTCCCACATGCGGGTAGTGCGCTCATCATGGATCAGTAGACAAGACCCTTTTCCTATTAGGGTCGACACTAGCAGGCCTCAAAACCACACAGGGCCTCCTGCCGGTGCCTTATCATCAAATTATTATTTAGCAATAACATTAGCATGATTGATTGATTAAACATCGAGCCCCCCAGAACATAATGAAATATAGTAACTGAAAGTAACGGATAACAGACTCGAGCAAAACAACCTAAGCATACTAGTAAGACACTGGCTCAATCAATAGGGTTGTAGGAGGGGTGGTGAGGCAATATCAGGGTTAAAGGATTCATGTGATAGGTTCGTAACAGAAACAACTACCACTAAGGCTAGCAGAAATAGACAACGGAAAGTATCGGTAACCAGGGTTGAAAGGAACACAATGGTTCATGTGAGTGATAACTTGCCTGCGAACTCAGCAGCCTGGTACTGAGCTAGATCCTCAGAAGGGGGGTGCTGTAAAGATCGTTTGTCTCAACGTCGTCGTCTATTCGAGAAGAAGCAAACAAACAAAACAGGAATGTAAACAATCATTATCATGGCATTGTGCACAATCAAGATGATGCATGACAAGTTAATGGTTGCATCAAAATGAACTAGCTAACATGATAACACAATTTATATGGACCCATATGCAATTGGATTGCACATGGAAAAGGTCCATTGAAATAGTTGGAAACAAATGATTTATAATTAATTATTATGTGAAAGTTGTTAGCATGATGCATGCATGATGGTAACAAGAAGTAAACAATAATAGATGCAAAAGAAATTGGAGTGTAACAAGTTGGAAATTAGTTATTAAGTTTGGAATTTTGGTTACTTAATGGTGTTACACAAACAATTGGTTGTTTTCATCAAGTTAAAGTGTTCAAAACAATTAACAAAGTTTATATTTGAAAAGAACATCAAATTTTAGTTGGATTACATGTTTCAAATATTGAAATTTGAATTAGGATGAATTTATTATGAATTAAACAATATTAAACAAGTTTTAGTTGAATTTAAAACAAGTGTGAATTTTATTTGAATTTTATTTGTTCAAAACATAAATTCAAATTCACATTTGAAAAGTTCACACTTTGATGGTTTGAAAACATATTTTGCATGTTCAAAAATATTTTATTTTGAGCAAGTTATGATTTTTATCAAATTTAAATGAATTAAACAAGTATTAAATTATTTAGGCAATTTAAACTACTCAAACCAGGAAACAAATTTTATATTTGAATAGGTTATTCAAAATGGTATGGAAAATATATTTTATTTGCATTTATTGGATTAATAATGAATTAGTTATTGATTTTAGAAGTTTGCATTTGAATTATTTGGATTCAATTTTAAATTGCATTTTGAACTTCCAAAACAGTGAACAAATGTTTCCAAAAGGTAGAGAATTTAATTTAGACCAGCGTGCATATTTTATTTTCATTTTTTAGAGTTATAAAATAAAAGATATTAAGGTTTCAAAACCAGGGGCCAATCTGTGATTTAATTGGTCCTAGTTTGAATTACAGAAGTGTTTGAAACCATTTTATACGCGCTGGAAACGCACCCAGTCGCTGCCAGGGGGGCCCCGTGGGCTCACTGTGCGCGCGTGGCACAAGAGTGACTGACGGCTGGGCCCTGGCTGTCAGCACTCCAACGAAAAAAGTGGGGATTTAATCCCGCGAGGCCGCGGGTCGAACTCGCGACCGCGCGCTCGCAAGCGTACGATCTGAACCACTGCAGTTGCTCGCATTCGTTGTCAGGTAACAGGTGCGCGGTGAGGAAGAGGTTACAGACGCGGATCTGAAACTTTTCTGACGAGCGCGCGCTTCCGCGACACTGACAGAGGAACGCGGCCAATCGGCGGCGATCACCGTCGTGCGCGCAACAGTTGGGGTGCAGAAACGGAGGCAAAATCTTGCGTACACGTGCGCGCTACGGAGGGGAAACAGGAGGGGGTGGAGCGCGTGCTCACCGGGATGGTTTCAGTGGAGGAGCTCGACGGCGAGCGGCAGCTGCGAGGTGGTCGAGGACGGCGGCGCTGTCTCCGTGCTCCTCCGTGCGAGCTACGGTGTCGAATCCGTAGAGGAAGAAGAGGCGGCGTGGTTCCCGTAGGTAGCTGGCTAGGTGAGGCTAGGACGTGGCGGCGCCATGGCGAGTTTCAGAGGAGGCTGCCGCCGGTGAGGAATTCAGAGAGGGGGAGCGGCGACAGAGAGAAGGGATGGCGGCGGATCCGAGGGGGAGACAGGGCCTAGGGGTTAGGGTTGTCGCCCTAGGGTTCCGTGGGTCTTATAGGGCGCGGAAAGAATGGGGTGGCCGTCGGCTGCCGCCGTACGGCGACGTGGCGGCCCCGATGCTCTGCCGTACTTCGAACAGAAAGCGTGCACGAATTTTGAAGCGGTACGCGAGGGAGAGACGGGCTGGGCTGCGCGCGCGTAGGCTTAGGTGGGCTGGGTTTAGCTTATGTGCTGCGCGCGCTGCAGGTTCTCCTTTTTCTTTTTCTTTTTCTGTTTTTTTTTTTTTTTTGCAGAAAACAGATTGGGAAGAAAAAGATAGTTTTGAATTTAGTAAAAATTCTAGAAAAATTAGGTTAAGTTATTTAGGTAATTAGAAAACACTTTCCAAGATTTGATTTCAAAAAGTTGAGATTAAAAGTGCTGTTTGCATTTGAACCAAATTGAATGAATTTTCAATATTAAATAAACATTATGAAAACAAGGCATTTTAATAGGGTTACCCCTAAGGTTTAAAGTGATTTAAAGATTATAGTTGTTTGGTGAATTTCATGGATTCAAAAGGGTACTGATTTGAAGCCTTGGTTTGAATTTGAAAATGATTTAGAACTAATTGATTGAATTAATTGATTGATTTAAAGCAACAATTTAATAGGTGATCATTAATGAATTATTTGGAAACAAAGGAGGTTTTTGATTTGCATTTATTTATTTGAAAAGATTGTAACAGACAAGTATGAAAGCAAAGTTGACTAAAGTTTGTGTTTCATTATGAAAACAATGCAACAGAAAATAAAATGAGGATGATGACATGATGCATTGCTTAAAATAAACAAGAAATAAAACAACTAGGGGGTTTTTCATACTTGGATGTTACACCTAACCGCATAGGAAAGCGCGCTCGTCGAACTCCTCCAAGAGTACTGGGATATTTTCTCCTGGCAGCCTTTAGATATGCCATGAATACCCTGGGAGTTCGCCGAGCACTCATTGGAAGTGTTTAAAGACGCAAAGCCGGTCAAGCAGACCACTCAACGCTTCTCTGAGCCAAAACAGAGAGCACTCGGAGAAGAGGTGAACAGACTCCTAGCCGCCAAGTTCATCAGGGAGATCAAGATTTCCACCTGGTTAGCAAACCCGGTGCTGGTCCCGAAGAAAAACACATACATTCGCTACACGTCGTTGAATAAACACTTCCCCAAGGATAACTTCCTGCAACCGCGGATTGACCAGATTATCGACTCCACAACAGGTTGTCAGCGCCTCTCCTTCCTGGACGCCTACTCAGGATACAACCAAATCAGGATGAAGCAGGAAGACGAGGAAAAGACAACATTCATCACACCACATGGTGTATACTGCTACACGACAATGCCTTTCGGGCTAAAAAACGCAGACGCAACATATCAGCTGATATGGAGGGTTACTCCTAGATTGGCCCGATCTTTATGAATCGACAAGAACGCACGAAGAACGCGAAGAACACGAAGAACACGAGAGGGGGAAACGAGGGGGAATCGTGGGAAACGCGGGGAAACACAGAGGGGGATAAATAGCGAGAACCGAAAGATCCCAAACCTCCCGTCAACTAAACCCCGAGGGCCGCCTACGAACGATCGATCCAACTGAACTCGCCTTGATACAAACCGTTTCACACCCGTAGCCGTTCCACTATGCCAATAGAACCTCAAGGATTTACGAGAGGAAGATTGGACAACTCTTAACTGAATCCCAATGGGAGAGGATAAGTAGTTGGGTGAATCTTGATACGGTCCTAGACGAAGTCGTAGGAGTAGCCTTGATACGTTCCTAGGTACACACCGTAGGAGTAGCCTCAAAGAGGGATACAAAAAAGCAAAGCTCAATGTTCTAATTTCAACTCTAACCCTAGATCTAGATCGGGGAAGTCCTTATATAGCCGGGGGGGGTCGAAGCAGGTGAAAACGGGGGCGGGAACGGAGCATTTGCGTGCATTCAGGGCACGCCAGCCTGGGAGGCCGGCCGGGGTGGGGCTGGGTCGCCCCCCAGGGCACGCCGGCCTGAGGCTGAGGTGGCAGCCGGCCTGGGGCCGAGGTGGGGAAGGGGGGAGCCGGCTTGGTGGGGCCGGGGTGGAGGACGGGCTCCTCTTCCTGGTGGCCGGCCTGGAGAGGGGGGAGGACGGCCTAGCCGGGGCTTGAGGCCGGGGGGGGGCTGTTTTCCCCCTATCTTCTCCGTCGTGACTCCTTTCTTGACGCCGTCTTCTCCTCCCTCCTTGGTATCTTCTTGTGCATCGTCTTGGGTACTTTCTGGGGCCTCTGCGGTGGGTTCAAACCTGAGCACACAAAGGGTATCTCCATGAGGTAGCGCACCGTTCACCAAGTCACCGAAAACATGGAGCGATAGGAGTGAGTTCACCTTGTCACCTATGTCCTTTGCTTGTGATCTTGTCATTGGTGCACTTGGTGGAATTGGGTGGGCTGCATCATCTCCCCGCTCCCCTTGAAAAAAAGTCGACCTCGACTCGTCGTCGTCTTCATCACTTGGGTATCCATGGAAGGGAGAGATGTCCTTGACATTGAAGGAGTCGTGGACGAGGTACTTGTATTGTGGTAAGTTAAGCTTGTAGGCGTTGTTGTTGATGCGCTTGATGATCTTGAAAGGGTCGTATCCTCTTGGCTTGAGCTTGGAGTTGTGCTCTTATGGAAAACGGTCCTTGCGCAAGTGTAGCCAAACGAGGTCACCTTCTTGGAACACCATTGGCTTCTTGTTCTTGTTCATGACGGAGGCTTGGTGCTCGGAATGCTTCTCAAGCGTAGCTCTTGTGGAATCATGTAGCTTCTTTATGTAGTCGGTGCGCTTGTCAATGTCCATGTTGGTTTTCTCACGGAGAGGCAAAGGTAGTATGTCGAGCGCGGTGTTGGGGTTGAAGCCGTAGACGATCTCGAAGGGTCTTCTCTTGGTAGCTTGGTGTAGTGCTCGATTGTAGGCAAACTCGGCATGTGGGATGTATTCTTCCCAATTCATTAGATTGGGCTTGATCAATGCTCGAAGGAGTGAAGATAGTGTGCGGTTGACGACCTTGGTTTGTCCATCCTTTGTGGGTGGTAGGCGGTGGAGAAGAGTAGCTTGACGCCGAGCTTGGCCATCAACGTATTCCAAAAGTATGAGGTGAACTTGACGTCCCGATCCGACACAATTGAAGTGGGCACACCATGCAGACGCACAATTTCCCTAAAAAACAAGGTAGCAACATGTGAAGCATCATCGGTTCGGTCGCAAGGAATGAAATGTGCCATTTTTGAAAAACGATCAACAACGACAAAAATGGTGTCCATATTGGTTTTAGTTCGTGGGAGTCCTAACACAAAATCCATACTAATATCACTCCAAGGTGCATGTGGGATAGGTAATGGCATGTAAAGACCATGGGGGTTGGAAGTAGACTTAGCTCGGAGGCATGTAGAACATCGCTTGACATGTATTTCAACTTGATGCTTCATCTTGGGCCAATAGTAGTGGTTTGAGAGCATGGCATAGGTCTTTTCGCGTCCGAAGTGTCCCATGAGACCTCCTTCGTGTGATTCCTTCAATAACAACAAGCAAAGAGAGGACTCGGGAATACACAATTTGTTAGCCTTAAACAAGAAACCTTTGTGAAGATAGTAGTCATCAAAACCTCGGTTAGGCAAGCATTTCTCAAAGATAGGACCAAAGAAAACATCATAAGCATATAAGTCTTTTATCTCATCCAAACCAATCATATTGATGTTAAGACGTGTAAGAAGGCACTCTTTTCTAGACAAGGCATCCGCTACAATATTTTCTTTACCTTTCTTGTACTTAATGACATAAGGAAAAGATTCAATGAATTCTACCCATTTAGCATGCCTTTTGTTCAAATTAGCTTGAATTTTCAAGTACTTCAATGATTCGTGATCGGAATGAATGATAAATTCTTTAGGACAAAGGTAGTGTTGCCAAACTTCTAACACTCTAACCAAAGCAAATAGTTCCTTATAATAGATTGGGTAATTGAGTTTAGCGCCATCTAGTTTTTCACTATGATAAGCAACGGGACGTCCATTTTGCATGAGAACGCCACCAATTCCTATACCACTAGAATCACACTCAATCTCAAAAGTTTTCTCAAAATCCGGCAAGACAAGCAAAGGAGCTTCGGTCAAACATTTCTTAAGTGTGTAAAAAGCTTTTTGTTGCGCGTTGCCCCAAACAGAAGGTACATTCTTCTTGGTAAGTTCATTCAAAGGGCAAGCAATTGTTGAAAAATCTTTCACAAAGCGGCGATAGAAACCGGCAAGGCCATGAAAGCGCCTTATCTCACCCACGGAAGTAGGGTTGGGCCAATTCCTAATTGCCTCGATTTTCTTGTTGTCGACTTCAATACCATTGGAAGAGATCACAAATCCCAAGAAAACAAGCTTGTAGGTGCAAAAATTGCATTTGGAAAGATTGGCAAAAAGTTTTGCTTTGCGAAGATCCAACAATACTTGTGAAACATGATCAAGATGATCTTCCAAAGACTTGCTATAAATGAGAATGTCGTCGAAGTAAATCACAACAAATTTTCCAATGAAAGGGCGCAAGACTTCATTCATGAGGCGCATAAAGGTAGATGTGGCATTCGAAAGACCAAAGGGCATGACAAGCCATTCGTACAAACCAAGTTTTGTTTTGAAAGCCGTTTTCCATTCATCTTCTATGATCATACGTATTTGGTGGTAACCACTCTTAAGATAAATTTTTGAAAATATAGTAGCACCACTCAATTCATCAAGCGTGCCATCTAGCCTAGGAATGGGATGTCTATATCGAACGGTGATAGCATTGATAGGGAGGCAATCCATACGCATGCGGGAAGTAGAATCTTTCTTTGGAACAAGGGTAACCGGCACGGCACAAGGGCTAAGGGATTCGCGGATAAAACCTTTCTCGAGTAGTTCTTGAATTTTGCGCTCAATGTCCTTAGTCTCCTCGGGGTTGGTGCGATAAGGAGCGCGGTTGGGGAGGGGCGCGCCCGGGATGAGGTCAATGCGGTGCTCGATTCCTCGTAGAGGAGGAAGGCCCGGAGGGAGTTCATCGGAAAGACGTCTTCGAATTCCTGCAACAAAGGCAACAAAGATGGAGGAAAATTTGTCATGTCGTTAGTTTCAAGTGCTTCCTATTTGCACACTAGGACAAAGTGGAGAATGGTTGGGTCATCTCGTAACTCTCGCATCTCCCTTTTGGTGGCAAGTAAGGCAAGGCCTTTGGGAAAACTCGAAGTTTTCCACTCATATTTGGCTTGTGGCTCTCACTCACTTTTAGGTGGATCACTCTCTCACCACTCATATCACGAGACTTGAGCTCTTCTTGTTTACGTGCAAGAATCTTGGGTTGTCGGCTATCACTTGGCTATGAGACATGGGACGAAGAACAAATGTCTTGTTATTCCACTTTAAGCTATAGTGATTGGTACGCCCATCATGAATAGCACTCTTGTCATATTTCCAAGGTCGTCCAAGTAGAAGATGACACACGATCATAGGAACAATGTCACACTCCACCATGTCTTCATAAGGGCCGATCTTGAATTGCACGGAAATCATATGTTGAATCTTGAATGTTCCGGAGTCACTAAGCCATTGGACATGATATGGATGAGGATGTTGCTTGTAAATCAATTGGAGTTTGTCGCAAAGCTCTTTGCTAGCTAAGTTGTGGCAACTTCCACCATCGATGATAACCTTGATTGATTTGCCATTGATACCGGCTCTAGTTTGAAAGAGATTGCAATGTTGGTCATGCTCATATTGAGGAGAAGTAGTAAGGACTCTTGTCACCACTAGCGATGGATTCTTGTCCTCATCGCAATAGACACTTTCATCATCATCATTGGGCACGTCCAAGGAGTTGAGAGCAACTTGATGCAAGGCATAGTATTCGCCTTCACTCATGGAATCACGTTCACCGTCTTGGTTAACAATCATGATCATCTTGTTGGAACACTCAAAGGACTTGTGTCCACTACCACCACACTTGAAGCAAGTGATAGTACTCGACTTGACTTGAGGAGCATTTGAAGAAGAGGTGGTAGGCGCTTGTTTCTTGAACGATTGCGGAGACTTGTTGGTAGCATAAGAGGATCTAGGGGCGCTCTTGTTGTTGGTTGGAGTAGGAACTTGTGTCATTGGAGACGAAGAGGAGGGTCTTGAGTTGAAGAAAGCCTTTTTCTTGTTGTACTTGGGATCTTCCGCAATTTGGCGTTCGGCCTTGAGAGCTTGGTGGACAAGGGCCACAATGTTGTCATATGGTTGATACTCGACGATGTTCCTTATAGGATAGTTGAGGCCATTGAGGAAGCGGGCCATTGTTTGTTCTTGAGATTCCATCTCATGAGCTCGAATCAAAGATGTCTCCGTTTCCTTGTATTACTCATCAACGGACTTCAAACCTTGGCGAAGTTCTTGAAGTTTCTTGAAGAGGTCACGCTTGTAGTGTGGAGGAACAAACCGAGCATGCATGAATTGCTTCATCTCATTCCAAGTGGCAATATGAGCAATGCGGTTGCGGACTCGTTCGGCTTGGAGACGGTCCCACCATAAGAGTGCATAGCCTTTGAATTTCAAAGATGCCAAGGCAACCATTTTCTTGTCGGTGAAGTCTTGAATGCCAAAGATCTTGTCCACCTTGAGAGACCAAGCAAGATATTCTTCGGGGTCATTCTCACCATTGAACTTTGGGACATTGAAACGAAGGGCACTCATGTTGTTATCTTCTTGTTGGCGACGGGGTCGCTCATGAGGATCTTCATCGTAGACGGGCGGTGAATCATGATATGGGTCATATTCATTGTCTTCGTGGTGGCGATCATGATGGGGAGGATGATGCTGGTGGTCATGATGAGGTGGTTGTTGGCGGTGAAGGAGTCTTGCTTCACGGTGTTCACTATCATCATTGTCATTGTGTTGGTGTCGAGGACGTTCTTGTTCTTGGTGAGGGCGTTGCGAAAGCACTTGTTCATCTTGAGGGTGTTGAGGACGATCATGTTCTTGGCGTTCATTGTTGTTGGGACACGCATTACGCCTTGGTGGCCTTAGATGTTGACGAGCATCTTCCACGAAGTCATTGTGGCCATAGTCTTGAGCGTGGCCTTGTGGAGATGGATTATGATGTTGTCGAAGGTCCGGGTGTTGCAGTTGTTGAAGCGGGTCGCCACGGCCTTGGCGATCTCGACGAGGTGGTGATGGCGAGCTATCTACATACCAATGTCGTCGCAGAGGTTGTTGTTGAGGAGGTTGTTGTGGTTGTTGAGGTTGTCCACCATTCTCCATGTTGTTGTTGCGATCATGGCGATCATGGAGGTCATGGCGACGAGCTTGGTGAAGATCTTGGTTGTGGTGGCTTGAGCGACGAGACCTTGAGTGTCGAATCCCTGACTCGACAAGTCCCTTAGGTGACCCTATCGGGTTTCGATTAGGAGAAGTCATGGGCGCTGGTGAGATCGTCGGCTAGACAGAAGGCAAGATTTACCCAGGTTCGGGGCCCTCGTAGAGGTAAAACCCTTACTCCTGCCTCGTGTCGATCTGTATTGGATGATTAGATCGGTTACAGGTTGCTCGAATCGAGAGTAGATCTCGAGTTCCGAGGCTTTTTGGTCGTGCGGTATTGCTTGGTCCCCTCCCTGAGGGCTCTCCTGGCCTTATATAGATGGCCAGGTCTCGAGCCCTACCCGGAGAGGATTCAAACCCTAGCTTAAGTCGGTTACAAAACTACCTAACTTAACCCGCAAGTTTGGTGCGGGTGGGCTTCTGGTAGGCCTTCTGGAGTCTTCCAAGGGCGCCTCTTCTTGGGCCTTGACATTGGGCCTGAGAGGGGGTGTCCTTACCCGCAGGGTCCAAGATCTATGTCTTCGTCAGTAGCCCCCGAGCGTGTGCTCGATTGGGATTTATTTCCAGTCGGGTAGACGGTCAGACCTTTTTTGATCTCCTGGAAGTTCCAGCTCGACAGTTGTTGTCTACGAAGGGTGTGTTCCCTGTTTTGTGAGTTAAAACGCTCGAGTATCGAGTAGCATAGGTGCCTGTTTTTGCGGCTATATTTGCAGAAGGATGTGACACAGTAGCTTGGCTCTCCCGAGAGATCAGGGCCAATTAATTGCGACTAGGGCAAAAACATTCCTGGCCTACACAGATTCGAGACCTCCGACTCGAACCCGATGAGGTGATTGTTGCGACTGGGCCGTTGTGGACTTATCGAGTCGAACTTAACCTATGAGGGTACCTGGCGCGTCCGCTAGGATTTTTCTTCGTGTTGTTGACACGGAACTATGCCGGAAGACGCAGCTTTCGAGTGCGATTCCAGGCCCAAAAGAAAGATCTTTCTGGGTCTTACCTTCGTATTCGAAGAATACGGCATCCAGATGTGCCTAGTCGGCTGAACAATCCAGGTTTTTATGATGTATAATTATCACGTGTAGGAGCGGTAGGTTTTTTCCTCCCGATGAAATTGTTTGAGCTCCATACGAAAGAAGTTTCGTGTTGGAAAAAACCAAGTCCATATGAAAGAGTTTTCATGTTCGGGATGCTGTGCCCATACGAAAGAGTTTTCGTGCATAGGGTATTTTCTTCTCTGTTCAAAGAGGCCTTGCTTTATGAACTGTTCATGGAAAAGTTGCTTTTATCCGAAGGAATTGACATTCGTACGAAAATAATTTCGCGTTTGAACTTTCAGTCGAAAAGATCTCAATTTTGAATGACGCCCGCCATGACGTCATGGCGCACTCCTCTTCTCCCGATGGGACATGACGGAGTGGTAGCAGATGGTGGCCCACCTTGTCAGCTTTTTGACCGGGGAACGAAACGTCGTTCCCGTTTTTTACGCGAAACGCGCAGTAAATGCGCACGATCTTCTGTTAAGATCGTGGCACGAAACAGCGCAGGCCGCCGCTTCGTTTCATCCTTACGCGTGGCAGCCGTGATAGGTGCCACGTAGCGCATCGTACGGCTGAGATTGCCTTGCCCCGTGTATAAATAGGGGTGTTAGCGCCGCAGTAAAATTTTCCCCGCTCTCTGTCTTCATCTTCTTCCTCGCGCCCATCTTCATCTTCCCAGTGCTCGAGCTCTTGCTGCAAACAATGGCTGGCGGAAAGAAGCGCGGCGCTGCCGTTTCTGCGTCCGGCGAACCTTCCGCGCAACCCGCGCCCCGCGCCGGCGACTGGCGTTCTCCCAACACCACCGCAAAATGCATCAAGGAGATGCAGCGGGAGGGGTTGCTACCGGCGGAGACGGAGAAGCGCGTCCGCCTCGGGAAAAAGGAAGAGGTACCTAATCCCCAGTCGAACGAGCGCGTGGTCTTTGTCGACCACGTGACTCGGGACCTCTCTTTTCCCCTTCATCCCTTCTTCCTCGGGTTGCTGTGTGCCTATGGCATACAGCTTCACGATCTCCCCCCGAACGCGGTGCAGCACATCACGTGCTTCATCGTGTTCTGCGAGTGCTATCTTGGCATTCGCCCGCACTGGGCGCCGTGGAAGGCGCTTTTCAAGGTCCGGATCTTCCGCGAGAAGTCGCGGGTGGAGTCCGAGCTCGGCGAACCGCTTCGCACCGGCGGCTTCGGGATCCAAGCTCGACAAGAAAGCAGCTACTTCAACATGCACTTCGTCGACTCCGCCCAAAGCTGGCGGAAAAGGTGGTTCTACGTCGTCGACAACAGCTCGGGTGGGATTGTAGAGTTCCACCCGTTCGCTGTTTTGACCAGGCGCAAGTCTTGGGGGCACAAGATGTCAGCCGAAGAAACCCAGACTGTTGCGCCTCTAATCGCGAGGGTAGCTGCTCTTCGAGATCAGACCGCGGGAGTTGTGCTCAACGGGATGCACTTGGTGAGCATCTTCTTGAAGCGCAGGATCCAGCCACTCCAACAGAGGCCATCCGCCATGTGGGAGTACCAGGGCTCGGAAGATCCCAGTCGAGTAAGCCGCGAGGAACTTTCGAATGTAGAATTCGAGAAGAAAATCGCAGGCATCACTCGACTGAAGGTGGGAGAGAAGTTCCCCGATTGCTCCGTTGAAGCCTTCGCCGCCTCGAATCCTCCCCCAGCCGAGGTTAGCTTCTTTCTCTTCTTTCGTTTTTGAGTTGTTCCTCTTTTCTCCGTTCAGAGTCTTGGTCGATAAGATTTTTCTTGTCTTCTTCTTGCATTTGCAGAGCCTCGCCATGGTGGACTGCTACCCGCCAACCACAGGGGAAGCCGCCTCAGAGCAAGTGTCGAGCCATCAAGACGGCCCGATTGACACCAGCGTCGCCAATGCCTCTTCGAGTTCAGAGCATGATTCTTCGGATGACGCTGCGGACTCGAATGGCGCCCCGACGAAACGTCGTCGGGTAGACGATGACGAAGCTACCTCCAAAGACAAATCTTTGGAAGCGTCGCCTGGTCAAGCTCCTATCCATGCGACTCCACTGCGCTCCCTGGCTCCTTCCCCTTCGATCCCAGTGATGACGCCCGCTTGGAACGCGGACTTGCTGGATGACGACGAGGATGACGAGTAAGTGTTTTTTTCCTTAATCTTGGTCGAACATTTTCTGTGCTTCAATATCGATTGTTTCTATCTTTCGGTGCAGTCTACAGATGATCAGTCCTCGCAGGTACGCCGCGGCCGTTCCTCCCGAGAAGAGGAATAAGGGCAAGGATGCGGGTGAAACTCCCACCACGGGCACCGTCCAAAACTCCCCTAGAGCAGCCCCCGAAGTCGTGACAATGGTGCGTGAAGCTCCAAGCTTTGCCGCCAGGGCTTCTGCTTCTAAGGAAGTGACGGATAGCTCTTGCGGATGCGCTGTCTCGCGCCTCTGGCCAGTAAGCTTCGTCTTTCGTCTTGAAACCATAGTTTTATTTTTATCGGGTGCACGACAGTGCTCCCGATGGGAGTAGCCCCCGAGGCTGTAGTCAATCGCATGCGATCGCCACAGGCTCAAAATCTAGTTTACTTCCTCTTCATGCTTTTAATTTTTATCGGGTGCACGGCAGTGCTCCCGATGGGAGTAGCCCCCGAGGCTGTAGTCGATTGTAAATAATCGGGTACAGGCTCAAATTTGATCCTTTAACTCTTCCGTCTTCGCGCCTTTTGCAGTCACTCGTTGATTCTCTTGCGGCGATTGGTCGCCGCGTCGTTCTCGCTGAATCGCATTGCAAGTCTCTTCGAGCAGACCGCAACCGACTCCGGACTGAAAACGATCTTATCAAGGGTGAGCTCTATCGTTTCCCTGTCTTCCACACTCCATTCATTCTAGAATTTTTGACAAGCGTCTCTTTGCAGCTCGACTTGAATTTGCAGAATCCGAAAAGGTCAAATTCTCTGAACAGGTAACTGCTCGAGAAGCTGACTTGACGGCCATTCGACAAGAGCTAGAGACTTCCCGCATGCAGTCGGAAGACTTCAGTCGACAGCTTGCGGACGCGCGGAGTCCTTGAAGAGTTAGAGAAAACCGGCAGTAAGGCCGACAGCGAGCTTGTCGGGTTCCTCCGTCCCCTTGCTGAGCGCTTCGCGGGTAAGCTTGCTGGATTTTCGCGATTCTGATTCTTCACTCGGGTGTAGTTTGCTAAGTATTATTTTCTCCCTTCGCAGGTATTCTGGATGTTCCTCTAGAAATCCCTGGACTCCAGCGGGTGGATGTGGTAACCGATACGCTTGCCCAGCTTAAAAGGCACGTTGATGGAGTTTCTTCCATGGTCAGTGATGCTACCCAAGTGCTGGGGCAACTGTACGGTCGCCTCCTCGCCAACGCCACTCCTGCACCTGCGCTCGATGATATGTTGAAGGTCTTCTCAGAAGGAAAGCTTCTGGATGCCTTTGCAGTCGCTCAATCGGAGGCTGGCGCGAAGACTGCGATTCAATTTGCTCTGGCGCACGGAGTCGAAGGGTTGGAGGAGGCTTACTCATCCATTCCAGTCGATCCTTCCACGGGCAAAAAGGTACGGCTCTCTCGTTTTGGCGAGCAAGCCGCCATTCTTGCTCGGAAGCTTTCTGAGATTTTTGCTCGGAAGAAGGGAGGGTCGACTGCTGCTAGTGGGAGCACCAAATGTAGCCTCGTAGGTTTTTTTTTATTCCTTCTTGAATGTAATGAACCTTGGGATGTATTCCCGTACTTTTGTTGTCCTTGATCAAAGCATTTATCCTTTGGAGTTTTTATTCTTGCTGTTTGTACCTTTGTCTCCCGATGGGAGTAGCCCCCAAGTGTGTTTAGTCAGATGTGCGACTAGAAACCACTCGAGTAGGGCATCTCACTTCTTTCCTTGTTCTTCTTCCAGGCTACTGTGTTTGCCGCGGAAACTTCTGGTGGACGTGGTAATCCAGTAAATCAACTTGTGGCCGCCGTGGGCACTTTTGCTGGCCTTCGTGATAAGGTTCAGGAGGGTGAGCGTAGGCTGAAAGCTTTGCGCGGGGTGGCTGATGTGGCGATATCCAAACAGAAATTGGCGGCTGAGCGCGAGCAATTTCTGATGGACGAGCTATCTTCAGTTGCGAGGGAGTTGCTATGTAAGTGGTGCAGCCCCCGTGCATTTTTTTCTCCTTTTGTATTCTTCAGCTGATTAAGTGCATCTGCCCTTCAGTTGTTAGACCGAATGACAGGGAGGAAAAGCAGTGGGTGGAAAACCACATTCACCAAGAGGCTAACAGCCCAAAACCTCATGCGAATAACTTCTGGTCTGATCGCACTCGAGGGTTTGTGATGGCCACCTTGAAATTCCGAGTGCTGCAGGCGAGAATTCTCGTGGGTTCTTTTCACGAGGTCTTGATCGCGATGAATGCAGCTTTTTATCCACTCGAAAGGGGTCCCGAAGACTGGAGCTATCTACTCAGGCTGTTTAGTCGGGAAGGGGAGATTCGCACGTGCGTACGCAAACAGATGACGTGCGGCGCGGTTGTTGCTCTCTCCTTTGTCCGAATATGGCATCCTGAGATAGATTTGAACTCCGCAGCTCGGCGCCCAGATTATGCAATCGAGGACATCACACCTTTTTATGATGCTGTACGCCCTGCAGCCGAGAAGATTATCCGAATGACCTCTGAAGAGGTAGATAGGGTCTTAGCGACTGAGAATGCTCAGCGTTTTGATTGATCTGTCGGATGTGAATATCCTGTAAACTGTTTATAGTTTGTAAAAATCGTTGTAAGGTGTGTAACCTTGTATTGGATGATATTTCTTTGGGATGCTAAGTTCTTAGGTGTAGCCCCCGTGTATGCGATGGGGTGTGTACCTGTGACTTTTAGCATGCAGTAAACAAGAAGCTTCGGGTAAATATGATGAGGAAATCATGTATTTTTATTGCAATGACTGAGAAGTCATGTATTCGAGCTACAAAATTGGCTAGTATAGCCTTATTGTTGTAGAAACAAGTAAGCCTAGGGGTAGAATTTGCGGAGTTGTGCAATATTCCATGGATTGGAATAGATTCCTCCGGTCGCTGGATTTTTGAGCCTGTAGGCTCCTCCTGGGATAACTTCGTGTACAATGAAGGGTCCTTCCCAAGGTGGTTCGAGTTTGTGTCCTTCCTTCTGCTTGAGCCGCAATACTAAGTCACCTACCACGAATGACCTATGGCGTATGCGGCGGCTGTGATAGTTGCGTAGCGATTGTTGATAGACTGCGGATCTTGCGAGTGCGATGTCCCGCATTTCGTCGAGTGCATCCATATCTGCTGCGAGTGCTTTGCTGGAGGTTTCTTCGCTGCAGGCCACAACCCGTGGGGCGCTGAATCGAACTTCCTCGGGAAGGACTGCTTCCGTCCCGTATACCATAAAAAATGGTGTGTATTTTGTAGACCTGTTTGGGGTTGTCCGGAGGCTCCAGAGTACGGAGGGTAGCTCCTCTGCCCAATGCCCTGCTGCGGGGTGCAGACGATCGAGTAGTCGTTTCTTGATCCCAGCCGAAACTAAGCCGTTAGATCTTTCGACTTGTCCGTTCGTTTGCGGGTGGGCAACTGAAGCGAACTTGAAATTGATGCCTCTCTTTGCAGAACTGCTGTGTTTCCTTTGCCGTAAAGTTTGTGCCGTTATCTGTAATGATGTCGTGTGGCACACCAAATCTGCATATGATGGAATCAAGGAACTCCACGGCGCATTGGGCGCTAGCCGAAGTTACTGGTCTTGCCTCTATCCATTTGGTGAATTTGTCGACTGCGACCAGCAGATGTGTATATCCACCGGGTGTGGATCTGCGTAATGGTCCAACCATGTCTAGCCCCCATTGTGCAAAGGGCCAGGCGATGGGTATCATGTGCAACTCCGTGGCGGGTGCGTGCGGCTTTGGTGCGAATCGCTGGCAGGCGTCGCATCTATCGACCAGGTTTTTTGCATCGGTGGCTGCTGTAAGCCAGTAGAATCCTGCTCGAAAGGCTTTCCCCAATATCGCTTTCCAGCTAGCATGGTGTCCGCAATCACCCTGATGTATGTCTCGAAGTAATTCCTTGCCGTCTTCGGGTGCGATGCAACGCTGAAGTATTCCCGAGATGCTTTGTTTGTATAATTCTCCGTTAACCACCCGAAAGGATTTGCTACGCCTGATTAGCTGTCGAGCCTCACGTGGATCGGCCGGGAGCTGTTTGTTTAGCAGGTAGTCGAGATATTTCTGCGTCCAGACTGGTTCGACCAGGAAAACCTGCCGTGATATGTTATGAGTAAGCTCGAGAAGCGCGATTTGCGGGCTGACCTCTGTTTCCATTGTTGCGGGTGGTTCTGCGGGTTTCTTCAGTTTGATTGATCTCTTAATCATCCGCTCGAAATATATCCCTGGCGGTATGGGTGTGTTCGTGGAACCCATGTTGGCCAGTCTGTCTGCTTCTTCGTTGCTGGATCTTGCAATGTGCTTTAGCTCGCACCCTTTAAAGCTTCCTTCGAGTAGGTTATACATGTCGCGATATGCAACCATGTTTTCAGCAATGGCGTCGCATTCTTTCATTGTTTGCTGCACTATGAGGTTGGAATCGCCGTAGATCATTAATCGGGTAGCTCCACAGGCGATTGCCATCTTCATCCCGTGCAATAGTGCTTCATATTCTGCGTCATTGTTCGATGCTGGGTCATCGGGTGGAAAATCCAGTCGCAAGACGTACTGCAGTTTGTCTCCGCTAGGTGAGATGAGGACGATTCCTGCTCCTGCTCCTTCGTTTCTCTTGGATCCATCGAAGTACATTATCCAATTGCTCGTATACTCGGGTGGCCCGGGTGTTTGCAGCTCTGTCCATTCGCTGATGAATTCCACGAGAACTTGTGATTTGACTGCGTTGCGTCCAGCGTAGGTGATGTCCCAGGCGCCCAGCTCGATGCTCCACTTTGCTATTCTTCCGGATGCCATAGGGTTGTTCATGATTGTCCCGAGTGACGCATCATTAACCACTGTGATGGCGTGTTCCTGGAAATAATGTTTGAGCTTTCGAGCTGTGAGAACAACTCCGTATGCGAGCTTCTGATAGTGAGGGTAGCGTTGTTTGCATGGCGAAAGTACTTCGCTGATGTAATATATTGGTCTTTGAACTCCGTATGCTTTGCCGTCTTCAGGTCTTTCTACTACGATCGCTGTGCTGATGACCTGGTTTGTGGCGGCTAAGTATAGGAAAAGTGGCTCCTTTTCTTGCGGTGTCGCAAGGATGCGCCTGCTTTGCAAGGACCGCTTCAGGTCTGCGAACGCTTTTTTGGCTTCGGGCGTCCATTCGAATTTGTCCATCTTCTTCAGTAATTTGTAGAAGGGTAGTGCCTGCTCTCCCAATCGTGCGATGAATCTGCTCAGGGCTGCTAGTCGTCCTGCGAGCTGCTGTACTCCGCGTAGATTGGTTGGCTCCTTCATAGTCAATATGGCTTGTATTTTCTCCGGGTTGGCTTCGATGCCTCTGGCGGATACCAGGTACCCGAGAATTTTACCTGCGGGGACACCGAAAACGCATTTGGTCGGGTTGAGCTTGATCCGATATGCGTTAAGGGCGTCGAATGTTTCTTTAATATCCTCGAGGAGTGTGTCCTCCACTCGAGTTTTGATGACAATGTTGTCGACGTACACTTGTACGTTTTTGCCAATGAGATTGGCGAGGCATCTTTGCATGCAGCGCTGATATGTTGCGCCTGCGTTCTTCAGCCCGAAGGGCATTGTCGTGTAGCAGTATACACCGTGTGGTGTGATGAAAGCCGTCTTCTCCTCGTCTTCTTTTTTCATGCGGATTTGATTGTATCCTGAATAGGCGTCTAGAAAGGAGAGACGCTGGCAACCTGCCGTAGAGTCCACGATCTGGTCGATTCGTGGTAGAGGAAAGTTGTCCTTGAGGCAGTGTTTATTTAGCGACGTGTAGTCGATGCACACCCGAAGGATATCCGTGTTTTTCTTGGGGACCAACACCGGGTTTGCTAACCAGGTGGATATTTTGATCTCCCTGATGAAGTTTGCGGCTAGCAATCTGTTTACTTCTTCTCCAAGCGCTTTCTGCTTAGGTTCTGAAAATCGTCGAGTCGTCTGTTTTATAGGTTTGGCGTCAGGAAAGACTTCGAGTGAGTGCTCGGCAAACTCCCTGGGTATTCCTGGCATATCTGAGGGCTGCCAGGCGAAAATCTCCCAGTACTCACGGAGGAGTTTGACGAGCGCGCCTTCCTATGCTGGCGAGAGGGTTGTGGAAACCATCGCCGTCTTCGCGGAGTCTGTCGGGTGTACTTGGTGCTTGCGAGTATCGCTGTTGGCACTGAATTCCAGTTCGGGTGCGTTTTTCTTCGTGAGGGGCATAACGGAGTGGTCCGTTGTTTTTGCTAACTCCTGAAGTTCTTCTTGCATCCCGAAAGATTTTGCGATCTCATTAAATTCTATGTCGCACTTGTCCGATTTCTGGAAGTCTCCGTCGATGGTGATCACACCGTATTCGCCAGGTAGCTTGAGCTTCAAGTATGCGTAGTGTGGTACGGCCATGAATCTGGCGAACGCTGTTTGACCAAGAATGGCGTGGTACTGTGAGGGCTAGTCGACGACTTCGAAGTCCAGGAATTCCCTTCTGTAGTTGCGTGGGGAGCCCAGTACAACTTCTAGGTTGATTGTTCCGAGTGGACGGATTGCTTTGCCCGGGACTATCCCGTGGAAGGATGTTTCTGATTCCCTTAGACCGTCCAGATTTTTGTTCATTCGACGGAGTGTATCCGCGTAGATGATGTTGATGCCGCTGCCACCGTCCATGAACACGCGGGCCAGGTCATAATTGCCAATTTGAGCTTGAATGACGAGGGCGGCGTGTCCCGGCCGATAGACTCGTGGCGGGTGGTCTTCTTTCGAGAACGTGATTGGCTGATCGGCCATCTTCAGGTACTCGGGCTTTGTTGGTGGCGTCTGCACTGCCATGCATATTTGTCTCGAGTTAGTCTTTTGAGCTCTGCGAGAGGGGCATACCTTCTGTATCATCCCGAGGAGTTGTCCGTGTGGAGTCGGGTATGCATTTGCTCCCGTGTTTTGTTGTGGTGGCGCTGGCAATGCGGCGAGCGCCATGTTTGGGTTGGTCGGTGGAGGTGGAGGCGGTGGTAGCTGGAATTGTTGTCCGCCTCCTGGTAGTGGTGGATAGTTTTGGGTGGAAGCGAATCTTTTCTTGGCGAGCGCGTCCGAGATTTCGATGAACTTTCGGCAATCCTTGAGAAGGTGTGTTGCCTTAGTCTTGCCCGTGCGCTTGTCTGTGAACAGATGTAGCGAGCAGTACGCATCGAGGTCTTCCTCGGGTGATTTTTCTTCTACTTTTGGTTTCCACTCGCGACTTCCGCGACGACCGGAGTCGCGACTTCGCGTGAATTCTGCTGCCACTAGTTCTTCTCTATCATCATGGTCGTAATATTTTCTTCTCTTCCTTCGTCCGTGGCGGTCGTCCTCGTGTGCGGGTGATGATCCTCTTTCGTTGCGTACTGCGTCTTCTCCATTGGCCCATTTTTCGGCTATGACCATGAGCTCCCCGATGGTTTTGGGCGCGGCTCTGCCGAGCTCTTCTCGAAACGCGGTTCTTCTTGCTCCTTTTGCGAAGGCCTCAATCGCCACTTCTTCAGAGATTGTCCCCGCGGTGTTCCTGAGCGTGTTCCACCGCTGGATGTACTCTCGGGTGGATTCACCGCTTTTCTGTTTGCAGGCTCGTAGTTCTTCGATTGTAGCCGGTCTCTTGTAGGTCGACTGGAAGTTCTTGCAGAAATCACGGTGCAAATCATCCCACGATGCGTAGCAAGATCGCGGTCTCCTCTCCAGCCAGCTGCGAGCTGCTCCGGCTAGGTGCAAATTGAGGTATTGCATGGCCGTGTTCTTGTTACCACGTTGGCATTTCACTGCCGTGAGGAAGTCGCTCAACCATTGAGAGGGCTCGAGTGAGCCGTCGTACTTCGTTACTTCCGTGCTGAGCTTGAATCGCTTGGGTAGGGGCGCCTCGCGGATGCTACGAGCGAAACATAGTGCGCCGCAGGTTTCGTCATCCGAAGAGCCGGACGATGATCGATCGCGATATCTTGACGCCCTCGCTCTATCCACTTGGTTTTGCGCGATGTCTGATCGCGCGTCCCGTCCGGGTTGATCGCGATCGGAGTTCTTCCGTGGTTCCTTGCTTCGTTTGCGTGAACGGCTGCCGCGGTGTCGCGGGCTTTTATCTCTCGGGCTGTCGTCGCCGCTGCTTCGACTGTCATCACGGCGGCGGGCTTCTTTCCCTCGGCCACGACGTGGCGACTTGTCTTTTTTCGGGGAAGGGCTTCTGTGCCTGCGGGGCGTTTCCTTGTCCTTTTCCTTCTCCAGTCGCTCCTTCTCCAATTGTTCTTTGCGATCGTGAGAGGCAAGCCTCGCGGCCGCCAGCCCCAGACCTTTGCGAATGTGCTTGTATTGTTCCACCCGGGGATCGCTATCTGTTGGCTGATTCATCTGCATGTAGGTTGCTGCGGCGAGGATCGCAGCGGCTGGGGTTTGCGGGTAGACGTTGCCATCGTCGTCGACCCTCATGAAAGAAGACGTGGTGGACCTGTTGGTTCCAGCCATAGATTCGTGGTCCCTCGTCGACGCTGCGGGTCCCTTCCCCCTAGGTCGGGTACCGACTGAAGGTGCGTGGGATAGTTCGGCTCGACGTTGGCTTGATTCATCCGCCGCTCTCCTGCGACGGGCTAGATCCGCTCGGGCATCCTTGATGTTTGAGGCCGCCCTCACTAGGTGATAGTGGTAGGCGGTTAGGTCTTCCTGCGTGGCTCCCGCCGCAGGCGGCTGGCTCTTTCGCATAGATTCCTTGGCTCTTTTCCAGGCTTCCCGCGAAACGCCGATTATATCGCGCTCAGTCGCGCTATATTCGGTTTCCGAGGGTTGTTCCGACCCTGCCATGGAGACTTGGGCCAGTTGTGGTCCGTGTGTCCTAGGCGTAGATCGAAAAGCTCTCCGCACCCGAGAGGGTTCCTCTGTCGAGAGGGTGTGGTAGTCGACTGCGTTGTAGCGGATGGACTCGCCGCTTTTCCCTGTAGGGAAGCGCGAGTTGGCGGTTCCAGATTCGGTTTCAGATTCATCTGAGAAGTGGAGGATCCCGTCTCTGTTCGCCATGAAGTTGAAGCTCCCGAACGTCAGGGTGACGCTCTTTTCCAGTTCCTCGAACGCCGGGCGAGATTCCGGCGAGTGAGGCGTGACCACGACAGATCCGATCCGTATAGGATTGTTCGGAGCCGTAGTCGTTGGTTTCCAACGGGAGTTGGATGTCGATGAAGCCGAAGATGCCGGTGATCCAGCGCCCGCGATTCCCACAGACGGCGCCAATTGTCGAATCCCTGACTCGACAAGTCCCTTAGGTGACCCTATCGGGTTTCGATTAGGAGAAGTCATGGGCGCTGGTGAGATCGTCGGCTAGACAGAAGGCAAGATTTACCCAGGTTCGGGGCCCTCGTAGAGGTAAAACCCTTACTCCTGCCTCGTGTCGATCTGTATTGGATGATTAGATCGGTTACAGGTTGCTCGAATCGAGAGTAGATCTCGAGTTCCGAGGCTTTTTGGTCGTGCGGTATTGCTTGGTCCCCTCCCTAAGGGCTCTCCTGGCCTTATATAGATGGCCAGGTCTCGAGCCCTACCCGGAGAGGATTCAAACCCTAGCTTAAGTCGGTTACAAAACTACCTAACTTAACCCGCAAGTTTGGTGCGGGTGGGCTTCTGGTAGGCCTTCTGGAGTCTTCCAAGGGCGCCTCTTCTTGGGCCTTGACATTGGGCCTGAGAGGGGGTGTCCTTACCCGCAGGGTCCAAGATCTATGTCTTCGTCATTGAGGATGATGATGATGAATGACGGCGGTTGGTAAGATTTGCCAAGTTGATGTTGATGCGCGTCATTTGATCATTCATCTAGGCTCTTGCTCTTGGAGTCGACGCTCATAGCGTTGCAACCCGTCCTTGACGAGTTCACGGAGTTGGAAATGGTCATTGTGGGTGACGAAGTTGGCGTAAGCATTGTCGTTGTAGAATGGGTTTCCATCATCCTCCGAGCTCGGACTTGTGAATACTCCTTCCCTAGCCATCTCAAAAACACACAAGGGTGATATTGAAGAAATGGATGTCTCACTTACCCAACGTTACCTTTTTCGTTCGTATTGAGGCTAGTGGACGAGCCTAGGTGTAGGGCGGTATGTCAAGAGCGAATCCAAAAAGATCGAAAGAAACTGCAAAAGACAACACACACACTTTATGTGGAAGGCAGATGGGTTAGGAAAGTGGCGAGGAAAATCGACAAAAACCAAGGAAAAGTTTGTTGCCAAACGTGGAGAAGAACCAAAGAAAAGTTAGCACAAAAACCAAACCTAGTGGAGGAAATTATGGGTGGAACACACACACACAAATGATCAATGGGGTTAGTGCGGCCAATGGACGAACGGAGACGAAAAGAACCTATCAAAGACTAAGCTCAATGCCACACTAACGCAAGGAGGACGCTAGCTCAAACCGCAAACTTGAAAAGGCAACAAGATTCGCACCGTGGCAACTGGTCACTCTTTCTCTTTTGCAACGCGAAGCTATACGTTCCTACAATGGATTGCAATTGGCATCGATCCTTTGCTTCTTTTTCTCTTTTCTCCTTTTTTTTATTTTCTCTTTTTTGATGGATTCCAAAATGCCAATGCCTACTCGTAGCTAGTCTCTCACAAGCGCCAAACTCGCATTCTCGGTGCCACTAATTCAATGCCAAGAGGTGTAAAAGAACTAGTCCGAATAGGTAAGGTACACAATGGGTGGGTTGGGTCAAGCAGAAGCAAGTTATACCTCTCTTATTGTTGATCACGGACTTGCGGCCGGTAGAAGTCGATGTCGTGGTGATCCGTTGATGTGGTAGCGTAGATGGTGTCGTGGGCGTCGTGTGACAACTTGTTGCACTCAATTCGGATAAAAAACAACAAAGAAAAACAAGTTTCAAAATCTTTCCAGAAATCGAAGAGCAGAGATTTTCTGCGATTTTTCTCAAATTCGAAATTCCTTCAAAATCAAGACAATTTTTGGACAAATTGGGGAAAATTACTTGAATAGAAAGGTGGGGAATGGTGTTTGGCAACAAATCCATGGATCAAATCCACGAAAAACTCAACAAATCCACAGATCGGTCGAAATCCCTTTTGGCTATTTTTGGTGAGATTTTCGAAATTTATGGTGGTAGAAGAAAATTGGGTCGAAAAGCAGGGGTGTGGGTGTCGGATTCGTGTCAATCTATCTCTAGATACCATATGATATGGAGGGTTACTCCTAGATTGGCCCGATCTTCACGAATCGACAAGAACGCACGAAGAACGCGAAGAACACGAAGAACACGAGAGGGGGAAACAAGGGGGAATCGTGGGCAAACGCGGGGAAACACAAAGGGGGATAAATAGCGAGAACCGAAATATCCCAAACCTCCCGTCAACTAAACCCAGAGGGACGCCTATGGAACGATCGATCCAACTGAATTCACATTGATACAAACTGTTTCACACCCGTAGCCGGTCCACTACGCCAATAGAACCTCAAGGATTTACGAGAGGAAGATTGGACAACTCTTAACTGAATCCCAATGGGAGAGGATAAGTAGTTGGTTGAATCCTGATACGGTCCTAGACGATGTCGT
Source organism: Alopecurus myosuroides (assembly GCA_028641055.1). Taxonomy (NCBI): domain Eukaryota; kingdom Viridiplantae; phylum Streptophyta; class Magnoliopsida; order Poales; family Poaceae; genus Alopecurus; species Alopecurus myosuroides. The sequence continues at coordinate 278,765,518 of CM054058.1, read as the reverse complement.
AGGAGTAGCCTTGATACGTTCCTAGGTACACACCGTAGGAGTAGCCTCAAAGAGGGATACCAAAAAGCAAAGCTCAATGTTCTAATTTCAACTCTAACCCTAGATCTAGCTCGGGGAAGTCCTTATATAGCCGGGGGGTCGAAGCAGGTGAAAACGGGGGCAGAAACGAAGCATTTGCATGCATTCAGGGCACGCCGGCCTGGGAGGCCGGGGTGGGGCTGGGTCGCCCCCCAGGGCACGCCGGCCTGGGGCTGAGGTTGCAGCTGGCCTAGGGCCGAGGTGGGGAAGGGGGGAGCCGGTCTGGGGGGGCCGGACTGGGGCCGGGGTGGAGGCGGGGCCCTTCTGAGTGGTGGCCGGCCTGAGGAGGAGGGAGGCTGGCCTCAGGCCGGGGTGGAGGACGGGCTCCTCTGCCTGGTGGGCGGCCTGGAGAGGGGGGAGGCCGTCCTGGCCGGGGCTTGAGGCCGGGGGGCTGTTTTCCCCCTATCTTCTCCGTCCTGACTCATTTCTCGATGCCGTCTTCTCCTCCCTCCTTGGTAGCTTCTTGTGCATCGTCTTGGGTACTTTCTGGGGCCTCCGTGGTGGGTTCGAACCTGAGAACACAAAGGGCATCTCCATGAGGTAGCGCACCGTTCACCAAGTCACCGAAAACATGGAGCAATAGGAGTGATTTCACCTTGTCACGTATGGCCTTTTCTCGTGATCTTGTAATTGGTGCATTTGGTGGAATTGGGTGCGCTGCATGCAAAAATGCCTCGCCAAGCTCATTGGCAAGAACGTACAAGTGTACGTTGACGATATCTTCATCAAGACTCGAGTGGAGGACACACTCCTCGAGGACATAAGGGAGACATTCGACGCCCTCAACGCGTACAGAATAAAGCTCAACCCGACAAAATGCGTCTTGGGGGTTCCCGCTGGCCAACTCCTCGGCTATCTTGTCTATGCCCGAGGAATTGAGGCCAACCCGGAGAAAATAAAAGCAATCTTGACGATGAAAGAACCAACAAATCTACGTGGATTCCAACAGCTGGCAGGGCGATTGGCAGCCCTCAGCATGTTCATCACAAGATTGGGTGAGAAGGTACTCCCCTTCTACAAACTGCTGAAGAAAACGGATAAGTTCGAGTGGACGCCATAAGCAAAAAAGGCGTTCGTCGACTTGAAAAGAGTGCTGCAGAGCAGGCGCATACTGGCAACACCGCAGGAAAGAGAACCTCTCTACCTTTATCTAGCCGCGACTAATCAAGTGGTCAGTACAGTAATAGTCGTCGAGCGGCCAGAGGACGGAAAAGCATACGGTGCTCAGAGACTAGTGTACTACCTTAGCGAGGTACTTTCGCCGTGCAAACAGCGATACCCCCACTACCAGAAACTGGCGTATGGAGTGGTCCTTACGGCTCGGAAGCTCAAACATTACTTCCAGGAGCATACCGTCACGGTGCTAAACGACGCATCACTCGATACCATCATGAATAACCCCATGGCATCCTGAAGAATCACAAAGTGGAGCATCGAGCTAGGCGCCTGGGACATAATATACATAGGACGCAACACCCTCAAGTCCTAGGTGGTCGTGGAATTCCTTTGCGAGTGGACATAGCTGCAACCTCCAGGACCCCCAGAGTACACAAGTTCCTGGATCATGTACTTCGACGGGTCGAAAAGGAACGAAGGGGCGGGAGCCGGGGTAATCCTCATATCGCCAAGAGGCGACAAACTACAGTATGTTCTGCGCCTCGACTTCCCCCTCGACGATCCCGCATCCCAACGACGCCGAATACGAAGCACTCCTCCACGGCATGAAAATGGCGATCGCCTGAGACGCCACTCGACTGATGATATACAGAGACTCCAACCTTATCGTGCAGCAAACGATGAAAGAATGCAATGCCGTCGCAGACAACATGTTCGCTTATCGCGACATGTACAACCTGCTCGAAGGAAGCTTTAAAGGGTGCAAACTGAAACACATTGCTCGATCAAGTAACGAAGAAGCTGACAGATTGGCGAACATCGGGTCAACAAACGCCCTAGTTCCGCCATGAATTTACTTCGAGCGGATCATCAAACAACCGGTCAAGCTAAAGAAGCACACGGAGGTGCCAGCAGCAACAGAAAACAGAAGCCAGTCGACAATGTGCCATCATCGAACTCGCTCACAACATCTCAAGGAAAATCTTCCTAGTCGAGCCAATCTGGATGACCAAGTACCTCGACTACTTGATCCGAAAACAGCTCCCGGAGGATATACCCGAGGCAAGGCAGATCGTTCGGCGCAGCAAATCCTTTTGGGTGATAAATGGAAAACTCTACAAACAGAGCATACCAGGAGTCCTCCAACGGTGCATCGCACCCGAGGATGGAAAAGAATTACTGCGAGACATACATCAAGGCGACTGTGGACACCATGCAAGCTGGAGAGCCATACTGGGCAAAGCTTTTCGAGCAGCATTTTACTAGCTAACTGATGGAGGGATGGTAACCCGGTAGGCTAACGCTGAGGTATAACTCGGCCCAAAGGGAGCTGCGCAAGACCCGTCTTAGGGAAAAGGAGTTTCTAGAAGGCCCAAAGAGTATAGGCCTCGTAACCCGGATTGTGGGTTTCGATAAGGAAACTTAGGGTTTGTATGCGGTGCCCGGGTAGGGCTCCGAGTATGCCTTGGATAGGGAGCCAAGGGAGCCGGATATCATATAAGCCGGCTCCTAGGGTAGACTAGACACGAGTTTTTACCAGTTATTCGAGTATCCCCTGTAATACGAGAGCTGAGATTGTAACCCTAGATCGGAGACTCGGCGACTTGATTGCCAGAGCTACCAGATCGATTATCAGCATGATTTCCCCTGAGAAAAACCCTCTCCCAAACACCAGAGTCAAATTGCCCCAAGATGAGTTACCCCTGGTAACGTCTGCCGTTATTATCCCACGACAGTTGGCGCCCACCGTGGGGCCTGCGTCCAAAGGTGTTTAAATCACGGGAGAAGCTCGGGAGAACGTGAAGAACCTTGTCGTCGGCGAGATCTACGCCAACCCCGAAGGTGAGAAGATGGTGGACGATTTTGGCTGGAGGCCAGAGTCGGATATGTTCGAATCCGGATCTGTCGTCACAATCGGACGGGTCAACGTCTTCATCGGCATGGTACATACGTCCGGTTCAATCCCTGATGATTTTGGATGTGATTCTGTATCAGGAGAAGCGACCTGCGTTCAGTCGGATGGGGAAGAATCGGTCGGGACGATAGATCCGATAGAAGAGCCCACCACGAAGAGGGAACAGCCGGAGGAGCCGGCATGGAACCCGCGTGGCCGGGTCTTGAGAGAAGATGATACCGAGTCTATCCTGCACCTGCTGGAGGACCGGTACGAGGAGGATAGCTGTGACGAAGAGGAATACGAGTCTTCACCAGGCATCGCGCGCCAGGTCGCGGTCTACACGGCCCCTGCAACCAATCTCAATCAGGGGGACGTGACCACGGCCGCGGTCGGAGCAGCGCGAGCACTGGCTCAACAACAAAATCCGGCTGATGGAAATCCGGTCATAGCCCGGGCTGACGGAGAGTCGGCTTCAGTCACCAGCAATACCCCGGAAAGTGAATTGCAGAGGAATATGTTCGGGTTTATGGCGAACAGAACGCCAGGGGCGGGTCCTTCCAACCCACAACACCCGGCCCTGTTCAGTAACAATTTGATCCTGGATCCCACGGTGCTAGCTATGGTGATAACCCCGGAAAACGCCGCGGCGCGGGCTAGGGATCTGGATGTAGCCCGCCGGGCATTGGAGCAACAAAGGAGAGATGTGGAAGAAGAGAAGCAAGGGGTAGCCACGCGCCAACGTGAGCTGGAGGCATTGGAGAACCGGCTCCGGGTTGAGTCGACCAGGATGCATCAGAGATATCAGACGAGATTACCGGCAACGGGTGGAGTTCTAAACCCGGCCACGCTATTCATCACACCCCAAGATCAACCAATTCCGGCTTTGAATCAGGAAACTGTACATCAGCCCGCGACCGGTGGAGGACAGCCGGCAAACGTACAAGCCGGGTTACCCACGTTGCAGACAGGGGTTGCTGTAGGAAACACAGCGCCGCCACCACCACCACCACGGTTTCACACTCCGCCAAGTCACTTCAATAATCCCATGGACAATGTGTATGCAGCAACATTAGCATTGGATCGCATCCCCGTAAGAGAGTCACCCCATGCGGAGGAGACCCGGCGGGCGATAGATCTATTGCGCACGGCAGTGGCTCAGCAAGCCAATTACCCGGATAACAGGAGCGGAATGCATGGAACGCCGTATGTAAGCCGGCATAACGGAAACACCGGTAATATTCAGACAAGCTCAGCACGGCGGAGGGCAGAGCAGCAGCAAATGCCGCCTCCTCCCCGTAGACCAGCAACGCCTGCAGTATCAGGTGCACAAGGTATCGTGGACAGTTCTCGAGCCAGGCGCGCAGCAGCCGGGTCTGCGGTACGAGGGCCGGTAGCGGTTGCACCCCCCGCCGCACCTGTGGCTGGATCGCATGTTTCCCGGGTAAGGCCAGTACCGGCAATTTTAGCCGGGCCTAAGTGTTTGTCGGACGCCATCAGAGCCGAGCCCTACCCGGATAAGTTCAAGGAACTGGGTAAAGTGGTGAACTATGAGCCGACTATGGATCCAGAAACCTGGTTGAGCAGCTATGAGATGGCCATGTCGATTCGCAACGCATCTGAAAATCTTCAAGCCAAGTTCATGTACTTAATGATGTCAGAGGGAGCAGCAAAGTTATGGTTCAATAATTTACCAGAAAAATCCATCAATTCGTGGAGTGAGCTGAAAGTCGCATTATCAAGCACTTCCATGGGGACGTGCAGGAGTTATTCACAATCGATGATCTAGAACGATGTGTCCAGAAGAAGGGTGAGTCGGCGCGCAGTTGGGTGCGCCGGGTTATGGAAATACTTACACTCGTCTATAGATATTCAGCCAAAGGATGCGCTGCAGGCCATGGCTAAAACATGCAAGTACATACCCTAGTGCAAAAGCTAACACGCATGAAATCTGTCGGATGCTTCGGAGGTTACTATGGGAGAGTTGATGGACGCGTGCAACAAGCACGCCGCCACGGATACCACAGAGGAGGATGTTGATGACAAGAAAGCCAAAGCTAACGCAAGCAACAGTGGAAGACCCGGCAATGGATCTGCGCCGGGGTAACAATAGAGCGAAATAATGGAAATAACCAGAACAAGCGCCCGTACGAGGGAAGTTCCGAAGTTTGTCGTCAACACAGAAGCCGGGTTTGCAAGACCAGAGCAGAAGGAAATTTCAACGGAGGAAAACCTTTAATGGAGGAAAATTACCAAGGGCCGCCTAGGCCGGCTCAACCATATAGAGGCCTTCGGATGCACTGGTCCGCGCCATAGCAGGAACGGCAGGCCGGGCCACTCATTCGCTGGAACAGTGCGTGGTTTTACAGATATGGAAGAATGAGGAAATACAGAAGGCAATGCGAGGTGCAGGCCGGGGAGCCGGACCAGGGTCCGGGTTGTAACCCGGGCAATCGGCCCCACCCAGCAGGCAACCCAGGAGCGGTGGTAATCCGGGTAACAATCAGGGAGGAGCTGGAGGTTTCCAGGCCAACCCCAAGCGATTGGGCCAGTACCACGTTCACACCACAGGAACTTCTAACAAGGATAGAAAGATACTTAAAAAGGCAGTAAACTCGGTTTCCTCGGCTGTCCCGAACCTGAGGTGGTCGGATCAAGAGGTAACATGGAGCAGAAGGGATCACTCGGAAAGAATAGAACACCCGGGAGTCTTTGCATTGGTAGTTGCGCCACAGGTTAATGGTTATTAGTTGAAAAAGGTGTTAATGGACGGCGGAAGTAGCATCAATATCCTATATTGGGAAACTTTCCTACGCATGGGCCTCAAGGAGTCTCAGTTACAGAAAAGTTCTACGGTTTTTCACGGGATCGTACCGGGTCACTCGGCGTGCCCCGAGGGGAAGATTACATTGGAGGTCGCTTTTGGAGAATCAAAGGATAATTTCCGAGTGGAGTGGCTCATGTTCGAGGTGGTAAAGTTGCGCAGCCCCTATCACGCGTTGTTTGGAAGGCCAGCTTACGCCAAGTTCATGGCCAGGCCGTGTTACGTATACCTACAGCTAAAAATCCCGGGTCCCAAGCAGACCATCACCATCCATGGGAGCCGGGTTATAGCGGCTGAGTGTGACGAAGGAGACGCGGCAATGGCGGAACAAGCTTGTAGAAAGGAAGAGCTCAAGTATTATCGGTCTCAAGTAGACCCGGATGACAGAACATCGTTAAAAAGGCCGAATACGGAGGATGAGAGAGCAAAATTCAAGGCGGCACAGGACACAAATATGGTGGCTTTTGTTGAAGGCGATCCCTCCAAGCAATTTGCTATAGGATCTAACCTAGACAGCAAGCAAGAAGAGGCGCTCATTGAGTTCATTCGCGGAAATCAAGATGTTTTCGCTTGGACGCCCAGTGATATGCCAGGTATCCCGACTGAGTTAGCTGAGCACAGTTTACGCGTTGATCCTAAGTCCCGGCCTGTGAAACAGGGCCTGAGAAAAATGAACGAGGACAGAAGAAAAGCTATAGGAGAAGAAATTGCCCGGCTATTGGCAGCCGGATTTATCATGGAGGTATTTCACCCGGATTGGCTGGCAAATCCAGTTCTAGTTCTGAAAAAGAGTAATGAGTGGAGGATGTGCATAGATTACACGAATCTCAACAAGCACTGCCCAAAGGATCCATTTGCCCTTCCAAGGATACATTAGATCATAGATGCAGTGGCTGGAAGTGACCTATTATGTTTCCTGGATGCATATTCCGGGTATCACCAGATCAAGCTCAAGGAGGAAGATTGGGAGAAAACATCGTTTATAACCCCCTTTGGGGCTTTCTGTTACAAAACCATGACTTTTGGGCTAAAGAATGCTGGTGCAACTTACCAGAGATGCATACAGAAGTGCTTTGAGGATCAGATTGGACGCAATGTTCACGCTTATGTGGATGATGTGGTGATCAAGACCAGGAAAGCGGAAACATTTGTTGATGACCTAAAAGAAACATTCAAGAATTTGAGAAGGTATCAGATGAAGCTTAACCCCACAAAGTGTGTATTCGGAGTCCCAGCAGGAAAGTTACTCGGTTTCATCGTCTCAGAAAGAGGGATTGAGGCAAACCCGGACAAAATCAAAGCTATCCAGAGTCTGAAAAAGCCGGAAAACCTGAAGCATGTTCAGAAGCTTACAAGGTGCGTAGCAGCGCTGAGCCGGTTTATATCCAGACTCGGAGAGAAGGCAATACCCTTGTACCGGCTCTTGAGGAAATCCGATAAATTCGTTTGGGACCAAGAGGCGGATGAGGCATTCGAGGCACTAAAGAAGCAGTTATCTGAGGCACCAGTCTTAGCAGCCCCAGGTCCTAAAGAGCCCATGCTACTATACGTTGCGGACGGGCCCCGGGCGGTTAGCGCAGTAGTTGTTGTCGAGCGCAAAGAGGATGGAAAAGATCACCCGGTTCAAAGGCCGGTTTATTACATCAGCGAGGTATTATCAGAGGCAAAGCAGCGCTACCCACATTGGCAGAAGTTGGTTTTCGGGGTCTTCATGGCCAGCCGGAAATTGAAACCTTATTTTCAGGAACACCCCATAACAATGGTTAGCTGTATACCAATGTCGGATATCATCAGAAACTCGGACGCAACAGGTAGAATAGCAAAATGGGCCATTGAGATGGGAGATTATCATATCAACTACGAGCCCAGGTCAGCAATTAAGTCCCAAGCTTTAGTCGATTTCATCAATGATTGGACTCACACAAGCATGCCAGCAATGACACCAAGTTCCGAGTCTTGGGTGATGCACTTTGATGGTTCTAAAAAGTACGAGGGATCAGGAGCAGGGGTGGTACTTACATCACCCAAAGGAGATAAACTGAGCTACATGTTGCAAATTCACTTTGATTGCTCCAACAACGTGGCCGAGTATGAGGCATTATTACACGGATTGAGAATAGCCAAGGAGATGAACATCAGGAGGATACGATGCTATGGAGATTCGGATCTTGTGGTGCAGCAGGTCTCAGGAACCTGGGATAGGAAGGATGCAACTATGGCAGCATATCGCAGAGAGGTGGACAGGGTTGCCGGGTGTTTTTCCGGGTATGAGGTGGAGCATATTGACAGGCGAAAGAACGAGGCAGCAGATGCACTCGCAAGACTCGGCTTGCGCAGAGAGCCGGTTCCACCCAATGTTTTCCTGGACGAGCTATGGCGGCCATCAGTTAAAACCGAGTCTGAGGAAGAGACGGCTAACCAAGACCCGGATTTAGAGCTCGTGGCCACGGTACGTGCCGTTCCTGAGTGGACAGAGCCGTTTTTAGCTTATTTATCACGGGGCGAGTTACCACCACAGGAAGTTTTAGCAAGGCAAATTCTGAGACGAGCAAAGGGCTATTCCATCATCAATGGCGAGTTATATAAAAGGAGTGAAGCAGGAGTCTTTTTGCGTTGTGTAGCACCAGAAGAAGGCCGGCAGATCCTGAAAGAGATTCATGAAGGCGACTGTGGGCACCATGCATCCACAAGATCCCTTGTGTCCAAAGCATATCGGCACGGTTTCTTCTGGCTCACAGCCTTCGCAGACGTGGAACGCTTGGTGGCAAGGTGCGATGGATGTCAAAGGTACGCTCGCCAAATCCATGTGCCGGCTATGGAGTTGCAAACAATCCCGTTAACCTGGCCGTTTGCTGTTTGGGGCATGGACATGGTGGGCCCCTTCCACATGTCACCCTGCAAAAAGACCCATCTCTTGGTGGCTATTGATAAATTTACCAAGTGGGTGGAAGTTATGCCAGTTACCAATTGTGAAGCAGTCACGGCAGTCAAGTTCTTAAAAAGAATCATCTACAGGTTTGGGTATCCTCACAGCATAATAACGGACAATGGAACCAACATGTCCCTTGGTGAGATGGAGAAATTATGTGGTAACAACGGAATCCGGCTTGACATAGCTTCAGTAGCTCATCCACAGGCTAATGGACAAGTGGAGAGGGCAAATCAGGAGTTACTTCGCGGATTAAAACCACGGCTGCGAGTCCCGTGCATCAGAGCTGCTGGCGCATGGGTTGAGGAGTTACCATCAGTGGTTTGGGGAATTAACACCACACCTAACAGATCCACTCAGATGACACCATTTTTCATGGTTTATGGTTTAGAGGCAGTATTGCCGAGTGATATCATCCATGATTCGCCTCGAGTGTCGGCTTACGTCGAGGTGGAGAACGAGAAGACCTGGCAGGATGCCGTGGATATGCTAGAAGAACACAGGGAACAAGCCTTGGAAAGATCAGCCATATACCAGCAAGATCTGAGGAGATATCACAGCCAGCGAGTTAAAACCCGGGTCTTCCAGGAAGGAGACCTGGTGTTACGCCTGGTACAGTCAAAGGAGGGAAAACACAAGCTATCCCCACCATGGGAAGGACCGTTCATCATAAGCCGGAATCTGCACAATGGATCGTATTACTTGGTAGATGCAAGGGAAGAGTCGGCTACTGTCAATGACACCGCTCATACAACTTCATCTATGCAAGAAAGAGAAAGACCATGGAACGTGGCTCAGCTGCGTCCCTACTACACTTAGAATAGGCTAGATTCTCAAGTGGAATTACACGATGTAACAGGCAGCAGGTTTCAGACACACTCTTTTCCTATCAAGGGTACCTAAGGGGACTGGAAGGTTTTTAATGAGGCGGCTTGCTGACCTAACTTTTCTCATATCAATAAAGAGATGGTTAAACAATAATATCGTTTCTTTTTGTGTATCTTTTGCCAAGTTTTTTATTTTTCCTGTTATTTTCTTATTTTCCTTCAGGTAAGTGTTTTTAGTGTATTAGTTTTTCTAGTAAAGTTATGTATATCTAGGTCTTGGGGGCTGATTGCTTAAATAGCACAGTTGCAAACTCATAGACCCGGCCATGATGCCATTAAGTTATAAGGGCCGATTACTTGTAATAAGTACGGCTGCAACCTTATAACCGGACAATAGAGCCAAATTTTCTTGACTTTTCTTACTTAAGCTTGATGTGACTCGCAAAAAGTGGCATGCTTTGCTAGCGTATAATTACAATCGGTCATGATGCCCAATGGGACTTGCCTGACCATGTCGTTATGCAGTTATAGCAGCATTGATCATCCACGCGAAAGCCGGCTTATAGTAAAAGAAGGTCAAAAGGGTCATCCAAACCACAAGTTATGCAGAGTATAAGGCTAACAGTCACAAACTCAAAATATATCAAGCATAACTTCAAACCTACGTGAGCAACTCTAGGTTTTGGGCCTTAGCAGAAACAAACTTGTTCTTTTGACAAACTCCAATCCCTAGACTCGGAAATTCGGGCCTTGGGGACTTGGGAATTCGAAAAGTAACAAATTGTCCAGCTATTCAGCCTAAAAATGCAAAAATCCGAATCTTGGGGACTTGGGGACTTAGGAAAAATCCAATTGTCAAAGCCCCCGAGACCCGGAAACCGAGTCTCACAAAAGGAAAAATAGCGAAGGTCGGAAAACCAGCAACGAAAGGTTTTAAAACTAGGAAACATCAAATTCACGCAAAAGGCTAGAAGGGCCACGAAAGCTATTAAGGTTTTTAACGTATTACAAACCAAGGAAGTATATCAAAAAGTGCATAGGCGCACTATCAAAAGAATAATTGTTTTAGTTGCCCATTGGCCGAATAAAATGTTTGAGGCAGTAGATGAAACTTCACTCGGCCTGTTGGGTCGAGTCTTGAATGTTGTCCTAGGCAGCCGAGTCGTTGACTTGCTCTTCGACGGTCTTCGCGGCCCCAGCATCTGGGTCAGCAGCAGTACCGGCGCGCGCTGGAGGAGGGACAGCCGGCGTAGAGGTAGTAGGTGCAGTATCGGCCTCAGCCTTCTTCTTCGCGGCCTCTCCCCTCATCAGAGCAACTTCCGCCTTCCACCGTGCCAGCATGTCATAAGGCTTAGGCGGATCCGACTTAACTGGCTTGTCTTCAGCATCGTATGTTGGAACCATCCGACTAACGTCCAGACTATCGGCGATCAGACTAGCCGAGTGACGAACCTCTGTGTGAATGGCTTTGTAGTTCTTGGCTGAAACCTTGGAGCCTTCGTTGTTGAATTATGGAAACCCGCCAACGAGCTTTGCCGGCTCAAGCTTGGGAAAGTAAGCTTTGGCCAAAGCAAGCCCCCGGGTTACTCCAACCCGGCACGACGAGCGTTTCCAGTGGTTGATCCACTCGGGGATGGTGGAACACGCATCAAGCAGTGTGCTCAAACCACCATGCCCGGTACCCGGCCACTTCACAGCTTGCAAAATCCATTTTGTACCGGCACAGACTTGCCGGATTGCGCTCTTTAAAGTCTTGAGTTTCTCTATATCATCTTCATCCGGAATCTCATCACCCGGACCTGCAAAAAAACAGTAAGGTTAACACAAGAAATTCCAAGTATTTAGAAGAATGAGGAATCCGGGTTATGATTAATCAGTCGGGAATTATTACTAATCAAGGCGCGATAAGTGTCGGCAATTTGGGCGGAAAGCCTCTTAAGTTCATCCTCCGCAGCATGGGATCTCTTTCTATACTTTCTTACATTCTTCTCCAGTTTCTCAGTATCAGCTTCAACCGATTCACGCAGCTTTGTCTCCACCTCGAGGAGTTTGGTGGTTTTAGCCAACACCTCCTCAGAGTGGGCCACGTATGCCTGCGTGACAATAAAAGTAAAATGTTAGCCGGAGAAAAAGGAAATATCAGTCGGATATGCTATAAAAGTTCCAAGTAAATTATGCATAAGTTCACTCGGAACTTGGGGACTAGGCAAATATGCAAGCAGTGTTAGTTAAATTACCTGGTGCTTGGCTACCATAGCTTCTAGAATACCCTCTTCATCAGTTCTCAGAGTGCGCAGAGCGCCAAGCATCTCATCAAAGCTCAGATCATCAAGTTTTACCCCGGAAGAACCGGGGGCTTGGCTACTTGGAGGTGGGGTCCTTTCCTGCTTGGGGGGGATACCCGGGTCGCCTGGGTGTCAGGATTGGGATCACCCATCCTTGCTCCCAGAACCTCGATGTCGTCACCCCCGGGCCCATGTGATGGAATAGGGTACTCGGCCTCCTGCTCAGCCGGGTCTGTCAGCGGATCTCTTTCTCTATCTTCTTCTTCAGCGTCGCCAGTCGCGGCATTCACAATGTGTACTGGATCCTCCGTTGCCGGGTTATCCAAGTCCATGTCGTCCGGGTCACTGTTTGTGACCTTGGCTCTAAGGAGAATAAAAAGAGATGGTTAGTACATGAAGAGTGAAGGTTATCGAAAGAGCCAGTATATCAGATAGCGAGAAATATAACTTACCCAGTGTTCACCACGAAGTCCGGCGGAAGGTCGTTGCTAGACCCGGACGAAGCTGATAAAGGGTCCGAATGTGAGACCCGGAATTGCCCGGCTAATGGATGATTGGGGGAAGGATGTTTTTGAGGAGAAGTGGAAGGACGAGTTTCGGGAATACCGGCATGGCGGGCTGGGGACGAAGGAATACCCGGGTTGAGAGGGTCCTCACCCGGAGAGTTCCGGGTTACCCTACGCTTGACTGGGGAAGGTTCCTTCAGGTGTGATGAACCGGACAATTGTATGTTAAGCTCGCACATATGAGCATATGAATATGGTCTGGAGGCGATAGAGGAGTAAGGAACCTTGAATACGACTATCCGGGTCTTCCTCTTCGCTCCAGCCCCTTGACCCGGCTCAGCTTCACTTTCGTCACTTTGGGTCTCCTCTTTATCTTCCGGATCTTCCTTCTCCTCCTTGTCCTCTTTGTCCTCCATTCCTGAGAAACATAGTGTATAGTCGGAAAAAGAGAAAGTGTGGGAAAACAAGTTAACATAAATTAAGATAGGCGAAACCCGGATGATACCTTCTTCCGAGTCAGCCGGCTCTTCGTCCTCCTCCGAGTTTTCGGAGGGAGGGGGAGTCTCGATCTTCCAGAAAGTGCTATCTTCCTAAAATAAAGGTATAATGGTAAGGATTAGTGATTTAGTAAGACAAAAATATATAAGGATAAAAGAGTTAAGGACGGATCTTACCGCTGGAGCCGGGTTGTCGCGAGTAAATGGCTCCAAGCCGGCTATAGTCCGGATTACTTCCATTTTCTTGGTCAAGAAACTTTTGATTATCTTGTTTGTATCAGCAGCCGGATAGTTCCTCAGAGAGTAGCGGAGCGAATCCGTGACATGCCCAGAATACTCACACATCAGCTTGGGCCGGATGGCATTGGGTTGGATTCGGAAATTCACCCAAGTTTTAACTAGATTAAGCCCAAGGAGACCCTGGGCCGAAAGTACAGAAAGTTTGGCAAGGAGGGGTTGGATGGACTCCCTATCCGACTCAGAAGAGAAAGCGTTAAAATTATCGGAGAGATCGAGGAGGCCCTCGGAGAAACCCGACAAAGTCTTTTCGCCGGGTGGGGAGATGTCCTGACAGTAGAAGTAGGTCTTCTGCCAGTGCTTGACATGGGAGTTGAGGCTCAGAGTCAGCATCAATGAGTTCTTCCGCCTCTGAATTGACACCCCGCCGCAAGCCAGGAGGGCCCCGTCGCCGCTTTCGCGGCACGGTTTGCATTGGAACAGTTCGAGAAATAGAGCAAGATTTGGGGGGACACATAAATATGATTCGCACAGAACAATGAAATGAGTAATGTTTAACATAGAATTGGGGCCTATGTCAAAGAATCGGAGGCCATAGTGGCTAAGCAACTCACGAAAAAGGAGTGACCCGGGGGACGGAATCCCCGGATCACATGTTCGACGAAGCAGATTACCTCATCGAGACCCGGGGAGGGCCGAGTCTCGTCCCCGGGGACGCGCCAATGAATATCCTCCCGGGCGGGGAGGACGCCCGATTCTGCGAGCTCATCTAGTTTTGCCTTGGTCACCGTGGACCTTTCCCAGTTGGCGGATATGGATTGAGTCGGCTTTGTCTTCGCCAGTTGTTTTCCCTTCGTCTTGGTGTTGACCTTGGGTGCCATGTGCGTAGTCTAAAACCAGGAGATAAAAAGTGCAGAGTGTAAGTAACTAAAAGACCCGGAAAAGAATGACTATCCGGTTAATCGAAGAGTAACTATGGAAGATTTTCACAGATTGGACCTAGACGGAGAGATTTACGGAGAAATTTGTGACCACGAGTAATAGAGGTGTGCTATTGAATCTAGTTTAAGCATTGGTTGAGAAAGAACGAAGCACGGGCTATCTAATTGGTGCGGAGCCAGAAAATCATCTAAGATCGGATTTAGATCTAATCTAGTCCGAGCGAGCTTGAAGGTAAAATCCATGGAAGAAGGGGGCTCACCGGTGGAGTCTGTAGGAGAGCGCGACGGCGGCAGATGGCGCAGTCGCGGTGGCCCTCTGGACCTTCCGGTAAGCAGTTCGAGGGCGCGATGGCGGTGGTCGACGGCGGCGTGGCGCAGGCTGAAGCAGACGCCTGACCTCGTGTCTAGTTTTTACCAGTTATTTGAGTATCCCCTGTAATACGAGAGCTGAGATTGTAACCCTAGATCGGAGACTCGGCGACTTGATTGCCAGAGCTACCAGATCGATTATCAGCATGATTTCCCCTGAGCAAAACCCTCTCCCAAACACCAGAGTCGAATTTCCCCAAGATAAGTTACCCCAGGTAACGTCTGCCGTGATTATCCCACGACACTAACAGCAGCCAAAGACGCCAAAGAACTGGTCGACAGGTGTGAAGGTTGTCAACGCTTCTTGCCCAAGCCGCATGCACCGGCCATAGAGCTCCACATGATCCCCCTGTCCTGACCATTCGCTAAATGGGGGCTCGACATGGTAGGGCCATTACGGAAGGCAACACCCGGAGGATACACTTATCTGCTGGTCGCGGTCAACAAATGTACCAAATGGATAGAAGCAGTCCTAGTAACATCGCAGCATGCGAAGTGCACGGTCCAATTCGTCGAAACAATCGTGTATCGATTTGGCATCCCTCACAATATTATCACGGATAATGGGACCAACTTCACAGCTAAAGAGATGAAGGCCTTCTCTGCAGAGAAGCGGATAACTCTCAGCTTTGCTTCGGTAGCACACCCCCAAACAAATGGGCAAGTCGAAAGATCCAACAGATTAGTTTTGGCTGGTCTCAAGAAACGACTACTCGATAGATTACATCCTGCATCACGACATTGGGCCAATGAACTACCATCTGTCCTATGGAGCCTGAGAACAACTCCAAACAGATACACAAACTACACGTCATTCTTCATGGTTTACGACGCCGAAACAGTCCTGCCTGAGGATGTTTTATTCAGCTCTCCGCGAGTCGTTGCATACAACGAAGAAGCCTCTAACAGAGCAGTCGCGGAATATATGGATGCACTGGACGAGGCCAGGGACATCGCACTCGCAATATCCTCCGTCTACCAGCAAGCACTACGCAACCACCACAGTCGCCGCATCCGCAGCAGATCTTTCGTAGTAGGCGACCTGGTGCTGCGACTCAAGCAAGAAAGCGGACACAAGCTCGAGTCACCATGGGAAGGGCCCTTCATCATACACAAGGTTATCCCCGGAGGTTCCTATTGCCTGAAAAACCCAAAATAGGAAGCGTCTACTCCAACCCATGGAACGTGGCGCACCTGAGGAAATTCTATCCCTAGGAGAGTACCTTTAGTCGCAAAATAAGTTTGGTCCGGCCACATTGTAACCCAAGCAACTACATGGCTTCTCATCCATCACAATACAAACATGGTTTCTCAACCATAGCCACAAAGACTACTTTTCTTTATCCATTTTCCTTTTACATGCTAAACAAACGGTTACACCCCCAACACACAGGGACTACGCCAAACTAGCATCAACAAATCTTTGAGTGCCTACACACGACAAATATCTTACAAGGTCACAAGGTACACACCTTAAAAACACCTTAACTAACTAAACTAACATACAAGGTTACAAGGTACACACCTTAACACACCTTAAATGACTCAAATAAACATACAAGGTATATACACCTTATAAAGTACAGCTATCGCCCAGCAGCAGTCTCTCCAAGCAGTCGCTCGATCTCTGCAGGGGTCAGCCGAATGGTCCGCTCCGCCACAGGTCGCACAACCTCATAATGAGGGACAAAATCCAAACGTGGTCCTCGGGTCTTAGGAAGTCGCGCCACAGAGTTGAAGTTGACATCATGGTGCCATAGACGCACAAAGGCGAGTGCCACCTGAGCGCCACAATTGAGCTGCCGACGCACACACTCGCGAACATCCTCCACCTGACGAAACAACCTTAGCAGACCACTCAAGCTATCGGGAACAACGTCGAAAGGGTAAAATGCCTGATGGACCGAAGAAAGGGCCTCCTGACAAGACTCAACAAAAAGTTGCGCCTGGCTCACCCGATACTGCAGGGTAGCCAGGACAAAACCCCTGCCGCGGTCAGAACACAAGTTGCACATGTGAGGTTTGGAGCTGTTTGATTCACAAGCAACGTGGTTATCCACCCAGTGACCCTCACACGCTCCATCGGGTTCAACAACTGCATGGACAGAAAAACGAATCAAACGACAAGCAAGAAAAATACCAAAATCACTCGCCAGCTCCTCCATCACAAACTGCTCGCGGTCTGCATTAAGCTTCTGCTTAGACTTGGCAACATCCGCCACACCCTACAGAGCCTTGAGTTAAGGCTCGCCATCCGCGACGTGGCCACGGAGCGTGGCAAGCATACTCGCATCAGTAATCAACGGCTCAGTCGAAGGAGCAGCACCGCTCGACGAGCCACCGCCAGAATCTGAAACCTGGGAAGAACAAAGGAAACACGACAGTTTCAGTCAACCAAACCCCACTCAACGATTCACAACAAGACGCATCTTCGAGTGCTCGGGGGCTACTCCCATCGGGAGAACACAAAGTAAGGCACAATAACAAAATGCTGACACTTTTAAAACATCTCGATTGAAAGGAAAAATATGGGATACTTCCCTAAGTTCATTACACAGACTGGCATACAAAAGAAAAAAAACGGCGCACATCCTAAGGAACTATGGACTTTCCAGAGGTAGCTCCACTCGCAGGAGGCTTTGCACCGCGGCCGCGAGAAACTACCTCGGAGAGCGTCTTCGCTAGCTTCTCCGCACGATCCCAAAAGGTCGAAGCGCTACCTTTTTTCCCGGCGCATCTCAAGGGAGCTCTGAATACACCTTCTCCAGCTCACCCAAGACGTTATGCGCCAGGGAAAACTGGATAGCCGTCTTGGCTCCACACTCGGGCTACGCAAGGGTGTACTCCTGAAGGGGATCGGCTTTGCCAAGGAAGACTTGCAGGAGGTCCCCAAGAGTCGGCGAAACCGGCTCCCCCACAAGCAACCGCTAGTGCAGCTGCGACAACACTCGGGTAGCATCACGCAGGGTGAAGGAGGCCTTATTTCCATGCTCTTGCGGCTGAGTGCACACGTCAGTCAGAGCGTCGACTCGGACCCCTCCTGGCAGTGCCAAACCAACTCCAAATAGCATCTAAAATAGAAATGAAGCGAATCAATGAAGGGAGGAGAAAGAAGCAAGTTACAAGAGAAAGAAACTTGGGGAAAACCTACCAGCCAGAGCCTGGGCCACGGGACGGAAGATGCCGACCAAATCGTTGTCATGCGCTGCACCTGCCTCCTCCAGCTGCTTTAAGGACTCGCGAGATTTGGCGAGACGGTCGGTTGCATCCTTGCGAGTGGACTCTAGCTCTTTTCTAGTAGACTCCAGCTCCTTCTCCAGATCCTTTACCCGAGAATTAGCCTCGGCCTTCTCGGACTTCAGGCGGGTCACCTCGTCTGCAGCATGAATTGCACGCATCAAGCAATAGTCGCGGCCATAAAAAAACAAACCCAAAGTAAGGAGCATATGTTAACTTAACCAGCAAAGAACGGGCATCCTGAACAATATGGTCGCGCTCTCCCCGAAGAGAAATGCACTCCGCATCGGGCATGACAAGGCGGCGCCCAAAGCCAGCCAGAGAATCAAGGATAGCCTGCAGAATTCCCTACGGGTTAGAAAGTTATCGTTTGAGCCTATACACGACTGTACACAGTCAAGTATAGCCTCGGGGGCTACTCCCATCGGGAGCACTGCCATGCACCCGATAAAAATCAAGACCAAGAAGCAAACAATGAAGCGAAAAGTCTAGACTTGAGTCTATAGCCAACTGCGAGCACTCGACCATAGACTCGGGGGCTACTCCCATCGGGAGCACTGTCGTGCACCCGATAACACAAAAGGACAAAGCGCGGAAAGATAAGGGGACATCACCTTGCCCCGCGGGGTCGACAAGGGGTCAGGCGAGCTAGCCGAAACTTTCTTGCTCGCAGACGCTCTGACATCCTCGGGCTGCCCTCCCGCAAAGCTAGGAATAACCCTCGCGGGGATCGAAGGTCGTTGAGTGGAACTCGGAGCTGGATCTGGGTCCGCAACAACCTCGTACTGCTTCACGGACGGGGCAGAGGACGCGAATTGGTCCGCGCTGATGGTCACCAGGCTAAAACAAAAATCAGAATCGAAAGAGAAAAAAGTAACACCATATCAAAGAAGAAAACACATGACTTACTCGTCCTCATCGTCGGCGTCGAGGTTGTCCGTGTCCCAAGCAGTGGGAATCTTCGACTGGTGGATGGTCGGAGGAAGTACGTTGAGAGGAGTCGACCGAATGGGCCTAATCTCCTCGACCACGTCGTCACTCAAGGAGTTATCCTTGGAGGTGACCTCGTCTTCCTCCGCCTTGTGGCTTGCGGCGGCAAAGTGGTTGCTCTTCTTCCTCTTCCTCCTCCTCCACCTCCTCTCGCTCATCGCTGGACTCCGCGTCCGCAACGCTGGCTTCGGGTGGAGCCTCGAGGCTGCTCGCCAGAAGATCCAAGGCGCCCTCATCCGCAGAAAGTGGCGGGTAGCATGTCACCACATCCTGGTTCTACAAAGGCAGAGGAAGAAGAGACGACGGTTCAATCGACGAAAACACAAAATAGACAGAAAAGAAACAGAAGAAAGAAGAATGATAAGAGATTTACCTCTACATCAAAAGGGGTGAGAGGGAACGGCGAGTAGCTCTCCCCTTTCTTCAATCAGGTGATGGAAGCGATCTTCCTTTCGAATTCCGAATTCAAAAGAATGTTGTCGCACGTCCGGCTCCGATCATTGAGACCCGTGAACTCCCAGAGTGGGGTCGACCTGTCTTGGAGCGGCTGGACCCTCCGGCGCAGAAACACACCCTCCAAGTGTATCCCGTTTAGCGGTGTTCCCTGCTCCTTGTCGCGGAAACGTGCCACTTTCGCGAGCAGACGAGAGACCAACTTGGATTCCTCGGCTGACAGCGCGTGCGACCAGCATTTCCTCTACTTCAAGACGGCGAACGGGTGGAATTTCGGAATGCCACCCACGTCGTTTTATTTGATGCAGAACCATCTCCGGCAACACCCTTGAGCCGAGTCGACAAAAATCATCTCCAGGTACAAGAAGTCTTTATTCGCCTGGATCCCGAAGCCGCTGGTCGTCAGTGGCTCTCCGATCCTCTCGCCTGGCGGGGGCTTCTCCCGAAAGATCCGCACTTGGAAGATGGCCTTCCAAAGCCCCCCGTGCGGGAGAATACCGAGTAAGCACTCGCAAAGCACGATAAAACATGAAATGTGTTGTATCGTGTTAGGAGGGAGGTTGTGCAACTGTATGCCATAGACATACAATAGCCCGACGAGGAAGGGATGGAGAGGAAACGACAGACCTCGGGCGACATGCTCCGAGAACGCGACGCGCTCATTGGCGTGTGGGTTGGGCATCTCCTCCCTCTTTGTCGACATCCGGACGCGCTTGGAGTCCTCGGGAGGAAGCAGTCCCTCCCTCTGCATCTTGACGATGCTCTTCTTCGTTGCGTTGGACGGGCGCCACTCGCCCGTCCTCTTCACCGGGGCCGCTGTGGAGGCGCTCACTGCTTCCTTGCCGGATGTCGCGGCTGCGCCACGCTTCTTACCTCCCACCATTGGAGCTTGGTTCGTTCTCGCAGAAGGGAAGGAGTGCACTAGAGGAGAAAGAAGGTGAATGAAGGCCGGGAAAGTTACCTTTTCTCTAAGGCCCATTATTTATACCAAGGCTAGGCCACTGTGAGCCGTTGATCTACGGATGTGGAACTCATCCCCGCCGCCACGTGCTGAGCGGAATCGAGGAGACGGGGCGGATACCCTCGCACGATCTTTTACGCAAGATCGTGCGTAATTACTGCACGTCCAGTGGAGAAACCGGCACGCGACGGATCATTTCCGGTCAAAAATCTGACAGAGTGGGCCCTACACGCCCTGTCCCACTGCATCACGTCCCATAGGGAGCAGGCCAGTGCGGGATGATGTCATTGCACACATCATAACACGAAATTTCTGTCGTATGAGCATTATGACACGAAATTTCTTTCATACAAACTTCATGACACGGAATTTCTTTCGTACAGATCAAAGGAAAAAAGACTATCTCGCTCGAAAAAATGCACAGTGGTAACAATGGCACTCGCCATTTTTCAGGAACAGACGATAGCACCCGCAGTGCATCCAAAATAAAATCGCGAGTACGCGGCTCCCGCAATTCCTCATCATGACGTACTAACACGTCATCTTACCCTGGATCATTCGGTCGACTAGGCACATCCGTATGCCGTACTCTTCGAGTACAAAGGTAAGACCCAAGGATCTCTCATATGGGCCTGGAGTCGCACTCGAGCAGCGTCCTCCAGCAAATTTTCCGTGTCAACAACACGAAAAAAAATCCCAGAGGACACTCCGGGTACCCCTTTAAGGTTAAGTTCGTCTCGATAAGATCTCCATGGCCCAGTCGCAATGATCACCTCGCCGAGTTCGAGTCGAAGGTCTCGAATTCGTGTAGGCCAGAACTGTTTTTGCCCGAGAAGCAATTAATTGATCGTGATCTTTCGGGAGAGCCAAGCGACTGAGCCATATCCTTCCGCGAAAAAAGCCAAATGCAAGGCGCACTCACCGATCGATGCTCAAGTACATCTCACACAGGGTATGCACCCTTCAAGTCAAGTACTCAAATGACTCGATCGTAAGATCCAGAAACGGATTTTGAGTACTTACTCGACTATTCTCAATCGAACAAGCACTCGGGGGCTACCGACAAGGGGATGACTCCGGGAACTATCGGATGAGCCTACCTAGTCCATGGCCCAACACTGAAGCCCAGAACGAAGGGCTACCCCGTGGCTCTAGAAGGCCCATTGGCGGTTGATGCTACGCTTCAAAGATGCCTTGATAGCGTGTTGGGAACCCCAAGAGGAGGGTATGATGAGTACGACAGTAAGAATTTCCCTCAGTTAAGAACCAAGGTTATCAATCCAACAGGAGAAAGAAGATCTTCGGAAGGTTGATGCCACTGACGCTGGTGATGCCTCACCGGTGTCAGCAACAACGTGGAACCTGCACACAACACAACCAAAATGCTTTGTCCCAACGGTACAGTGAGGTTGTCAATCTCACCGGTCTTGCTGAAAACAAAGATTAGACGTATAGTGTGGAAAATAATGTATGCTTGCAGTAAGTAAAGAAAGAAGGAAATTGTGGTGGTTTGTTTAACAATGTAAGAAAATGGAATGGGGTTCATAGGTTCACTAATGGTGTCTCTCCGTAAAAGATAGCATGCTGGGTGAACAAATTACAGCTAGGCAATTGACAAATAAAGGTTGCACCGTAGTTCACATCCATGACATGATGACTACAATGATATTTAGTGTGGGCATTACAACAATATACATAGACCGTAATCCAACTGCATCTATGACTAATAATCCACCCTCATGTTATCATCTGAACCCCCTTAGGTATTAAGTTTCAAGCAACATACAATCGCATTAAGCAATATGTGTAATGTAAGCAATGATTGTGAACACGGGCACTCACACCGCTGTTTTCTCCCTAGTGGCAACAACACATCCTCGCCCGTCACGTTTCTGTCACTCGAGCACAGGCGAAAAGGACTCCTGAACCCACTATCGAGCATAAATACTCCCTCTTGGAGTCACTAGCAACTACTTGGCCAGAGCAACCACTAGCAACGGAAAGCATGCAAGATCACAAATAACATATGCAATAAAATAATATAATCAACTTGGCATAAGTTCAATATTCATCGGATCCCAGCAAACACGGCAGATGGAGTTACATAAGAACAATCTCGATCATGTTAGGAAGCTCAGATCTAAACATGGAGGCATAGGAGGAGAAGACAACCATCTAGCTATTGCTATGGACCCGTAGTCCAAGGATGAACTACTCACGCATCACTCCGGAGGCAGGCATGGTGATGTAGAGGCCTCCGATGATGATCTCCTCTCCGGCAGGGTGTCGGGGGACAGCTTCATAACCCCTTCATCTAGGGTTGACGATGATGGTGGCTGTGGAACTTTTAGGGGATATTTGATCAGGTATCTAGGGTTTTCCATCCGGGGGGAATAAATAGGCGAAAGGGAAAAGGCGGTGGAGCCCGGGGGGCCCACACCACCCCTTGGCGCGGCCAAGGGGGGGCGCCACCCCCTGGTGTGGGCCCCCTGGTGCCCCTCTTCGACTCCTCTTTGGTCTTCTGGATGCTTTCAGGGAAAATAGGAACTTCGGGCTTTGTGGGGTCCAATTCCGAGAATATTTCTAGAACAAATTTTCTGAAATAAAAAACAGAAGAAAACATGGAATTGACACTTGGCATCTTGTTAATAGGTTAGTCTCGGAAAACGTGTAAAAATGACATAAAGAAGGGAGAAAACATGTAGCAATTGTCATAATATCATCATGGAGCATCAGAAATTGTAGATACTTTGGAGACGTATCAAGCATCCCAAAGATTAGTTCCTACTCGTCCTCGAGTAGGTAAACGATAAACAATAATTTCTGAGGTGACATGCTACTAACATAAACTTGATCATAAAAATGTAAAAGCATATGTAAGGTGAGATCATAGAACTTTTAACACAAACATGATAAATAGAACTTTAATAATAAAGCATAGCAATCACTTTTCATCATGAGAAGTATCTCAAATAAAAGGTCATGAATGACAATGCAAAGAAAGATATATGTTTGTGTCAAGTATAGAGAAAGTATGGCAAAGTGATATTTCACTAGTCCTTAAGAGTGGGGCAAAACATAAATGCCAGGACACCTTCAAAGTTCATGAGGAAGACTAGAGAAAATAGTTTGACAAAAAACAATAACACATCATGAATAAATTAACAATGTTTTTGGGACAAATGCACATAAACTCACAATGGCAAAAATGCTCTCTCAACTGTGCATAAAGTTAGAAGATGGAGACTCAACATAAAAGTAAAAGAAAGGCCCTTCGCAGAGGGAAGCAGGGATCACTCATGTGATAGAGCTTTTTATTTTATTAAACAGATGTATTAAAAGTTTGACACTCCCCCATCCATCTTTCACAAACCATGGCTAACCGAATCCTCGGGTGCCTGCCAACAATCACATACCATGTAGAAGTGTCTATATTTTGAGAGATGTATGCTAATGTCAACGAATGGTAAACAGAAAATACAGTACGTCACAAGCCAACTGGATTCACAAGAGCGACTCCCATATGAAGGACGCATCTGGGTAGAAGTTCATCCCTCTTTCTCTTTTGTTTACACAATTATGCTTTGACTGATAAATCAGGGGCAAAAATAGTGAAGAGATTTTGTGTGTATTAATTTGGGGCTGGGCACCCCGCTGCCAGCTCTTCTATCATTTGGATAAGCGGATGAAGCCACTAGTCCAGGGTGTGAAATCGAATCAACAAGTGAGATAAAGATTCTCTATTTACGTCCTCATGAACAAAAACAAGAACACAAAACATGAGTTGTTTTGAAGGTTTTAAAGGTAACACATGAGCAATTTACTTGGAGTGACAGTTAAATACCACATGTAGGTAGGTATGGAGGACACAATGATAAAACTTGGTTTTAGGGAGTTGGATGCACGTGTAGAGCTCATACTCAGTACAGGTGGAGGCTAGCAAAAGACTGGGAGCGACAAATCAAGAGAGCATAAGAGCCATAATCATGCACAGCGACATAAACATAATTAATTAAAGCATAAGCGGTATCACAAGTTCAAAAACTAAATGATCATAGAGTCTATTAGTGACTGGTTCATAGTCATAAACATGGTGTGAGCATGCGCCAAGTCAACCAAATAAAACATTCAAAGGAGAATACCATAAATTTATGCTTCATTATGACAACAACAACTCATGAATCTTTAATTGGCACATTAAACATTTGAGGCTAATCATGCTACTCAATAAAGCCACGGTCTATACAAGCTTCTACTTGCACCATTAAAAATTCTACTTTAAGCAGCAGTTTCTTCTCCCAACAAGCACCATACAAGATAAGTTTTTAAAAAATACTCTTCAAATGCTACAGCAAGCAAAAATGAGAGCACTCACATAACACTACTAAAACTAACAACTCTGATAAGATATGCATGCAAAATATGAGCTAAATAAATGCAGCAGCCAGACAAACATTAAGAATACAAAGTATTCCCATGAAAAAGCGGAGCGTTTCACATCTCCAATAAAAGAATGCTGGGTCCAGCCAAGATTATTGCAAAAATAAAAACAAACTGAAAGCAAAAATAAAATACGCTCCAAGTAAAACACATAAGATGTGACCGAATAAAAATATAGTTCCACTAGAAGTGACCTGATAATTTGTTGATGAAGACGGGGATGTCTTGGGCATTCCCAAGCTTAGACGCTTGAGTCTTCTTGGAATTTGCTGGGATGTATCACCGGGGAATCCCCAAGCTTAGGCTCTTCACTATTCTTGATCACGTCATATCATCCTCTTCTCTTGACTCTTGAAAACTTCCTTCACACCAAACTTCTCACAATCTTCATTAGCAACGTTAATGCAATAGAAATAATAAATTCACATGGTTCAGTTTCAACACAAGTCTAACACTCAAAAACACATTAGCTACTGTCACAACTTATTTTAAAACTCCTTTTTCTCAAAAGAACACCAAAAGAAAGAGATTAAGATGCAAATGCAATTATTGGCAGAAATTTGTCAAAACAGGACAACAGGTAAAGATGATTTTTTTTCGAAAATCTTCTGTTGCTCAAATCAAAAAGTGGTCAACTAAGAAAAGTCGCGTATACATCCCAGGATTACGCAGAAAAAAACTCAGGTCATTTTGAATTTTCTGTGATTTTATACAGAATAAACAGTGGACAACAGAAATTTGTTTCCTCCCAGGGTTGCTTGAGAGGGATATCTTTGACGTCTACCTCCCTGAGTTCGATATACCTTGGGTGATCCACTTAAAGGAAACTTGCTGCTGTTCTACAAACCTCTGCACTTGGAGGCCCAACACTGTCTACAAGAATAGAAGCGTGTGTTATTCGACCAGAGAGTGGTTAAGAGTGGAATAGTGAAGAGAAGATATTTATGCATTCATTTATGTGATCATTGTTGAGAGTGTACTCTAGTGAAAGTAGGAGCCCTAGGCCTTATTTGCAAGCGTTGAAACACCGTTTTCCGCCTGTTCTGCTACATGTTTGCTTGCTGCCATATTTATTTCAGATTGCTATTATTACTTATAATCATCCATATTACTTGCATTTTACTCTCTCTTCCCCGAACTAGTGCACCTACACAACTGACAATTGTATTAGGTATGTTGGGGACACAAGAGACTTCTTGTATCTTAATTGCAGGGTTTCTTGAGAGGGATATCTTTGACCTCTACCTCCCAGAGTTCGATAAACCTTGGGTGATCCACTTAAGGGAAACTTGCTGCTGTTCTACAAACCTCTGCACTTGGAGGCCCAACACTGTCTACAAGAATAGAAGCGTGCGTAGACATAGAGCTCTTTTCTGGCGCTGTTTCCGGGGAGGTAAGGTAAAAGGTACTCACATCCTCGGGTGTGAGTGCTCGAAGGTATTTCCTTTAGATTCTGCAATTATATCTTTTTGTTTCTTGTTTTTATTTTCACTAGTTAGGCTTATTTTTACTTGTTACTTTTTTTATATTTATGCTTAAATGGAAAACAATAAAAATATGAGAGAGATTTATAATATTTATCTTGAGATAGGACATGAAGTGTTTGAAGAGAAAATTAAAAAACCTATGGAACTTTATTTGCATGCTAGTGGTAATGTTATTAGTATGAACTCTTTAAACACCATTATTGCTAAAGCTATGGAAAAGTATAAGCTTGGGGAAGCTAGTTTTGATGAATATGATATTTTTAGTCCCCAAAGTTTTGAGGAGGAAATTTTCTTTGATGATACTTTGCCTCCAATATATGATGATTATAATGATTGTGGTATTCTAGTTCCACCTGTTTACAGTGATAAATATGATATTTTCAGTCCACCTACTATTGAGGAGAACATTAATTACAACTGAAAATACCTCCTATAGTTAATGATTATGGTGATGAGAATAAGAATGATAGCTATTTTGTTAAATTTGCTCCCACTACTATTAATAAGAATGACTATGCTTATGTGGAGAGTAGTTATTCTTTTATGCATGTGGCTCATGATAAGAATATTTTATGTGATAACTATAATGTTAATTTTATTCATGATGCTACTGAAAGTTATTATTAGAGAGGGAAACATGGTTTTATGCATCTCAACAATATTAAGTTTCCCCTCTTTATGTTGAAATTTTTGAAGTTGCACTTATTTTGTCTTCCTATGCTAGTCACTTTGTGCTTCGTTGACTTGTTTTTCTACAAGATTATTTTTCATAGGAAGTGGGTTAGACTTAAATGTGTTTTATATTTGCTTCTTGATTCTCACTTATTTTGCTTCAACTCTTATTCTTATGTGAGCATGTTTTAAAAATCATTGTGCCTAGCTGAAAGGCGTTAAAGAAAAGCGCTACCGGGAGACAACCCATTTTATTTCTCCGTTTTCAACCCGTTTTATGTTGTTTTCTTTTGTTTTCTTTGCACCTGGGTGTTGTCTGTTTCCTTAGCAACCCCGCTGTATCTTTTATTTTGTGTCTTTGTTGAGCCAAGTAAAGCCTCTAGTGGAAAGTTGAGACTATATTTCGGATTTCTGCGCAGGAAACAGATTTCTGCTGTCCACCGTTAAAATCGTATAAAATAACAGAAAATTCAAAATGACCTGAGTTCTTTTGTGCATAATCCTGGGTTATATATGCAACTTTTCTTAGTTTAGCACTTTTTGATTCGCGCAACAGAAAATTTTCGAAAACATCGATTTTTACCTGTTGTTCTGTTTTGACAGATTTCTGCCAATAATTGCATTTGCCTCTTAATCTCTTTCTTTTGGTGTTCTTTTGAGAAAAAAGTTTTAAAAGAAGTTGTGACACTGGCTAATGTGTTTATTAGTGTTAGGCTTGTGTTGAAACTAAACCATTTGAATTTTATTATTTCCATTGCACTAACATTACTGATGAAGATTGTGAGAAGTTTGGTGTGACGGAAGGTTTCAAGGGTCAAGAGAAGAGGATGCTATGATGTGATAAAGAAGAGTGAAGATCCTAAGCTTGGGGATGCCCCGGTGGTACATCCCAGCAAATTCCAAGAAGACTCAGGCGTCTAAGCTTTGGGATGCCCAAGGCATCCCCTTCTTCATCGACAAATTATCAGGTCACTTCTAGTGAAACTATATTTTTATTTAGTCATGTCTTATATGCTTTACTTGGAGCGTCTTTTAGTTTTGTTTTCAGTTTGTTTGGTTTTATTTTCTGTAATAAATGGTTGTATCTTATCATACTTGTGTGGGAGAGACACGCTCCGTTTTCATTGCTTACAACACTCTAGTTTTCATTTTTATTGTTCTGTGAGTGTTCACTTTTTGCTAGTATTGCGTTTAGCCTTTGTTTTCATGCATCTCTTATTCAGAACTGTTAGTTTTAGTAGTTTTATGTGAGTACAATCATGTTTGCTTGTTGTATCATGCAGAGTATTTTTGTTAAAACATATCTTGTATGGTGCTTGTTGGGAAAAGAAACTGCTGCTTGAAGTAGAATTTTTAATGGTGCAAGTAGAAGCTTGTATAGGCTGTGTCTAGAACTTTTTCATATCATGCTAGATGTTATTTTAGTTTTAAAGCCTTGTGGTTATTGAGTAGCATTATTAGCCTCAAATAGCTGAGAGTGTTTAATGTGCCATTGAAAGATTCATGAGTTGTTCTTGTCATGTTGAAGCATAAATTTATGGTATTCTCTTTCGAATGTTTTATTTGGTTGACTTGGCGCATGCTCACACCATGTTTATGACTATCAAATAGTCACTAATAGCCTCTATGATCATTTAGTTTTTGAACTTGTGATACCGCTTATGCTTTAATTAATGATGTTTATGTCGCTATGCATGATTATGTCTCGTATGCTCTCTTGATTTGTCGCTCCCAGTCTTCTGCTAGCCTCCACCTATACTGAGTATGAGCTCTACTCGTGCATCCAACTGCCTAAAACCAAATTTTCCCATTTTGTCCACCATACCTACCTACATGTGGTATTTAACTACCACTCCAAGTAAATTTCTCATGTGTTACCTTTAAAACCTTCAAAATTACTCATGATTTATGTTCCTATTTTTGCTCATGTGGACGTAAATAGAGAATCTTTATCTCACTTGTTGATTGGATTGCACACCCTAGACTAGTGGCTTCATCCGCTTATCCAAATGATAGAAGAGCTGGCAGCGGGGTACCCAGCCCCAAATTAATACACACAAAATCTCTTCACTGTTTTTGCCCCTGATTTATGAGTCAAAGCATAATTGTGTAAATAAAAGAGAAAGAGGGATGACCTTCTACCCAGATGCGTCCTTCATATGGGAGCCGCTCTTGTGAATCCAGTTGGCTTGTGACGTACTGTATTTTCTGTTTACCATTCGTTGACATTAGCATACATCTCCCAAAATATAGACACTCCTCCATGATATGTGATTGTTGGCAGGCACCCTAGGATTCAGTTAGAAATGGTTTGTGAAATATGGATGGGTGGAGTGTCAAACTTTTAATACCTCTGTTTAATAAAATAAAAAAGCTCTAGCACATGAGTGATCCCTACTTCCCTCTGCGAAGGGCCTTTCTTTTACTTTTATGTTGAGTCTCCATCTTCTAACTTTATGCACAATTGAGAGAGCATTTTTGCCATTCTGAGTTTTATGTGCATTTGTCCCAGAAACATTATTAATTGATTCCTGATGTGTTATTACTTGTTCTCAAATTATTTGTTCTAGTCTTCCTCATGAACTTTGAAGGTGTCCTCGCATTAATGTTTTGCCCCACTCTTAAGGACTAGCGAAATATCATTTGCCATGCTTTCTCTATACTTGAAACAAACATATATCTTTCTTTGCATTGTTATTCATTACCTTTTATTTGAGATACTTCTCATGACGCAATGTGATTGTTATCCTTTATTATTAAAGTTCTTTTTATCATGTTTGTGTTAAAGTTCTATGATCCCAGCTTACATATGCTTTTACATATTACGATCAAGATTGTGTGGTAGCATGTCACCTCAGAATTTTTTTTTTATCGTTTACCTACTCGAGGACGAGTAAGAACTAAGCTTGGGGATGCTTGATATGTCATAGAATCCTTAATTTATGATGTTCTATGTTGTTTTCATGTTGTTTCCCACATATTTTCCTTACACTTTATGTCATTTTTATCGATTTCCCGGGACTAACCTATTGACAAGATGCCACCGAGCCAGTTCCTGTTTTCTGCTATTTTTAGTTTCAGAAAAGTTGTTCTGGAAATATTCTCGGAATTGGACGATTCGAGAGCTAGAAGTCTTAGAAGTCCAGGAAGCATCCAGAAGTCCCGAAGATCCCTGGAGGGGGGCCACAGGGTGGCCACACCATAGGGTGGCGCCACCACCCCCTGGCCGCGCCACCTGGTGGTGTGGGCCCCCTGGCCACCCCCCGGCATCGCCCTTTCGCCTATATATACTCCCTGATGCATAAACCCTAGAAGAATCGACTTTTTCCACAAAATACATCCGTAGCTCTGCCGTCGACAAGTTTCGGCGGACAGATCTCTGTTCTGGCACCCTGCCGGGACGGGGAAGTGCCCCCGGAAGCTATCTCCATCGACTCCACCGCCATCTCCAACGCCATTGCTGTCTCCTATGATGAGGAGGGAGTAGTTCTCCCCCGAGGTTGAGGGCTCTAAGGTAGCTATGTGGTTCATCTGTCTCTCCCATGGTGTTATCTATATGTGATCGTGAGCTTTGTAATCTAGTTGAATAAGTAGATGTCACTCTTCATCTTTTGCTACTCAAGTGTTCTATTAATATAAAATTTGGAGTCACCTTGTCCCGCGGTGTGAAGGTGACAGTTTGCACATCGTGTGTGTCTCCTGTATGAATTGTGGTGTTTGTCTAGTACCTTCTAGGGCGCTCATAGTGATAGCGTGGGGTTAACTAGACATGGGAATGCTTACTTTAAGGAATGCTTTTTGCAGCCCTCCGCAATGATCAGTGTTCGTTATCCAACCGGAGAGGGTTAAGAGTATCATAGTGAAGAGAAGATATTTAGTTATTCAATTATGTGATCATTGTTGAGAGTGTCCCATAGTGAAAGTAGGATCCCTAGGCCTTGTTTCCAAGCATTGAAACACCGTTTTTCTCCTTTTCTGCTACATGTTTGCTTGCTGCCATATTTGTTTCAGATTGCTATTATTACTTATAACCATCCATATTACTCGCATTTCACTATCTCTTCGACGAACTAGTGCACCTATATACCTCACAAGTATATTGGGTGTGTTGGGGACACAAGAGACTTCTTGTATCTTAATTGCAGGGTTGCTTGAGAGGGATATCTTTGACCTCTACCTCCCTGAGTTCGATAAACCTTGGGTGACCCACTTAAGGGAAACTTGCTGCTTTTCTACAAACCTCTGCGTTTGGAGGCCCAACACTGTCTACAAGAATAGAAGCGTGCGTAGACATCAAGAAGCATCAACATCATAACTTGCTCTAATAATAGAGTCAAAAGGCAGCTTCATTCTCTTTCTAGGAAATTGTTCCATACCTTTCTTGAGTGGGAATTGATATTTAATACTCCCCTCTTTCATATCACTAACAACACCAACAGTTCTAAGAAAAGGTCTTCCCAGAACAATAGGACAAGAAGCATTGCATTCAATGTACATAACAACAAGATCAACAGGGACAATGTTATTGTTAACCATAATAAGAGCATCATCAATTCTACCTAAAGGTTTCTTCTTAGCATTATCAACAAGATAAACATCCAAATAACGGTGTTCCAACGGTGGTAGATCAAGAATATCATAAAGATCTTTAGGCATAACAGAGATACTATCATCAAGATCACACAAAGCATTGCAATAAAAATCATTTACTTTTATCTTAATAATGGGTTCCCAACCATCATCTAATTTCCTAGGGATAGATGTTTCAAGTTTCAGCTTTTCCTCTCTAACTTTCACGAGAGCATTGGTAATATGTTTAGTAAAGGCCATATTCATGCCACTAGCATTGGGACTTCTAGCAAGCTTTTGTAGGAACATAATAACTTCAGAGATATTGCAATCATCAAAATCAATATTATTATCATCAAAAGTAATGGGACCATTATCTCCCACATCTCTAAAAATTTCAGCACTTTTATCAGATGCAATTTCAGCAATTTGAGGCAATTTAGCACGTTTCACTGAAGGGGTGGTGACTTTGTTAACACCGACTACTTTACCATTGATAGTAGGAGGTTTACTAGCACTTGGAGCTTCAGTTTTACTAGTTGTGGTGATAGTGCAAACTCTAGCAATATTATTCTTTTTAGCCAATGCATCTTCTCTTTCTGTAACACTCGGGGGATTTCCCTCAGATAGAATTGCTTGTTTTCCAATTGGCATTGCATTGCATCATGCCTCATTTGCATTGCACTTTGCTTCAAAACATTTTTGGAAAATTCAAACAAATTTAAACTTTCAAACATGCTCAAATGGTTCCAATTAAAATTGCAAACAAATCATTTTGGGAGTTGGAAATAATAAAAATGGGTTGGTTTTCAAATTGGTATTAAATGAAACCTTAATTTAAATTCAAATTTCCAAAATTCAAAATACATGGTGTAACTTGAAAATTTTGAAAAACAAAGTTTCATACACTTGGGCTTTATTGCTGTTTAATCCAACAAAATTATTTCATAAATAAAAACCCTCAAAATTGCTCTCCTCTCTATTCTTTTCCTTTTCTACAAACAAAAGGGAAAAAAAAGAGAACAAAAAAAAATGGTGGAGGAGGCAGCCAACCGGCCAGGCCCAAAGGCCCAACCGGAGACCACCTACGACCCAGCCAGCGACCCAGCCCACCCCCTGTTTGTCGTCTTCCTCACGCGAGGAGGTCACGCACAGTACGTGACCATGGCCTCCTCCTGGTCCCCTCTCCCCTCCTCCTTAAATTCCCCCTCCGGATCCCCTCCTCCACAAACCCTAGCTCTTCCCTTATCCCTCTCCCTCCTCCAGCCGCCGCCTTCCTCTTCCTCCTCTGTCCCCAATCCCTCTCTGAAGTTTACTGACGGTGGAGAGCACCTCCGTCACCCTGTCGTGGAGGCCATGGCGCTGCTACTCTGCTCGCCGTCGGGAGCCGCGGACGGCGGGAATGGAAACGCCACTCCTCGGGCTCCCTCCTCGCGAAAGGGCAAGGCCTGAGGCGGACCAAGGAAGCCTCACGCGTCCTCGACATCTTCGCCGGTGAACGCCGTCGACACCGTCGCCTCCTCTGGAACTCCGTTCGTCCCCGAGCCTTCGGCTGCAGCAGCAACCTCGCAGTGAGCCCCATGTCTGATTCCGCCTTCTCCCCTCTCCATTCTTGCTGTAGTTGTCGCTGCCGCCCGCTCCGTTTCCTTGTCTGCCATGAACGACCTGAATCTAGTTTTGTGTACGCACTTGTGGTTGAGTTGCTGCACGTCCTCTGCCGTCTCACCATCGCTGCACAACACCGCATCCTAGACCCATCACTCCCCGTTGATATGTTGCACGTAGACCATCTCCCGTGCGAAGGAACCAGGAGGCAGGTGGGCTCGCTGGAAATCCGTCGCCGACATACATCTGTTTCCCGAGTCTGAAGATGCCCGTGAAAGTTCAGTTAGCGTCGCTGCTTTGGTTCTTTAGAAATCGAACTTGATTCCTATCACCAATCCGTCAGCCAGCCCAGTGGCTGCGCACCCCCGTCTGCCTCCCTGGAGCCCCGAGTTCGAATCCCCCCCCCCCAGGCGCAAAGCCACCTCTTTTTTCGGCCTTTTTCTTTTATTTCCCGAAATCCAGAAAAACAGATCCGAGTCTTAATTGTAAAATCCATAACAAATTAAAAAATGCTCCAATTTCAATGATTCAAGTTTCTATGGATTCAGAATCTTGTGCTCTTTCTATTAGTCACAAAGTTGCAACATTTTTCTGTAATAATTTTTGCACTAAATAATTAAATACAGAAATGGCTATTAAAATTTGAAACTTTGGAAATTCATAACTTGAGTTCTGTTCACCCAAATTGAGCAAACTTGAGCTCTAAAAATTTGTCTTAACAAACTCTACACAGTGGTATTTTATTTGGTCACAATTGAATTACATTTGAACATGTTCCCTTCTGTTTACTAAAAGGGGCAGAATAAAAATGCTTATGGAAAAATGCATAATAAATTCAATAATGATCCAAAAATTATGTTTAATAGCTCAAAATGTTCATTGAAGCATTTTATACATGTTTTCAACCTTTTCAATACAATTTTTTTACTGTTTTTCCTAATTAAGATTGGAGTGATAATTCAATGCTTTAATTAAACCTTTTAAATTGCAAAATTCATAACTTGGGCAATTCAAATCCAATTCCAACATGTAAAATATGTTTTCCATGCAAAATTGAATAAGCTTTCCAAATATCAACTTTGTTTTCTGTTTTGAATAAATTAAATTGCTGAAAACAACTATTTCTTAATTAATGCATTTAAAATTGTCAATTTAATAACTTGCTCATCTAAAATCCAAATTCAACAAATGAAATATGTATTCCATCTAAAATTTTGTGTTCTTTCCAAATATAAATTTTGTTA
Source organism: Alopecurus myosuroides (assembly GCA_028641055.1). Taxonomy (NCBI): domain Eukaryota; kingdom Viridiplantae; phylum Streptophyta; class Magnoliopsida; order Poales; family Poaceae; genus Alopecurus; species Alopecurus myosuroides. Next base: position 278,731,357 of record CM054058.1, on the reverse strand, counting down.
TCTGTTTTGAACATTTAAAATTGGTGAAAACAACAAATGTTTGTTTAAATCATTTAAAATGCCAAAGTTCATAACTTAATAAATAAAATTCCAAACTTGGCAAACAACATGTCAAACTGAAGCTATTGTTGTTTTCTTATTGTTTTCATCATCCATGCATCATTCTAATCAACTTTCAAATGATGGTTATTTGTAGATCATTTAATTCAACATTAATTCATGGGCTTTTCCATATGCAATCCAAATTGCATATGGGCCCATTTAAATATGTCTACCATGTCAACTAGTTTATCTTTGATGCATCCTTAAACTTGTCATGCATCCATATCTTGATCATGCTGGATCTTTTGCCGTAGTAGTAATTGTTGCATCCGGTGTTTGTTCTAGTTCGTTGCTTCTTCGCGGATAGGATGTTGAGATGATGTGAGCATCGACAAGTTCTGCGGATGTACCTCTACTTGCTGGATTCCAGGCAAGTATACTCACTTGCTGCCTATGGCTGCCTTTCATCACTTGTTACCGATTCTTCCCGTTGCCTTTATTCTAGCCTTATGATTCGATGCTTGTGTCTCGATCCTATCATATGTTTACCTTGCAGCCATGATATAGACTTCCTTCCACTTCCTATTAACTGTTGTTTGTTTACCTTGTTGGCCCTCGTGTCGTAGTTGCCTGCTTAGTGTTGTTTGCGCTCAAGTCTTGTTGTCCGTCTTATCACCTGTTTAGTTTGATAGTTGGGGTTCAATTCAATCAACGACATGTTAATGCTTGGGGTAATAATAATTTGATGATAAGGCACCGGCAGGAGGCCCGGCGTGGTTTTGAGGCCTGCTAGTGTCGAACTTAATTAGGAAAAGGGTATTGTCCTCCGATCCATGATGAGCGCACTAACCGCATGTGGGAAGCGAGTATGGGCGCCCCCCGCAATTCTGATTCGATTCGCATCTCGTCCAAATCGCCACACTTAGTTCGGGCTTTCCATTTGATGCATGCATATGCAGGTGCGAGCCCTTGGAGCCAGGGTGGAACTTTTGTAGTCTGCATTTAGGGCGGCGTGGTCTTCCAGTGCTATGAGGGTCCCCATTTTCTTCGTGGGGGCTCGATTAGCCGCGCACGCACAGCACGTGGTTCTTTGGGCGTGATGCGAAGAAGAGTTGGGTTGTGTTGAGTGCCTCGCTTGGTGGAAGGGCCTTTCCATCTGGCGGGTCATTCTTACGTGTACGGCCAAATTGGTGCATCCCTGCAGGGTTAAATCTTCTCGAGAAGCCGTGTTGTCCGCGGTTATGGATGACTTGGTGAAAGTGCTGGCTAACAAGTACTCAGACAACTTACACTTAACGATGATAACTTGACTAGTAATATAGATTACCTCCACCATAAAAATGAATGTCACCTTAATCAACAGTGTGAGTTTCCTTGGGTTGCTTCCTTAGTAGGGGGTAACACTGGATGGGTATTGTTTGGTGAGTAGTTATAGTTGGTTTTGTCGCGCTATCTTATCCCTTTCTTTTAGCCGGATGTCGTAGCGCGTCTCTGTAGTTAGTTAGTGCAGCCCGCTGCCGCTTCTTTGCAATAATCCCTTCTTTTCCGTTGTACCCAAAGTATTTGTATCTTGTGATGATTGGTTACGCTGGTATCTTGTGAGTATGGTTTATCCGCTTGCCAGTACTTAACCGTACTGACCCACGAATCCATTTCGTGGCCGCATATTCCACATTGCAGTCAACAGGTTTGAAGTCTGACGACGTTAGCTTGGGAATCCCTCCGGCTTGGCCTGGGCAGGGATTGGACGCCATCGGTTATCTTCAGGACTCTTAGTCCAATTTGTATCTTGTCCGTAGTCGGACGCTATGTTGTTTCTTCCGCTGTCATTTGGATCTTTGTATTGTATCAGTTGTATCCTTGACTCGTTTGAGTCGTCTTGTATATATCTTTTCTGTTGTTGTTGCGGAATATTCGTGAACTGTTGTAATGTTATCACAAGTGGCAACCTGGAATCGGTTATTATGTGGATTTTGGCGGAAATGCTGAAACCTGCATAGTGCCCGACCCCGGGGCGTCACACTTTCCCACCTAGCACGTAATTCATCCATCAACCTAACATTATCATCAATTCGAACTTGAATGGCATTCAAAGTTTTACTTTCTTCAACATGATGTGGCAAAACCTTCAGTTTTAGAAAATCAACATCAATAGCTAGGCTATCCACTTTAGAGGCAAGACCATCTATTTTACCAAGATTTTCCTCAACAGATTTATTAAAAGCAGTTTGTGTGCTAATAAATTCTCTAAGAGTGTTTTCAAGATCAGAGGTAGAGCTTTTATTATTATTTTAGGAATTGCCATAAGAATTACCATAACCATTATTAGGAGGATAGGGCTTATAATTGTTTCCATCAAAATTATTTCTATAAGCATTGTTGTTAAAATTATTATTTCTAATAAAGTTCACATCAACATGCTCTTCTTGAGCAACCAAAGAGGCTAAAGGAACATTATTTGGATCAACTTGAGCTTTACCATTAACAAGCATAGACATAATAGCATCAAGCCTTTCACTCAAAGAGGAGGTTTCCTCAACAGAATTTACCTTCTTACCTTGTGGAGCTCTCTCAGTGTGACACTCTGAATAATTTATCATCATATCATCAAGAAGCTTTATTGCATTGCCCAAAGTTATGGACATAAAGGTACCTCCAGCAGCCGAATCCAATAGGTTCCTTGAGGAGAGATTCAGTCCTGCATAAAATGTTTGTATAATCATCCAAGTAGTCAGTCCATGAGTGGGACAATTCTTCACCATAGTTTTCATCCTTTCCCAAGCTTTAGCAACATGTTCATTATGAAATTGTTTAAAATTCATTATGTCACTTCTCAGGGATATAATCTTAGCAGGAGGATAATATTTTCCAATGAAAGCATCTTTACACTTAGTCCATGAATCAATACTTTTCTAGGCAAAGATAGCAACCATTCTTTAGCTCTTTCTCTCAAAGAGAAAGGAAATAATTTCAGTTTAATAATATCTCCATCCACATCTTTATATTTTTCATCTCACATAGTTCAACAAAATTATTAAGGTGAGCAGTAGCATCATCAGTACTAACACCAGAAAATTGCTCTTTCATAACAAGATTTAGTAAAGCAGGTTTAATTTCATAGAAAGCAGCAGTAGGAGCAGGTGGAGCAATAGGTGTGCAAATAAAATCATTGTTGTTTGTGCTAGTGAAGTCACACATCTTAGTATTCTAAGAGGAACTCATTTTAGCAAGATAAAAGCAAAACAAATAAATAACAACTATAAAGTAAACTATTTTTTTTTTGTGTTTTTGATATAAAGAAGCAAAACAAGACAAAAATAAAAACAAGACAATAAACAAAATAAAGAGGTTGAGAGTGAGAGACTCCCCTTGCCAGAAGACTTCTTTCTCCCCGGCAACGGCGCCAGAAATTTCCTTGATGCTACGCCTCAATGATGCCTTGATAGCGTGTTGGGAACCCCAAGAGGAGGGTATGATGAGTGCAGCAGTAAGAATTTCCCCCAGTGAAGAACCAAGGTTATCAATCTAGTAGGAGGAAGAGGATATCGGGAAGGTTGATGCCACTGACGGTGGTGATGGCGCCTCATCGATGTCAGCAACAACGTGGAACCCGCACACAACACAACCAAAATACTTTGTCCCAACGGTACAGTGAGGTTGTCAATCTCACCGGTCTTGCTGAAAACAAAGATTAGACGTATAGTGTGGAAAATAATGTATGCTTGCAGTAATTAAAGAAAGCAAGATATTGTGGTGGTTTGTTTAACAGTGTAAGAAAATGGACCAGGGTTCATAGGTTCACTAGTGGTGTCTCTCCATAAAAGATAGCATGCTGGGTGAACAAATTACAGCTAGGCAATTGAGAAATAAAGGTTGCACCGTAGTCGGATCTGTTCGAATACGGATCTGTCGTCACAATCGGCCGGGTCAACGTCTTCATCGGCATGGTACATACGTCCGGTTCAATCCCTGATGATTTTGGATGTGATTCTGTATCAGGAGAAGCGACTGCGTTCAGTCGGATGGAGAAGAATCGGTCGGGACGATAGATCCGATAGAAGAGCCCACCACGAAGAGGGAACAGCCGGAGGAGCCGGCATGGACCCCGCGTGGCCGGGTCTTGAGAGAAGATGATACCGAGTCTATCCTGCACCTGCTGGAGGACCGGTACGAGGAGGATAGCTGTGACGAAGAGGAATACGAGTCTTCACCAGGCATCGCGCGCCAGGTCGCGGTCTACACGGCCCCTGCAACCAATCTCAATCAGGGGGACGTGACCACAGCCGCGATCGGAGCAGCGCGAGCACTGGCTCAACAACAAAATCCGGCTGATGGAAATCCGGTCATAGCCCGGGCTGACGGAGAGTCGGCTTCAGTCACCAGCAATACCCCGGAAAGTGAATTGCAGAGGAATATGTTCGGGTTTATGGCGAACAGAACGCCAGGGGCGGGTCCTTCCAACCCACAACACCCGGCCCTGTTCAGTAACAATTTGATCCTGGATCCCACGGTGCTAGCTACGGTGATAACCCCGGAAAACGCCACGGTGCGGGCTAGGGATCTGGATGTAGCCCGCCGGGCATTGGAGCAACAAAGGAGAGATGTGGAAGAAGAGAAGCAAGGGGTAGCCACGCGCCAACGTGAGCTGGAGGCATTGGAGAACCGGCTCCGGGTTGAGTCGACCAGGATGCATCAGAGATACCAGACGAGATTACGGCAACGGGTGGAGTTCTAAACCCCGGCCACGCTATTCATCACACCCCAAGATCAACCAATTCCGGCTTTGAATCAGGAAACTGTACCTCAGCCCGCGACCGGTGGAGGACACCCGGCAACCGTACAAGCGGGGTTACCCACGTTGCAGACAGGGTTGCTGTAGGCAACCACAGCCGCGCCACCACCACCACCACGGTTTCACACTCCGCCAGGTCACTTCAATAATCCCATGGACAATGTGTATGCAGCAACATTAGCATTGGATCGCATCCCCGTAAGAGAGTCACCCCATGCGGAGGAGACCCGGCGGGCGATAGATCTATTGCGCACGGCAGTGGCTCAGCAAGCCAATTACCCGGATAACAGGAGCGGAATGCATGGAACGCCGTATGTAAGCCGACATAACGGAAACACCGGTAATATTCAGACAAGCTCAGCACAGCGGAGGGCAGAGCAGTAGCAAATGCCGCCTCCTCCCCGTAGACCAGCAACGCCTGCAGTATCAGGTGCACAAGCTATCGTGGACAGTTCTCGAGCCAGGCGCGCAGCAGCCGGGTCTGCGGTACGAGGGCCGGTAGCGGTTGCACCCCCGCCGCACCTGTGGCTGGATCGCATGTTTCCCGGGTAAGGCTAGTACCGGCAATTTTAGCCTGGCCTAAGTGTTTGTCGGACGCCATCAGAGCCGAGCCCTACCCGGATAAGTTCAAGGAACCGGGTAAAGTGGTGAACTATGAGCCGACTATGGATCCAGAAACCTGGTTGAGCAGCTATGAGATGGCCGTGTCGATTCGCAATGCATCTGAAAATCTTCAAGCCAAGTTCATGTACTTAATGATGTCAGAGGGAGCAGCAAAGTTATGGTTCAATAATTTACCAGAAAAATCCATCAATTCGTGGAGTGAGCTGAAAGTCACATTTATCAAGCACTTCCATGGGACGTGCAGGAAGTTATTCACAATCGATGATCTAGAACGATGTGTCCAGAAGAAGGGTGAGTCGGCGCGCAGTTGGGTGCGCCGGGTTATGGAAATACTTCACTCATCTACAGATATTCAGCCAAAGGATGCGCTGCAGGCCATGGCTAAAACATGCAAGTACATACCCCTAGTGCAAAAGCTAACACACATGAAATCTAGTCGGAATGTTTCGGAGGTTACTATTCGAGAGTTGATGGACGCGTGCAACAAGCACGCCGCCACGGATACCACAGAGGAGGATGTTGATGACAAGAAAGCCAAAGCTAACGCAAGCAACAGTGGAAGACCCGGCAATGGATCTGCGCCGGGTAACAATGGAGGAAATAATGGAAATAACCAGAACAAGCGCCCGTACGAGGGAAGTTCCGAGTTTGTCGCCAACACATAAGCCGAGTTTGCAAGACCCAGAGTAGAAGGAAATTTCAACGGAGGAAACTTTAATGGAGGAAATTACCAAGGGCCGCCAAGGACGGCTAACCATATAGAGGCCTTCAGGATGCCCTGTCCGCGCCATAGCAGGAACGGCAGGCCGGCCAATCATTCGCTGGAACAGTGCATGGATTTACAGAGATGGAATAATGAGGAAATACAGAAGGCAATGCGAGGTGCAGGCCGGGGAGCAGGACCGGGTCCGGGTGGTAACCCGGGCAACGGCCCACCCCCAGCAGGCAACCCAGGAGGTGGTAATCCGGGTAACAATCAGGGAGGAGCTGGAGGTTTCCAGGCCAACCCCAAGCAATTGGGCCAGTACCTTGTTCACACCACAGGAACTTCTAACAAGGATAGAAAGATACTTAAAAAGGCAGTAAACTCGGTTTCCTCTGCTGTCCCGAGATACCTGAGGTGGTCGGATCAAGAGGTAACATGGAGCAGAAGGGATCACTCGAAAATAATAGAACACCCGGGAGTCTTAGCATTGGTGGTTGCGCCACACGTTAATGGTTATGAGTTGAAAAAGGTGTTAATGGACGGCGGAAGTAGCATCAATATCCTATATTGGGAAACTTTCCTACGCATGGGCCTCAAGGAGTCTCAGCTACAGAAAAGTTCTACGGTTTTTCACGGGATCGTACCGGGTCACTCGGCGTGCCCCGAGGGGAAGATTAAATTGGAGGTCGCTTTTGGAGAATCAAAGGATAATTTCCGAGTGGAGTGGCTCACGTTCGAGGTGGTAAAGTTGCGCATCCCCTATCACGCGTTGTTTGGAAGGCCGGCTTACGCCAAGTTCATGGCTAGGCCGTGTTACGTATACCTACAGCTAAAAATCCCGGGTCCCAAGCAGACCATCACCATCCATGGGAGCCGGGTTATAGCGGCTGAGTGTGACGAAGGAGACGCAGCAATGGCGGAACAAGCTTGTAGAAAGGAAGAGCTCAAGTATTATCGGTCTCAAGTAGACCCGGATGAGAGAACATCGTTAAAAAGGCCGAATACGGAGGATGAGAGAGCAAAATTCAAGGCGGCACAGGACACAAAGATGGTGTCTTTTGTTGAAGGCGATCCCTCCAAGCAATTTGCTATAGGATCTAACCTAGACAGCAAGCAAGAAGAGGCGCTCATTGAGTTCATTCGCGGAAATCAAGATGTTTTCGCTTGGACGCCTTGTGATATGCCAGGTATCCCGACTGAGTTAGCTGAGCACAGTTTACACATTGATCCTAAGTCCCGGCCTGTGAAACAGGGCCTGAGAAAAATGAACGAGGACAGAAGAAAAGCTACAGGAGAAGAAATTGCCTGGCTATTGGCAGCCGGCTTTATCATGGAGGTATTTCACCCGGATTGGCTGGCAAATCCAGTTCTAGTACTGAAAAAGAGTAATGAGTGGAGGATGTGCATAGATTACACGAGTCTCAACAAGCACTTCCCAAAGGATCCATTTGCCCTTCCAAGGATAGATTAGATCATAGATGCAGTGTCTGGAAGTGACCTATTATGTTTCCTGGATGCATATTCCGGGTATCACCAGATCAAGCTCAAGGAGGAAGATTGGGAGAAAACATCGTTTATAACCCCCTTTGGGGCTTTCTGTTACAAAACCATGACTTTTGGGCTAAAGAATGCTGGTGCAACTTACCAGAGATGCATACAGAAGTGCTTTGAGGATCAGATTGGACGCAATGTTCACGCTTATGTGGATGATGTGGTGATCAAGACCAGGAAAGCGGAAACATTTGTTGATGACCTAAAAGAAACATTCAAGAATTTGAGAAGGTATCAGATGAAGCTTAACCCCACAAAGTGTGTATTCGGAGTCCCAGCAGGAAAGTTACTCGGTTTCATCGTCTCAGAAAGAGGGATTGAGGAAAACCGGGACAAAATCAAAGCTATCCAGAGTCTGAAAAAGCCGGAAAACCTGAAGCATGTTCAGAAGCTTACAGGGTGCGTAGCAGCGCTGAGCCGGTTTATATCCAGACTCGGAGAGAAGGCAATACCCTTGTACCGGCTCTTGAGGAAATCCGATAAATTCGTTTGGGACCAAGAGGCGGATATGGCGTTCGAGGCACTAAAGAAGCAGTTACTGAGGCACCAGTCTTAGCAGCCCCAGGGCCTAAAGAGCCCATGCCACTATACGTTGCGGACGGGCCCCGGGCGGTTAGCGCAGTAGTTGTTGTCGAGCGCAAAGAGGATGGAAAAGATCACCCGGTTCAAAGGCCGGTTTATTACATCAGCGAGGTATTATTAGAGGCAAAGCAGCGCTACCCACATTGGCAGAAGTTGGTTTTCGGGGTCTTCATGGCCAGCCGGAAATTGAAACCCTATTTTCAGGAACACCCCATAACAATGGTTAGCTCTATACCAATGTCGGATATCATCAGAAACTCGGATGCAACAGGTTGAATAGCCAAATGGGCCATTGAGATGGGAGATTATCATATCAACTACGAGCCCAGGTCAGCAATTAAGTCCCAAGCTTTAGTCGATTTCATCAATGATTGGACTCACACAAGCATGCCAGCAATGACACCAAGTTCCGAGTCTTGGGTGATGCACTTTGATGGTTCTAAACAGTACGAGGGATCAGGAGCAGGGGTGGTACTTACATCACCCAAAGGAGATAAACTGAGCTACGTGTTGCAAATTCACTTTGATTGCTCCAACCACGTGGCCGAGTATGAGGCATTATTACACGGATTGAGAATAGCCAAGGAAATGAACATCAGGCGGATACGATGCTATAGAGATTCGGATCTTGTGGTGCAGCAGGTCTCAGGAACCTGGGATAGGAAGGATGCAACTATGGCAGCATATCGCAGAGAGGTGGACAGGGTTGTCGGGTGTTTTTCCGGGTATGAGGTGGAGCATATTGACAGGCGAAAGAACGAGGCAGCAGATGCACTCGCAAGACTCGGCTCGCGCAGAGAGCCGGTTCCACCCAATGTTTTCCTGGACGAGCTATGGCGGCCATTAGTTAAAACCGAGTCTGAGGAAGAGGCGGCTAACCAAGACCCGGATTTAGAGCTCGTGGCCACGGTACGTGCCGTTCCTGAGTGGACAGAGCCGTTTTAGCTTATTTATTACGGGGCGAGTTACCACCACAGGAAGTTTTAGCAAGGCAAATTCTGAGACGAGCAAAGGGCTATTCCATCATCAATGGCGAGTTATATAAAAGGAGTGCAGCAGGAGTCTTTTTGCGTTGTGTAGCACCAGAAGAAGGCCGGCAGATCCTGAAAGAGATTCATGAAGGCGACTGTGGGCACCATGCATCCACAAGATCCCTTGTGGCCAAAGCATATCGGCACGGTTTCTTCTGGCTCACAGCCTTAGCAGACGCGGAACGCTTGGTGGCAAGGTGCGATGGATGTCAAAGGTACGCTCGCCAAATCCATGTGCCGGCTATGGAGTTGCAAACAATCCCGTTAACCTGGTCGTTTGTTGTTTGGGGCATGGACATGGTTATGCCAGTTACCAATTGTGAAGCCGTCACGGCAGTCAAGTTCTTAAAAAGAATCATCTACAGGTTTGGGTATCCTCACAGCATAATAACGGACAATGGAACCAACATGTCCCTTGGTGAGATGGAGAAATTATGTGGTAACAACGGAATCCGGCTTGACATAGCTTCAGTAGCTCATCCACAGGCTAATGGACAAGTGGAGAGGGCAAATTAGGAGTTACTTCGCGGATTAAAACCACGGCTGCGAGTCCCGTGCATCAGAGCTGCTGGAGCATGGGTTGAGGAGTTACCATCAGTGGTTTGGGGAATTAACACCACACCTAACAGATCCACTCAGATGGCACCGTTTTTCATGGTTTATGGTGCAGAGGCAGTATTGCCGAGTGATATCATCCATGATTCGCCTCGAGTGTCGGCTTACGTCGAGGTGGAGAACGAGACGACCCGGCAGGATGCCGTGGATATGCTAGAAGAACACATGGAACAAGCCTAGCAAAGATCAGCCATATACCAGCAAGATCTGAGGAGATATCACAGCCGGCGAGTTAAAACCCGGGTCTTCCAGGAAGGAGACCTGGTGTTACGCCTGGTACAGTCAAAGGAGGGAAAACACAAGCTATCCCCACCATGGGAAGGACCGTTCATCATAAGCAGGAATCTGCACAATGGATCGTATTACTTGGTAGATGCAAGGGAAGAGTCGGCTACTGTCAATGACACCGCTCATACAACTTCATCTATGCAAGAAAGAGAAAGACCATGGAACGTGGCTCAGCTGCGTCCCTACTACACTTAGAATAGGCTAGATTCTCAAGTGGAATTACACGATGTAACATGTAGCAGATTTCAGACGCACTCTTTTCCTATCAAGGGTACCTAAGGGGACTGGAAGGTTTTTAATGAGGCGGCTTGCTGACCTAACTTTTCTCATATCAATAAAGAGATAGTTAAACAATAATATCGTTTCCTTTTGTGTATCTTTTGCCAAGTTTTTTATTTTTCCTGTTATTTTCTTATTTTCCTTCAGGTAAGTGTTTTTAGTGTATTAGTTTTTCTAGTAAAGTTATGTATATCTAGGTCTTGGGGGCTGATTGCTTAAATAGCACAGTTGCAAACTCATAGAGCCGGCCATGATGCCATTAAGTTATAAGGGCCGATTACTTGTAATAAGTACGGCTGCAACCTTATAACCGGACAATAGAGCCAAATTTTCTTGACTTTTCTTACTTAAGCTCGATGTGACTCGCAAAAAGTGGCATGCTTTGCTAGCGTATAATTACAATCAGTCATGATGCCCAATGGGACTTGCCTGACCCTGTCGTTATGCAGTTATAGCAGCATTGATCATCCACGCGAAAGCCGGCTTATAGTAAAATAAGGTCAAAAGGGTCATCCAAACCACAAGTTATGTAGAGTATAAGGCTAACAGTCGGAAACTCAAAATATATCAAGCATAACTTCAAACCTACGTGAGCAACTCTAGGTTTTGGGCCTTAGCAGAAACAAACTTGTTCTTTTGACAAACTCCAATCCCTAGACTCGGAAATTCGGGCCTTGGGGACTTGGGAATTCGAGAAGTAACAAATTGTCCAGCTATTCAGCCTAAAAACCCAAAAATCCGAGTCTTGGGGACTTGGGGACTTAGGAAAAATCCAATTGTCAAAGCCCCCGAGACCCGGAAACCGAGTCTCACAAAAGTAAAAATAGCGAAGGTCGGAAAACCAGCAACGAAAGGTTTTAAAACTAGGAAACATCAAATTCACGCAAAAGGCCAGAAGGGCCACGAAAGCTATTAAGGTTTTTAACGTATTACAAACCAAGTGTCACATCCCAATTTTGGAATACCTGATAACACAGTTGTTTTGCTAATTGCTTGACAATTAAACTTTGATTGTGACAATTAAACTTTGATTGTATTTGTTTGAGTGCAACTAAACAAACTAATTATATAAACTTACATGGCTAAGAAATTGAAAACAAAATATTCAACATATTGTTCCAATGACCTTGGAAATATTTTCCAAAGTAAATATTGATCAATGAGTTTTCCAAAAACTATCTTATGAATCTCATACTTGTTGAATATTATTCCAAGACCTAAATTAAGAAATAGGAAACACTAAAAAAATTTCCCTAAAAGAAATATCAGAAAAAGGAGGCATTCTTAAATGCTTCACCAAAATATTATCAAATGTTTTTCCAACCTTGCAAGATTAAAAACAAAGGTATTGGAGAGCATTGACTTGCTATATCTAGTCACATAAATATTTTGGCAAATCATTTGATAAAGAAAAGCCAAGTGCTTTATTAAATAGAAATTCCAATATTTCTAGAAACAGAAAACTCAAACAAGTTACTTCTGGAAACTTTCATCAAATGATCTGAAATTCATACCATTGCTTCCTTATATCAAATAAGGAACACACACAAGAGGAGACCAAAAATTGAATCCATTAAAGCCCTGAAAACATGAATTTTCTCCACAGCAACATTTGGGATTTTGAACAAGTTTGTTCTACAAACTTTTTCCAAATGCCATGAAATAAATACCACATGCTCTATATCATAAATAAGGATGAAAACCAAAAGGGCACAAGTTTTTGAATAATTTAAGTTGCCAAAAACCCCTGTTTTCTTGACAGCACCTTTTTGAAATTTGAACAAGTTTGTTCTATGAAGTAACTCTAAAGGACTTGAATTTTCTACCACATAAGGAACACATCAAATAAGGAATGTGTGCCAAAAATTATCATTTTTGGAAGCTCCTAAGTAGGTTAATAAATTCAATGTCCATTTATGTAAGAATTCAAATTTGAACAACTTTGAATTATGAAGTTTATCTAATTGAGCCAATTTTCACATATGTTGTGCATCTTAACTAATTAGAATTTTGGGCAAAAGGATTTAAATTTAAAACTTTGTTTGACTAGGGAAAACAACCTTTTTCAGAGAAGACAAGGACCTATTTGTAAATTTGCAGGGACCTAAAAGTAATCTGAGTCATCTCCTACCTCTAGCTCTCTGTAGATACACAGCACACCTAGGCCATTGCTTCGAAGTGAAGGAACTCTTGGGGATAAGAGGCCCCCCATGTGCCTTGTCTCCCCCAGGCCCCCCCTCTATCTCTCCCCCCCCTCGAGCTCTCTCTCTCTGCTCAGAAAAACCCAACCCGAAACCCTAGCTTTTTGCCCGCCGTCGATTAGGCCGATAGGGACCACGCCGCCGGTCGCCGTGGGCGCCATCGTATCCGCCTCGTCGAGTAGGTCCTCCCTGCCGGAGGAATCGAGCCGGAAGGGCCCGAGGTGGCCGCGCCATCCATCTCCTCGCTGCGGGTCCGACGGACTCCGGCGAGCCATTGCCGCCGCCACGGACCTCCTCCTCCTCCTCCGAGCCCTCCGTGGCGTTCATGGTGAGCACGCGGTCCTCGCCGACCGTTTTCCCCTCTCCCTCTCGCCCTCAATCGTCGCCGTGCCGTGCCGCTGTCCGGCCGCCGCCGCGCGTCGTCGCCGGCCGCCCTCCGGTCGTTCCCCGGAAACGACGGTGCATCCACTTGCTTCCCCTCATCGTAGGCATTGCGTAGATATTTAGGAATCGTAAAATGCTGTTCGGAGTCGCCGTATTGGAAGCTCGCCGGAGCTCTCCCGCCGGTGGATGAGGTCACGATGACGTCGTGGCGACGTCAGCGCCCCTTGACCCCGCGCTGTGCAGTCAAACTGGCGCGTGGGCCGGTCTTGCTTGCGTGGCTGCCCCCGTGGCGCCCTGGCCCGCGAGTCAGCCTCGCTGGCTCGATCTGGCCGCGGTGAGAAAGATTCTGGCCGGCCCATTTTGATTCTAGCCCATGTGATGTTCTTTTTCCAATTTTATTTCTACAGATTGTTGCATGTTTGCTTTTGAGCCTAAAAGCTAACCTAAAAGGAGAATTTGACCAAACCAAAAATCACAGTGGTACCTCAACTAATTCTAAACCACCTCCAACTTGTAGATCTACTTTTGGATGAACATTTTTGAAATTAAAAATGATTTGGCAACAGGTACCAGAAACACCAAAATGAGCACCATTTTTATTTTACAACTCAGAATGAAGTGAGGCCAATTGCATTGGAAAGCCCTTGAAATTTCCTAACAGGAGCAATTAACCTTGCTTCCAAATTCATAATATTTTTGAAATGGCATGCAATTTGGTAAAACACCAGAGAGCACTTTGGTGATTTTTATAAAATAATTAAAAATGATTTTTGATGCAAACTCAATTGGATGGTCTTGTATATGTTTAGGACTATCCAAACCTAGAAGGGTTTAATTTTTAGAGCATCATATAAAATTTGGTGGACAGATCTTTGTTTCACCTGTTTCTGCCATTTTGGCTTTTTAGCTAATTAATTGTTGTGATTATATTTTTGTGTTGCATTATTGTTTTCTAGCATGTAAAAGTTGTGTGAACTTGTTTTCTAAGTGTTACTTAGCTATTTTAGCATGTTAGATTGTGTGGACTTGAGTTGAGAAGAAATAGATTTTTGTTAATAGCATTTGATTATTCTCTAGTTAATATTTTGCATAGTATTTTTGAGTGATAAATTATGTGCAAACACTTGGATTTTTGAGTGTATCCAGTACCATATTGGTACTTAGTTTGGGTTGTTATCACCTCTTCTAGATTGCATTTGAGTTGGTAGAAAGGCATGAGTAGCTTTGTGATGACTATGAAATTGTTATGGAAAAATTCCCTCATGTGTGGAATTTTTGGCATAATATTTGTGGTTTGCTAGCCACATATTTTTGGGTTGTGTTCATAGGACCAGTAGCATTTTTGATAAGGTTGTTATGAGTACTTGACCCCTAAAGTTTTCACTTGTGTGAAAACAATAGCATGAGTAGCATTGCCTTGCTTATTTAAGCACCCTATTATTTTCTGCTAGTATTGTTATTGCACTAGGTGCTAGTTTAGGTTTTTGCTAATTTTTGTCAAGTATGACCAGAGGCTTTGTGACCTCTTAATGCTTTGTTATGCTAGTGGAACACCCACTGGTTTCATTGCATTTTTGGTGGAAACATTATTTCCCCAAACTAGATGCATTTCTTTTATATAGTTTCATAACTATTGAGTGCCTAGTATTTTTGCTTTGGGAATTTTTGTGCTAAACAAAAATGGGTATGCTTCTGTTTGTAAGTGGTTGTAATCATGTGTGGCTTGCTAGGAAAAATCCATCTTTGGAGTGTTGATTGATTCCTCTAGTAATGCCCTTTTTATTACCACTAGTATGTAGGAGTTGCCCTGCAAATTGATGCATTGTTTTGTTAAATGGGATATTTTTGTTATAGCAAGTATAGATGTTTTTCACTACTGTTTTTATGACATGGACCCTCTGGTTGTATTTCAATTACTTGATTGAAATTCATCCATTGATTCTTCATGTTTGAGTAGTACTAGTTTCCTTAGCAGTTTTTGTGTTAAATTATTTTTCCTACCAACTTGTGTTTGGTAGATATTTGTGTATCCTTGCATGAGGACATGTTTTCATTCCCATTATGATAACATGGTTCCTTGTTTGCATTTTAGTACTTTACTTATTATGCATGCTTGCATAGCAAACTTTTAGTAGAAACATGTCTATAGGATTCCTCCTTTTTAGCCATTGTTTCTATTGTTCTCACTATGAGAAATTGTGTGTTTTGTGATGAGTCTATTACCTTGTTACACTTGTGTAGGCTCACTGATTTGTAAAAGTAACTTTTGCAAATCATGTGTCTTATTTATTCTTGATGTGAATTTAGGCTTAGTAGATTAGCTACCTTGTTCTTTTTGTGGTTTGGTTGATAGACCCATTGCCATGATTATTTTTGTGCATGTTTTATATACTTTTAGTAGTCTCACCCTTGTGAAACTAAGTGTATTTTGGGCTTATTAATATCTTGGTATGAGAGTGGCACACCCACTGAATCCATGATATTAAGGTTGTGAGATATGTTCCTCCAACCTTAAGCTGTCTTATTAAATGGCATTTCTGCCAAGTGTGTTTGTTTGATTGTTTGCCTCCATTAATAATTGTGTGATTTGTTATTATTAGATTTCCTTGCTGTATGTATTGTTATGTATGGTTGCTTGCCTTGATTGGTTCTGAATGTGTGTCCTTTATTCCTTTTACGACGTTAGAAAACGAAGAGGAAGGAAGTGTCGTGAAGCTCTGTTTCAAGTTCCAGTCACTCCAAAACCAGGGACACAAGAGATACCAGGCAAGCCATCCTGATTGCTTGCTGATACAATACTTACCATTATCTATCATGCATGTTTTACCTCTGAAGTTTTACAAAAACTTGATTATCAAAACTATTTTTGAGGTGGAAATTACTACTATACTATATATAGGTTACTATCATGCCAATAGTTAAACTTGGTAATACCAAGCCCATAGGCCACCATATGGTATTTATTACCATCAAATATACTAGTCCCTAAGTGGACACCCTAAAATTGTGATTCTACAAAACAAAGGCTTTACGGAAAAACCCGGAGAAAAGGCGGATCCTTGTTCTCCGGAGGAATGTGGAAGTGGTCATTTTTGAGAAAGTGGTGTTTTCAAAAATGACACATAACCTAGTCTTCGCTGGACAACCTTTACCGTACTGCCACTTTACCCCAATATGGGTAGGGGCTTGATTAAAAACTTGTTATGGTTAGTATGTGTGCTATCTCAAGTGCTATAGGGGATGGGATCCTCCGAACCGAAATGTTGCTAGGAGTGGGGAATACGGGACATCTAAAGTGTGGGATTAATTTTCCCTCCGGATGCAGCAGTTGGGCCTCCTGTCTGGGCGGTGTGGGACACGGCTTGCCGGGGAGGGGGAAACCCAATTGAAGAGATAGTCATGTTCTAGCTTGTACATAGTGGATAGTCAAGATCAGTTATCTGATGTTCTCATAGGTTGGGAACAGTCCATGGGTGTTTCATGGCGGATTCTGGATCTGGTGGAAATGTGTACACCTCTGCAGAGTAAAACTATTTCGAGATAGCCGCGTCCTCGGATATGGACGGTTGAATGGCCATGTAGCTAGCATTGTGTCAATGTTTTCAAAAAGGAAGTTTTTGAAAGGGAATTTTGGAAAGGAAGTGTTGAACTTGTGAAGTTCGGAAAGGAATGGAAACTTATACCGTGGAGGTATCGTCGATGATGAAAAGCCAGATGATGTTATACAAAACAAAATGTTTTGCAAAGAAAACCTTTTCTACTCTAAGCAAGAATTCTGGAAACTGATTCCAAGAAGTTTTGCAAAGAGAAAATATTCTTTAACAAAGTTTTACAAAAACTCTTGTACATGTGATATCTACAAGAGAAATAAAACTATATTATTTTCTTCTGAAGTATCTTCTTCAACGAAGATACAGATTAACCTGACTGCAACTGTGGTGTCATCATATATGAACACCATTGGTAGTGAACCCTATTTATAGCCTACCTATTCCACCATATAAGCATATTTGCATGTTGGTAAGTGACATGATGGATGTCTTGCTGAGTACATTCAAATGTACTCATTATGGTTTCGCCCCTGGTATCTACTTATCAGATTTGGAGAAGGAGCCTCCGAAGGAGATCTATGAAGAGAAGTACGGAGTTGACGGCTTTGCGAACTAGGATCGTCTCCGGGTCAGCAGCCTGTAGGTTAAGGCGTGACTTGGGCTCAACTACGTTGTGTTTTATTTGTCTTCCGCTGTGTTTGATAAGTTGCCTGCCCCATGTGGCAGTTGCGTTAAACTTGATCATGTGATCTTTTTGTAATACCTTTATGTATTCGTGTAATGGATGATGTATTTCTGTGTGCCAACTGTGTATGTTGTTCACGACTGATCTTTCTGGGATCGTGAATGTATGCATACGTAGGGTTTCAGACTGCCGGTCTGGGGTCCTTACAGAGTTGGTATCAGAGCCATCCTGACCTTAGGAGACCTTAGTTAGCATGGACGTCAGATAGGAAAGAAAAGTATTTTTGAGTAAAAACCTATTTACTATCTACATTATTTTTATCTAAGGGAATTTTAGTATATTTTCCCTCCTTATTATCTTTTCAAAAGATTCTAAATGCATATCAAGGGCGTCCTTGAACAGTGGTTCGAAGGGCGGGCCTTACAGAGTTGGTATCTCTCTCGGTTAAGAGTTTATTTCTTACTTGTTTGCAACTGCTCCGCTCTGTTTTTGAAACATCTCTCGTCTTTGAAGTTTTCTGTCCAGAAAATAGTTGGAGTTTCAAAAACAGATTGTTGCATAAAGTTTTATCAAAACTTTACTTCTATTATCTTGTTTCATACAAAAACTTGTATACTTGCCGATGTCCCGAGAAGACCAAAATAATTGCCTAGCTCTACAGTGATGATGGTCAGAAGTAGATATAGTTCTTCAGCCACTTCTAGGATTTTGGATTAGTCTAGTTTGGAGTAATTTAGCGATAACTCCATGAGTCGTCTCCCCCGACGTAGCTCCAATGGAGCCTTGCTTGTGTGTTTTGGCTTGCTTATGTGTGTCCGTAGGACTTTGTGCTATTGTGTGGTGTAGAATTTGGTTCATCTAGGCTTCTATATGTTTGTGGAGTGCTCAAATTTTGCAAATTTGTGATTGCCCCGCTCTTGTTTTTGAATCGCCTCGTGTTAAATTTTTGCAAGCAAAAATGTTTGTATAGTATTCAAAAACAAGAATTTGTTGCTTAGACTTATACTTGTTTTCGCTTCATAATGCGACCCGTCGTGAACCACCACCATCTCCCCCACAATCAATGAAAGCACCATTGGACCTAATAATAGAGGACCATCAAGCCACACGAGCTGATAGCGTTGCTACCAGTGATGCACTCCAACAGATAAAGCTCCAACAACGACAACCTCAAAGAAGAAAAGGCGTGAAGAAAACCAACCAATACTGACCAAAACCTCTATGTTTGTCTGTTTGCAAAAGACTCTTTTTA
Source organism: Alopecurus myosuroides (assembly GCA_028641055.1). Classification (NCBI taxonomy): domain Eukaryota; kingdom Viridiplantae; phylum Streptophyta; class Magnoliopsida; order Poales; family Poaceae; genus Alopecurus; species Alopecurus myosuroides. The sequence continues at coordinate 278,712,774 of CM054058.1, read as the reverse complement.
CCCTGTTGGCTAAATGTCGCACCTTTTTTATGTCCCCTTTTAAAAGACCAAACTAAGAGAATCCCCTTTTAAAAGTTATATACCTCCCTCCTCTGGAGAAAGGTGCAAAAGAAGTCTTCACATGCCATGATGCGCAACCCCCTCAAAAGCCAATCAAAAGAGCACAATTCAATATTCGACGTACGATGACGCTAGTCGTATCTTGTCGGACAAACATTATTAATAGAAAGCTAACAAGACTAACATGCTTTGCCTAATCTTAGGTTGACACCTAACCAAAGCATGCGAACTACTGACAACTCTTTCTAAACCAAGAATTAAGTGACTTACGACACCTTTTAATCTAGTTGGTAAAAAGGAGAAGTCACGAGAAAATAAGATGATGACCTATTCGTTTACTAGTCAATAGGATATCATGTGTATCTACTTTGGAAACCAAATCTTAATAGACATTGTAGGTACTATGAGATTCGGGGTTTAGAAATTAAGTGAACGATGGAATGGTTATGATAGATCTAGAAAACAACAGTTTTCCTGTTTTTGTTTCTTTGTGTGCTCTTGATTGAAATAAATTTGTGTTTTATTCAATCTTGCTTCCTAACTTATATGGAGTTGTTAGGACTTGTTATTATGTTGTTTTATTACAATAAATCTACCCTAGAAAGTGTGTGCATGATTGGAAACTCGAATAAAAATGAAATAGCATTTGTTACCTTCTAGTTTATTATTTGGAAGTATTGTGAGAGCTAGATCTGTGTATACTTTCTTAGTAGATTTTGTGCTATGTTTTCTTTGAGTCCAGTACCATTTAGGTACTGTTATTTTGATGCTTGTACCTATGTTAGCTTGCATGTCTCTTAATAGTAAAGCATGTGTAAGAATTGCTATCAATATGCACTAGTATTGCTTCACTAGATTAAATAGCCTTATATTTTTATCTTGTATGCAAAGTTTTTCATGAGTAACCAGAGGCTTAGTACCTATTTTTACTTGGTATTAGTAGGCCATAGCCCACTGGTCCCATTGCATTTTGGCTTGAGGATGAAAATCCCCAACCATACACATGTGTGAAAATAGCATGTTTCACTATGTGATTGATTTCTATTTTCCACCATGGAAAATATAATTGTTTGTTTTCACTTATGCAAGTGAGAAGTTTATTTCTTATTAGTAAATACTAATATGTTTAGGTGTGATCCTTTTGTTAGCATAATATTCCTTAGGGGTATCATGTTAAGAAATGTTTCACTATCGTGTGCTAAAATTAAATTGTTCGCAAATAAAATAAATTCCTCTTGATTGGTAGATTGTTTGTGAATAATTTTAAATTGAGTGTATGGATTTTTGAAAAGGTTTAGATAACTTTTCATTAATTGCATAGCTACTGGTTGTGTGAGTTATACCTTGCTTGTTTGCTAGTAATTGTTTAAGAAAAACATAAATTGCTAGAAGAAATTTCTGCATGTTTAATAGTTGTATCATGGGATTGTTTTGATGTTTGTGCTTACTAACATGAGTAAGTTTTGTGTACTGTTATTAGGTACATTTATATTCATGACTTGCTTGTTTAAGTTTAAACATCATGATAGCATTGTTTGCTTCTCTAGAGTGAAACTAGTTTCACCACTAGAAAATGGTGATTTTTGCTCTAGTATTACCCTCTTTTTATTTTATGAGTATATGTGTTGATATAGCATGTTTAGGAAGTTATTACTTCTGTTATCATGCCATGAATTATTTAGTTTCATGTTCTATGGTTATAGGATATGATTATCTCTTATAGCATGCTGGTGTAGATTTTTCATACTAGTGTGTTATTTGTGCAGTCCTGTTTTTTTATGCCTGTGTAATAGGAGTTTTATCTTGTGTGAAGATGGTGTTTTAGAGTATCTTTATGATTGTATTCATTGGTTTTTAGCTACTGGTTGTTTGCTAATTGTTCATGATTGATGGATTCCAAAACCTCTAATAAACAATAACCTAGTGAATAAATAGTCTATTCATCTGTGGTGTTGTTTGCTTGCTTATTGGATTTTGTTTAAATGTTTTACCATAGCATGAGTTATACTTGTGTTATGATTGTGCTTAAGAGTATCTTATGAAACTAAAACATCCAACTAAAATCATGAACACATTAAGTGATAGTTGCTTGTGGTGAGTAATACCCACTGCCATGGGTATTATTCTGTCTGTTTATTTTACCTTAGCAACCTAACCTTTGCACCCACAAGCTATATTTTTAGCTTCTTATATACCTTGTTATGAGAGTGGTACACCACTCCATATGTGTTATGTAAGATGTGGGATATAGCTAAGAACTCATGTAATAATTGACGGTACATTTCCAGGTAGTTCTGCACTAACCTTAATTTTTGTTCAAACTAGGAAACAAAAGTTTTGGACCTAAAACAAGTACTGGTGTACTTCTTTTTTTAAGTGAATTTGCTAATTTAGGGGAGTACCCCACCTCCCAAGAAAAGTCAAAGGGGGGAAGCACCTGCACTCCAACACTAACATTGTGTTTGTTGGCCCTCCCTTAGTCCTCGCTTGTGAATCTCGGGGACGAGATTCTTTTTAAGGGGGGAAGACCTGTCACATCCCAATTTTGGAATACCTGTTAACACAGTTGTTTTGCTAATTGCTTGACTAATAAACCTTGGTTGTGTTTGTTTGTGTTTGTTTAAGTGCAACTAAACAAACTAATTATATAAACTTACATGGCTAAGAAATTGAAAACAAAATATTCAACATATTGTTCCAATGACTTTGACAATATTTTCTAAAGTAAATATTGATCAAAGAGTTTTCCAAAAACATCTTATGAATCCAATACTTGTTGAATATTATTCCAAGACCTAAATTAAGAAAGAGGAAACACTTAAAAAATTTCCCTAAAAGATTATCAGAAAAAGAGGCATTCTTAAATGCTTCACCAAAATATTATCAAATGTTTTTCCAACCTTGCAAGATTAAAAACAAAGGTATTGGAGAGCATTGACTTGCTATCTCTAGTCACATAAATATTTTGGCAAAGCATTGATAAAGAAAAGCCAAGTGCTTTATTAAATAGAAATTCCAATATTTCCTAGAAACAGAAAACTCAAACAAGTTACTTTGGAAACTTTCATCAAATGATCTGAAATTCATACCATTGCTTCCTTATATCAAATAAGGAACACACACAAGAGGAGACCAAAAATTGAATCCATTAAAGCCCTGAAAACATGAATTTTCTCCACAGCAACATTTGGGATTTTGAACAAGTTTGTTCTACAAACTTTTTCCAAATGCCATGAAATAAATACCACATGCTCTATATCATAAATAAGGATGAAAACCAAAAGGGCACAAGTTTTTGAATAATTTAAGTTGCCAAAAACCCCTGTTTTCTTGACAGCACCTTTTTGAAATTTGAACAAGTTTGTTCTATGAAGTAACTCTAAAGGACTTGAATTTTCTACCACATAAGGAACACATCAAATAAGGAATGTGTGCCAAAAATTATCATTTTTGGAAGCTCCTAAGTAGGTTAATAAATTCAATGTCCATTTATGTAAGAATTCAAATTTGAACAACTTTGAATTATGAAGTTTATCTAATTGAGCCAATTTTCACATATGTTGTGCATCTTAACTAATTAGAATTTTGGGCAAAAGGATTTAAATTTAAAACTTTGTTTGACTAGGGAAAACAACCTTTTTCAGAGAAGACAAGGACCTATTTGTAAATTTGCAGGGACCTAAAAGTAATCTGAGTCATCTCCTACCTCTAGCTCTCTGTAGATACACAGCACACCTAGGCCATTGCTTCGAAGTGAAGGAACTCTTGGGGATAAGAGGCCCCCCATGTGCCTTGTCTCCCCCAGGCCCCCCCCTCTATCTCTCCCCCCCCTCGAGCTCTCTCTCTCTGCTCAGAAAAACCCAACCCGAAACCCTAGCTTTTTGCCCGCCGTCGATTAGGCCGATAGGGACCACGCCGCCGGTCGCCGTGGGCGCCATCGTATCCGCCTCGTCGAGTAGGTCCTCCCTGCCGGAGGAATCGAGCCGGAAGGGCCCGAGGTGGCCGCGCCATCCATCTCCTCGCTGCGGGTCCGACGGACTCCGGCGAGCCATTGCCGCCGCCACGGACCTCCTCCTCCTCCTCCGAGCCCTCCGTGGCGTTCATGGTGAGCACGCGGTCCTCGCCGACCGTTTTCCCCTCTCCCTCTCGCCCTCAATCGTCGCCGTGCCGTGCCGCTGTCCGGCCGCCGCCGCGCGTCGTCGCCGGCCGCCCTCCGGTCGTTCCCCGGAAACGACGGTGCATCCACTTGCTTCCCCTCATCGTAGGCATTGCGTAGATATTTAGGAATCGTAAAATGCTGTTCGGAGTCGCCGTATTGGAAGCTCGCCGGAGCTCTCCCGCCGGTGGATGAGGTCACGATGACGTCGTGGCGACGTCAGCGCCCCTCGACCCCGCGCTGTGCAGTCAAACTGGCGCGTGGGCCGGTCTTGCTTGCGTGGCTGCCCCCGTGGCGCCCTGGCCCGCGAGTCAGCCTCGCTGGCTCGATCTGGCCGCGGTGAGAAAGATTCTGGCCGGCCCATTTTGATTCTAGCCCATGTGATGTTCTTTTTCCAATTTTATTTCTACAGATTGTTGCATGTTTGCTTTTGAGCCTAAAAGCTAACCTAAAAGGAGAATTTGACCAAACCAAAAATCACAGTGGTACCTCAACTAATTCTAAACCACCTCCAACTTGTAGATCTACTTTTGGATGAACATTTTTGAAATTAAAAATAATTTGGCAACAGGTACCAGAAACACCAAAATGAGCACCATTTTTATTTTACAACTCAGAATGAAGTGAGGCCAATTGCATTGGAAAGCCCTTGAAATTTCCTAACAGGAGCAATTAACCTTGCTTCCAAATTCATAATATTTGTTAAATGGCATGCAATTTGGTAAAACACCAGAGAGCACTTTGGTTATTTTTATAAAATAATTAAAAATGATTTTTGATGCAAACTCAATTGGATGGTCTTTTATATGTTTAGGTCTATCCAAACCTAGAAGGGTTTAATTTTTAGAGTATCCTAGAAAATTTTGTGGACAGATCCTTGTTTTGCATATTTCTGCCATTTTGGCATTTTAGTTATTTAAATTATGTGATTATATTTTTGTGTTGCAATATTGTTTTCTAGCATGTATAAGTTGTGTGAACTTGTTTTATAAGTGTTACTTAGCTATTTTAGCATGTTAGATTGTGTGGACTTTAGTTGAGAAGAAATAGAATTTATATTAGTAGCATATGTTTTATCTCTAGTTTATTACGTGCATATAATTTTTGATTGATTAATTTGTGTGCAAGTGATTGAATTGTTGTGTTGAGATATTAGATTCAGTACCATGTTGGTACTTATATTTTGTTAGTATCACCTCTGCTAGCTTGCATTTGAGTTGGTATAAAAGCATGAGTAGTTTAATCATTACTATGCAAATGTTATGGAGAAATTCTCTCATGTGTAGAATTTTTGACATAAACTTTTGTAGTTGTGTGACCACATGTTTTGGTGTTATGTTCATAGGACCAGTAGCATATTGGTTATGTTTTTATGAGTACTTGAACCCTATATTTTTCACTTGTGTGAAAATAATAGCATGAGTAGCATTGCCTTGCTTATTTAAGCACCCTATTATTTTCTGCTAGTATTGTTATTGCACTAGGTGTTAGTTTAGGTTTTTGCTAATTTTTGTCAAGTATGACCAGAGGCATTGTGACCTCTTAATTGCTTTGTTATACTAGTGGAACACCCACTGGTTTCATTGCATTTTTGGTGGAAACATTATTTCCCCAAACTAGATGCATTTCTTTTATATAGTTTCATAACTAGTGAGTGCCTAGTATTTTTGCTTTGGGAATTGTTGTGCTAAACAAAAATGGGTATGCTTCTGTTTGTAAGTGGTTGTAATCATGTGTGGCTTGCTAGGAAAAATCCATCTTTGGAGTGTTGATTGATTCCTCTAGTAATGCCCTTTTTATTACCACTAGTATGTAGGAGTTGCCCTGCAAAATGATACCTTGTTTTATCCAATGGGATATTTTTGTTATAGCAAGTATAGATAATTTTTCACTACTGTTTTTATGACATGGACCCTCTGGTTGTATTTCAATTCCTTTATTGGAATTCATCCATTGATTCTTCATGTTTGAGTAGTACTAGTTTCCTTAGCAGTTTTTGTGTTGAATTATTTTTCCTGCCAACCTGTGTTTGGTAGATGTTTATGTATCCTTGCATAAGGACATGTTTTCATTTACCATTATGATAACATGGTTCCTTGTTTGCATTTTAGTATTTTACTTGTTATGCATGCTTGCATAGCAAACTTTTAGTAGAAACATGTCTATATGATTCCTCCTTTTTAGCCATTGTTTCTATTGTTCTCACTATGAGAAATTGTGTGTTTTGTGATGAGTCTATTACCTTGTTACACTTGTGTAGGCTCACTGATTTGTAAAAGTAACTTTTGCAAATCATGTGTCTTATTTATTCTTGATGTGAATTTAGGATTAGTAGAATAGCTACCTTGTTCTTTTTGTGGTGTGGTTGATAAACCCATTTCCATGATTATTCTTGTGCATGTTTTATACACTTTTAGTAGTCTCACCCTTGTGAAACTAAGTGTATTTTGGGTTTATTAATATCTTGGTATGAGAGTGGCACACCCACTGAATCCATGATATTAAGGTTGTGAGTTATTTACCTCCAACCATGAGCTGTCTTATTAAATGGCATTTCTGCCAAGTGTGTTTGTTTGATTGTTTGCCTAAGTTAATAATTGTGTGATTAGTTATTATTAGATTTCCTTGCTGTATGTATGGTTATGTATGGTTGCTTGCCTTGATTGGTTCTGAATGTGTGTCCCTTATTCCTTTTACGGCGTTAGAAAACGAAGAGGAAGGAAGTGTCGTGAAGCTCTGTTTCAAGTTCCAGTCACTCCAACACCAGGGACACAAGAGTTACCAGGCAAGCCATCCTGATTGCTTGCTGATACAATACTTACCATTATCTATCATGCATGTTTTACCTCTGAAGTTTTACAAAAACTTGATTATCAAAACTATTTTTGAGGTGGAAATTACTACTATACTATATTATAGGTTACTATCATGCCAATAGTTAAACTTGGTAATACCAAGCCCATAGGCCACCATATGGTATTTATTACCATCAAATATATTAGTCCCTAAGTGGACACCCTAAAATTGTGATTCTACAAAACAAAGGCTTTACGGAAAAACCCGGAGAAAAGGCGGATCCTTGTTCTCCGGAGGAATGTGGAAGTGGTCATTTTTGAGAAAGTGGTGTTTTCAAAAATGACACATAACCTAGTCTTCGCTGGACAACCTTTACCGTACTGCCACCTTACCCCGATATGGGTAGGGGCTTGATTAAAAACTTGTTATGGTTAGTATGTGTGCTATCTCAAGTGCTATAGGGGATTGGATCCTCCGAACCGAAATGTTGCTAGGAGTGGGGAATACGGGACATCTAAAGTGTGGGATTGATTTTCCCTCCGGATGCAGCAGTTGGGCCTCCTGTCTGGGCGGTGTGGGACACGGCTTGCCGGGGAGGGGGAAACCCAATTGAAGAGATAGTCATGTTCTAGCTTGTACATAGTGGATATTCAAGATCAGTTATCTGATGTTCTCATAGGTTGGGAACAGTCCATGGGTGTTTCATGGCGGATTCTGGATCTGGTGGAAATGTGTACACCTCTGCAGAGTAAAACTATTTCGAGATAGCCGCGTCCTCGGATATGGACGGTTGAATGGCCATGTAGCTAGCATTGTGTCAATGTTTTCAAAAAGGAAGTTTTTGAAAGGGAATTTTTGGAAAGGATGTATTGAACTTGGGAAGTTCGGAAAGGAATGGAAACTTATACCGTGGAGGTATCGTGGATGATGAAAAGCCAGATGATGTTATACAAAACAAAATGTTTTGCAAAGAAAACCTTTTCTACTCTAAGCAAGAATTTCTGGAAACTGATTCCAAGAAGTTTTGCAAAGAGAAAATATTCTTTAACAAAGTTTTACAAAAACTCTTGTACATGTGATATCTACAAGAGAAATAAAACTATATTATTTTCTTCTGAAGTATCTTCTCCAACGAAGATACAGATTAAACTGACTGCAACTGTGGTGTCATCATATATGAACACCATTGGTAGTGAACCCTATTTATAGCCTACCTATTCCACCATATAAGCATATTTGCATGTTGGTAAGTGACATGATGGATGTCTTGCTGAGTACATTCAAATGTACTCATTATGGTTTCGCCCCTGGTATCTACTTATCAGATTTGGAGAAGGAGTCTCCGAAGGAGATCTATGAAGAGAAGTACGGAGTTGACGGCTTTGCGAACTAGGATCGTCTCCGGGTCAGCAGCCTGTAGGTTAAGGCGTGACTTGGGCTCAACTACGTTGTGTTTTATTTGTCTTCCGCTGTGTTTGATAAGTTGCCTGCCCCATGTGGCAGTTGCGTTAAACTTGATCATGTGATCATTTGTGTAATACCTTTATGTATTCGTGTAATGGATGATGTATTTCTGTGTGCCAACTGTGTATGTTGTTCACGACTGATCTTTCTGGGATCGTGAATGTATGCATACGTAGGGTTTCAGACTGCCGGTCTGGGGTCCTTATAGAGTTGGTATCAGAGCCATCCTGACCTTAGGAGACCTTAGTTAGCATGGACGTCAGATAGGAAAGAAAAGTATTTTTGAGTAAAAACCTATTTAGTATCTACATTATTTTTGTCTATGGGAATTTTAGTATATTTTCCCTCCTTCTGATCTTTTCAAAAGATTCTAAATGCATATCAAGGGCGTCCTTGAACAGTAGTTCGAAGGGCGAGCCTTATAGAGTTGGTATCTCTCTCGGTTAAGAGTTTATTTCTTACTTGTTTGCAACTGCTCCGCTCTGTTTTTGAAACATCTCTCGTCTTTGAAGTTTTCTGTCCAGAAAATAGTTGGAGTTTCAAAAACAGATTGTTGCATAAAGTTTTCTCGAAACTTTACTTCTATTATCTTGTTTTCGTACAAAAACTTGTATACTTGCCGATGTCCCGAGAGACCAAAATATTTGCCTAGCCCTACAGTGATGATGGTCAGAAGTAGATATAGTTCTTCAGCCACTTTTAGGATTTTTGGATCAGTCTAGTTTGGAGTAATTTAGCGATAACTCCATGAGTCGTCTCCCCCGACGTAGCTCCAATGGAGCCTTGCTTGTGTGTTTTGGCTTGTTTATGTGTGTCCATAGGACTTTGTGCTATTGTGTGGTGTAGAATTTGGTTCATCTAGGCTTCTATATGTTTGTGGAGTGCTCAAAATTTACAGGTTTGTGCTTGCCCCGCTCTTGTTTTTGAATCGCCTCGTGTTAAATTTTTGCAAGCAAAAATGTTTGTATAGTATTCAAAAACAAGAATTTGTTGCTTAGACTTATACTTGTTTTCGCTTCATAATGCGACCCGTCGTGAACCACCACCATCTCCCCCACAATCAATGAAAGCACCGTTGGACCTAATAGAGGACCATCAAGCCACACGAGCTGATAGCGTTGCTACCAGTGATGCACTCCAACGGATAAAGCTCCAACAACGACAACCTTCAAAGAAGAAAGGCGTGAATAAACCAACCACTACTGACCAAAGCCTCTATGTTTTGTCTGTTTGCAAAGGACTCTTTTTGGCCCTGTTGACTAAATGTTGTACCTTTTTATGTCCCCTTTTAAAAGACCAAACTAAAGAGATCCCCTTTAGAAAGTTATATACCTCCCTCCTCTGGAGAAAGGTGAAAAATAAGTTTTCACATGCCATGATGCGCAACCCCCTAAAAAGCCAATCAAAAGAGCACAATTCAATGTTCGACGAATGACACTAGTCGTGTCTTGTCGGACAAACATATTAAATAGAAAGCTAACAAGACTAACATGTTTGGTATAATCTTAGGTTGACACCTAACCAAAGCATGTGAACTACTGACAACTCTTTCTAAACCAAAGAATTAAGTGACTTACGACACTTTTTAATCTAGTTGGTAAAAAGGAGAAGTCACGAGAAAATAAGATGATGACTTATTCGTTTACTAGTCAATAGAATATCATGTGTATCTACTTTGGAAACCAAATCTTAATAGACGTTGTAGGTACTATGAGATTCGGGGTTTAGAAATTAAGTGAACAATGGAATGATTATGATAGATCTAGAGAACAACAGTTTTCCTGTTTTTGTTTCTTTGTGTGCTCTTGATTGAAATAAATTTGTGTTTTATTCAATCTTGCTTCCTAACTTATATGGAGTTGTTAGGAATTGTTATTATGTTGTTTTCTTACAAGAAATCTACCCTAGAAAGTGTGTGCATGATTGAAAACTCGAATAAAAATGAAATAGCATTTGTTACCTTCTAGTTTATTATTTGGAAGTATTGTGAGAGCTAGATCTGTGTATACTTTCTTAGTAGATTTTGTGCTATGTGTTCTTTGAGTCCAGTACCATTTAGGTACTGGTATTTTGATGCTTGTACCTATGTTAGCTTACATGTATTTTAATATTAAAGCATGTGTAAGAATTGCTATCAATATGCACTAGTATTGCTTCACTAGATTAAATAGCCTTATATTTTTATCTTGTATGCAAAGATTTTCATGAGTAACCAGAGGCTTAGTACCTATTTTTACTTGGTATTAGTAGGCCATAGCCCACTGGTCCCATTGCCTTTTGGCTTGAGGATGAAAATCCCCAACCATACACCTGTGTGAAAATAGCATGTTTCACTATGTGATTGATTTCTATTTTCCACCATGGAAAATATAATTGTTTGTTCTCACCTATGAAAGTGAGAAGTTTATTTCTTATTAGTAAATACTAATATGTTTAGGTGTGATCCTTTTGTTAGCATAATATTCCTTAGGGGTATCATGTTAAGAAATGTTTCACTATCGTGTGCTAAAATTAAATTGTTCGCAAATAAAATAAATTCCTCTTGATTGGTAGATTGTTTGTGAATGATTTTAAATTGAGTGTATGGAGTTTTAAAAAGGCTTAGATAACTTTTTATTAATTGCATAGCTACTGGTTGTGTGAGTTATACCTTGCTTGTTTGCTAGTAATTGGCTAAAGAAAACAGAAATTGCTAGAAGAAATTTCTGCATGTTTAATAGTTGTATCATGGGATTGTTTTGATGTTTGTGCTTACTAACATGAGTAAGTTTTGTGTACTGTTATTAGGTACACTTATATTCATGACTTGCTTGTTTAGTTTTTAAACATCATGACAGCATTGTTTGCTTCTCTAGAGTGAAACTAGTTCCACCACTAGAAAATGGTGATTTATGCTCTAGTATTACCCTCCTTTTATTTTTGCGGGTATATGTGTTGATACAGCATGGTTAGGAAGTTATTACTTCTGTTATAATGCCATGAATTATTTAGTTTCATGTTCTATGGTTATAGGATATGATTATCTCTTATAGCATGCTGGTGTAGATTTTTCCTACTAGTGTGTTATTTGTGCAGTCTTGTTTTTTTGTTATGCCTGTGTAATAGGAGTTTTATCTTGTGTGAAGATGGTGTTTTATAGTATCTTTATGATTGTTTTCATTGGTTTTTAGCTACTGGTTGTTTGCTAATTGTTCATGATTGATGGATTCCAAAACCTCTAATAAACAATAACCTAGTGATTAAATAGTCTATTCATCTGTGGTGTTGTTTGCTTGCTTATTGGATTTTGTTTAAATGTTTTACCTTAGCATGAGTTTATACTTGTGTTATGATTGTGATTAAGAGTATCTTATGAAACTAAAACATCCAACTAAAATCATGAACGTATTAAGTGATAGTTGCTTGTGGTGAGTAATAACCACTGCCATGGGTAATTGTTCTGTCTGTTTATTTTACCTTAGCAACCTAACCTTTGCACCCTCAAGCTATATTTTTATCTTCTTATACACATTGTTATGAGGGTGGTACACCACCCCATATGTGTTATGTAAGATGTGGGATATAGCTAGGAACTCATGTAAAAATTGACGGTATTTTTCCAGGTAGTTCTGCACTAACCTTAATTTTTGTTCAAACTAGGAAACAAAAGTTTTGGACCTAACACAGTGCTGGTGTACTTTTTAAAATGAAGTTGCTAATTTAGGGTAGTACCCCACCTCCCAAGAAAAGTCAAAGGGGGGAAGCACCTTCACTCCAACACTAACATTGTGTTTGTTGGCCCTCCCTTAGTCCTCGCTTGTGAATCTCGGGGACGAGATTCTTTTTAAGGGGGGGAAGACTTGTCACATCCCAATTTTGGAATACCTGATAACACAGTTGTTTTGCTAATTGCTTGACAATTAAACTTTGATTGTGACAATTAAACTTTGATTGTATTTGTTTGAGTGCAACTAAACAAACTAATTATATAAACTTACATGGCTAAGAAATTGAAAACAAAATATTCAACATATTGTTCCAATGACCTTGGAAATATTTTCCAAAGTAAATATTGATCAATGAGTTTTCCAAAAACTATCTTATGAATCTCATACTTGTTGAATATTATTCCAAGACCTAAATTAAGAAATAGGAAACACTAAAAAAATTTCCCTAAAAGAAATATCAGAAAAAGGAGGCATTCTTAAATGCTTCACCAAAATATTATCAAATGTTTTTCCAACCTTGCAAGATTAAAAACAAAGGTATTGGAGAGCATTGACTTGCTATATCTAGTCACATAAATATTTTGGCAAATCATTTGATAAAGAAAAGCCAAGTGCTTTATTAAATAGAAATTCCAATATTTCCAGAAACAGAAAACTCAAACAAGTTACTTCTGGAAACTTTCATCAAATGATCTGAAATTCATACCATTGCTTCCTTATATCAAATAAGGAACACACACAAGAGGAGACCAAAAATTGAATCCATTAAAGCCCTGAAAACATGAATTTTCTCCACAGCAACATTTGGGATTTTGAACAAGTTTGTTCTACAAACTTTTTCCAAATGCCATGAAATAAATACCACATGCTCTATATCATAAATAAGGATGAAAACCAAAAGGGCACAAGTTTTTGAATAATTTAAGTTGCCAAAAACCCCTGTTTTCTTGACAGCACCTTTTTGAAATTTGAACAAGTTTGTTCTATGAAGTAACTCTAAAGGACTTGAATTTTCTACCACATAAGGAACACATCAAATAAGGAATGTGTGCCAAAACATATCATTTTTGGAAGCTCCTAAGTAGGTTAATAAATTCAATGTCCATTTATGTAAGAATTCAAATTTGAACAACTTTGAATTATGAAGTTTATCTAATTGAGCCAATTTTCACATATGTTGTGCATCTTAACTAATTAGAATTTTGGTCAAAAGGATTTAAATTTAAAACTTTGTTTGACTAGGGAAAACAACCTTTTTCAGAGAAGACAAGGACCTATTTGTAAATTTGCAGGGACCTAAAAGTAATCTGAGTCATCTCCTACCTCTAGCTCTCTGTAGATACACAGCACACCTAGGCCATTGCTTCGAAGTGAAGGAACTCTTGGGGATAAGAGGCCCCCCATGTGCCTTGTCTCCCCCAGGCCCCCCCCTCTATCTCTCCCCCCCTCGAGCTCTCTCTCTCTGCTCAGAAAAACCCAACCCGAAACCCTAGCTTTTTGCCCGCCGTCGATTAGGCCGATAGGGACCACGCCGCCGGTCGCCGTGGGCGCCATCGTATCCGCCTCGTCGAGTAGGTCCTCCCTGCCGGAGGAATCGAGCCGGAAGGGCCCGAGGTGGCCGCGCCATCCATCTCCTCGCTGCGGGTCCGACGGACTCCGGCGAGCCATTGCCGCCGCCACGGACCTCCTCCTCCTCCGAGCCCTCCGTGGCGTTCATGGTGAGCACGCGGTCCTCGCCGACCGTTTTCCCCTCTCCCTCTCGCCCTCAATCGTCGCCGTGCCGTGCCGCTGTCCGGCCGCCGCCGCGCGTCGTCGCCGGCCGCCCTCCGGTCGTTCCCCGGAAACGACGGTGCATCCACTTGCTTCCCCTCATCGTAGGCATTGCGTAGATATTTAGGAATCGTAAAATGCTGTTCGGAGTCGCCGTATTGGAAGCTCGCCGGAGCTCTCCCGCCGGTGGATGAGGTCACGATGACGTCGTGGCGACGTCAGCGCCCCTCGACCCCGCGCTGTGCAGTCAAACTGGCGCGTGGGCCGGTCTTGCTTGCGTGGCTGCCCCCGTGGCGCCCTGGCCCGCGAGTCAGCCTCGCTGGCTCGATCTGGCCGCGGTGAGAAAGATTCTGGCCGGCCCATTTTGATTCTAGCCCATGTGATGTTCTTTTTCCAATTTTATTTCTACAGATTGTTGCATGTTTTCTTTTGAGCCTAAAAGCTAACCTAAAAGGAGAATTTGACCAAACCAAAAATCACAGTGGTACCTCAACTAATTCTAAACCACCTTCAACTTGTAGATCTACTTTTGGATGAACATTTTTGAAATTAAAAATGATTTGGCAACAGGTACCAGAAACACCAAAATGAGCACCATTTTTATTTTACAACTCATAATGAAGTGAGGCAAATTGCATTGGAAAGCCCTTGAAATTTCCTAACAGGAGCAATTAATCTTGCTTCCAAATTTATAATAGTTTTGAAATGGCATGCAATTTGGTAAAACACCAGAGAGCACTTTGGTGATTTTTATAAAATAATTAAAAATGATTTTTGATGCAAACTCAATTGGATGGTCTTGTATATGTTTAGGTCTATCCAAACCTAGAAGGGTTTAATTTTTAGAGCATCCTAGAAAATTTTGTGGACAGATCCTTGTTTTGCATATTTCTGCCATTTTGGCATTTTAGTTATTTAAATTATGTGATTATATTTTTGTGTTGCAATATTGTTTTCTAGCATGTATAAGTTGTGTGAACTTGTTTTCTAAGTGTTACTTAGCTATTTTAGCATGTTATATTGTGTGGACTTGAGTTGAGAAGAAATAGAATTTATATTAGTAGCATATGTTTTATCTCTAGTTTATTACGTGCATATAATTTTTGATTGATTAATTTGTGTGCAAGTGATTGAATTGTTGTGTTGAGATATTAGATTCAGTACCATGTTGGTACTTATATTTTGTTAGTATCACCTCTGCTAGCTTGCATTTGAGTTGGTATAAAAGCATGAGTAGTTTAATCATTACTATGCAAATGTTATGGAGAAATTCTCTCATGTGTAGAATTTTTGACATAAACTTTTGTAGTTGTGTGACCACATGTTTTGGTGTTATGTTCATAGGACCAGTAGCATATTGGTTATGTTTTTATGAGTACTTGAACCCTATATTTTTCACTTGTGTGAAAATAATAGCATGAGTAGCATTGCCTTGCTTATTTAAGCACCCTATTATTTTCTGCTAGTATTGTTATTGCACTAGGTGTTAGTTTAGGTTTTTGCTAATTTTTGTCAAGTATGACCAGAGGCATTGTGACCTCTTAATTTCTTTGTTATACTAGTGGAACACCCACTGGTTTCATTGCATTTTTGGTGGAAACATTATTTCCCCAAACTAGATGCATTTCTTTTATATAGTTTCATAACTAGTGAGTGCCTAGTATTTTTGCTTTGGGAATTGTTGTGCTAAACAAAAATGGGTATGCTTCTGTTTGTAAGTGGTTGTAATCATGTGTGGCTTGCTAGGAAAAATCCATCTTTGGAGTGTTGATTGATTCCTCTAGTAATGCCCTTTTTATTACCACTAGTATGTAGGAGTTGCCCTGCAAAATGATACCTTGTTTTATCCAATGGGATATTTTTGTTATAGCAAGTATAGATAATTTTTCACTACTGTTTTTATGACATGGACCCTCTGGTTGTATTTCAATTCCTTTATTGGAATTCATCCATTGATTCTTCATGTTTGAGTAGTACTAGTTTCCTTAGCAGGTTTTGTGTTGAATTATTTTTCCTGCCAACCTGTGTTTGGTAGATGTTTATGTATCCTTGCATAAGGACATGTTTTCATTTACCATTATGATAACATGGTTCCTTGTTTGCATTTTAGTATTTTACTTGTTATGCATGCTTGCATAGAAAACTTTTAGTAGAAACATGTCTATATGATTCCTCCTTTTTAGCCATTGTTTCTATTGTTCTCACTATGAGAAATTGTGTGTTTTGTGATGAGTCTATTACCTTGTTACACTTGTGTAGGCTCACTGATTTGTAAAAGTAACTTTTGCAAATCATGTGTCTTATTTATTCTTGATGTGAATTTAGGATTAGTAGAATAGCTACCTTGTTCTTTTTGTGGTGTGGTTGATAAACCCATTTCCATGATTATTCTTGTGCATGTTTTATACACTTTTAGTAGTCTCACCCTTGTGAAACTAAGTGTATTTTGGGTTTATTAATATCTTGGTATGAGAGTGGCACACCCACTGAATCCATGATATTAAGGTTGTGAGTTATTTACCTCCAACCATGAGCTGTCTTATTAAATGGCATTTCTGCCAAGTGTGTTTGTTTGATTGTTTGCCTAAGTTAATAATTGTGTGATTAGTTATTATTAGATTTCCTTGCTGTATGTATGGTTATGTATGGTTGCTTGCCTTGATTGGTTCTGAATGTGTGTCCCTTATTCCTTTTACGGCGTTAGAAAACGAAGAGGAAGGAAGTGTCGTGAAGCTCTGTTTCAAGTTCCAGTCACTCCAACACCAGGGACACAAGAGTTACCAGGCAAGCCATCCTGATTGCTTGCTGATACAATACTTACCATTATCTATCATGCATGTTTTACCTCTGAAGTTTTACAAAAACTTGATTATCAAAACTATTTTTGAGGTGGAAATTACTACTATACTATATTATAGGTTACTATCATGCCAATAGTTAAACTTGGTAATACCAAGCCCATAGGCCACCATATGGTATTTATTACCATCAAATATATTAGTCCCTAAGTGGACACCCTAAAATTGTGATTCTACAAAACAAAGGCTTTACGGAAAAACCCGGAGAAAAGGCGGATCCTTGTTCTCCGGAGGAATGTGGAAGTGGTCATTTTTGAGAAAGTGGTGTTTTCAAAAATGACACATAACCTAGTCTTCGCTGGACAACCTTTACCGTACTGCCACCTTACCCCGATATGGGTAGGGGCTTGATTAAAAACTTGTTATGGTTAGTATGTGTGCTATCTCAAGTGCTATAGGGGATTGGATCCTCCGAACCGAAATGTTGCTAGGAGTGGGGAATACGGGACATCTAAAGTGTGGGATTGATTTTCCCTCCGGATGCAGCAGTTGGGCCTCCTGTCTGGGCGGTGTGGGACACGGCTTGCCGGGGAGGGGGAAACCCAATTGAAGAGATAGTCATGTTCTAGCTTGTACATAGTGGATATTCAAGATCAGTTATCTGATGTTCTCATAGGTTGGGAACAGTCCATGGGTGTTTCATGGCGGATTCTGGATCTGGTGGAAATGTGTACACCTCTGCAGAGTAAAACTATTTCGAGATAGCCGCGTCCTCGGATATGGACGGTTGAATGGCCATGTAGCTAGCATTGTGTCAATGTTTTCAAAAAGGAAGTTTTTGAAAGGGAATTTTTGGAAAGGATGTATTGAACTTGGGAAGTTTGGAAAGGAATGGAAACTTATACCGTGGAGGTATCGTGGATGATGAAAAGCCAGATGATGTTATACAAAACAAAATGTTTTGCAAAGAAAACCTTTTCTACTCTAAGCAAGAATTTCTGGAAACTGATTCCAAGAAGTTTTGCAAAGAGAAAATATTCTTTAACAAAGTTTTACAAAAACTCTTGTACATGTGATATCTACAAGAGAAATAAAACTATATTATTTTCTTCTGAAGTATCTTCTCCAACGAAGATACAGATTAAACTGACTGCAACTGTGGTGTCATCATATATGAACACCATTGGTAGTGAACCCTATTTATAGCCTACCTATTCCACCATATAAGCATATTTGCATGTTGGTAAGTGACATGATGGATGTCTTGCTGAGTACATTCAAATGTACTCATTATGGTTTCGCCCCTGGTATCTACTTATCAGATTTGGAGAAGGAGTCTCCGAAGGAGATCTATGAAGAGAAGTACGGAGTTGACGGCTTTGCGAACTAGGATCGTCTCCGGGTCAGCAGCCTGTAGGTTAAGGTGTGACTTGGGCTCAACTACGTTGTGTTTTATTTGTCTTCCGCTGTGTTTGATAAGTTGCCTGCCCCATGTGGAAGTTGCGTTAAACTTGATCATGTGATCATTTGTGTAATACCTTTATGTATTCGTGTAATGGATGATGTATTTCTGTGTGCCAACTGTGTATGTTGTTCACGACTGATCTTTCTGGGATCGTGAATGTATGCATACGTAGGGTTTCAGACTGCCGGTCTGGGGTCCTTACACCAAGGAAGTATATCAAAAAGTGCACAGGCGCACTATCAAAAGAATAATTGTTTTAGTTGCCCATTGGCCGAATAAAATGTTTGAGGCAGTAGATGAAACTTCACTCGGCCTGTTGGGTCGAGTCTTGAATGTTGTCCTGGGCAGCCGAGTCGTTGACTTGCTCTTCGACGGTCTTCACGGCCCCAGCATCCGGGTCAGCAGCAGTACCGGCGCGCGCTGGAGGAGGGACAGCTGGCGTAGAGGTAGTAGGTGCAGTATCGGCCTCAGCCTTCTTCTTCGCGGCCTCTCCCCTCATCTGAGCAACTTCCTCCTTCCATCGTGCCAGCATGTCATAAGGCTTAGGCGGATCCGACTTAACTGGCTTGTCTTCAGCATCGTATGGTGGAACCATCCGACTAACGTCCAGACTATCGGCGATCAGACTAGCCGAGTGACGAACCTCTGTGTGAATGGCTTTGTAGTTCTTGGCTGAAACCTTGGAGCCGTCGTTGTTGAATTCTGGAAACCCGCCAACGAGCTTTGCCGGCTCAAGCTTGGGAAAGTAAGCTTTGGCCAAAGCAAGCCCCCGGTGATGGGGGGATGATAACCCGGTAGGCCAAACTCCAAGGAGTAACCCGGCCCAAAGGACGCTGCGCAGGATCCGGCTAAGGATAAGGAAACTTGTGGAAGGCCCAAGCTTGTAGGCCCAGTAACCCGGATTGTGGGTCATGGTAAAGGAAAGTTAGGGTTTGTGCGCCGTGTTCGGGTAGGATCCAGGATGCGCCTTGGAGGGTAAGCCAGGGGGTACGGGTGCTTTATAAACCGACCCCCAGGTCTAGTTTAGACAGAGATCTAAGAACCCTGGCAATATCGCCTGATATCAAGCATCTAGTGTAATCCTAGAATTGAGTTATTATATCAAGATCGGAGACTCGGCGACTTTGATTGCCGGCTACCAGATCGAGTTGCATCATGTTTTCCTCTGAGCTAAACCCTCTCCCAAACGCCTGTGTCGTCTTGCCCCAAGATCAGTTACCCCCGGTAACGTCTGCCGTGATTATCCCACGACAGTTGGCGCCCACCGTGGGGCCTGCGTCCAAAGGTGTTTACATCATGGGAGAAGCTCGGAAGAGCATGGAGAATCTTGTCGTCGGCGAAATCTACATCGACCACAAAGGAGAAAAGATGGTGGACGATTCCGGCTGGGGGCCCGAGTCGGATCACCTCGAATCCGGATCCGTCGTGACAATCGGCCGGATCAGCGTCTTCATTGGTATGGTATGTACTTCCAGTTCGATCCCTGACAATATTGGATCTGATTCTGTGCCAGGGGAAGCCACTTCTATCCGATCAGATGATGAAGAATCGATTGGAACGACACATCCGGCAGAAGAACCCATCGCGGAGTGGGAACAGCCGGAGGAGCCGGCATGGACCCCGCGCGACCGGGTCGAAAGAGAAGATGATACCGGGTCTATCCTGGATCTGCTGGAAAACCGGTATGAAGAGGAGAACGGCGAGGAAGAACAGCATGAATTTACACCGGGTATCGTACGCCGAGTTGCAGTCTATGCGGCTCCCGCGGCCAATCTCAACCAAGGGAACGCAACCGCGGCATCAGTCGGGGCGGCTCAGGCATTGGCCCAGCAGCAGGGCGCGGCTAACGGAGACCCGGTTTTGGCCCGGGTTGATGGAGAGTCGGCATCAGTAACCAGCCGTGCAGCAGATGAAGAGTTGCATGCAAATACGTTCGGATTCCTAGGAAACCGGACACCAGGGGCGGGTCCTTCGAACCCGCGCCACCCGGCCTTATTCGATAATAATCTGATTCTAGACCCCACGGTTCTTGCAATGGTTATCACTCCGGAAAATGCAGCGGAACGTGTCAGGGATCTGGATGTGGCTCGTCGTGCGCTGGAACAGCAAAGAAGGCAGGTAGAGGCAGAAAGGCAAGGGATGGCCACGCGGCAGCGTGAGTTGGATGCGCTGGAAACTCGGCTCCGAGAGGAAACATCTAGAGTACATCAAAGGCATCAAACCAGGTTACCAGCAACGGGCGGGGTTATTAATCCGGCTAATTTATTTGTCACACCTCAGGATCAGCCGATACCAATGGTGAACCAGGGAACCGCACCCCAACCGGCGACAGCAGGGACACATCCGGCAAATGAACGGGCCGGGTTACCCCCACCACAGACTAGAGTCACAACCGGCAACGATCTACCACCACCGTCAGCATCACGATTCCGCACACCAGCCGGTCACTACAATAACCCCATGGACAATGTGTATGCGGCGACACTCGCGTTAAATCAAATCCCTATGGGAGAGTCGCCCCATGCAGAGAAGACTCGGCAAGCCATCGATCTGTTGCACACTGCGGTGGCACAGCAAGCCAATTATCCGGATCATAGAAGCGGTATGCACGGGACGCCATACGTCAGTCAACAGCAAGGGAATATCCAAACAAGTTCAGCACGGCGGAGGGAAGAGCAGCAGCAAATGCCGCCTCCTCCCCGCGTTCAGGCATCATCAGCAGCACAGGCTGTCGTGGACAGTTCCAGAGCCCGGAGGGCCGCGGCCGGGTCTGCAGCGCATGGACTTCCCGCAGCATCGCGCCCAGCCGCGCCCCCCGCGGTATCACACGTTTCTAGAGCAAGGCCGGCCTCAACCGTTCTTGCGGGACCCAAGTGTCTCTCGGACAATATCAGAGCTGAACCTTACCCGGAAAAATTCAAAGAGCCAGGGAAAGTAGTGAATTATGAGCTAACTATGGATCCAGAAACATGGCTAAGTAGTTATGAGATGGCAATGTCGATTCGCAACGCATCCGAGAATCTCCAAGCCAAGTTCATGTACTTGATGATGTCAGAAGGAGCAGCAAAGTTGTGGTTCACCAATTTGCCGGAAGGATCGATCAAGTCCTGGGAGGAATTGAAGACCGCGTTTGTCAAGCACTTTCATGGGACGTGCAGGAAATTGTTCACTATTGATGATCTAGAGCGATGCGTCCAGAAGAAGGGAGAATCGGCGCGCAGTTGGGTGCGCCGGGTTATGGAGATACTTCACTCGTCCACGGATATTCAGCCCAAGGATGCACTACAGGCCATGGCAAAAACATGCAAGTATATACCTTTAGTGCAAAAGTTAACTCGCATGAAGTCTAGTCGAAATGCGTCGGAAGTTACAATGGGAGAATTGATGGATGCGTGCAACAAACACGCTGCGACAGATACTACAGAAGAGGAAGTTGATGACAAGAAGGTAAAAGCAAACACAAGTAATAACGGAAGAACCGGCAATGGATCAGCACCGGGTAATAACGGAAATAGCCAGAACAAGCGCCCGTTTGAAGGAGGCTCCGAGTTTGTCGCCAACACAGAAGCCGGGTCTTCGAGGCCCAGAGCAGAAGGAAATTTCAACGGAGGTAACCACAATGGAGGAAACTATCAAGGACCGCCAAGGCCGGGTAATAATTGGGACATATTCAGGATGGCATGCCCGAAGCACAGCAGGAACGGCAGGCCAGCTAACCACTCTCTGGAGCAGTGCGCCGACTTACAAAGATGAAAAAATGAGGAAGTGAACAGAGCTATGCGAAGTGCAGGACGAGGAGGAGGACCGGGTCCAGGGGGAAACCCGGGCAACGGCCCACCCCCAGCTGGTAACCCGGCGGCTGGAAATCAAGGTAATAACCAAGGGGGGGCAGGAGGTTTCCAGGCTAACCCCAAACAATTGGGTCAATATCATGTGCATACCACAGGAGGCTCTAGCAAGGACAAAAAGATGCTGAAGCAAGCGGTCAACTCAGTTTCGTCAGCTGTCCCGAGATACTTAAGATGGTCAGAACAGGAGGTAACATGGAGCAGAAGGGATCACCCAGAAAGAGTGGAACACCCGGGAGTCCTGGCATTAGTAGTCGCACCACAGGTCAATGGGTATGAGCTGAAAAAGGTTTTGATGGATGGTGGAAGCAGCATCAATATACTGTATTGGGAAACCTTCCTACGCATGGGCCTCAAGGAGTCTCGGCTACAAAAAAGCTCAACAGTTTTTCATGGGATAGTGCCGGGTCATTCAGCGTGCCCCGAGGGAAAAATCGCATTGGAGGTAGCCTTTGGGGAGTCAAAGGATAACTATCGAATTGAGTGGCTTACCTTTGAGGTAGTCAAATTGCGCAGCCCTTATCACGCGTTATTTGGAAGGCCGGCTTACGCCAAATTCATGGCTAGGCCGTGTTACGTGTATCTACAGCTAAAAATCCCGGGTCCCAAGAAGACCATTACCATACATGGAAATCGATACATAGCAGCTGAATGCGACGAAGGAGACGCAGCAATGGCCGAGCAGGCCTGTAGAAAAGAAGAACTCAAGCATTACCGGTCTCAAGCAGACCCGGAGGATAGAACCACATCAAAAAGGCCGAGTACTGAAGGCGAAAGAGCAAAATCCAAAGTAGCACAAGATGCTAAAATGGTGGCTTTTATCGAGGATGACTCCTCCAAGCAATCCGCTATAAAGGAAGAAACTGCACGGCCGCTCACAACCAGCCGCGTCATGGAAACACCTCACCCGGGTCGGCTAGTAAACCCGGTACTCATCATGAAAAAGTCCAATATGTGGAGAATGTGCGTCGGTCACGCCAGTCCGGGACCGGTCCCCATGAAGAACTAAACAATGTAACGGGCAGCAGGTTTCAGACGCGCTCTTTTCCTACCCAGGGTACCTAAGGGGACTGGAAGGTTTTTAATGAGGCGGCCTGTTGATCCAAACTTTCTCGCATCAATAAAGAGACGGTTATCAAATCTTATTTCGTTACAGCCTGATTACAAGTAAGTAGTATCCATGTGACATCAATATTTCAGTATCATTAAGAACGTTGAGTATATATAGGTCTCGGGGGCTGGTTGCTCAAGTAGCCCAGCCACAAACCCGAAAGACCCGGCCTTGATGCCTATAAGTTATAAGGGCCGATTATTCGCAAACGAGTACGGCTGCAATCTTATAACTGGACAAAGGAGCCAAATTTTCTTGACTTTTCTTACTTAAGCTCGATGTGACTCGCACTAAAGTGGCATGATTTGTTCGCTTACGATTACAATCAGCCATGAAGCCCAATGGGACTTGCCTGACCCTGTTTTCGTATAGATGTAACAACATGGTATCCACGCGAAAGCCAGCTTACAGTACAAGATAGTCAAAAGGGTCATCTAAACCACAAGTTTATGCAGAGTACAAGGCTAATAGCCGGAAACTCAACGACTATCAAGCATAACTTCAGTACCTACACGGAATGGCTTTAGGTTTTCGACTCGGTAAAAAACAATTTGTTCTCTGAGAAAGGCCACACCCCCATGACTCGGACTTTGGGTCATGGGGACTGGGGACTTCGAAACAGAAACAAACTATTTGGCTATCGAAGTTCGAAAGACCCTACCATCCGAGTCTTGGGGACTTAAAGAAAAGTCCACTTATCAAAGCCCCTGGCACTCGGAAAACCGAGTCTTACGAAGGGAGCTAAAAAGAGAATCGGATATCGAGAACAAGTTCAAAGAATGGACAAGTAGCACGATTATCAAAAGGCCAGGAAATCCGCAAAGTATGTCACGGACTAAAAGTACGTTACAAGTTACGACATCAGTATCAGGGGTGCACAGGCGCACCGTCAAAAGCATAATAGTTTGAAAACAAAGCATCGCGTGACCAAGGTATTATGATGGTACTGCCCTATTCGGCCTCCTGGGTACGGTCTTCCGGGTCTTGATCCTGGGCTTGCTGCTTAGCTTTCCCGGCGGTATTACCCGGACTCACCGCACCAGGGAGGACAGGTGGAGGGACGGCTGGTGTAGAGGCAGACGGCCCTGATCCTAACTCGGCCTCTCTCTTCGCAGTTGCCTCCCTCTTCCTGGCCGAGTTAGAAACCCACTTCTCCAAGATATCAAAGGGCGGGGGTGCTTCCTCCGTAACAACTTTGCCATCAGCGTCGTATGCACTCATAATCGTGTTTAGATCCAAACTATCGGCCAAAGTGGTAGCCGAGGGGCGCACTGCGGCTTGTATGGCCTTGAAATCCTTGGGTGTAAATTTGGAACCGTCCGCCTTGAATTCGGGAAACCCGGATATTACCTTTGCCGGGTCAAGCTTCGGAAAGAAAGCCTTGGCCAGGGTAAAAGCCCGGGTCATACCAATCCGGCATGACGAGCGTTTCCAGATTTCAATCCAGCCAGGCACAGTGGAGCAGGCTTGAATGAGATTTTCTTCACCCGGATATACTTCCGTAGGCCACTTCACGGCATCCAGTATAAATTTTGTGCCGGCAAAGAAAGTCCGGAGCACAGTCTTTAGGGTTCTAGCCTTGATAATGGCATCCTCCTCTGGGGCCGCAAGGTTGGCACCTACAGTTGTAACAAAAGAAAGAATGTATCAGTAATCCCGAGTATCATATAATAAAGCAAAGACATGAAGCCAATCGGCAGCAAAAACTTACTAAGCAAGATCTGATAAGTATCGGCGACTTGGTCCGATAGTTTCTTCAGTGCGGTCTGAGCGGCATTGCACTTCTTCTTGTATTTGGAAACATCCTTCTTCAAAGTTTTCATGTCATCCTCAAGGGTTTCCCTTCGTTTTACCTCGGCAAGAAGAAGTTGTTCGGTCTTAAGTAAAGTTTCATCAGACCGGGTTATCTGCGCCTGTAAGTAGCAAGAAACGCAAGTATCAGTTGGATATTATGGTAAGCTGAATATGGCGTAAAGTACCAAGCATAACTTTCGCAAGTCATACTCGGAACTTGGGGACTAGGTACGCAATATGAGATACCAAGTGTCATTACCTGGTGCTCTGCAGCCATGCGCTCCAAGATCTTGCTCTCCGAAGTCTTCATAGTGAGGAGAGTGTTCATCAATTGATCAAAAGTGTCTTTACCCGTATCAGAGGACCCGGGGCCTTGGAAATTCCGAGAAGGAGCTTTCTTCTTAGTGGGAGGCGGCACCCGGGTCATTTGTATGTCGGAATCCGATGCTCCTTCTTCTGCACCCAAGGTTGTGGCTCTGTTCTTCTTGCTTGCATGGGAAGCAATCGGATACTCGGCTTCTTGTGTGTCCGGGTTTGTCGGCGACGCTTGTTTTTTGCCGCTAGACGCGGCTGTAGTCTTATCAGCCGGGCTCCCCTTACCTGGGCCCTCGGTCTCCATATCCTCTTGGTCGCTGATAACGACCGTGGCCCTATAGATGTTGTCAGTGAGCAGCTAAATACACAGTCAGGAAAGGGTGATGAAATGTGGTGGAGCATCAGGAAGGGGATTTTACCCGGTATTCACCGCAAAGTCCAAAGGAAATCCGTCGCTGGACTCGGGAGAGGCTGGAAATTATCAAGTCAGATGTCATGTGGGAATGGTTCAAGGAGAATGTTTCGACCGAGAAAAGATAGGGTAAGTACCAGCCCGCCGAGTCGGAGTCGATGAAATACCCGGGTTAAGGGCATCATCACCCGGGTGATTTCAAGTTGACCTGCGCTTGGTCATGGGCGACTCCTTCAAGCATGGCCAGTGGAACAACGTCAAGGTAGCTCATGTATATCATTAAAGGAATACGAATTGAATGCGAGGAGGAGATATGAAACCTTGGAGGTGGCCTCTTGAGTTTTTCTTTTTGATCCGACTTTGATTGTCGGTTCCAGTTCCTCCTCGTCGCTGGCGGATTCTACTTTGCCGTCGGAGTTTTCTTCCTCATCATCTTCTCGTTCTGGATATCATCAAAGTTATAGTTGGAAATGAAGGGGTTATGATGAGCTTAAAGGAACCAAATAAAATCCGGAGAGTACCTTCGTCCGAGTTAACGGCTTCTTCTTGCTCCTCTGGACTTTCGGAGCTAGGAGAGGTGTTGATTTTCCAAAAATCATCATCAGCCTGAAAAGTGTCAGTACAAGGGTTATCAACTGTATCGAGTGGAAAGAGCAAAGGTAAAGGCATCAAAGTCGGGTTTTCACCTTGGGGGCTGGGTTCTCGAGTGTGAAGGGCTCCAATCCGGATATGTTCCGGATTACCTCAAGCTTTTCTGTCAGAAAACCCTTGATGGTTTTGTGAGTGTCGCCAGCCGCGAAGATGTTGTCAGAGTACCGGAGCGGGTCTGTAGATTGCCCCGAATACTCGCACATCAACTTTGTGCGGATGGAATTGGGTTGAATACGGAAGTCGACCCAAGTCTTCACCAGGTTGAGCCCGATGAGGCCTTGGGCCGTGAGAGTGGTGATTTTGGCTAGTAGAGGTTGAATTGCCTCCCTGTTCGAATCAGGGGCGAAGGCACTAAATTTATCGGAGATGTCAAGAAGACCCTCTGAGTAACCCGGCAGCTTCTTTTGGCCGGGTGGGGAGGTGTCTTGGCAGTAAAAGTATGAGAGCTGCCAGTGCTTGACATGGGAGTTAAGGGTGAGGGGTGGCATCAAAGAATTCTTGCGGCGCTGGATGGAAACCCCGCCGCAAGCGAGAAGCGCCCCGTCACCGCTCTCGCGGCACGGTTTGCACTGAAAAAGCTCAATGAAAAGAGCCAGACTTGGCGAAGTGCACAAGTATGACTCGGAAAGGACGATGAAGTGGGAGATGTTTAATACAGAATTTGGCCCGATGTCGAAAACGCGAAGGCCGTAATGGCTTAGAACATCACGGAAAAAAGGGTGACCCGGTGGGCGGAAGCCCCGGGTCACATGTTCCACGAAGCAAATTACCTCGCCTTTTGTCGGGGTGGGCCGGGTCTCCTTGCCCGGCACCCTCCACTGGATATCCTCTTGAGGAGGAAGAACTCCCAGCTCCACCAGCTCCTCCAACTTGGCCTTGGTGACCGTAGACCGCGCCCAGTTGGCGGATATGGAGTTGGTGGCTTTAGATTTGGTTGGAGTTTTCCCCTGCTTTTTGGGAGCCATGTGGTTGACCTGCAAAGTACAAGGTAAAAGGATAAGAGGACTACGACACGGAAGCTGTGAGCCGGCCAAGTATCAGCAAATAATATTGAGGCATGAAAATTGGATATTATCCGGGTGTCAGTGTGCAGAGTGGAGTTCGAACTGTCCGGGTATCAAGTATTATAGCGAAAATTATGGGGCTCTAAGCGTTGAAGGAACTTTTGAGGACGATGGATGGCTGCACGGGTACTTAGCGCGAATAAAAGGAACTGGAAAGGGGAGGACTAGCCGGGTGATTGAGGCCAAGGCGGAAATTTTGAGTGGTTCGGGCCCAGATTGGGAATTCTATCTTCAGATTTGTGGCGAAATTAATAATTGCAGGTAGTAGGAGAGTGGATTGGAATCCATAACTTATCTATTGGGCGAGCTAGAAAGAATACTAGCAACCTAATTCGGCATGGCCGAGAAATCATTGGCGGGTCGATTTGGATCTAATCTAAGGTGAAATCAAAAATTGCAAGGGCAAATTAATGGGTGCAAGAGGCTTACCGGAGGAGATCTGAGTGAAGCCTTGCGGAGGCAGATGGCGCAAGCCTGGTGTCCTTTCGTGGTTCCTGATGGGCCGGATGGAGATTTGCCGGTGGATCTTGGCGGCGGCGCGGGGCGAGCTGTGGCGGAGCGCAGCCTCCGGCCAATGGGCTCCGGTGATGCGCGCGGGATTTCCGTGGTGGCGCTCAGTGAGGATGAGCGCGGAGGAAGAAAGGAAGCAGAGTGGGGGGAAATGAGCCGTTAGGGTTCGGGTTACCCCCAAGGAGCCTATTTATAGCGCGAGTGGATAAGCCCGGTTCAGCGAGCGGGAGCCGGGAGTTGCGGAAGTAAACGGCTATTTATTTGAGTTTTGGCGAGATGCGCTTTAAATGTTGAGCAGGGGATCTGAGCGAAAAGGAGAAAGAGATCCATCCCGTGATATCAGGTCAATTATCAAGTATAGAATCTTGACATTTTGGGGTTTTACCTGGGAAAGTAAGTTAGGTGATTGGGGAAGAGCCGGGTTACTATATGGCCACCATGGAGTAAGGCCTAACCATCTATTGAGGCACCTTAACCCGGCCTCCACATACTCGTGTGTTTGATATCCTTGCAGGGAATAGCGAGCGCTTCAAGGAAGGATCCGTGAAGCCCAGGCTATTCTGGGGACTACTGATGGGGGGATGATAACCCGATAGGCCAAACTCCAAGGAGTAACCCGGCCCAAAGGACGCTGCGCAGGATCCGGCTAAGGATAAGGAAACTTGTGGAAGGACCAAGCTTGTAGGCCCAGTAACCCGGATTGTGGGTCATGGTAAAGGAAAGTTAGGATTTGTGCGCCGTGTCCGGGTAGGATCCAGGATGCGCCTTGGAGGGTAAGCCAGGGGGTACGGGTGCTTTATAAACCGACCCCCAGGTCTAGTTTAGACAGAGATCTAAGAACCCTAGCAATATCGCCTGATATCGAGCATCTAGTGTAATCCCAGAATTGAGTTATTATATCAAGATCGGAGACTCGGCGACTTTGATTGCCGGCTACCAGATCGAGTTGCATCATGTTTTCCTCTGAGCTAAACCCTCTCCCAAACGCCTGTGTCGTCTTGCCCCAAGATCAGTTACCCCCGGTAACGTCTGCCGTGATTATCCCACGACACCCGGGTTACTCCAACCCACACGACGAGCGTTTCCAGTGGTTGATCCGCTCGGGGATGGTGGAACACGCATCAAGCAGTGTGCTCAAACCACCATGCCCGGTACCCGGCCACTTCACAGCTTGCAAAATCCATTTTGTACCGGCACGGAGTTGCCGGATTGCGCTCTTTAAAGTCTTCAGTTTCTCTATATCATCTTCATCCGGAATCTCATCACCCGGACCTGCAGAAAAACTGAAAGGTTAACACAAGAAATTCCAAGTATTTAGAAGAATGAGGAATCCGGGTTATGATTAATCAGTCGGGAATTATTACTAATCAAGGCGCGATAAGTGTCGGCAATTTGGGCGGAAAGCCTCTTAAGTTCATCCTCCGCAGCATGGGATCTCTTTCTATACTTTATTACATTCTTCTCCAGTTTCTCAGTATCAGCTTCAACCGATTCACGCAGCTTTGTCTCCACCTCGAGGAGTTTGGTGGTTTTAGCCAACACCTCCTCAGAGTGGGCCACGTATGCCTGCGTGACAATAAAAGTAAAATGTTAGCCGGAGAAAAAGGAAATATCAGTCGGATATGCTATAAAAGTTCCAAGTAAATTATGCATAAGTTCACTCGGAACTTGGGGACTAGGCAAATATGCAAGCAGTGTTAGTTAAATTACCTGGTGCTTGGCTACCATAGCTTCTAGAATACCCTCTTCATCAGTTCTCAGAGTGCGCAGAGCGCCAAGCATCTCATCAAAGCTCAGATCATCAAGTTTTACCCCGGAAGAACCGGGGGCTTGGCTACTTGGAGGTGGGGTCCTTTCCTGCTTGGGGGGGGGGATACCCGGGTCGGCTGGGTGTCAGGATTGGGATCACCCATCCTTGCTCCCAGAACCTCGATGTCGTCACCCCCGGGCCCATGTGATGGAATAGGGTACTCGGCCTCCTGCTCAGCCGGGTCTGTCAGCGGATCTCTTTCTCTATCTTCTTCTTCGGCATCGCCAGTCGCGGCATTCACAGTGTGTACTGGATCCTCCGTTGCCGGGTTATCCAAGTCCATGTCGTCCGGGTCACTGTTTGTGACCTTGGCTCTAAGGAGAATAAAAATAGATGGTTAGTACATGAAGAGTGAAGGTTATCGAAAGAGCCAGTATATCAGATAGCGAGAAATATAACTTACCCAGTGTTCACCACGAAGTCCGGCGGAAGGTCGTTGCTAGACCCGGACGAAGCTGATAAAGGGTCCGAATGTGAGACCCGGAATTTCCCGACTATTGGATGATTGGGGGAAGGATGTTTTTGAGGAGAAGTGGAAGGACGAGTTTCGGGAATACCGGCATGGCGGGCTGGGGACGAAGGAATACCCGGGTTGAGAGGATCCTCACCCGGAGAGTTCCGGGTTACCCTACGCTTGACTGGGGAAGGTTCCTTCAGGTGTGATGAACCGGACAATTGATGGTTAAGCTCGCACATATTAACATATGAATATGGTCTGGAGGCGATAGAGGAGTAAGGAACCTTGAATACGACTGTCCGGGTCTTCCTCTTCGCTCCAGCCCCTTGACCCGGCTCAGCTTCACTTTCGTCACTTTGGGTCTCCTCTTTATCTTCCGGATCTTCCTTCTCCTCCTTGTCCTCTTTGTCCTCCATTCCTGAGAAACATAGTGTATAGTCGGGAAAAGAGAAAGTGTGGGAAAACAAGTTAACAGAAATTAAGATAGGCGAAACCCGGATCATACCTTCTTCCGAGTCAGCCGGCTCTTCGTCCTCCTCCGAGTTTTCGGAGGGAGGGGGAGTCTCGATCTTCCAGAAAGTGCCATCTTCCTAAAATAAAGGTATAATGGTAAGGATTAGTGATTTAGTAAGACAAAAATATATAAGGATAAAAGAGTTAAGACCGGATCTTACCGCTGGAGCCGGGTTGTCGCGAGTAAATGGCTCCAAGCCGGCTATAGTCCGGATTACTTCCATTTTCTTGGTCAAGAAACTTTTGATTATCTTGTTTGTATCAGCAGCCGGATAGTTCCTCAGAGAGTAGCGGAGCGAATCCGTGACATGCCCAGAATACTCACACATCAGCTTGGGCCGGATGGCATTGGGTTGGATTCGGAAATTCACCCAAGTTTTAACTAGATTAAGCCCAAGGAGACCCTGGGCCGAAAGTACAGAAAGTTTGGCAAGGAGGGGTTGGATGGACTCCCTATCCGACTCAGAAGCGAAAGCGTTAAAATTATCGGAGCGATCGAGGAGGCCCTCGGAGAAACCCGGCAAAGTCTTTTCGCCGGGTGGGGAGATGTCCTGACAGTAGAAGTAGGTCTTCTGCCAGTGCTTGACATGGGAGTTGAGGCTCAGAGTCGGCATCAATGAGTTCTTCCGCCTCTGAATTGACACCCCGCCGCAAGCCAGGAGGGCCCCGTCGCCGCTTTCGCGACACGGTTTGCATTGGAACAGTTCGAGAAATAGAGCAAGATTTGGGGGGACGCATAAATATGATTCGCATAGAACAATGAAATGAGTAATGTTTAACATAGAATTGGGGCCTATGTCAAAGACTCGGAGGCCATAGTGGCTAAGCAACTCACGAAAAAGGAGTGACCCGGGGGACGGAATCCCCGGATCACATGTTCGACAAAGCAGATTACCTCATCGAGACCCGGGGAGGGCCGAGTCTCGTCCCCGGGGACGCGCCAATGAATATCCTCCCGGGCGGGGAGGACGCCCGATTTTGCGAGCTCATCTAGTTTTGCCTTTGTCACCATGGACCTTGCCCAGTTGGCGGATATGGATTGAGTCGGCTTTGTCTTTGCCGGCTGTTTTCCCTTCGTCTTGGTGTTGACCTTGGGTGCCATGTGCGTAGTCTAAACCAGGAGATAAAAAGTGCAGAGTGTAAGTAACTAAAAGACCCGGAAAAGAATGACTATCCGGTTAATCGAAGAGTAACTATGGAAGATTTTCACAGATTGGACCTAGACGGAGAGATTTACGGAGAAATTTGTGACCACGAGTAATAGAGGTGTGCTATTGAATCTAGTTTAAGCATTGGTTGAGAAAGAATGAAGCACGGGCTATCTAATTGGTGCGGAGCAAGAAAATCATCTAAGAGCGGATTTAGATCTAATCTAGTCCGAGCGAGCTTGAAGGTAAAATCCATGGAAGAAGGGGGCTCACCGGTGGAGTCTGGAGGAGAGCGCGGCGGCGGCAGATGGCGCAGTAGCGGTGGCCCTCTGGACCTTCCGGTAAGCAGTTCGAGGGCGCGGTGGCGGTGGTCGACGGCGGTGCGGCGCGGGCTGAAGCAGAGCGCAGGCGGCGTCGGTTCGCTTCCGGCTGCTCCCCCGTGAACTCCGTGGTGGCGAGGCGTCGAGCTCGAACAAGAGAGCACCGAGAAAGGTTGGAGATGAAGGAGATGGGGGAAATGGAGCGCTTGATTTAGGGTTGCCCCTAAGGCACTTATTTATAGGTGCGGGTGGAGAGCCCTAGGCCTAAGGAGCGGGAGCCAAAAATTTCGGAAAGAGATACCCGACCGGATTTTTTGGATAAGTGATTAAGTGCTTGTGCGTAATATCCGGAAAAGATCAGAGCGAATCGTCTCCGCGATATTTGGATTAGCTGGCGAACAAAGTGAGCCAGGTCTTCTGTGTTTTCCTCGGAGTGTTGACCCGGGAAAATGACGTTGGACTCGGAGAAAGCCGGGTTATTATATGGACCACCTGTGGAGTCAGGCCTAGCTGTTTATCAAAGCAACCTAACCCGGTCTTTTATGAACTTGTATGTTTGTTATTTTTGCAGGGAATAGCATGCGCTTCAAGGAGGATCCCGTGAAGCCCAAGCTATTCTGGGGACTACTGATGGAGGGATGGTAACCCGGTAGGCTAACGCCGAGGTATAACTCGGCCCAAAGGGAGTTGCGCAAGACCCGGCTTAGGGAAAAGGAGTTTCTAGAAGGCCCAAAGAGTATAGGCCTCGTAACCCGGATTGTGGGTTTTGATAAGGAAACTTAGGGTTTGTATCCGGTGCCCGGGTAGGGCTCCGAGTATGCCTTGGATAGGGAGCTAAGGGAGCCGGATATCATATAAGCCGGCTCCTAGGGTAGACTAGACACGAGTTTTTACCAGTTATTCGAGTATCCCCTGTAATACGAGAGCTGAGATTGTAACCCTAGACGGAGACTCGGCGACTTGATTGCCAGAGCTACCAGATCGATTATCAGCATGATTTCCCCTGAGCAAAACCCTCTCCCAAACACCAGAGTCGAATTTTCCCAAGATAAGTTACCCCCGGTAACGTCTGCCGTGATTATCCCACGACACTAACAGCAGCCAAAGACGCCAAAGAACTGGTTGACATGTGTGAAGCTTGTCAACGCTTCTCGCCCAAGCTCCACATGATCCCCCTGTCCTGACCATTCGCTAAATGGGGGCTCGACATGGTAGGGCCATTACGGAAGGCAACACCCGGAGGATACACTTATCTGCTGGTCGCGGTCAACAAATGTACCAAATGGATAGAAGCAGTCCTAGTAACATCGTAGCATGCGAAGTGCATGGTCCAATTCGTCGAAACAATCGTGTATCGATTTGGCATCCCTCACAATATTATCACGGATAACGGGACCAACTTCACAGCCAAAGAGATGAAGGCCTTCTCTGCAGAGAAGCGGTTAACTCTCAGCTTTGCTTCGGTAGCACACCCCCAAACAAATGGGCACGTCGAAAGATCCAACAGATTAGTTTTGGCTAGTCTCAAGAAACGACTACTCGATAGATTACATCCTGCATCACGACATTGGGCCGAGGAACTACCATCTTTCCTATGGAGCCTGAGAACAACTCCAAACAGATCCACAAACTACACGTCATTCTTCATGGTTTACGACGCCGAAACAGTCCTGCCTGAGGATGTTTGATTCAGCTCTCGCGAGTCGTTGCATACAGCGAAGAAGCCTCTAACAGAGCAGTCGCGGAATATATGGATGCACTGGACGAGGCCAGGGACATCGCACTCGCAATATCCTCCGTCTACCAGCAAGCACTACGCAACCACCACAGTCGCCGCATCCGCAGCAGATCTTTCGTAGTAGGCGACCTGGTGCTGCGACTCAAGCAAGAAAGCGGACACAACCTCGAGTCACCATGGGAAGGGCCCTTCATCATACACAAGGTTATCCCCGGAGGTTCCTATTGCCTGAAAAACCCAAAACAGGCAGCGTCTACTCCAACCCATGGAACGTAGCGCACCTGAGGAAATTCTATCCCTAGGAGAGTACCTTTAGTCGCAAAATAAGTTTGGTCCGGCCACATTGTAACCCAAGAAACTACATGGCTTCTCATCCATCGCAATACAAACATGGTTTCTCAACCATAGCCACAAAGACTACTTTTCTTTTTTCCATTTTCCTTTTACATGCTAAACAAACGGTTACACCCCCAACACACAGGGACTACGCCAAACTAGCATCAACAAATATTTGAGTGCCTACACACGACAAATATCTTACAAGGTCACAACGTACACACCTTAAAAACACCTTAACTAACTAAACTAACATACAAGGTTACAAGGTACACACCTTAACACACCTTAAATGACTCAAATAAACATACAAGGTATATACACCTTATAAAGTACAGCTATCGCCCAGCAGCAGTCTCTCCAAGCAGTCGCTCGATCTCTGCAGCGGTCAGCCGAATGGTCCGCTCCGCCACAGGTCGCACAACCTCATAATGAGGGACAAAATCCAAACGTGGTCCTCGGGTCTTAGGAAGTCGCACCACAGAGTTGAAGTTGACATCAGGGTGCCATAGACGCACAAAGGCTAGTGCCACCTGAGCGCCACAATTGAGCTGCCGACGCACACACTCGCGAACATCCTCCACCTGACGAAACAACCTTAGCAGACCACTCAAGCTATCGGGAACAACGTCGAAAGGGTAAAATGCCTGATGGACGGAAGAAAGGGCCTCCCGACAAGACTCAACAAAAAGTTGCGCCTAGCTCACCCGATACTGCAGGGTAGCCAAGACAAAACCCCTGCAGCGGTCAGACCACAAGTTGCACGCGTGAGGTTTGGAGCTGTTTGATTCACAAGCAACGTGGTTATCCACCCAGTGACCCTCACACGCTCCATCGGGTTCAACAACTGCATGGACAGAAAAACGAATCAAACGACAAGCAAGAAAAATACCAAAATCACTCGCCAGCTCCTCCATCACAAACTGCTCGCGGTCTGCATTAAGCTTCTGCTTACACTTGGCAACATCCACCACACCCTGCAGAGCCTTGAGTTAAGGCTCGCCATCCGCGACGTGGCCACGGAGCGTGGCAAGCATACTCGCATCAGTAATCAACGGCTCAGTCGAAGGAGCAGCACCGCTCGACGAGCCACCGCCAGAATCTGTAACCTGGGAAGAACAAAGGAAACACTACAGTTTCAGTCAACCAAACCCCACTCAACGATTCACAACAAGACGCATCTTCGAGTGCTCGGGGGCTACTCCCATCGGGAGAACACAAAGTAAGGCACAATAACAAAATGCTGACACTTTTAAAACATCTCGATTGAAAGGAAAAATATGGGATACTTCCCTAAGTTCATTACACAGACTGGCATACAAAAGAAAAAAAACGGCGCACATCCTAAGGAACTTTGGACTTTCCAGAGGTAGCTCCACTCGCAGGAGGCTTTGCACCACAGCCGCGAGAAACTACCTCGGAGAGCATCTTCGCTAGCTTCTCCGCACGATCCCAAAAGGTCGAAGCGCTACCTTTTTTCCCGGCGCATCTCAAGGGAGCTCTAAATACACCTTCTCCAGCTCACCCAAGACGTTATGCGCCAAGGAAAACTGGATAGCCGTCTTGGCTCCACACTCGGGCTACACAAGGGTGTACTCCTGAAGGGGATCGGCTTTGCCAAGGAAGACTTGCAGGAGGTCCCCAAGAGTCGGCGAAACCGGCGCCCCCACAAGCAACCGCTGGTGCAGCTGCGACAACACTCGGGTAGCATCACGCAGGGTGAAGGAGGCCTTATTTCCATGCTCTTGCGGCTGAGTGCACATGTCAGTCAGAGCGCCGACTCGGACCCCTCCTGGCAGTGCCAAACCAACTCCAAATAGCATCTAAAATAGAAATGAAGAGAATCAATGAAGGGAGGAGAAAGAAGCAAGTTACAAGAGAAGGAAACTTGTGGAAAACCTACCAGCCAGAGCCTGGGCCACGGGACGGAGGATGCCGACCAAATCGTTGTCATGCGCTGCACCTGCCTCCTCCAGCTGCTTTAAGGACTCGCGAGATTTGGCGAGACGGTCGGTTGCATCCTTGCGAGTGGACTCTAGCTCTTTTCTAGTAGACTCCAGCTCCTTCTCCAGATCCTTTAGCCGAGAATTAGCCTCGGCCTTCTCGGACTTCAGGCGGGTCACCTCGTCTGCAGCATGAATTGCACGCATCAAGCAATAGTCGCGGCCATAAAAAAAACAAACCCAAAGTAAGGAGCATATGTTAACTTAACCAGCAAAGAACGGGCATCCTGAACAATATGGTCGCGCTCTCCCCGAAGAGAAATGCACTCCGCCTCGGGCATGACAAGGCAGCGCCCAAAGCTAGCCAGAGAATCAAGGATAGCCTGCAGAATTCCCTACGGGTTAGAAAGTTATCGTTTGAGCCTATACACGACTGTACACAGTCAAGTATAGCCTCGGGGGCTACTCCCATCGGGAGCACTGCCATGCACCCGATAAAAATCAAGACCAAGAAGCAAACAATGAAGCAAAAAGTCTAGACTTGAGTCTATAGCCAACTGCGAGCACTCGACCATAGACTCGGGGGCTACTCCCATCGGGAGCACTGTCATGCACCCGATAACACAAAAGGACAAAGCACGGAAAGATAAGGGGACATCACCTTGCCCTGCGGGGTCGACAAGGGGTCAGGCGAGCTAGCCGAAACTTTCTTGCTCGGAGACGCTCTGACATCCTCGGGCTGCCCTCCCGCAAAGCTAGGAATAACCCTCGCGGGGATCGAAGGTCGTTGAGTGGAACTCGGAGCTGGATCTGGGTCCGCAACAACCTCGTACTGCTTCACGGACGGGGCAGAGGACGCGAATTGGTCCGCGCTGATGGTCACCAGGCTAAAACAAAAACCAGAATCGAAAGAGAAAAAAGTAACACCATATCAAAGAAGAAAACACATGACTTACTCGTCCTCATCGTCGTCGTCGAGGTTGTCCGTGTCCCAAGCAGTGGGAATCTTTGACTGGTGGATGGTCGGAGGAAGTACGTTGAGAGGAGTCGACCGAATGGGCCTAATCTCCTCGACCACGTCCTCACTCAAGGAGTTATCCTTGGAGGTGACCTCGTCTTCCTCCGCCTTGCGGCTTGCGGCGGCAAAGTGGTTGCTCTTCTTCCTCTTCCTCCTCCTCCACCTCCTCTCGTTCATCGCTGGACTCCGCGTCCGCAACGCTGGCTTCGGGTGGAGCCTCGAGGCTGCTCGCCAGAAGATCCAAGGCGCCCTCATCCGCAGAAAAGTGGCGGGTAGCATGTCACCACATCCTGGTTCTACAAAGGCAGAGGAAGAAGAGACGACGGTTCAATCGACGAAAACACAAAATAGACAGAAAAGAAACAGAAGAAAGAAGAATGATAAGAGATTTACCTCACTCGGAGGGTTCTCGGCATCAAAAGGGGTGAGAGGGAACGGCGAGTAGCTCTCCCCTTTCTTCAATCAGGTGATGGAAGCGATCTTACTTTCGAATTCCGAATTCAAAAGAATGTTGTCGCACGTCCGGCTCCGATCATTGAGACCCGTGAACTCCCAGAGTGGGGTCGACCTGTCTTGGAGCGGCTGGACCCTCCGGCGCAGAAAAACACCCGCCAAGTGTATCCCGTTTAGCGGGGTTCCCTGCTCCTTGTCGCGGAAACGTGCCACTTTCGCGAGCAGAGGAGAGACCAACTTGGATTCCTCGGCTGACAGCGCGTGCGACCAGCATTTCCTCCACTTCAAGACGGCGAACGGGTGGAATTTCGGAATGCCACCCACGTCGTTTTATTTGATGCAGAACCATCTCCGGCAACACCCTTTAGCCGAGTCGACAAAAATCATCTCCAGGTACAAGAAGTCTTTATTCACCTGGATCTCGAAGCCGCTGGTCGTCAGTGGCTCTCCGATCCTCTCGCCTGGCGGGGGCTTCTCCCAAAAGATCCGCACTTGGAAGATGGCCTTCCAAAGCCCCCCGTGCGGGAGAATACCGAGTAAGCACTCGCAAAGCACGATAAAACATGAAATGTGTTGTATCGTGTTAGGAGGGAGGTCGTGCAACTGTATGCCATAGACATACAACAGCCCGACGAGGAAGGGATGGAGAGGAAACGACAGACCTCGAGCGACATGCTCCGAGAACGCGACGCGCTCATTGGCGTGTGGGTTGGGAATCTCCTCCCTCTTTGTCGACATCCGGACGCGCTTGGAGTCCTCGGGAGG
The DNA here is from genome assembly GCA_028641055.1 of Alopecurus myosuroides. Taxonomy (NCBI): domain Eukaryota; kingdom Viridiplantae; phylum Streptophyta; class Magnoliopsida; order Poales; family Poaceae; genus Alopecurus; species Alopecurus myosuroides. Next base: position 278,674,352 of record CM054058.1, on the reverse strand, counting down.
AAGCAGTCCCTCCCTCTGCATCTTGACGATGCTCTTCTTCGTTGCGTTGGACGGGCGCCACTCGCCCGTCCTCTTCATCGGGGCCGCTGTGGAGGCGTTCACTGCTTCCTTGCCGGATGTCGCGGCTGCGCCGCGCTTCTTGCCTCCCACCATTGGAGCTTGGTTCGTTCTCGCAGAAGGGAAGGAGTGCACTAGAGGAGAAAGAAGGTGAATGAAGGCCGGGAAAGTTACCTTTTCTCTAAGGCCCATTATTTATACCAAGGCTAGGCCACTGTGAGCCGTTGATCTACGGATGTGGAACTCATCCCCGCCGCCACGTGCTGAGCGGAAACGAGGAGACGGGGCGGTTACCCTCGCACGATCTTTTACGCAAGATCTTGCGTAATTACTGCACGTCCAGTGGAGAAACCGGCACGTGACGGATCATTTCCTGTCAAAAATCTGACAGAGTGGGCCCTACACGTCCTGTCCCACTGCATCACGTCCCATAGGGAGCAGGCCAGTGCGGGATGATGTCATTGCACACATCATAACACGAAATTTCTGTCGTATGAGCATTATGACACGAAATTTCTTTCATACAAACTTCATGACACGGAATTTCTTTCGTACAGATCAAAGGAAAAAAGACTATCTCGCTCGAAAAAATGCACAGTGGTAACAATGGCACTCGCCATTTTTCAGGAACAGACGATAGCACCCGCAGTGCATCCAAAATAAAATCGCGAGTACGCGGCTCCCGCAATTCCTCATCATGACGTACTAACACGTCATCTTACCCTGGATCATTCGGCCGACTAGGCACATCCGTATGCCGTACTTTTCGAGTACGAAGGTAAGACCCAAGGATCTCTCGTATGGGCCTGAAGTCGCACTCGAGCAGCGTCCTCCAGCAAATTTTCCGTGTCAACAACACGAAAAAAATCCCAGAGGACGCTCCGGGTACCCCTTTAAGGTTAAGTTCGACTCGATAAGATCTCCATGACCCAGTCGCAATGATCACCTCGCCGAGTTTGAGTCGAAGGTCTCGAATTCGTGTAGGCCAGAACTGTTTTTGCCCGAGAAGCAATTAATTGACCATGATTTTTCGGGAGAGCCAAGCGACTGAGCCATATCCTTCTGCGAAAAAAGCCAAACGCAAGGCGCACTCACCGATCGATGCTCAAGTACATCTCACACAGGGTATGCACCCTTCAAGTCAAGTACTCAAATGACTCGATCGTAAGATCCATAAACGGATTTTGAGTACTTACTCGACTATTCTCAATCGAACAAGCACTCGGGGGCTACCGACAAGGGGATGACTCCGCGAACTATCGGATGAGCCTACCTAGTCCATTGCCCAGCACTGAAGCCCAGAACGAAGGGCTACCCCGTGGCTCTAGAAGGCCCATTGGCGGTTGATGCTACGCTTCAAAGATGCCTTGATAGCGTGTTGGGAACCCCAAGAGGAGGGTATGATGAGTACAGCAGTAAGAATTTCCCTCAGTTAAGAACCAAGGTTATCAATCCAACAGGAGAAAGAGGATCTTCGGAAGGTTGATGCCACTGACGATGGTGATGCCTCACTGGTGTCAGCAACAACGCGGAACCTACACACAACACAACCAAAATGCTTTGTCCCAACGGTACAGTGAGGTTGTCAATCTCACCGGTCTTGCTAAAAACAAAGATTAGACGTATAGTGTGGAAAATAATGTATGCTTGCAGTAAGTAAAGAAAGAAGGAAATTGTGGTGGTTTGTTTAACAATGTAAGAAAATGGACTGGGGTTCATAGGTTCACTAATGGTGTCTCTCCGTAAAAGATAGCATGCTGGGTGAACAAATTACAGCTAGGAAATTGACAAATAAAGGTTGCACCGTAGTTCACATCCATTACATGATGACTACAATGATATTTAGTGTGGGCATTACAACAATATACGTAGACCGCAATCCAACTGCATCTATGACTAATAATCCACCCTCAGGTTATCATCTGAACCCCCTTAGGTATTAAGTTTCAAGCAACATACAATCATATTAAGCAATATGTGTAATGTAAGCAATGATTGTGAACACGGGCACTCACACCGCTGTTTTCTCCCTAGTGGAAACAGCACATCCTCCCCCGCCACGTTTCTGTCACTCGAGCACAGGCGAAAAGGAGTCCTGAACCCACTATCGAGCATAAATACTCCCTCTTGGAGTAACTAGCAACTACTTGGCCAGAGCAACCACTAGCAACGGAAAGTATGCAAGATCACAAATAACATATGCAATAAAATAATATAATCAACTTGGCATAAGTTCAATATTCATCGGATCCCAGCAAACACGGCAGATGGAGTTACATAAGAACAATCTCGATCATGTTAGGAAGCTCAGATCTAAACATGGAGGCATAGGAGGAGAAGACAACCATCTAGCTATTGCTATGGACCCGTAGTCCAAGGATGAACTACTCACGCATCACTCCGGAGGCAGGCATGGTGATGTAGAGGCCTCCGATGATGATCTCCTCTCCGGCAGGGTGTCGGGGGACAGCTTCATAACCCCTTGATCTAGGGTTGACGATGATGGTGGCTGTGGAACTTTTAGGGGATATTTGATCAGGTATCTAGGGTTTTCCATCCGGGGGGAATAAATAGGCGAAAGGGAAAAGGCGGTGGAGCCCTGGGGGCCCACACCACCCCTTGGCGCGGCCAGGGGGGCGCCACCCCCTGGTGTGGGCCCCCTGGTGCCCCTCTTCGACTCCTCTTTGGTCTTCTGGATGCTTTCAGGGAAAATAGGAACTTCGGGCTTTGTGGGGTCCAATTCCGAGAATATTTCCAGAAAAAAATTTCTGAAATAAAAAACAGAAGAAAACATGGAATTGACACTTGGCATCTTGTTAATAGGTTAGTCTCGGAAAACGTGTAAAAATGACATAAAGAAGGGAGAAAACATGTAGCAATTGTCATAATATCATCATGGAGCATCAGAAATTACAGATACTTTGGAGACGTATCAAGCATCCCAAAGATTAGTTCCTACTCGTCCTCGAGTAGGTAAACGATAAACAATAATTTCTGAGGTGACATGCTACTAACATAAACTTGATCATAAAAATGTAAAAGCATATGTAAGCTGAGATCATAGAACTTTTAACACAAACATGATAAATAGAACTTTAATAATAAAGCATAGCAATCACTTTTCATCATGAGAAGTACCTCAAATAAAAGGTCATGAATGACAATGCAAAGAAAGATATATGTTTGTGTCAAGTATAGAGAAAGCATGGAAAAGTGATATTTCACTAGTCCTTAAGAGTGGGACAAAACATAAATGCCAGGACACCTTCAAAGTTCATGAGGAAGACTAGAGAAAATAGTTTGAGAAAAAACAATAACACATCATGAATAAATTAATAATGTTTTTGGGACAAATGCACATAAAACTCACAATGGCAAAAATTCTCTCTCAACTGTGCATAAAGTTAGAAGATGGAGACTCAACATAAAAGTAAAAGAAAGGCCCTTCGCAGAGGGAAGCAGGGATCACTCATGTGATAGAGCTTTTTATTTTATTAAATAGAGGTATTAAAAGTTTGACACTCCCCCATCCATCTTTCACAAACCATGGCTAACCGAATCCTCGGGTGCCTGCCAACAATCACATACCATGTAGAAGTGTCAATATTTTGAGAGATGTATGCTAATGTCAACGAATGGTAAACAGAAAATACAGTACGTCACAAGCCAACTGGATTCACAAGAGCGACTCCCATATGAAGGACACATCTGGGTAGAAGGTCATCCCTCTTTCTATTTTGTTTACACAATTATGCTTTGACTGATAAATCAGGGGCAAAAATAGTGAAGAGATTTTGTGTGTATTAATTTGGGGCTGGGCACCCCGCTGCCAGCTCTTCTATCATTTGGATAAGCGGATGAAGCCACTAGTCCAGGGTGTGAAATCCAATCAACAAGTGAGATAAAGATTCTCCATTTACGTCCTCATGAACAAAAACAAGAACACAAAACAGGAGTTATTTTGAAGGTTTTAAAGGTAACACATGAGCAATTTACTTGGAGTGACAGTTAAATACCACATGTAGGTAGGTATGGAGGACACAATGGGAAAACTTGGTTTTAGGGAGTTGGATGCACGTGTAGAGCTCATACTCAGTACAGGTGGAGGCTAGCAAAAGACTGGGAGCGACAAATCAAGAGAGCATAAGAGCCATAATCATGCACAGCGACATAAACATCATTAATTAAAGAATAAGCGGTATCACAAGTTCAAAAACTAAATGATCATAGAGTCTATTAGTGACTGGTTCATAGTCATAAACATGGTGTGAGCATGCTCCAAGTCAACCAAATAAAACATTCAAAGGAGAATACCATAAATTTATGCTTCATTATGACAACAACAACTCATGAATCTTTAATTGGCACAATAAACATTTGAGGCTAATCATGCTACTCAATAACCACAAGGCTTTAAAACTAAAATAACATCTAGCATGATACGAAAAAGTTCTAGCCACGGTCTATACAAGCTTCTACTTGCACCATTAAAAATTCTACTTTAAGCAGCAATTTCTTCTCCCAAAAAGCACCATACAAGATAAGTTTTAAAAAAATACTCTTCAAATGCTACAACAAGCAAAAATGAGAGCACTCACATAACACTACTTAAACTAACAGCTCTGATAAGATATGCATGCAAAACAGGAGCTAAATAAATGCAGCAGCCATACAAACATTAAGAATACAAAGTATTCCCATGAAAAAGCGGAGCGTTTCACATCTCCAATAAAACAATGCTGGGTCCAACCAAGATTATTGCAAAAATAAAAACAAACTGAAAGCAAAAATAAAATATTCTCCAAGTAAAACACATAAGATGTGACCGAATAAAAATATAGTTCCACTAAAAGTGACCTGATAATTTGTTGATGAAGACGGGGATGTCTTGGGCATTCCCAAGCTTAGACGCTTGAGTCTTCTTGGAATTTGCTGGGATGTATCACCGGGGAATCCCCAAGCTTAGGCTCTTCACTATTCTTGATCACGTCATATCATCCTCTTCTCTTGACTCTTGAAAACTTCCTTCACACCAAACTTCTCACAATCTTCATTAGCAACGTTAGTGCAATCGAAATAATAAATTCACATGGTTCAGTTTCAACACAAGTATAACACTCAAAAACACATTAGCTACTGTCACAACTTATTTTAAAACTCCTTTTTCTCAAAAGAACACCAAAAGAAAGAGATTAAGATGCAAATGCAATTATTGGCAGAAATTTGTCAAAACAGGACAACAGGTAAAGATGATTTTTTTCGAAAATCTTTTGTTGCTCAAATAAAAAAGTGGTCAACTAAGAAAAGTCGCGTATACATCCTAGGATTACGCAGAAAAAACTCAGGTCATTTCAAATTTTCTGTGATTTTATACAGAATAAACAGTGGACAACAGAAATTTGTTTCCTCCCAGGGTTGCTTGAGAGGGATATCTTTGACGTCTACCTCCCTGAGTTCGACATACCTTGGGTGATCCACTTAAAGGAAACTTGCTGCTGTTCTACAAACCTCTGCACTTGGAGGCCCAACACTGTCTACAAGAATAGAAGCGTGCGTTATTTGACCAGAGAGTGGTTAAGAGTGGAATTGTGAAGAGAAGATATTTATGCTTTCATTTATGTGATCATTGTTGAGAGTGTACTCTAGTGAAAGTAGGAGCCCTAGGCCTTATTTGCAAGCATTGAAACACCGTTTTCCGCCTGTTCTGCTACATGTTTGCTTGCTGCCATATTTATTTCAGATTGCTATTATTACTTATAATCATCCATATTACTTGCATTTTACTCTCTCTTCCCCGAACTAGTGCACCTACACAACTGACAATTGTATTAGGTGTGTTGGGGACACAAGAGACTTCTTGTATCTTAATTGCAGGGTTGCTTGAGAGGGATATCTTTGACCTCTACCTCCCAGAGTTCGATAAACCTTGGGTGATCCACTTAAGGGAAACTTGCTGCTGTTCTACAAACCTCTGCACTTGGAGGCCCAACACTGTCTACAAGAATAGAAGCGTGCATAGACATCGAGATCTTTTCTGGCGCTGTTTCCGGGGAGGTAAGGTAAAAGGTACTCACATCCTCGGGTGTGAGTGCTCGAAGGTATTTCCTTTAGATTCTGCAATTATATCTTTTTGTTTCTTGTTTTTATTTTCACTAGTTAGGCTTAGTTTTACTTGTTACTTGTTTTATATTTATGCTTAAGTGGAAAACAATAAAAATATGAGAGAGATTTATAATATTTATCTTGAGATAGGACATGAAGTGTTTGAAGAGAAAATTAAAAAACCTATGGAACTTTATTTGCATGCTAGTGGTAATGTTATTAGTATGAACTCTTTAAACACCATTATTGCTAAATCTATGGAAAAGTCTAAGCTTGGGGAAGCTAGTTTTGATGAATATGATATTTTTAGTCCCCAAAGTTTTGAGGAGGAAATTTTCTTTGATGATACTTTGCCTCCAATATATGATGATTATAATGATTGTGGTATTCTAGTTCCACCTGTTTACAGTGATAAATATGATATTTTCAGTCCACCTACTATTGAGGAGAAAATTAATTACGATTGAAAAATACCTCCTATAGTTAATGATTATGGTGATGAGAATAAGAATGATAGCTATTTTGTTAAATTTGCTCCCACTGCTATTAATAAGAATGACTATGCTTATGTGGAGAGTAGTTATTCTTTTATGCATGTGGCTCATGATAAGAATATTTTATGTGATAACTATAATGTTAATTTTATTCATGATGCTACTCAAAAGTTATTATTAGAGAGGGAAACATGGTTTTATGCATCTCAACAATATTAAGTTTCCCCTCTTTATGTTGAAATTTTTGAAGTTGCACTTATTTTGTCTTCCTATGCTAGTCACTTTGTGCTTCGTTGACTTGTTTTTCTACAAGATTATTTTTCATAGGAAGTGGGTTAGACTTAAATGTGTTTTATATTTGCTTCTTGATTCTCACTTATTTTGCTTCAACTCTTATTCTTATGTGAGCATCTTTTAAAAATCATTGTGCCTAGCTGAAAGGCGTTAAAGAAAAGCGCTACCGGGAGACAACCCATTTTATTTCTCCGTTTTCAACCCGTTTTCTGTTGTTTTCTTTTGTTTTCTTTGCACCTGGGTGTTGTCTGTTTCCTTAGCAAACCCGCTGTATCTTTTCTTTTGTGTCTTTGTTGAGCCAAGTAAAGCCTCTAGTGGAAAGTTGAGACTATATTTCGGATTTCTGCGCAGGAAACAGATTTCTGTTGTCCACTGTTAAAATTATATAAAATAACAGAAAATTCAAAATGACTTGAGATATTTTGTGCATAATACTGGGTTATATATGCAACTTTTCTTAGTTTAGCACTTTTTGATTCGCGCAACAGAAAATTTTCGAAAAAATCGATCTTTACATGTTGTTCTGTTTTGACAGATTTCTGCCAATAATTGCATTTGCCTCTTAATCTCTTTCTTTTGGTGTTCTTTTGAGAAAAAAGTTTTAAAATAAGTTGTGACACTAGATAATGTGTTTATTAGTGTTAGGCTTGTGTTGAAACTGAACCATGTGAATTTTATTATTTCCATTGCACTAACATTACTGATGAAGATTGTGAGAAGTTTGGTGTGACGGAAGTTTTCAAGGGTCAAGAGAAGAGGATGCTATGATGTGATAAAGAAGAGTGAAGATCCCAAGCTTGGGGATGCCCCGGTGGTACATCCCAGCAAATTCCAAGAATACTCAGGCGTCTAAGCTTTGGGATGCCCAAGGCATCCCCTTCTTCATCGACAAATTATCAGGTCACTTCTAGTGAAACTATATTTTTATTTAGTCACGTCTTATATGCTTTACTTGGAGCGTCTTTTAGTTTTGTTTTTAGTTTGTTTGGTTTTATTTTCTGTAATAAATGGTTGGATGTTATCATACTTGTGTGGGAGAGACACGCTCCGTTTTCATTGCTTAGAACACTCTAGTTTTCATTTTTATTGTTCTGTGAGTGTTCACTTTTTGCTAGTATTGCGTTTAGCCTTTGTTTTCATACATCTCTTATTCAGAACTGTTAGTTTTAGTAGTTTTATGTGAGTACTATCATGTTTGCTTGTTGTATCATGCAGAGTATTTTTGTTAAAACATATCTTGTATGGTGCTTGTTGGGAAAAGAAACTGCTGCTTGAAGTAGAATTTTTAATGGTGCAAGTAGAAGCTTGTATAGGCTGTGTCTAGAACTTTTTCATATCATGCTAGATGTTATTTTAGTGTTAAAGCCTTGTGGTTATTGAGTAGCATTATTAGCCTCAAATAGCTGAGAGTGTTTAATGTGCCATTGAAAGATTCATGAGTTGTTCTTGTCATGTTGAAGCATAAATTTATGGTATTCTCTTTCGAATGTTTTATTTGGTTGACTTGGCGCATGCTCACATCATGTTTATGACTATCAAATAGTCACTAATAGCCTCTATGATCATTTAGTTTTTGAACTTGTGATACCGCTTATGCTTTAATTAATGATGTTTATGTCGCTATGCATGATTATGTCTCTTATGCTCTCTTGATTTGTCGCTCCCAGTCTTCTGCTAGCCTCCACCTATACTGAGTATGAGCTCTACTCGTGCATCCAACTGCCTAAAACCAAATTTTACCATTTTGTCCACCATACCTACCTACATGTGGTATTTAACTACCACTCCAAGTAAATTTCTCATGTGTTACCTTTAAAACCTTCAAAATTACTCATGATTTATGTTCCTATTTTTGCTCATGTGGACGTAAATAGAGAATCTTTATCTCACTTGTTGATTGGATTGCACACCCTGGACTAGTGGCTTCATCCGCTTATCCAAATGATAGAAGAGCTGGCAGCGGGGTACCCAGCCCCAAATTAATACACACAAAATCTCTTCACTGTTTTTGCCCCTGATTTATCAGTCAAAGCATAATTGTGTAAATAAAAGAGAAAGAGGGATGACCTTCTACCCAGATGCGTCCTTCATATGGGAGCCGCTCTTGTGAATCCAGTTGGCTTGTGACGTACTGTATTTTCTGTTTACCATTCGTTGACATTAGCATACATCTCCCAAAATATAGACACTCCTCCATGATATGTGATTGTTGGCAGGCACCCTAGGATTCAGTTAGAAATGGTTTGTGAAATATGGATGGGTGGAGTGTCAGACTTTTAATACCTCTGTTTAATAAAATAAAAAGCTCTAGCACATGAGTGATCCCTACTTCCCTCTGCGAAGGGCCTTTCTTTTAGTTTTATGTTGAGTCTCCATCTTCTAACTTTATGCACAACTGAGAGAGCATTTTTGCCATTCTGAGTTTTATGTGCATTTGTCCCAGAAACATTATTAATTGATTCATGATGTGTTATTACTTGTTCTCAAATTATTTGTTCTAGTCTTCCTCATGAACTTTGAAGGTGTCCTCGCATTTATGTTTTGCCCCAGTCTTAAGGACTAGCGAAATATCATTTGCCATGCTTTCTCTATACTTGAAACAAACATATATCTTTCTTTGCATTGTTATTCATTACCTTTTATGAGATACTTCTCATGACGCAATGTGATTGTTATCCTTTATTATTAAAGTTCTTTTTATCATGTTTGTGTTAAAGTTCTATGATCCCAGCTTACATATGCTTTTACATATTACGATCAAGATTGTGTGGTAGCATGTCACCTCAGATTTTTTTTTTATCGTTTACCTACTCGAGGACGAGTAAGAACTAAGCTTGGGGATGCTTGATATGTCATAGAATCCTTAATTTATGATGTTCCATGTTGTTTTCATGTTGTTTCCCACATGTTTTCCTTACACTTTATGTCATTTTTATCGATTTCCCGGGACTAACCTATTGACAAGATGCCACCGAGCCAGTTCCCGTTTTCTGCTATTTTTAGTTTCAGAAAAGTTGTTCTGGAAATATTCTCGGAATTGGACGATTCGAGAGCTAGAAGTCTTAGAAGTCCAGGAAGCATCCAGAAGTCCCGAAGAGCCCTGGAGGGGGGCCACAGGGTGGCCACACCATAGGGTGGCGCCACCACCCCCTAGCCGCGCCACCTGGTGGTGTGGGCCCCCTGGCCACCCCCTGGCATCGCCCTTTCGCCTATATATACTCCCTGATGCATAAACCCTAGAAGAATCGACTTTTTCCACAAAATACATCCGTAGCTCTGCCGCCGACAAGTTTCGGCGGACAGATCTCTGTTCTGGCACCCTGCCGGGACGGGGAAGTGCCCCCGGAAGCCATCTCCATCGACTCCACCGCCATCTCCATAGCCATTGCTGTCTCCTATGATGAGGAGGGAGTAGTTCTCCCCCGAGGTTGAGGGCTCTAAGGTAGCTATGTGGTTCATCTGTCTCTCCCATGGTGTTATCTATATGTGATCGTGAGCTTTGTAATCTAGTTGAATAAGTAGATGTCGCTCTTCATCTTTTGCTACTCAAGTGTTCTATTAATATAAAATTTGGAGTCACCTTGTCCCGCGGTGTGAAGGTGACAGTTTGCACATCGTGTGTGTCTCCTGTATGAATTGTGGTGTTTGTCTAGTACCTTCTAGGGCGCTCATAGTGATAGCGTGGGGTTAACTAGACATGGGAATGCTTACTTTAAGGAATGCTTTTTGCAGCCCTCCGCAATGATCAGTGTTCGTTATCCAACCGGAGAGGGTTAAGAGTATCATAGTGAAGAGAAGATATTTAGTTATTCAATTATGTGATCATTGTTGAGAGTGTCCCATAGTGAAAGTAGGATCCCTAGGCCTTGTTTCCAAGCATTGAAACACCGTTTTTCGCCTTTTCTGCTACATGTTTGCTTGCTGCCATATTTGTTTCAGATTGCTATTATTACTTATAACCATCCATATTACTCGCATTTCACTATCTCTTCGACGAACTAGTGCACCTATATACCTCACAAGTATATTGGGTGTGTTGGGGACACAAGAGACTTCTTGTATCTTAATTGCAGGGTTGCTTGAGAGGGATATCTTTGACCTCTACCTCCCTGAGTTCGATAAACCTTGGGTGATCCACTTAAGGGAAACTTGCTGCTTTTCTACAAACCTCTGCATTTGGAGGCCCAACACTGTCTACAAGAATAGAAGCGTGCGTAGACATCAAGAAGCATCAACATCATAACTTGCTCTAATAATAGAGTCAAAAGGCAGCTTCATTCTCTTTCTAGGAAATTGTTCCATACCTTTCTTGAGTGGGAATTGATATTTAATACTCCCCTCTTTCATATCACTAACAACACCAACAGTTCTAAGAAAAGGTCTTCCCAGAACAATAGGACAAGAAGCATTGCATTCAATGTTCATAACAACAAGATCAACAGGGACAATGTTATTGTTAACCATAATAAGAGCATCATCAATTCTACCTAAAGGTTTCTTCTTAGCATTATCAACAAGATAAACATCCAAATAACGGTGTTCCAACGGTGGTAGATCAAGAATATCATAAAGATCTTTAGGAATAACAGAGATACTATCATCAAGATCACACAAAGCATTGCAATAAAAATCATTTACTTTTATCTTAATAATGGGTTCCCAACCATCATCTAATTTCCTAGGGATAGATGTTTCAAGTTTCAGCTTTTCCTCTCTAACTTTCACGAGAGCATTGGTAATATGTTTAGTAAAGGCCATATTCATGGCACTAGCATTGGGACTTCTAGCAAGCTTTTGTAGGAACATAATAACTTCAGATATATTGCAATCATCAAAATCAATATTATTATCATCAAAAGTAATGGGACCATTATCTCCCACATCTCTAAAAATTTCAGCACTTTTATCAAAAGCAATTTCAGCAATTTGAGGCAATTTAGCACGTTTCACTGAAGGGGTGGTGACTTTGTTAACACCGACTACTTTACCATTGATAGTAGGAGGTTTACTAGCACTTGGAGCTTCAGTTTTACTAGTTGTGGTGATAGTGCAAACTCTAGCAATATTATTCTTTTTAGCCAATGCATCTTCTGTTTCCCACCTAGCACGTAATTCATCCATCAACCTAACATTATCATCAATTCGAACTTGAATGGCATTCAAAGTTTTAATTTCTTCAACATGATATTGCAAAACCTTCAGTTTTAGAAATCAACATCAATAGCTAGGCTATCCACTTTAGAGGCAAGACCATCTATTTTACCAAGATTTTCCTCAACAGATTTATTAAAAGAAGTTTGTGTGCTAATAAATTCTCTAAGAGTGTTTTCAAGATCAGAGGTAGAGCTTTTATTATTATTTTAGGAATTGCCATAAGAATTACCATAACCATTATTAGGAGGATAGGGCTTATAATTGTTTCCATCAAAATTATTTCTATAAGCATTGTTGTTAAAATTATTATTTCTAATAAAGTTCACATCAACATGCTCTTCTTGAGCAACCAAAGAGGCTAAAGGAACATTATTTGGATCAACTTGAGCTTTACCATTAACAAGCATAGACATAATAGCATCAAGCCTTTCACTCAAAGAGGAGGTTTCCTCAACAGAATTTACCTTCTTACCTTGTGGAGCTCTCTGAGTGTGACACTCTGAATAATTTATCATCATATCATCAAGAAGCTTTATTGCATTTCCCAAAGTGATGGACATAAAGGTACCTCCAGCAGCCAAATCCAATAGGTTCCTTGAGGAGAGATTCAGTCCTGCATAAAATGTTTGTATAATCATCCAAGTAGTCAGTCCATGAGTGGGACAATTCTTCACCATAGTTTTCATCCTTTCCCAAGCTTTAGCAACATGTTCATTATGAAATTGTTTAAAATTCATTATGTCACTTCTCAGGGATATAATCTTAGCAGGAGGATAATATTTTCCAATGAAAGCATCTTTACACTTAGTCCACGAATCAATACTTTTCTAGGCAAAGATAGCAACCATTCTTTAGCTGTTTCTCTCAAAGAGAAAGGAAATAATTTTAGTTTAATAATATCTCCATCCACATCTTTATATTTTTCATCTCACATAGTTCAACAAAATTATTAAGGTGAGCAGTAGCATCATCAGTACTAACACCAGAAAATTGCTCTTTCATAACAAGATTTAGTAAAGCAGGTTTAATTTCATAGAAAGCAGCAGTAGGAGCAGGTGGAGCAATAGGTGTGCAAATAAAATAATTATTGTTTGTGCTAGTGAAGTCACACATCTTAGTATTCTAAGAGGAACTCATTTTAGCAAGATAAAAGCAAACAAATAAATAACAACTATAAAGTAAACTATTTTTTTGTGTTTTTGATATAAAGAAGAAAAACAAGACAAAAATAAAAACAAGACAATAAACAAAATAAAGAGGTTGAGAGTGAGAGACTCCCCTTGCCAGAAGACTTCTTTCTCCCCGGCAACGGCGCCAGAAATTTCCTTGATGCTACGCCTCAATGATGCCTTGATAGCGTGTTGGGAACCCCAAGAGAAGGGTATGATGAGTGCAGCAGTAAGAATTTCCCCCAGTTAAGAACCAAGGTTATCAATCCAGTAGGAGGAAGAGGATATCGGGAAGGTTGATGCCACTGACGGTGGTGATGGCGCCTCACCGATGTCAGCAACAACGTGGAACCCGCACACAACACAACCAAAATACTTTGTCCCAACGGTACAGTGAGGTTGTCAATCTCACCGGTCTTGCTGAAAACAAAGATTAGACGTATAGTGTGGAAAATAATGTATGCTTGCAGTAATTAAAGAAAGCAAGATATTGTGGTGGTTTGTTTAACAGTCTAAGAAAATGGACCAGGGTTCATAGGTTCACTAGTGGTGTCTCTCCATAAAAGATAGCATGCTGGGTGAACAAATTACAGCTAGGCAATTGAGAAATAAAGGTTGCACCGTAGTGCACATCCATGACATGATGACTACTATGATATTTAGTGCGGACATTACAACAATATACATAGAACGTAATCCAATTGCATCTATGCCTAATAATCCACCCTCAGGTTATCATCCGAACCCCCTTAGGTATTAAGTTGCAAGCAACAAATAATCACATTAAGAAATGTGTGTAATTTAAGCAATGATTGTGCACGCGGGCACTCACACCGCTGTTTTCTCCCTAGTGGCAACAACACATCCTCCCCCGTCACGTTTCTGTCACTCGAGCACATGCGAAAAGGAGGCATGAACCCACTATCGAGCATAAATACTCCCTCTTGGAGTCACTAGCAACTACTTGGCCAGAGCAACCACTAGCAACGGAAAGCATGCAAGATCACAAATAACATATGTAATAAAAGAATATAATCAACTTGGCATAAGTTCAGTATTCATGAAATCCCAGCAAACACAACACGTAGAGTTACATAAGAACAATATCGATCATGTTAGGCAGCTCACGAGATCTAAACATGGAGGCATAGTAGGAGAAGACAACCATCTAGCTACTGCTATGGACCCGTAGTCCAAGGATGAACTACTCACGCATCACTCCGGAGGCAGGCATGGTGATGTAGAGGCCTCCGGTGATGATCTCCTCTCTGGCAGGGTGCCGGGGGACAGCTTCAGAACCCCCTGATCTAGGGTTGACGATGATGGCGGTTGTGAAACTTTTCGGGGATATTTGATCAGGTATCTAGGGTTTTCCATCCGGGGGGAATAATAGGCGAAAGGGCAAAGGCGGTGGAGCCCTGGGGGGCCCACACCACCCCTGATACGACCAAGGGAAGGGGGCACGCCACCCCATGGTGTGGGAACCCTGGTGCCCCTCTTCGACTCCTCTTCGGTCTTCTGGATGCTTCCGGGGAAAATAGAAACTTCGGGCTTTGTGGGGTCCAATTCCTAGAATATTTCCAGAACACCTTTTTTGAAATAAAAAACAGCAGAAAACATGGAACTGGCTCTTGGCATCTTGTTAATAGGTTAGTCCCGGAAAACGTGTAAAAATGACATAAGGAAGGGAGAAAACATGTGCCAATTGGCATAATATCATCATGGAACATCAAAAATTATAGATACGTTGGAGACGTATCAGCGGTCCACCCGCAAGACTTGTGGGGGCAAGATGGAAAGCTTCCACCGACTAGAGCTAGGGTTTGTAACCCCCTCGGGTATGGCTTGAGACCCGGACATCTATTTAAAGGCGGGGAGAGCAACCCGTGGGGGACATCCAATCTCAGTTCTTCCACCACCATAGTCTTAGCTCGAGATCCAATCTCTCGGCCAGGGTACCCATAATTGTAACAATCCTCATAATACAAAGACAGACAAGCAGGAGTAAGGGTTTTACCTCTACGAGGGCCCCGAACCTGGGTAAATCGTGCCCCTGTTAGACGACATTGTCACCATCGCCTACTTTGTTCTCTTACTCGAGACCCTACCGGATCACCCGAGGGATTTTCCGATATGACTAATCAACAACGAGGCTCATGGTTATGAATAATTTTAGATTGAGGCTCTAGATGTTTTCGTAATGTCTGTATTTTAATCACCCCGCAATTTCAATCTAGCAATGAGAAGTAACATACCTAGAATTGCGTAGGTGATGACGATAGTGATTGTAGAACCTATAGTCATGCTAAAACTTGAAAACAAAATGATAGAAGCGTCTAACATTTTTTGCAGAGTGTGCATGTGGTTTGGTATATCTAGTATGTTATTGTGTTTTGACATGATGGCCAATGACAAAAGATTGTCAAAAGATTGTCAATAGTACATGATTGGAGAAAGTGCTCGTTTCTTCATCATGGAAAAACTTGAAGCAATTTTCACCGCAGCAGAATTTCCTCGAATTTTCCACTATGGTGAAAATAATGGAGATGGAGGACCCTCGTTGGAGTTACGTTGAGAAATCCCCAAAGAACAAAGGCTATACCGAATCACACGAATTTATAAATTGCCGGTGATGTTTATTATTTGTTGATTGCACCTTGATTGTGCAGTAGTCATTTATTAGAGTGATTCCTCACATAACAATATCAAGGTTGTTCATGTTCTCCCATCCTATAGCAACTGTCAAGGGTCAATACACTCTTATCATTTGTAGGCGGATAGGGATTGATGACTTGTATCCAAGAATCAGTCCGTACAAGCAGTATCAGATGGTTATCTTGACGTTCAAGCATAACTAGCTATGAGCTTGGAACATAATCATCGAAAGATGAGCGAGAATCACCCGTGTGATTGGCAAGGTGGCCTATGATACGTCATAAATGTATCCTTAATTTATGATGGTCCATGTTGTTTTATTATTGTTGCCCACATGTTTTCTATACACTTTATGTCATTTTTATCGATTTTCCGGACTAACCTGTTGACAAGATGCCACAGAGCCAGTTCCCTGTTTTTTTTTGCTATTTTTTGTTTCAGAAAAGTTGTTCTGGAAATATTCTTGGAATCGGAAAATTCGAAGCTCGGAAGTCTTAGAATTCCCGAAGGTTCCACAGAGTCCCGAAGAGACCCGGAGGGGGGCCTCAGGGGGTCCACACCATAGGGCGGCGCGCCCCCATTGGCCGCGCCGGGGGTGGTGTGGCCCCCCAGGCCTCCACCGCCTTTGCCCTTTCACCTATTTAATCCCCCTAAGACGTAAACCCTAAATATATTCCACTTCGTCCCAAAAAACACCCGAGGCCGCCGTCATCATCATCCAGAGATCAGGAGGGTTCTGGAGCTCTCCCCGGCACCCTGCCGGGAGGGAAATTCATCACCGGAGGGGTCTACACCACCATGCCCTCCTCCAAAGTGATGTGTGAGTAGTTCATCCCTGGACTACGGGTCCATAGCAATAGCTAGATGGTTGTTCTCTCCACTTTGTATCTTATGTTTAGATCTTGTGAGCTGCCTACCATGATCAAGATCATATTTATGTAATGTTACATGTTGTGTTTGCTGGGATCTGATGAATGTTGAATGCTACTTCTTTTGATTATCAATCTATTACGTTATCTTCATGCATATGTTATTTATGATCTTGCATTCTCTCCGTTATTAGTAGATGCTCTGCCAAGTAGATGATAGTAACTCCAAGAGGGAGTATTTATGCTCGATAGTGGGTTCATGCCTCCTTTTCATCTGTGCTCGAGTGACAGAAACGTGACGGGTGGAGGATGTGTTGTTGCCATTAGGGAGAAAACAATGGTGTTTACCTAGCGATAATCTGTTGCTAGCAACTTAATACACAACGTTTGTTCAGATGATATTCAGAGAGTGGATTATTAGACATAGATGCAGTTGGATGGCGGTCTATGTATTTTGTTGTAATGCCCGCGTGAGTTCACCACGCATGTTATTAATCTTTCACGGAGATACACCACTAGTGAACTGTGGACCCCGGTCCATTTACCTCATAATGATAAAACACCTACTGCTTTCATAATGCTTTCATATTGTTTCCCTACTGTTTTCCACACCATACGTTTAACCTCTTTGTGTTCAGCAAAACCGGTGAGATTGACAACCTCACTGCTTCGTTGGGACAAAGTGATTTGATTGTGTTGTGTAGGTTCCATGTTGCTGCTGAACCGATAGTGCGCCCTGCCACCTCAGCTGCATCAACCTTCAGAGATTACTTGTACTCCTACTGGTCGATTCAACCTTGGTTTCTTTTCCGTGGGAAAACTTGCTGCTACACTCTTCACAACCTTTCTCTTGGGGTTTACAAACGAGGGAATTAAGGCCATCAGCCTACTCTTTGGGTTATGATTAGATGACATGTACCCATGCTTCTTGTCATAATTTATCGGGATCTCGTTTCACTGGAAGTTGATTTTGAGGAATATCAGTTGCAGCGGGAGCATATCTTAATATCAATTTTGATTGAATTAAATAGTGCAAATTAATTTTGAACTATAGTGTCTCGGCGGCGTCTCCCTCCGTGAATTCACCGGTGCGGAGGACGATTTCCTCATTTCCCGGTTCAGGGATGGGAGGTGGAAGGGTGGTCGAGGGAGGAGGCGACATAGATCCGGTAGGGAAACTAGGGTTTCCGCCCACTGAAGCGCCCGCGGGGATTTACGGGGTTGCTGTGGAAGCGCTCGGGGGAGCCACCAGAGCAGAAGAAGAAGTAACCTCCGCCGTTGTCGCTGTGGTGGAGGCGTGCGCGAGAAGAGCCACGGGATCCGCGGTAGGCTCCACGGACAGTGGGTCGACGGTGACCGCGGGAACCCGAGAGTTGTCTTCGACCTCCATTTGATGAAAGCGCAGCGCCGACTTGGAGCACGATCCGCTGATGGTGAGAAAACGACGGAGATGAGGTCCCTTTCTCTCTCTCTCTCTCTCTCTCTCTCTCTCTCGCGCGCGCGAAAATGCGCAGGAGATTAGTCCGTAAGACAACTACGGACTATTTATAGCCCGATACGCAACCCAGCAGAAACATCTACGCAAATCAGTATTACTGCACGCGTAGAAATAAGCACAGGGGTGTACCCACATAGAGCTACCCGGTGTCATAGGACACCGGGTAAAAAATGAATTTCTTCACAATACTTCATGTAAATATCTTGTGTGACACCCCAAAATTCAATGAAGTACGTGCATCACTTATGTGAGGACACCGACTTGATTTCATCCTAGGTCCGCCCCTGAATAAGCACTCGGCGGTATTCGCTTCAGAGAGCACGATACGCAACCCAGCAGAAACATCTATGCAAATCAGTATCACTGCACGCGTAGAAATAAGCACGAGAGGGATAAGGTAGAATACGCTCTAATCGGCTAGTTGGACGTAGTAGCAGCAGAGGCGGCGGCCTCGTCGGATGCGGCCTTCTCAGCAGCAAGTCGGCAGGCATCGTTGAACATGGTGATGACGAAGGCGACACAGACGTAGACGATACAGACGAGCAGTCGCATAGAAGACGCTCCCCAAAATCCTTTTTTTACCGTTAAAATCGGCTCAGCTCATTCCTGCAACCCGTCGTTTCGTGACGGGTGGCGGAGGAGCAGGAGCGCGCGTGAGGACGTCTCATCTTTCTTTACACCAACTCATAATAATGGGAGGTGCAAAAATCTCCCAGCTAGTCACGTGGGATTAAACTCACACTACTTGCTATTGTAGTATGAGGCTTTAGAAATTTAATGAAAATTGTCTAATAGCCATAAAGCCGCCCAAATTTCAGCATCAAGTCTACGTAGTCCGCATAAATTGCAGCCGATGCGCTGCACCATATATATAAGGATACGTCATGGATAGACGTATCAGTTTCACAGAAGAAAAGGCCAAGAGGCCAAGATTACAACGCGGTCGACAAAGACGTCGAGGACGCACTCCACCCTCCGGAAATTACAGAGCCGACTACTCGCCCCACCTCCATCGATCTACCTGCGCTAAATCTCTCCTAAAAAGCTTCGCTGCCCGCCACCGTTCGGCCTCCTCAGAGATGGTGCGACACACGGTGGCCAGGTCAGGTTGCCTACCCTAAAAAACGATGTCGTTGCGGTGCCGCCAAATGCACCACAAAATGAGAGCCAGAGCCGTCCATATTTCTCGGGAATCTCCACCCCCAAGCGCTTTGCCGGGTAGCCAATCCACCAAAGTGTCATCAGGGGTCGGGATCCAGTCTTGGCGGACCCAAAGCCCCAAAAAGGCGGTCCACACTTCTCTTGTGAGCACACAGCCTAATAGCAGATGGTTGATGCCCTCATCGTGCTGGTCGCAGAAAGGGCACGACGACGGTCCAGGGAGGCCTCGCCTCCCGAGGCGGTCAGCCGTCCAGCATCGGTTCCGCATTGCCAACAAAAGAAAGAACTTGCATTTGGCGGGCGCCCGGGACTTCCAAATCTGGTCAGCTCCAGCAAAGGAGGTGGCGCCTGCAAATAGCACCAGGTACGCGGAGCGCGCAGAGTAAGTGTGGTCTGTCTCTCAATTCCACCTTAGGGAGTCTTCCCTCCCTTCCACGAGACGATGAGCCGTAATACGCTCAGCGAGCCCCAGAAGTTCTCGGATGGCTGCCGCTCCTAGGTCCGGGGAGAACCCTCCAAACCATCCACCAGTGATACCGTCTCGGACCGTGAGGATTCTTTTCGCGCATTTCGACACTCTCGCGAACAGGTTGGGGGCTAGGTCCTTCATTCTCCCGTCAGCCAACCACCTATCCGTCCAGAAGAAAGTGTCCCGTCCGTTCCCCACCGTAGCCGTGGTGGCAGCTTCAAAAAGTTGTCTCGCCTCGAGGGGGAGCTGTATGTTAAACTCTCTCGAGGGCTTGGACATATCCACACGCGCCAGCCACAACCACCTGGCTCAAGGCCAAGTTCATCTTAGCAAGGTTCGGAATGCCGAGACCTCCTAGAGATTTGGGCCTGCAGACCCGATCCCAAGCAACAAGGCAGTGTCCCTCATGCGCCTCCTTTCTGCCTTTCCACAAAAACCCTCTCAGGATTTTCTCTAAAGCTTTGATAGTCTTCGCGGGAACGTCCAAAGACATCATAGCAAAGATCGGTATCGAAGCGAGCGTGGTTTTGACTAGCTCAAGGCGACCACCCCTGTTCATCAAGCGTGCACTCCACCCGGCAGCCGTCATGCCACTGTATCCACCAAATATTGGAGCTGGGCTGCTATTGGCCTCCCGAGGGACATGGGTAGCCCTAGATAACGGAAAGGGAAAAGTTTCACCGGGCACCCCAGTTCCCGCGCAACTAGTTACTCCACCGTGTCGTCGCATCTTATCAGGTGCGCCGAGCATTTCTAAAAGTTTGTGCGCAGGTCCGAAGCCTCCCCAAAATCCAGCAGCAGCGAGGCGAAAGTCTGAAGGTCTCGCACCGTGGGCCTCAAGAACGTGACCACATCATCGGCGTAGATTGAGGTCCTGCTCTGCAAGCCGTTTCGAGCTAGGGGGGGGGTTAAATACCCTAGTCTGCCAGCCAATTCCACCAAGAGATGGAAAATCTCCATGACTAAAATAAAGAGCTGCGGCGAGAGCGGATCTCCTTGTCGAAGCCCACGCCTGTGAGAGATGCGACATCCCGGAGAGCCGTTCAGAAGGATGCGTGTCGAAGCGGTGGACAACAAGGCACAAATCCACGCGATCATATGATCGCCAAAACCGAACTTTTTTAGAACCTCAATGAGGAAAGCCCAATCCACCGTGTTGAAGGACTTGGTGATGTCAAGCTTAAGGAGCATGGCCGGCGTCAGCGAGCTGTGGAGCTTTCGGGCCGTGCCCTAGACCACCATGAAGTTATCATGGATGCACCACCTGCACACGAAAGCGCTTTGGTGACCACCTACTAACTCGGGGAGGGATTGTGACGCCCCGGGATCGGGCACTATGCAGATTTCAGCATTTCCGCCAAAATCCACATAATAACCGATTCCAGGTTGCCACTTGTGATAACATTACAACAGTTCACGAATAATCCACAACAACAACAGAGGAGGTATATACAAGACGACTCAAACGAGTCAAGGATACAACAGATACAATACAAAGATCCAAATGACAGCGGAAGAAACAACATAGTGTCCGACCACGGACAAGATACAAATTGGACTAAGAGTCCTGAAGATAACCGATGGCGTCCAATCCCTGCCCAGGCCAAACCGGAGGGATTCCCAAGCTAACGTCGTCAAACTTCAAACCTGTTGACTGCAATGTGGAATATGCAGCCACGAAATGGATTCGTGGGTCAGTACTATTAAGTACTGGCAAGTGGATAAACCATACTCACAAGATACCAGCGTAACCAATCATCACAAGATACAAATACTTTGGGTACAACGGAAAGAAAGGGATTATTGCAAAGAAGCGGCAGCGGGCTGCACTAACTAACTACAGAGACGCGCTACAACATCCGGCTAAAAGAAAGGGATAAGATAGCGCGACAAAACCAACTATAACTACTCACCAAACAATACCCATCCAGTGTTACCCCCTACTAAGGAAGCAACCCAAGGAAACTCACACTGTTTATTAAGATGACATTCATTTTTATGGTGGAGGTAATCTATATTACTAGTCAAGTTATTATCGTTAAGTGTAAATTGTCTGAGTACTTGTTAGCCAGCACTGTCGCCAAGTCATCCATAACCGCGGACAACACGGCTTCTCGAGAAGATTAACCCTGCAGGGATGCACCAATTTGGCCGTACACGTAAGAATAACCCGCCAGGCGGGGATCAAACCCACCAAACAGGCCACTCAACACAACCCAACTCTTCTTCGCATCAAGCCCAAAGAACCCCGTGCAATTGAGCGCACGGCTAATCAAGCCCCACGAAGAAAAGGGGACCCTCATAGCACTCTAAGAACGTGTCTCCCTAAATGCCGACTACAAAAGTTCCACCCTGGCGCCAAGGGTTCGCACCTACATATGCATGCGGCAAATGGAAAACCCGAACTAAATGAGGCGATTTGGACGAGATGCGAATCGAATCAAAGTTGCGGGGGGCGCCCATACTCGCTTCCCACATGCGGTTAGCGCGCTCATCATGGATTGGAGGACAAGACCCTTTTCCTAATTAAGGTCGACACTAGCAGGCCTCAAAACTACGCCGGGTCTCCTGCCGGTGCCTTATAATCAAATTATTATTACCCAAAACATTAACATGTTGTTGATTAAGTTGAAACCCAACTATCAAACTAAACAGGTGATAAGACAGACAACAAGACTTGAGCGCAAACAACACTAAGCATGCAACTACGACACGAGGGCCAACAAGGTAAACAAACAACAGTTAATAGGAAGTGGAAGGAAGGCTATATCATGGCTACAAGGTAAACATATGATAGGATCGAGACACAAGCATCGAATCATAAGGCTAGAATAAAGGCAATGGGAAGAATCGGTAACAAGTGATGAAAGGCAGCCATAGGTAGCAAGTGAGTATACTTGCCTGGAATCCAGCAAGTAGAGGTACATCCGCAGAACTTGTCGTTGCTCACATCATCTCAACGTCCTATCCGCGAAGAAGCAACGAAGTAGAACAAACACCGGATGCAACAATTACTACTACGGCAAAAGATCCAGCATGATCGTATTTTATATGCATGACAATTAATTGATGCATCAAAGTAAACCAGTTGACATGGTAAACATATTTAAATGGGCCCATATGCAATTTGGATTGCATATGGAAAAGCCCATGAATTAATGTTGAATTAAAAGATCTACAAATAACCATCATGTGAGAGTTGATTAGAATGATGCATGGATGATGAAAACAATAAGAAAACAACAATAGCTTCAGTTTGATATGTTGTTTGCCAAGTTTGGAATTTTATTTATTAAGTTATGAACTTTGGCATTTTAAATGATTTAAACAAACATTTGTTGTTTTCACCAATTTTAAATGTTCAAAACAGATAACAGAATTTATATTTGGAAAGAACACAAAATTTTAGATGGAATACATATTTCATTTGTTGAATTTGGATTTAAAATGAGCAAGTTATGAATTTGGCAATTTTTAAAAGGTGTATTTAAAGTATTGAATTATTGCACCAATTTTAATTAGGCAAAACAGGAAACAAAGTGCATAATTGAAAAGTACAGGAAATTTTGAATGGAAAACATATTTTATATGTTCAAAAAGAATTTAGTTTGACCAAGTTATTAATTTAGCAATTTTAAATGAATTAAACATGTTTAAATTATTTAACCAATTTTAATTATTCAAAACAGGAAACAAAGTTTATATTTGGAAAGCTTGTTCAATTTTGCATGGAAACCATATTTTACATTTTAAATTTGGAGCTCATTTGAATTATTTATAAGCATTTGAAAACCAGGGGCTATTCTGTAATTTTCTAAGGACTTAAAAGAAAAAAGAGAGTTCATACAAGCCCCTAGGGTTTCTGTCACGCAGTGCAGCTTGGCACTGGGTCACTGACCCGTGGGGTCAGTGCCCTGCTGGCACCAGCGTGGCGTGTGTGCGTGCTGGGTGGACTGCCAGGGTCGATGACAGGTGGGGTCACCACCCTGCGCACGGAAAAATGAAGAAAAGGGGAGGGGGGTTGGGGAGAGGTCCCATAGGTGGAGGCTCACCAGCGAGGCTTCATCGACGCAGGGAGGCGCGGGACAGACGAAGATCTCTGACAGCGGCCAGCCACAGAACAGTCGAGCGGCGACGGACAACGGCGATGGTGAGGCGCTCCTAGTGGCTCTCGGGCCCCGACGAGGAAACGCAGAGGGAGCGGGAGGTGCCCTGGTTCCATTCCCGCCGGAACCGGGGCGAGACGACGTCCTCAGCGCCGGCGCCATGGTTACCAAGATACGGCCATGGTGGCTCCCGTCGAACTTCAGTAAGGTTCACAGAAAACGACGAAAAGAAAGGAGAGGAGAGCGGAGGAGAACGGCGGCGGCTGGGAGGAAGGGGGGAAGGAGGAGATAGGGTTAGGGTTCGGAGAGAAAAGGGGGGGCTTTAAGGGAGAGAGGAGGAGCAGGTGGAGGTGGGGATCCATGGTGAAAGCGACAACAGTCGTACGGAGAAGAAAGGAGAGGGGGTAGGCTGGGCCTGCGAGTTGGGCTGGGGTTGTAGGTGGGCCAATGGCCTGCCTCCCCCTGCAGTTTTCCTTTTTGTTATTTTTTTTTGTAGAAAGGAAAGAAGAAAAGAATTACTCCCTCCGATCCATATTAATAGGTGCTGAAGTGGATGTATTTAGACATGTTTTATTGCTAGATACATCCACTTCAGCACCTATTAATATGGATCGGAGGGAGTAGAAGGTTTTAGGGTTTTATAAATTTTTTGAAAACAATTTTATTGCATTGAGCATATTGAATGCCCAAGTGCACCAAGTTTTGTGTTAAACTTTGAATTTGAAATTCAAGATAGGTCTTTGTTTTAGTAAAAAGGGATTTTTATAATCCAAACCATTTTTTAAATTCCAATTCAATTTGTATTGCAACAGCTTGAGTTTGAAACAAGGGTGAACTTTTGAATTTCTAAAGTTGGTTTGAAATTTGAATTTGTTTGAAAGCAAGTGAAATGCATATGATGTATGATGCCATGCCAAAAAAGGAAAACAACCAAATTTGGGGGGAAAAATCCCCCGGGTGTTACAGGGATGGAGCCAACCTCCTCGCCAGGACCTTTGCGACAATTTTGGCAAAGCTGTGGATGAGACTGATGGGACGAAAGTCTTTGATTTCTTCCGCGCCGAGTTTTTTCGGCAGCAGCGAGACGAGAGCTTGGTTGACCGAGCTAAAACCACGCACGTCTAGCCGTGCCAACGAGTCGAAAGCAGCCATGACATCGTCCTTTACCACCGCCCAACAGGAGATGAAGAACCTGTTGGCGAAACCATCCGGACCCGGACACTTGTCTTTAGGCATCTTCTTGATTGCTGCCCAAACTTCGTCCATAAAGAAGATGACCTCCAGGTGACGCAAGTCCACAGAAGGAAGGCCGAGGGCATCAAGATTTAAGGAGAAAGGCCGATCCACGTCCCTCCCCAGCAAGTCCAAGAAGAAATCATCCACAACCTCAGCTTTGTCCGCGTGGTCGGTTACTCTCGAACCGTCCACCAACAGATGATCCACAAAGTTCTTCCGTCCGCGGTGGCTTGCATGTGCGTGGAAGAAACGGGTGCATGCATCTCCCTCCTGCAGCCATAGTTGCCGCGACCTCTGACGGGCAATAGTTCGCTCGAGGGAAGACAACCCCAAGAGCTTCTTCTTCAGAAGCATCCTAAATCCACGCTCTCCAGGGGAGAGCTGCCTAGAGTCCATCGTTGTATCCAATCGGAGAATAACCTCATTCGCCAGGAGGATTTGTAACTTCACGCTACCAATGAATTTAGAACTCCACATAAATAGCTGCACCATGCCTCTCCTTCCAAACAAGCTGGGACACTTCCGTCGAGTCTGATACTAGAAGAAGAGAGAAACTCCGACATCTTTTTTTTAGGAAACTCGACATTTATTGGTGCATCCTAACCTGTATATGCTCATAACTTATTTGGGCTGAACTCTGGAGTGATAAGCTGTATAAAATCATGGAGAAGGCCAACACAGAGCCCACGAGCTTACGCAGAGGAGTAACCTAATTTCGGCCCACAACGCTACGATTCTCCGTTTCGTTTCGGTAGCGAATTTGCAAGGAAAAGGATATACGCTTCTCTATCGATGCTGTGACAGCGAGCCAGTTCATATGCCGTTCTAAAACATAGGAACGCTTCCCTAAAAAAGATGACTAGAAGACGTCTGTTTGTTTAATTTTAATGGTAGGCTATTCATCATTACTCTGTAACAATTTTCATGTACTGGTAAAAGCAAAACGACTAGAAGAACCGAAGTCCAACAGACAGGAAAGACAAACTTAGAGTGTGTTTGGTGTTTCCCGTTAAAAAAAAAACAGTGTGAATGGTCTGACAATGCATATAGCAAACCAATCGTAATACGTACTCCCTCCGTCCACCTTTATAAACCATTTAAATTGTGTCCACATACATTCTAAATGAGTGAATCTAGACTTATTTTATATATCGATTCACTCATTTTACTATGTATGTGATCAAAATTAAAATGGTGTGTAACGTGGCTTATAAAAGTGGACGGAGTGAGTAGAAGCATGTTTATTTTGATTTATTCTGAAATAATCCTACAGTTCATTATTTATAGACATACCAGAAGCTTTCAGATGTGGCATACTGGACATCATTGTAAAATGAAGTACACCTGTGTTTTCTGTGGTAACAAAAGGTGATATCGCATAAAATGATTCTTTTCTCTGGAGGAACCTCTCCGAGGAGTGCAGGTTTATCCTGCAATTCGTGCGGAGGAAGAAATTTGTCCCAATTTATACAGAAATCGGGCACCGAGAACTTACATTGTCCAGTTTATGAGAAACCGGACCCAAAATTTGTACTCCGCTAGACCAATGTTTTTGTCGCCGTGGTGGTGGAGTACAAGCAAGTGAAGCCACGCGGCGCTAGACCACCACCACGACAAAAACATACCTCTGGCTCCCGGGCTGCCACCCTGATTTACACCGCCAATCCTAGGACGTGTTATTATTTGAGGATACAGTTTACCATGCTCTAACTTAGTGTAAGCTAGTTTGTGCATTTTGGAACCCCCTTTTTAAGGATTTATTTACTATGCCGTGTCCGGTAACCTGAGCCGATAGCTTCCCGACAATAATTTTTGCTCATAGGATAACTGCGGTACTAGTGTGGCATATGGGCCATTTAGACTGTGAGTAACATAAGAAATCATGGAGAATTCTTAATGCATGTAACTCAAGCAACTTTCAATTATGAAAACCATGAATGTGCTATTGGATGGTCATGTGCAATGCATAAATCCAGTCCATATCCGCTAGAAGTAAATAGTATGAGTGTTAAGCTCTTCGTGATGGGGCGATGCTGACTAAAAGCATCCCTAGCGAACACCGCAAGTGCGCCAAAATTGTAAAATAACCGTCATTTTGCCGTTTCGGACCGAAAACGCTGCCGAACCAGGTCCCGCAAATGTGACTGGCCTGCAAATATTTTTGAGAGACGCGGCAGTTTTCTCCTGCGGAACTGTCAAAAACGAGTTTTGCGCGTCGACCCGGGGTGCCCTCTATCCCTAGATCGATTTGGCGGGAGAGAAATTTCACCGCGGCAGTTCCACCTTCCCCGCCGCCGTGGATCTTCACCTCCCCGCGGCCCTCCAGCGAGGCCATGGACACCACCGACCCCGCGCTCGTCACCGTGCAAGTAGGGTTAGCCAAATCGGTGACGGGCGGTGCCACGGTGGATCTCCCCACCGGCAATCTCCGGGCTGCGCCGGAAGCCTCCTCCTCCGTCGTTCCTCGCAAGTGCCTCGGCAACATCATCGTGCAGGGAGGTGCGCCCGCTACCGGCGCCACCGTAGCCGCCGCCAAGGGGGTTCCTAAAGCTCACCCTCCCGCTCGGCCTACCGCCACGGTAATATTGGTGATACCGAGGCGGCGCAGCTAACGAAGAAGAAGGTCATGCTCAAACGCAAGCGTCCACAACCACCCAAGAAGGCCCCGGCGAGTTCTACGCCTGCCACCGCCGCCGTCCTACCGGTGTTCGACGGAATGCCCGAAAGGTACGTCCGACCATCTTGAAATTTTCTTCTTCGCCGCTGTTGATGAGAAAGGGGATCTTGGAGCGAAGGAGAATGGCAGCCATCGGTGGTGGTGGTGGTGGTGGTGTTGGTGGTGGTGTGGGGTTTAATGCGGTTCTTTTGATGCAAAAATGATTATTCGGTTGTTTGGATGCTTAAAACTCTATTATTTGTTATTTGTATGTGAGAACTACGTTGAATTTCCGAACTATTCGTGTTAATTGTCGGAATTTCTATTTATTTGTGCAATTCTGTTTTTGCGGTTTGCAGGTCCATTTTTTGTTGCGGTAGAACAGACACCGCATTGTCGAACTGCAAAACAAAATATTCGGTTTCGCAGTTCGGCAATGCGGTGTCTGTTCTGCCCCAGCCAAAAATAGACCTGCAGACCCTTTTTTTCACGCCCCGCATCGCGGGTTTGCGGGCTGGCGGAATGTGGTGTCTGCTAGAGATGCTCTAAGAAGGTGGAATCGAGGAAGGTGATTATTGAGCGGATTTCCTAGAACTAGGTAATCCATATATCAGGTTTAGGAAGGTGATTATTGAGATGGGTTTCCTAGAACTAGTTACTCCATATATCAGGTTTACGGGTCCGGCGATACAAATATGACATATCATTTTGTAAATACTTCCTCAGTTTTGTATATAATGTCATTATCTTATTTTCTAGGTATCAAGAAAAAAACCAACTAATAAATAACATGATTAATTGTGTGGAAAACTCTCATGTTCCTAGCTAATTAAACACGGTGCATGTGGTGCCAGTGTGCCACTTTCTCTTTGGATGCATGCACCATTTGCATCAATTAGAGCCATTGTACGAGATAGAAATCAAATTATCAATTCATCTGGAGAAGATGTAGTGGTTTTATATAGCTGCAAATTATTTTTTGGGTAGTGGCCTTGTATTTAAACGGGGAGTATCATTTTTCACCCAGATTAACTGATATAGATCAATATATCAACCAATAATGCTGATGTTTGACTCTATAGGTTTGTTGATCTAGTATTAACTTAGAACTTCATCACAATATCAAAAGCGCTGCATATGCTTCGTAACTATACACATATACTATGCTTTTATGTTGAGGATCTTGTTAGTCTTTATTAATTTGTTTCTTAATCAACTCAAATATTTACTATAATCAAGCACCACCATCCTTTTTTTAATGAAAAGGCATGTTTTGAGCAAGCACAAATAAAAAATAGACGTGTTTTTATCTGATATAGCTACTCCCTTCGTCTTTTAATACGAATTCACTATCAAAAATAAAATTTGTATATATACTACAAAACCACTATCTTTTTCTAAGAAGAAATTATTAGAATTTACATCGTACAATGATGCTCATTAATACGAATGTTGCATGCAACCATAGAAAGAAGCACCACATACAACATGTTCAATTAGCACAAACACACGAGGGTTTCCACATAATTATCGTGCTATTTAATAGATGGCTATGTTTTCTTGGTTTCTAGGAATTGAGATGGTTGCCTTGTACATATTGTTCGATATATCACCCAATGACCGACATCTTATACACCAAAGCCAAACTGATATATGAACACTATATCCTACATTTCAAAGGAGCTAGTGTGTGGAACTCTAGAGATGGTAATAAAGTTAAGTTTTTTTTTTGTTGTAGCTCAAATTCAAGAGCTTTGTAGAGCTATGTATATTTTGAATTTTCCTATGTAAAGAGGGAGGCGAATATGGATGCGCAATCCAAGTTTGCTTTGTCCTCAAATTATAACTGCACTTGTATGTACCAAGGGTCTGATCTTATGCTCCGTTGTGTTAAACATGATATTCATACAGATGCAGTCATCGTGAAAGGCGGCAAGCTGAAGTATTATAAAGCCCACTATGCACAGGAACATACCCAATCGTTTTCCTCCCGCAAAAAGAAAAGAAGGGCGGCGGCTAGGGTTTCACCCTAGTAGCCGACACCATCTATATCGTCTTCGTCGTTCCTGACCAGGGATTAATGGGTCCCCTTCTCCTCTGCTTGCTGCTCCAGCGACAGAGGGGATGGGAACCTCAGACCTGCGCTCGACGATATAGTAATGTCCCTAAAGTTAGACATTGGTCAATCTACATCGTCATTATGGTGGCTATGATGACGCTGTGCAGGACAAAAATAAGCTATTGTCGCATCCTCGTCCACCTCATCGGCGACGATTTTTTCGGTGGCGTTGGATGGTGATAAATCGTCTGGCTGCTGCTCTCAGGGAGTGGTGGATCTCGCTCAGTCTACGCGTGTTACCGGTTTGGTGTCAGAAAGTTCAGATCATTCAAAGTTTCAATGGTGACAGCTTCGGCTCTGGAGCGCTGCTCTTAGGGGCACGTGCACGGATACTTTCGGACTGTCATCGACAACGTCAGGCCGACTCCGGTTCGGGAGCGGCAACAGCGCCGCGTCGGTGGCTCGCTCTGCGGCAGTAGTGGTCATTAGGTGGTCAAAAAATTCAATGAAATTTTTATTATGTTTAGGGTGTTTTGTACTTGTGAAAATATATAATAGATCTGGATTTTCTCGCAAAAAAAGAAGTGTATTATAATTTATAAAGCTCTTGATTCTCAAAATGAAAATGTCTTTTTTTTAAGGGAATCGAAATGGAAATGGCTGACTAGCCTATTATTTCCTCCATCAACCCATATACAATTGCCGGCCTGACTCCACCCGATAGGCTAGACAAGAACAAAGCGGTATTAGTTTTTTTTTAAAAAATTTAGGGGAAGCAGTATTAGCTTGACACGAGCCCCTACACGGCCCAGTAACTGGCACGCCCATGATCACTCTGCAGTCTTCTCGCTATTTTTTGGACAGTGCTAGGCGTAGGTGGGCCTAGATTGTCCAAATCTAGGTCCCGTCCACCACCGTTTGATCACGATCAGACGGTTAAAAATCAACACGTCATATTTTTGCGTTTCGCCCCTTGTCTTTTTTGATATAGAACCCGCAGTCCACAACAGCCCCACTTAAGCGAAGGGGTATATCGTGTTGCACCTGGTCATCTCGATAATTACAGTAAAACTGTCATTGCAACAAATTCACTCGTATCGCAACAAAAATTATCACCCCCATGTACAAAAAAAAAAATATTGCAACAAATTGTTTCAAAACAAAATCGAAAATACAAGTAATGTTACAGAAGAATAGTTAAACAATGTGTTTATTTCGTTGCAACAAAAAATTTCAAACAATTCAACAAAAATCACATCAATTAAAAAGTTGGTAAGCAACAAAATAATTTGTCTCCGTTCCAACTGCAACAAAAATTATCCACATTTCAACAAAAAAGTAAAACGATAGCAACAATAAAATTACATGTTTACAACATGTGAAAGACGTATACGCATTTCTTAACACATATACGCATTTCTTAAAAAATTTGTAAAAAAACGTATCATTCGAAATGAATTCAAAACACATATACGCATTTCTTAAAAAATCATCCAGAAAAACATTGCAACATCTCGCTTGTGATTTCTCAACAAAATGCGTGCAAATTTGTTACAAATTTTAAAGACGTACGCAACATCCATAAAAATGACGAAATACTTAACGTATTTATGGTTGCACGTAGTGGGCTAGTGAAAATATATTTTAACTCGAAAATTGGGCTCAAAAAGACAAATTGTTGCTAACTGGGCCTGAAGGCCCGCCCAACAAGCCTCTCCGCGCGTCGGACAGTTAGGGATCTAGAATTCGCTAGTTTAGGTCCCCCTAAACAAAGCGTTTCCCTATTTTTTCTCGGTCCGTCCGGCTTCCAGGAAAAACATTCGCTTTCTCGTTAATTTTATTTTTAAATAAAATAAAAAATGTTCTAAAGAAATTGACGGATATATTTTGAAATTTGTTTTTCAAAAATGAAATATCTCGAGAACCGTATTTCGAAATTACGAACCGTTTTTATATTTGAGTTCCTCGCGTCGAGATCTTTCAAACTAGATCCCATATTGATAGGTTTCGGGAATTTTTTTCGTAGTTTATACTCCCTGTTTTATACACCTTGTACTTTTGGTAGCAGTTTATACATCCAGTAACAATATATACCGATGCTCGGCTTCGTCTTGATATTTTTTTACGGCTCGGCTTCGCCTCAATAACCATTTATAAATATATTGAAGGGGGTTCATAGGTCGTTGTGCGCATTGGTCGTAGTGCGTGCTACGGCTCGGCGTTGCCTCCTGCTACTGCTTGGCTTCGCCTCGAACAAAGCGCCTACAACGCTTCACCTAAAAAATACACACATGTTGTATATGAAAGTATACAAAAGTTGATGCTGAAAATATAAACACATTGTACCCGAAAGTATAAACGCGGTGTACCTGAAAGTACACGCACATTTTTGTACACCGACGCTAGTACTGTATATAAAGACCCACGCGTTGCTTTTGGGAGTACACCCACGTTGCTACTGAAAGTACACAGTGTATAATCACGTTGCTACTAGATGTACATGGTGTACATGATGTATACCCACGCGACTGCTACTGGGTGTACATCCATGTTGCTACTGGAAATATAAACTGCTACTAAAAATATAAAATATATAGAACATAGAGTACAAAATCCGAAAAAAAGTTTCTCGAAACAAATCAACATGGGATCTAGTTTTGAAGATCTCGACTCGAGAATCTCAAATATGAAGAAGCTTCGTAATTCCAAAAACGGTTCTCAAGATATTTCGTGAAAAAAACCCACCAAAATTCTGTCGTGCTGACACTTGTCACGCATGCAAGCACCTATGGGGGCCGCGAGGAAGAAGAAGCTGGCACTTGTCGCGAGGGGAGTGCACGCGAAGGGAAATCGCGACACTTGTCACAAGCACAGAGCGCGAGGGTGACCTTTCGGAACGCTTCCCTTTTTCTAGTGATTTCCCCTAGCTTGGCATGCTTGATTTACCTAGATAAAAAAATTGGCAGGCTTGATGAACTAAAAAAGAAGTTGACAAGCTTGAACAGCCGGACACCAGTCAACTGACTCTGAACTAAGAGCATGTCGAGCCAGCCTCAAAGAGGCCTTTTTCAGCTTTGGGAGTAAATAATCGTTCCAATCGCGCTCCCCGTTTTCCGCTTGTAAATTATCGTTCCAATCGTTCTGCTGGCTAAGAGAGCAAATTGCATAAGTAAAGAGGTCAGGTATAGAAATAATCGAGACACATGGAGACGATGATTTATTCCGAAATTCACTTCTCAATGCAAGCTAATCTTCGTTGGAGAGGTGTGAAGTCATAATGACTCCAAGCGCCCAATGGCTTACCTTATTCTCCTCGTGCCTCCACCAATGCGGAGTGCCACGATCCACTAGGAGGCCTTTGAGGGCGTATCTATAATTTCTAATGTTCCATGTTGTTATTATTCCAATTGCTACATATTTTCTATACAATTTATATCATTTTTTATAGATTTTCTGGGACTAACCTATTAACAAGATGCCACAACGCCAGTTCATGTTTTCTGCTTGTTTTTTGTATCAGAAAAGTTGTTCTGGAAATATTCTCGGAATTGGACGAAACAAAATCGCAGGGTCCTATTTTTCTGTCACGTACCCGGAGTCCGGAGGAGACACGGAGGGGGGGCTCCGAGGCGGCCACACCATAGGGTGGCGCGCCCCCTTGGCCGCGCCACCAGGTGGTGTGGGCCCCTCGTGCGCACACCGACATCGCCCTTTCGCCTATATATTGATATTCTCGGGGAAACCCTAAACACCCGAGCCTCCATCCACGAAAAGTTCCTTAGCCGTCGTCATCGTCAACCCTATTTAGAGAGGGTTCTGAAGCTTTCCCCGGCTAGCTGCCGGGAGGGAAAATTATCACCGGAGGGCTCTACATCACCATGCCTGCCTCCAGAGTGATGCGTGAGTAGTTCATCCTTGGACTACGGGTCCATAGAGGTATCTAGATGGTTGTCTTCTCCTCCTTTTGTGCCATCATGTTTAGATCTTGTGAGCTGCCTAACATGATCAAGATCATCTTATTGTAATAAATATTGAATGCTATGTCAAGTTGATTTTAGATATATCATGTTTATGTTATTTATGTTCTTGCATGCTCTCCGTTATTAGTAGATGCTCTGGCCAAGTTGATGCTTGTAACTCCAAGCGGGAGTATTTATGCTCGATAGTGGATTAATGCCTCTAGTTATCTGGGAGAGTGACAATAAATTCTAAAATTGTGGATGTGTTGTTGCCATTAGGGATAAAACAACAATGCTTTGTCTAAGGATAATTCTATTGTTTACATTACGTACTTTACTCAATGCAATAATTTGTTGCTTGGAACTTAATACCCAAATTTTGCTCGGATGACGTCCTGAGGGTGGATTATTAGTCATAGATGCAATTGGATTATGGTCTATGTATCTTGTTGTAATGCACAAATAAATCTCATAGTAACCATCATGTCATGCATATGCACTACGTTGCAGCCTCTATTTTTGTCAATTTCCCAGTTGTAATTTGTTTAGCCAACATGTTATTTATCTGTTTCGGAGAGACACCACTAGTGAACTGGGGACCTCGGTCCATTCTTTTACACGGATAATACAACCTACTGCAAGCAATATTCTTTTCACCGCAAACATTGTTCTCATTTCATTCACTGCAAACAAACATCATTTTTCACACTATAGGTCTAATTCTTTGTTTTCAGCAAGACTGGTGAGATTGACAACCTCACTGTTTCGTTTGGGCAAAGTATCTTGGCTGTGTTGTGTGCAGATTCCACGTTGTTGCTGAGCCTGGTAGTGCGCCCTGCCAATATCATCCGTCAACAACCTACAGAAGTGATTTCTTTCTCCTAACGGTTCGATTAAACCTTGGTTTCTTATTGAGGGGAAACTAGTTGTTGTACTCTTCATACCTTACTCTTGGGGTCTCCCAACGAACGTGTGTCTACACGCCATCAAGCTCTTTTTCTGGCGCCGTTGCTGGGGAGGAAGAGGATTTCTGCAAGGGGAGTCTCTCACCTCCAATCTTTTTTGCTTTGTTATTGTTTTGCTTAGTTTATTTTATTTTGTCTTGTTTGCTTCTTGATACGTCCATTTTGCATCATTGTTTTATATTGTTATTTTCTGTTATTCATCGATATATTTCATGTTATGATGCATCACTTATGTTATTTTATCTTATTTTGGATGTTTCATAATTTTTGGAGAATAAACACCGGGACCAGAAATCTGATGGAAAAAGCACCGTCAGGATACCCTATTTCAGAAGATCAGAAGTAGAGGGGGACACCAGAGATGTCTTAGAAGTTCAGAGGAGGAGGCTAGCCAGAAGGGGAGCCAGAGGGGGCCCACCAGGAGCCCACACCATGGGGTGGCACAGCCAAGCCTAGTGGTGTGGCCACCCTGGCCCGCCTCTGATCGATCCCTTTCACGTACTTGACCCCCAGGGAACCCTAAGCCCCAGAGGACCATCAAAGAATTATTCTGCTGCCGCCTCGGGGCGGAAAACACCGGGGAGAGAAATGCTCTCCGGCAGTGAGAAATCTGCCGGGGAAATTCCTCTCCGGAGAGGGGAAATCATCGTCATCGTCATCGCTCCGGGCATCATCAAGATCGTCATCGTCATCGTCATTGTCACGACCCCGGACCCAGGGGTATACATACTGTTATGCGCTCCTAGTCATGGACCCACAAGGGCTTCAGGGTTACCAGCCCCGGCCGCAACAAACGACAGCATGCAGACCGGATTCATTGGCACGCAGGCCGGATCACCGCGGTACTACTACTCCTTGTGTCCATGCTAGTCATAACGAACTATGCATATCAAAGCGTCCACGAATCGAATGAAACTGAAGGAACGGGACCAAAGCTATATAGAGATGCTATGTGTCCAGAAAATTCAACAACAATCGAGGGTTACTGGGGTTACCAAGCCCCAGGCCGAATCACACCGGCAGGCGTGTTCGGAAATGGATCACCGGCTCCACAACCCCTTAACTGCGACAACTATGCAGACATAGCCAAAACTGTATAACAATGAGCTCGAAACCAACAACCGATTAAAGCAGCACTCTAGACATGGAAGCTGTATTAAACAGGTGTTACTAGAGTATAGCTTACAAACAGAGTGAGCCAACATACATCATACAACGGAAGGCAAGTTATGTTGCTAATCAACAAGAACCAAAAAGGCCTAAGAGGCCGCAACATAAGGCGACGTCCCAGCCCATAGATTCCAGGCTGCTACCTGGGAACCCCAAACTACTCGTCGATGTCCACGTTGGAAACACCACCGATGTGAGATCTTCACCTGAACCAAAGTTAAGCAAACCTGAGTACGGGAGATACTTAACAAGACTTAGTTAACCTATTATATATCTGCTATTTCCAGAAAGGTTTTATGAAGGTTGATTTGCGTAAAGCAAAGTTTGTTTTCTAAATTGAGGAACAAAAGCACGTCTCAAGGAGTGTTTTCAAAACAGATGAGAAATCTACTCAACTACTGTACTCATCATCTTTTTATCCACAAACATAATTTCCCAACCTTTCACATGCGACAAGGATCACCCCTCTCGGCATATCCGAGGAGGCACCCTTCAATCATTGTCAACATCTTTTACGTCACGTTCAAGTTATCTATGGCCACACGACATTCACCAAGTCGTCCTTAACCGTGGACACGGCTTTCCGAAAGATTTATCCCTGCAGGGTGGTACACTTTACCCACACGTACCCTCCGACTCTTAGCGCCACATGTACGCTCTTCCATGGAGCGCAGCAGACGGTGGCTGGCTCCGACCTTTACCTTGCTCGACCCTATCCATGAGTCAACCCAAACAGGCCACCCCGTCAATAGGGAGTTGGCCAACTCCTGACGGCACCTATTCTGTGAGTCGGGATCAAGATCCGTGTACTTCCATCACTTGTCCCGGTCACGCCCTAGTTTTTCTCCAAAACATTTTCTGACGCACACACAGATGGAAAATAGCAAACTACGTGACTCATGGATGTGGCCAAACAAGTTAGTTAGTCGAGCGAGGTTCATTGGCTCGCGCGTGTGGTTGAACGCTCAGTCTTCGTTTCCGTGGGGAGACCTTAATACTAGGGTTGGTAAGTATATGACAAACAACCACTTCCCAAGTGGCCTCCTATCCAAGACTTAGTCAAGTTAACAACACAGTGCTGATCTCACCACGTCATCATATCATACTAGGTTCTCGTAGCTCTGATTCATCAACCGGATGGAGCAGAGGTAAACAAACATGTAAAGCTAAGCGAAGCAGATATGAGGCTCTGGCGATGCGCACAAGCAAATCTATGGCGGCTAGGAGCAGTGGATCAGGATATTGAGGCAATGCAGTATAAAGGTGAACTATATCTACTAGCATCAAATACTTTGGAATCGAATGCAAAGTACGAGAATCAAATGTTGTTGGAAAACGTATATGAGCAGATAAGAGGTTATGCTTGCCTTGGTTATAAGAAAACCAGATAGAGGCTTCAGAAATAAGTGCTTGACTTGTTGGTTAAGATCAAATATTCGCCATTGGAGTTGTTGACCTTCACTTCAGAGTCGCTTTCTATCGAGGGGAAACAACGCCGAAAAGAAGAACAACAATCAAACATGGCATCGATGCAATGCGCAATATGTATGCATGAGCAAATTAATGCACTTAAATAAATCCCTAAACATGTTCGACGGTTTGCTAGGGTTCATATGGCAGTTATGCGATTATATTAAAATTAGCCCAAAATAGACCTCGGAGGGCACTTCGGACAATTATGAAAGTGAGTACCATTTTAATTGCTCAAATGGGTTTGGAAAACATCATAAATGGTTTGCATTTGTCATTTTGAGCAATTTGGTATATAACTTTTAATTTTCTCATTTTATTGAATAAAAACTTATTCTCTCTATTTTAAATGAATTAAACAACATTAAATAATGGGCATTTTTGAACTTTATCAAACTTATATGAAAATGATATATTTGGGTAGAGAATAATTTTTTGAACATTTCAATGTTTTTATTTTATTTTTCTGATTAATAAAACATTAGTTATTGAATTTACAAAATTAACCATTTTTTAATTATTTAAAGGGGTGGGGCCCACTGTCAGTGCAGTAACCATTTTCAAAAACAGAGAAAAATCAGCGCTGAGGTCAGCGTGACGCAGGGGTGATGTCACCCTGCTCTGTTCTTCACAGGTGAGCTCGAAATTCATTGATTTCACGCGCGATTCGCGGATTCAACTATACCACGAGGGAGAGAAGAGCATGGGGAGTCGAGGGATGCCGGCGGTGGACCAAATGGTCACCGGAAAACTCGCCGGCGGTGAGCATCCGTGGCGGCGGAGAACGGACAACGGCGGCAACGAGCTACATTGTAGGGAGGGGGAGCAAAGGTGACGGGGAAGCTCACCGAAACTCCACGAGCGCGATGGGAGTGTCGGTGAGGCGAAACAAGGACAAAGGGCGGCGGAATCAGGCACGACGCCCGCGGCCGCAGCCGGTGAAGACGCGGATGGTGGCGTACGTTTAGGCCATCTTGGCTTGATTCGTTACACGTGGAGTGTTGGAACGCGTAGAGATAAACAAAACTTTTCCTACGCGATGCTCCCAAGATCTAGCCGAGGTAGAAGGCCACGAGTATTACCACTAGACGCGCAGGTGCGGATTATCGATGCAGCGTGTCGGGGCAGTGCAGTCCCATGATCCGATCCGGCCGATCCAATCCCTCGAACGTCGAAGTGCTGAACGTACAGCACCTCTGCCGGTATCCACACGTACGAGGAGGAGCTCCGACGGCAGACTGCTAGGTCTGGTGCGACGGCTGGACTGAGTGGGGCTAGGGTTCCCAACGCATGGGAGAGTGGACTAACGTGCCCGTTGGGCAACCTGCGCCCCTCTTTATATAGCGTATGGTAATGGGCTTCACAAAACTTGTGGCCCATTCCCTCTGTGAGTCCGACTCACAAAACCAGTCCATTTCCGGCTCGGGTCCAACCCGACCAATACTTGCTCCCGCTCTTAAGTGTGCGACCCTGCAGGCTCATGGCGACTTGGACACGATTGGAGTCCAACTCCCAATCGATTAATAGGTAGCGGCTCCTAGCAGAACGTGTCGACTCCCAAGTACCATTAAGTCATGACGACATACCTTTCAATGTGATAGTCATCTTAGTCCCTTTTGCCTCACGATATACCTTGTCGAGCTATAGGCGATTTATCGTCATCCCTTAAATAGCTCAACTCTCTTCTCGATCTGTGACATGTGATTCATCTGACTAACTCTTAGTCAACCGACACAGTTAACACTTAACTGAGTCGCGCATGGCCATGCTTCCTGAATCATATCACTCGAGAGGGCCCAGAGAATATCTCTCCATTCGGAGGGGCAAAATCCCATCTTGATTATCCACATCACGCAGCTTGCTTCTCATTCGACCCGAACTCTACCTTTATAGTTGCCTTGTCACAGAACAACGTTTGACAGAACCTAAGTCGGTGATCCACAACTCGGATTATGCGACAACCTCAGGTCTAAGGATTACATTGATTGAGACATGCAAATGACGACTTGATCGTTGCATCTCAATGTGGGTCAGTCCGACTTGCTAAACTCTTTAGCCAAGTCCGTGAACGTTGGAATGGCATCACCATGCCCATGACAAGTGAAACCGTGTCATCAGCCAACACTCACATTAGTCTAGGGTGTGTGTCCAGCACAACCTAAATGACCAAGGACAATTTAGTATGAACAACATGAATATATAGTTCCACAATCGAATCACATATTCAATGACATATATCAGATGTTCAAAACAAGGACAACTTAATAACTTTATGAATACAGTGGGAATTACATCATACATGATTGCCTCTAGGGCATATTCCCAACATGGAGACACAGGAGGTTGAGGTGATCCTCGTGGCGGGATCGGTGTAGCTCGGCGCGGTCCGAGGTGGCAGCGATTCATGACGGCTGGTGGACACAGTAGAGCTAGGGTTTCCTTCCGGGAGGGATACAGAGAATGAGGGGGGGTGAGGCGAGTGATCAGGGGAAGAGAGGGGCGTCGGGGCTTCTCTTTGCCCCTAATCCACTCAAGCAGCCCCAGGGGAAGGACGTGGTCGAGCGAGGCGGGCAAGGAGGACACGCAGGTGCCTGCCTGCTGGAGGTAGAAGACAATCAAGATTTTCAACAAAACCCCCTGGGTCTGAAATTTTTACAAAGGAGCCCTTTTCTTTAGAAAAACAGACATAAACCCATGTTTTTAGGGCCTTTTTGCAAGAACAAAATTTGGCAAAAATAAGATTTGAAAACCTTATCAAATTTTCAACCACACCATGTTTTTGTTTGGTGAAATTGAAATTTTTCAGTACAAAATTTTGGAACCCATTTTAAGTACTATTTGTGGGATTTTTCTCAAACCATTGAAATTCACAATTTAAATTGTTTCAAACATGGTTAAATTCTTATTTCATACATGTATGAGATGAACACAACACCACATACCCTAATTTAGCGAATCAGCGATGTTACAATCATCACCACCAGCACCGTCACCCTCATTATCCACCTTCATCCCGTTGTAACAATTAGGGGCCTCTATCGTTGTTTTGCATTAGATCTCTCTCCTGGTGTGGATTACTTGTTAGTAGTTGATGCTTGTGAGATTTATCGGTGTTAGCACTTTATGAACAGATTGCTATTATCCATTATATCACCTCTGATTATGATCCATATGATGTCTTGTGAGTAGTTTGTTTAGTTCTTGAGGACATGGGAGAAGTCATGATGTTAGTAGTGAAGTAATGTTGAAGTAATATCTCGTGGTTCGGTATTTAAGTTGTGGTGCTATTCTTCTTGTGGTGTCATGTGAACGTCGACTACATGATACTTCACCTTTATGGGCCTAGGAGGATGCATTCTGTATTTGGCTACTAATTGTGGGGTTGACGGAGTGACAGAAACCTAGACCCCCGTTAGGAAACCAATGCACGAGGGAGCGTAGAATCCCGGAGTTTTAAGGCCGTGGTTAGATTTATCTTAATTACTTTCTTGTATTTGCTGATGCTTACGAGGGGTATAATCACAAGTATGTATTAGTCCTAGTTGTGCGGTGCATTAGCATAGGTTCAACCACACAACATTTCACGAACCAATGGATATTAATCAACCGTAACGAAGCAAAAGCACTTGAGGAAATTCCCGTGTGTCCTCGAGAACATTTGGTAGTCATAAGTAATACAACCGGCTTGTCCTTTGCTCTCAAAAGTATTGGGCCACTCGCTGCAATATTATTTACTGCACTTTATTTACTCGCACTTTATTTATCTACTATATCAAAAACTTCCAAAAACCCGTTTGCTAGTGTTTACAGTGAATCCTTTATCCAACCTGCTTTTCAACACCTTCTGCTCCTCGTTGGTTTTGACACTCTTATTTATCGAAAGTACTACGATACACCCCCTATACTTGTGGGTCATCACTTCTTTATATCAAAAACATAAAAAAAAATCAGTTCCTATTATAGTTGTTATTTTTGTTATCCTGTTTTTAATCTTGCTAAAATGAGTACTCCTGAGAATACTAAGTTGTGTGACTTTAGTAGCACAGACAACAATGATTTTATTTGTACACCTATTTCTCCACGTGCTCCTAATGCAAATATTTATGAAATTAAGGCTGCCCTGTTAAATCTTGTTACGAGAGAGCAATTTTCTGGTGTCAGTACTGATGATTACGAGAGAGCAATTTATGATGTTGCTTCTCACCTTAATATCTTTGTTGAACTTGTGAGATGCAAAAATATAAGGATATAGATGGAGATATTATTAAACTGAAATTGTTTCCTTTCTCTGTGAGAGGAAGAGCTAAAGAATTATCTTTTCCTAAAAATAGTATTGGTTGTTTGATTAAATGTAAAGATGTTTTCATTGGAAAATATTATCCTCATGTTAAGATTATGTGTTTAAGACGTAGCATTATGAATTTTAAACAATTTGATAATGAGCATGTTGCTCAAGCTTGGGAAAGAATGAAATATTTGGTAAAGAATTGTCCCACCCATGGACTGACTACATGGATGATAATACAAAACTTTTATGCAAGTCTAATTTTTTCTTCAAGAAACCTTCTGGATTCAGCTGCTGGAGGAACCTTTATGTCCATCACTTTGGGTGCTGCAAAAAAGCTTCTTGATGATATGATGATAAATTATTCTGAATGTCACATTGAGAGAGCTCCACCAGGTAAGAAGGTAAATTATGTTGAATAAAACTCTTCCTTGAGTGATAGGCTTGATACTATTATGTCTCTTCTTGTGAATGGTAAAACTCACATTGATCCAAATAATGTTCCTTTAGCCTCTTTGGTTGCTCAAGAAGAACATGTTGATGTGAACTTCATTAAAAATAACAATTTCAACAACAATGCTTATAGAAATAATTTTGGTAGTAACAATTATAGGCCATATCCTTCTAATAGTGGTAATGGTTATGTCAATTCCTATGGTAATTCCTACAACAACAATGGAAGTGTACCCTCTAATCTTGAAAACATGCTTAAGGACTTTATTAGTAGACAAACTGCTTTTAATAAACCTGTTGAGGAAAATTTTGGTAAAATTGATGTTCTTGCTTCTAAAGTTGATAGACTTGGTCTTGATGTTGATCTTCTAAAAATAAAGGTTATTCCTCATGATGTTAAAGAAAGCAAAACTTTGAATTCCATTCAAGTTAGAATTAATCACAATGTTAGAATGTTGGCTGAATTGCATGCTAGGTGGGAAAGAGAAGATGAAATTGCTAGAAAGAATAATATAACTAGAGTTTGTACTATTACCACGACTAGTAATGCAGTTTCTAATGCTAGTAAACCTCCTACTATTAATGGTAAAGTAATTGGTGTTAGCAATGTCTCCACTTCTTCTGTTAAACGTTTAAAATTGTCTGAAGCCATTGAAACTATTCATGATAAAAGTGCTGAAATTTTTCGAAACATGGGAGACAATGGTCCCATTACCTTTGATAATAATGATTTTGATGGTTGCAATATTTCCGAAGTAATTATGTTCCTAAAAAATCTAGCTAGAAGTCCTAATGCTAGTGCTATAAATAATTAAATATGGCTTTCACAAAACATATGACAAATGATCTCATGCAAGTTAGAGAAGAAAAGTTAAAACGTGAAACCTCTATCCCTAGGAAGTTAGAAGATGGCTGGAAGCCCATCAGTAAAATGAAGGTGAATGATTTTTATTGTAATTATTTATGTGATCTTGGTGCTAGTATCTCTGTTATGCCTAAGAAACTCTATGATATGCTTGATTTACATCCTTTGGAACAATGTTATTTGGATGTTCGTCTTGCTGATAATGCTAGAAAGAAACCTTTGGGGAGAGTTGATGATTTTTTATTATGGTTAACAATAACCTTGTCCCCTTTGATTTTGTTGTTATGAATATTGAATGCAATGCTTCTTGTTCTATTGTTTTGGGAAGACCTTTTCTTAGAACTGTTGGTGCTATTATTGATATGAAAGAGGGGAATATTAAATATCAATTCTGACTCAAGAAAGGCATGGAACACTTTCATAGGAAGAGAATGAAGCTACCTTTTGATTCTATTATTAGAATAAATTATGATTTGTATGCTTCTTCACTTGAAAATACTTGATTCTTTCTTTCTGTGCC
The DNA here is from genome assembly GCA_028641055.1 of Alopecurus myosuroides. Lineage (NCBI taxonomy): Eukaryota > Viridiplantae > Streptophyta > Magnoliopsida > Poales > Poaceae > Alopecurus > Alopecurus myosuroides. Next base: position 278,630,686 of record CM054058.1, on the reverse strand, counting down.
TAGCTGAAAGGCATTAAAGAAAAGCACTCTTGGGAGATAACCCATGTTTTATTTATGCAATTTTTCTTTTGTTTTCTTTGAGTCAAGGTGTTGTTTCCTCCTGTAGTAACCGCTTTTTATCTTTACTTTTTCAAATTGTTGTCCCAAGTAAAGTCACTAGTGAAAAGTTGATGCTAGATTTGCATTTCTGCACAGGAACAGATTTTTGCAGTCCATCATTTAATTATCCATAATTTCCAGAAAAATTGAAACATCCTGAAAAAATTTGTGCATGATCCTTATATATTTCCGCAACTTTTCTTAGTTCGTAGTTTTCTGATCTGAGCAACGTAAGCGCCTCGAAAAGATTCATCCTTACAGATGATACGTCATAAACATATCCTTGATTTCTGATGTTCCATGTTGTTTTCATGCCTTATGCTACATGTTTTCCTTACACTTTATGTCATTTTTATCAATTTCCCGGGACTAACCTATTGACAAGATGCCACAGAGCAAGTTCCTGTTTTCTGTTGTTTTTAGTTTTAGAAAAATTGTTCTGGAAATATTCTCAGAATTGGACGATTCAAAAGCCAGAAGTCTTAGAAGTCCTGGAGGGTCCCGGAAGTCCAAAGAAGACCCAGAGGGGGGCCACACCATAGGGTGGCGCGGGTCCCCCTGGCCGCGCCACCAGGTGGTGTGGGCCCCTGGCCACACCCATGCATAAACCCTAGATCAATCGGCCTTTTCCACCAAAAACATCCGTAGCTCCGCCGCCACCGGCGACAAGTTTTGGTGCACAGAAATCTCTGTTCCGGCACCTTGCAGGGACGGGGAAGTGCCCCCAGAGCCATCTCCATCGACTCCACCGCCACCTTCATCGCCGTTGTTGTCTCCTATGATGAGGAGGGAGTAGTTCTCCCCGGGGCTGAGGGCTCTACCGGTAGCTATGTGTTTCATCTCTATATCTCATGGTGTGATCTTTATGTGATCATGAGCTTTGTAATCTAGTTGATAAGTATATGTAATCTAGGTGATTTTTATGCTACTCGAGTGGTTTTCTTATGAGATCTCCGTAAACACTTTGATCACGGTGTAAATGTGACAGTGTGTGCACGTGTGGTTTAGCATGATATTTATATCTTGTGTTGGATAACCCTATGAAATTGTGGCGTTTGTTTAGTACCTTCTAAGGCGCTCATAGTGACAGCGTGGGGTTAACTAGACATGGGAATACTAACTTGAGGAGTGCTGTTATAGCCTACGCAATGCATTGGTGTTTGTTATTCAACCAGAAAGTGGTTCGGAGTAGCATAGTGAAGAGAGATATTTATGCATTCAATTATGTTATCATTGTGGAGAGTGTCCACTAGTGAAAGCAGGATCCCTGGGCCTTGTTTCTAAGCATTGAAACACCGTTTACAATCAATTCTGCTATATGTTTGTTTGCTGCCATTTTTATTTAAGATTGCTATTATCACTTATACACATCCATATTACTTGTATTTCACTCTCTCTTTGCCGAATTAGTGCACCTATACAACTGAAAATTATATTAGGTGTGTTGGGAACACAAGAGACTTCTTTTATCGTAATTGCAGGGTTGCTTGAGAGGGATATCTTTGACCTCTTCCTCCCTGAGTTCGATAAACCTTGGGTAAGCCACTTAAGGGAAACTTGCTATTGTTCTACAAACCTGTGCACTTGGAGGCCCAACACTGTCTACAAGAATAGAAGCATGCGTAGACATCAACAGATTGTTCTAATTTTGATAGATTCTGCCTTTTACTTTGCATTCTCTCTTTTCCTATGTTGAGTCGATTTCTTTGCTCCACAAAACATTAGTGGATGTAGCTAATATTTAGAAAGTATTAGTAATGCTTGTGTGAATGGATAACATGTGAGTTTTTGATCATGCACTAACCCTCTAATGAGAATTACTTTGAGTTTGGGGTGAAGCAAGTTTTCAAGGGTCAAGAGAATATGATGATATAATGTGATAAAAAAGAGTGAAAAGCCTAATCTTGGGGATGCCCCCGTGGATCATCCCAGCAAATTCCAAGAAGACTCAAGCGTCTAAGCTTGGGGATGACCAAGACATCCCCTTCTTCATCAGCAACTTATCATGTCACTTGTAGTGAAACTATATTTTTATTCGGTCACATCTTATCTTTTACTTGGAGCGTATGTTTTTATTTTATTTTATTTTATTTTCTGTAATAAACTTGGTTGGAACCTAGCATTCTTGTGTGGGAGAGAAACACGCTCCGCCTTTTCATATGAATACTCGTATTCTTCATTTTTCATCTAGCTACTATAATCCTTTTAGCTACTGTTTTTCATGCATATCTTATTCAGAGTTGTTAGTTCTTATAGAGTAGTGCTCTCTTGTTTCTTTGATAAATTATTTGGAGAGTTTTTGTTGAAATAAAGTGATTGGTGTTGGAAAGCAATAAAAAAATCATGCTTATAACGGTGCAAGTGAAGCTTGTTTAGATTGTCGCTTAGACTTTGACATGTCATGTTAGATATTATTTTAATTCTATGCTTAGTACTTATTGATGTAGCATGACTTGTCTTAACTATCTGAGAGTGCTTAATGTGCCATTGAAAGAAATCATGAGTTGTTTTTATCATATTGAAGCATAATATTGTGGTATTCTCCTTCGAATGCTTAGAACTTATTGATGTAGCACGACTTGTCTCAACTATCTGAGAATTCTTGTATCGTAATTGCAGGGTTGCTTGAGAGGGATATGTTTGACTTCTTCCTCCCTGAGTTTGATAAATCTTGGGTAATCCACTTAAGGGAAACTTGCTGCTGTTCTACAAACCTCTGCACTTGGAGGCCCAACACCGTCTACAAGAATAAAAGCGTGCGTAGACATCAAGCTATTTTCTGGCGCCATTGCCGGGGTGGTAAGGTAAAAGGTTCTCACATCCTCGGGTGTGAGTGCTCGAAGTTATTTCCTTTAGATTCTGCAATTATATCTTTTTGTTTCTTGTTTACACTACTTAGGCTTATTTTACTTTTTCCTTGTTTTTATTTTTACTAGTTAGTATTAATGGAAAACAACAAAAATATGAGAGAACTTTATAATCTTTATCTTGAGTTAGGACATGCAGTGTTTCAAGAGAAAATTAAAAAAAAAACTATGGAACTTTATTTGCATGCTAGTAGCAATGTTATTAGTATGAATTCTTTGAACACTATTATTCCTAATGCTATGGGAAAGTCTAAGCTTGGTAATCTAGTTTTGATGAATATGATATTTTTAGGCCCCCGGGTTTTAAGGAGGAAATTTTATTTGATGACACTTTGCCTCCAATATATGATGATTACAATGATGAATATGTTATTTTCAGTCCACCTACTATTGAGGATAAAATTATTTATAATTACAATATGCCTCCTATATTTGATGATTATGGTGATGAGAATAATAATGATAGCTATTTTGTTGAATTTGCTCCCACAACTATTAATGAGAAGGACTATGCTTATGTGGAGAGTAATAATTCTTTTATGCCTGTGGCTCATGATAAGAATGTTTTATGTGATAGTTATATTATTCATTTTATTCATGTTTCTACTGAAAGTTATTATGAGAGAGGGAAACATAGTCTTATGCATTTAAAAATATCAAGTTTCCCATCTTTATGTTGAAAATTTTGAAGTTGCACTTATTTTGTCTTCCTATGCTAGCCACTTTGTGCTTTCATGACTTGTTTTTATACAATATTCTTTTTCATAGGAAATGGTTTAGACTTAAATTTGTTTTACATTTCATTCTTGATGCTCTCTTTTGCTTCAGTTAATATTTCTCATGTGAGCATCTTCTTAAATTATCATGCCTAGCTAAAAGGCTTTAAAGAAAAGCACTTCTTGGGAGATTACCCATGGTTTTATTTTTGCTTTGTTTTTCTATGTTTTCTTTGAGTCAAGTTGTTGTATAATTCTGTAGAAACTCCTTTGTATCTTTCTTTTCATGTTTTAGTAGTGCCAAGTAAGGTTTCTGACGAGAGTTAGAGTCGGTTTTAGGATTTCTGCGCAGGCAACAGATTTCTTCTGTCCACCGTAAAAAAATCTTATAAAATACTAGAAGATCAGAATGATCTGAAATTTTTTGTGCTTATTCCTTGGATAATTCCTCAATTTTTTTGTTCTTTAAGTTTTTCGATATGAGCAACATAAGTTCCTCGAAAAAATTCGTCTTTACAGACAGTTCTTGTTTTGACAGATTCTGCCATTTTTCTTGCATTTGCTCTTTTGCGATGTCAAGTGGATTTCTTTACTTCACGAAACACCAGTGGCTGTAGATAATGTTTAAAAGTATCAATATCACTTGTGCCATACATAACCCATGGATTTTTAATTGTTGCACTAACCCTCTAATTCGAATTACTGTTTGAGTGTGGTGTGAAGGAAGTTTTCAAGGGTCAAGAGAAGAGGTGATATATGTGATCAAGAAGAGTGCAAGGTCAAAGCTTGAGGATGCCCCCGTGGTTCATCCAAGCATATTTTTAGAAGACTCAAGCATCTAAGCTTGGGGATTCCCAAGGCATCCCCTTCTTCATCAACTATCTATCATATCACTTCTTGTGAAACTATATTTTTATTCGGTCACATCATATGAAGTTTACTTGGAGCGTATGTTTGTTTTTATTTCATTTTTCTTCAATAAACATCACTGGAACCTATCATACTTGTGTGGAAGAGAGACACGCTCTGTTTTCATTGCTTAGAACACTCTAGTTTTCATTCTTACTGTTCTGTGAGTGTTCACTTTGTGCTAGTACTGCGTTTAGCCCTTGTTTTCTTGCATCTCTTATTCAGAGCTGTTAGTTTTAGTAGAGTTGTGTTAGTACTATCTTGTTTCATTGCTATATCTCTTGGAGATTTTTTGTTGTTTGGTGTTTGATGGAAATAGAAAATTCTACGTGTTGTAGATGGTATAATAAAAAAGCTTGCATATTCTTGTAGATCATTAAACTTGTTCACTTGATTATTTGTTGTTGTTTTGAGATATTAATATGCTTAATGGTAAACTTGCTGGTTTAGTAGAGTAAAAACAATTAATCGTTGGTCTAGAAGCTTGAAACTGTGCCACACTCAAATAACGAGTTGATAGGATAATGGTATATGACTTCCTTTGCTGATAGCAATTGTAATGGCTTTTTGTTACGCGCTATGGTCGGGGTAGCTAACAGTGACTTTTCACTGCCACAGACCCTCTTGGAGTGATTTTCATTATGCCTTGTGAGATCGTGATTTTATTTGGAATCTTTTAACTTGTGAGTTCTATGTTGCGGTTTTCTGGCACTTCCACCATCCATATTTTCTAGCCTCTTCGGTACTGAGCATTGCCATTCTCACATTGAGAGTTGGTGCAAACTTCGCCACTACATCCAAACCCCGTGGGAGAACTTTGTTCTTCTACACATAAGCCAAAATTTATCTTCCTCAAAACATCCACCATACCTGCCTACCATGGCATTGCCATAGCCATTCCGAGATATATTGCCATACAACATCCATCATAATGTTACTTGTCATGCATCATTGTTATTTTTCATACTGCTACACTGGCAGGAGCATTTAGTTTTATTTACATCAGAGATATTTCAGTTTGAGTTATGAGTACTAAAAGTGTGATGATTCATTGTAAATAGAGTGTTGCCCCTACCAGTGAGGTTATATAAAAAAACAAGCCAAAAAGAAAAAAAAAAGCAAAAGAGAGATAATAAAGAGAGAGGGGGTATCACTACTATCATTTATTCCACACTTGTGCTTGGTTGGCATCATTACTTTAGTTTTGGAGAGAGTTTTTATATTATGACTTGCATAACTATGTGGGGAGCTTACATTATAGAACTTGGCTTGTATATTCCAATGATGATCCTCCTCAAAAGAGCTCTAGGTATTCGTGAGCAAGCAGGTTGGATGCACCCCCCACTAGTTCCATTGGAGAGCTTTCATACACTTATAGATCTATGTGCATCCGGTGTGTGGGAATCACTACTCCTTGCATAACTTCGATTATAAGACTTCCTCTTGTCTAATGATCACTTTCAGTTGTGTGAGACTTTCTTCCATTGACCATCCAAACCCCCCCCATAATGGTCTTTTAGCCATAACATCCTGGTGCTAGGAACCAATACAGAACGCTTGCTTGTTTTGAGTGCACAATTATTTGAATGATTTTCCTACGTGCATATTGTTGTCACTTGACTTGATCCTAACAGGGGTTGTTGTGAGAGTTTGATGCCTTGGATGATTATATTGTTGTTCTTGAATCTTAAATCATCTTTAAGAAACTTTGCACAGTGGATTGTCTTTTAGTATCGATTCATTGAAATGTTTTACTTTATTATTTCTAATGGTTTATACATTACTCTTTGATATCAACTATAAACCATATCTTGTATTCATTTGATTCTAGTTTACATGCTTTACATTACTATGATGATAAAGTTTATGTTCGTAGCATGTCACCTCAGAAATTATTTGTTTTGTCGTTTACCTACTCGAGGACGAGTAGGAACTAAGCTTGGGGATGTTGATACGTCATAAACGTATCCTTAATTTTCTGATGTTGCATGTTGTTTTCATGACTTATGCTACATGTTTTCCTTACACTTTATGTCATTTTTATCTATTTCCCGGGACTAACCTATTGACAAGATGCCACAGAGCCAGTTCCTATTTTCTGCTGTTTTTAGTTTCAAAAAAGTTGTTCTGGAAATATTCTCAAAATTGGACGATTAAAAAGCCGGAATTCTTAGAAGTCCTGGAGGGTCCCGGAAATCCAAAGAAGCCCCGGAGGGGGGCCATAGCGTGGCCACACCATAGGGTGGCGCGGGTCCCCCTAGTCGCGCCACCAGGTGGTGTGGGCCCCCTGCCCCCTCCCCCCGACATTTCACTTTCGCCCATATATACCCCCCGATGCACAAACCCTAGATCAATCGGCCTTTTCCACCAAAAACATTTATAGCTCCGCCGCCGCTGCGACAAGATTCGGGGGACAGAAATCTCTGTTCCGGCACCCTGCCGGGACAGGGAAGTGCCCCCGAAGCCATCTCCATCGACTCCACCACCATCTTCATCGCCGTTGTTGTCTCCTATGCTGAGGAGGAAGTAGTTCTCCCCCGGGGCTGAGGGCTCTACTGGTAGCTATGTGTTTCATCTCTCTCTCCCATGGTGTGATCTTTATGTGATCATGAGCTTTGTAATCTAGTTGATAAGTAGATGTTACTCTTCATCTGTTATGCTACTCGAGTGGTTTTGTTATGAGATCTCCGTAAAAACTTTGATCACGGTATAAAGGTGACAGTGTGTGCACCATGTGGTTTAGCATGATATTTATATATTGTGTTGGATGACCCTATGAAACTGTGGCGTTTGTTTAGTACCTTCTAGGGCGATCATAGTGATAGTGTGGGGTTAACTAGACATGGGAATACTAACTTGAGGAGTGCTCTTATAACCCTACGCAATGAATTGGTTTTGTTATTCAACCGGAGAGTGGTTCGGAGTAGCATAGTGAAGAGAGATATTTATGCATTCAATTATGTTATCATTGTTGAGAGTGTCCACAAGTAGGATCCCTAGGCCTTGTTTCTGAGCATTGAAACACCGTTTACAATCAATTCTTCTACATGTTTGTTTGCTGCCATTTTTATTTCAGATTGCTATATCACTTATACACATCCATATTACTTGTATTTCACTCTCTCTTCGCCGAACTAGTGCACCTATACAACTGAAAATTGTATTAGGTGTGTTGGGGACACAAGAGACTTCTTGTATCGTAATTGCTGGGTTGCTTGAGAGGGATATCTTTGACCTCTTCCTCCCTGAGTTCGATAAACCTTGGGTAAGACACTTAAGGGAAACTTTTGTTGTTCTACAAACCTCTACACTTGGAGGCCCAACACTGTCTACAAGAGTAGAAGCGTGCGTAGACATCAACAAAATGTTCTGGTTTTGACAGATTCTGCCTTTTACTTTGCATTCTCTCTTTCACTATGTTGATTCGATTTCTTTGCTCCACAAAACATGAGTGGATGTAGCTAATATTTAGAAAGTATTAGTAATGCTTGTGTCAATGGATAACATGTAAGTTTTTGATTATGCACTAACCCTCTAATGAGAATTACTTTGAGTTTGGTGTGAAGGAAGTTTTCAAGGGTCAAGAGAATAGGATGATATAATGTGATAAAAAAGAGTGAAAAACCTAAGCTTGGGGATGCCCCCGTGGATCATCCCAGCAAATTCCAAGAAGACTCAAGCGTCTAAGCTTGGTATGACCAAGGCATCCCCTTCTTCATCAGCAACTTATCATGTCACTTGTAGTGAAACTATATTTTTATTCGGTCACATCTTATCTATTTTACTTGGAGCGTCTGTTTGTTTTTATTTTATTTTATTTTCTGTAATAGACTTGGTTGGAACCTAGCATTCTTGTGTGGGAGAGAAACACGTTCCGCTTTTTCATATGAATACTCGTATTCTTCATTTTTCATCTAGCTACTGCAATCCTTTTAGCAACTGTTTTTCATGCATCTCTTATTCAGATCTGTTAGTTCTTATAGAGTAGTGCTCTCTTGTTTCTTTGATAAATTATTTGGAGAGTTTTTGTTGAAATAAAGTGATTGGTGTTGGAAAGCACTAAAATATTTCATGCTTATAACGGTGCAAGTGAAGCTTGTTTAGACTGTCGCTTAGACTTTAACATGTCATGTTAGACATTGTTTTAATTCTATGCTTAGTACTTATTGATGTAGCATGACTTGTCTCAACTATCTGAGAGTGCTTAATGTGCCATTGAAAGAAATCATGAGTTGCTTTTATCATATTGAAGCATAATATTGTAGTATTCTCCTTCGAATGCTTTATTTCGTTGAGTTGGCGCATTCTTACACCATATTATGACTAGAAACCAGTCACCTCTAGCCTCTATGATCATTTAGTTTTTGAATTGTAATATGATTTATGCTTTGATTAATAATGTTTTTGTCCCTATGCATGATTATGTCTATTATTTCTCTCTTAGTTGGTCGCTCCTAGTCTCTTGCCAGCCTTCAACCATACTGAGTATGAACTCTACTTGTGCATCCAACTCCGAAAAACTCAAAGTTTGCCAAATGTGTCCACCATACCTACCTATATGTGGTATTTAACCGTCAATCCAAAGTAAATTTCTCTTGTGCTACCTTTAAAATCTTCAAAATTATACCTGTTTTGTGCTCTGTTTTAGCTCATGAGGACGTAGGTAGATGATCTTTATTTCACTTGTTAATTGGACTTTACACACCTGAAATAGTTGCACATCCGCTTATCCAATTCGCTAAAAGAGCTGGCAACGGGGTGCCGAGCCCCAAATTTGGTTACTTCACAATTCTCTTTACTCTTTTTGCCCCTGATTTATCAGTTAAGCAAAGTTCATAAGCGTGTACACAAAAGAGAAGAGGGATGATCTACTGACCCCAGTAGTAAGGACGCCCTTCAATGGGAGTCGCTCTTGTAAAGTCTAGTTAACTTGTGACGTAATGTATTGTTTATCTATGATTTATTGACATAGACATACACCTCTCTCAAAATTAATTTCAATACCTCTGTTTTAATCAAATAAAAAGCTCTACCACATGAGTTAATCCATGCTTCCCTATGCGAAGGGCTTTCTTTTACTTTTATGTTGAGTTGTCGGATATATACTGAATAGGGGTATATCAGATGGTAGTCAAAAGTGCCGGATTACCAGGGTGGCCCAGCTGGTAGTGGGCTATGGTCCATTGGACGGCCCAGTAAGCTGACGCGCAGAAGCCGGATTCTAGAAGGACCCGGATCACGGCCCACGTGATCTGGCTTGGAGGAGAAGACGGATTCCTTATTTTCCAAGTTACTAGACATCGTAGTCTTCTAGGTTTCCTATTCTGTATGCCCTAATCCGGCTATTATATAAAGCCGGACGGGAGATGAGATAAGAGGACACGAAGCCACAGGCCAACTCGCCGAGAAGTTGATCCTCCGCGAATAGCTAAACCTAACCTCACATTGTAATTGTTTACACAGGCTTTAGTCCTGATTAGTGAGATTGCAGGAGTAGGGACGCCGTATTATTACGACGTACCGAACCTGGGTAAATCCTGTGTCTTTGTGACCAACGCGATCCCGTCTCCCCACGTCTCTACCCGTAGTCTCATGGCACCCCCGTCTATGAAAACTACTACGATGTCTCGACAGTTGGCGCCCACCGTGGGGAAAAGACGTCAGGCGTGAAGTTCCGATCTGGGATACTTGGCGGAATCGGCAGTTCCATAACTGTCGGAAGCCTGGAGTTCGACAATGACGTCGGACGCTTCCTCGACAATGGATCCTACATACCGGCGCAAAATCATCTGGTAAGTGCCTGCGTGTTACCGATTGGATCTGCTAATATCTTTATCGGACTAACTGCAGAGGCCATGGGGTTTTGCGGTGGAAGCAAATTTATCCCACCCGCCCTGTACCCAGTCGAAGATGACTACGATCCCGGATTTTGCTCAGATTGCCGACATAAAAGTGATACACACTTTATCGGTATGGTGCAATCCGAAGTCGCCGAAAACACGGATGACGGAAATCCCGTGCAGAAGGCAGAAAGCAACACACCCACTATAGAGGTGGAAGATCTGACATTCGCCGAAAACACGGATGAAAGTAATCATGTGCAAGAGGCAGAAAACAGCAAACCCACTATAGAGGTGGAAGATCCGACACCCGCCAATCCAGCGATGAACTCGGAAGCTGACTCTGTGCTAGCCGCCATTGAGGCGAGATTAGAGTCAGAAACCGGATCAGATGATTTTGATTCCAAAGACGAAGACGTGGACGCCTTCGAAAGAAAAGTTAAATCTTTTCAAGAGGGATTCCATGAAGTACTAATGGCGAAAACGGCTGAAAACACGGATGCCGACAGTTAGGAAAGCCCTAAAACCCCTCCGCCAGAGGAAGAGAGAGAAGATGGAGAAACCTCTCCGATATTTCCCAACGTCAAGGAATTGACAGAGGATGAACGTGTTAAAAAACCTCCCTCTTCCAAGAAAAAGAACAAGGCCGCTAAAAAACTCCAATACAAACTCCGGAAGAAGAAATTGGTTGATACAGCTGATGAAAGCCCGGAAGTAGGAGATGCAAGCGGAACAAAAATTGCGGAGAAGAAAACAAAAGAAATCCTTGTTCCGCCAATGACAGAGCAAGAAGAACAGAAATTGTTACAAACACCAGTGGGATTGCATGAACCCCCTGAAGTGCTAGAAGCCAGGAGACAAGCTCTCCAACGGCAACAGCAACATCTATTCAGAACTCGTGAACACCTCCAAAAAACCCAGGATGACATCAAGCTCATGAAGGTAGAAATCGAGGAATACGAGACAAAGAATAGATCTGGCATTAAACCTACAAGGTTGCCCGGATTCGTAAGACCGGAAGTACTTCCGCCAAAAGAAAGGTTTCACAACGCATCTTGGCAAATGCAGGTAAACGGCAAAGATGCCAGAGGCGAACCAATATACAAAACCGCAGCAGAAAATGCGGAAGCAGCGTTTGCCATCCTAAACAATGACTTGTACTCCAATGGTGAAAAACTCCAAGGGGTGTATGCTTTCCTAGGAAAAGCATTGCAACAACAACAGCAGGCCCAAGAGCGATCAGGGAAGTTGCACGATAACTCCGCCCTATGCAAAACAGCTACTTGCGCCGCTGGAGCACCTGGACCGGAAGAACCTGGAGATTCCGGCAATTCAAAGGATAAGAAAGCGGATCCGAGAAAAGATAAGAAAAATCCCGACAATAGGGATGAAGCGTCTAGAACCGGATCTCATCTACCGAAAGGTGGAGGCAAACCCCATGATCGGGAAGAAAAATACTGGAAAGATGGCAAAGCAATGCCACCTCCGAGGCACCCTGCTAAAAAAGCCGGAAGACATGATGTACCTCACAGACGTGAGAGATCTCGGACACCCCCTAAGGATAAAGAAAGGCATAGGAGTAGAACTCCGCCTCATCCAAAAGGGCGTGATCTTTAAAGAAATAGAAATGATCCCGCAAAAGCGCGTCCGCGCAACAATGGAAAAGAAAGGAGTAGATCCCCTTATGTCCATTCAGCCGGTAGGTATTCCGCACACATGGATAGATCAGAAAAGGATGATCTATACTTTGGACCTAAGTGTTTCACTGATAGGATCCGAAGGACAACCCTGCATTCTGGTTTCGCCAAGGTCGGTCCAACGTACCAGAAATATACCGGCAGTACAAACCCGGATACCTGGCTCTCAGACTATCGTACAGCCGTCCAGATTAACAATGGGACAGACATGGAAGCTGTAAAGTTTCTTCCCCTAATGTTACTGGATGGAGCCAGAGATTGGATCAATGGATTGCCGTCAAGAACCGTCGACAGCTGGGATGATATGGCTCGAGTATTCACTCAGCATTTCCGGGGAACTTACAAACGCCCGAACAGCATCAACCAGCTGAACCGTTGCACCCAATTCGAGGATGAACCATACGTGGATTTTATCTCCAGATGGACTGCAATGAAGAATAGTTGTTCTGGAGTAACTGACGTACAAGCAATGCATGCTTTCGTCAATGGCCTAAAACCCGGATTAGTACCGTTCATGGTTGGTTCCAAACAGCACAAAGATCTCGGATCTATGCTTACAACCGCCAATGAGCATGCTGCAGCCAAAGACGATGTCAGAGCAAGAGGTGGCAATATCGACACACTGATACTGGCCAAGAAAAATCCTCGTTCTGAGAAAAAAGGAACTTCAGATGCAACACCAAAACCCAAAGAAGTTAACATAGCCTTTGGAAGTGAAAAAGGGAGCAGATGGAAAGGACGCAGTTCAGAACCAATCAACTACACTAAAGAAGAGTGGGAGAAGATTAAGTCGGAACCCTACGTCCACCATTCGCCATTTGGGAAACCCACCCATACGAACGCACAATGCCGGCTGAATAAGCACATGAAAGGCAGTGCAGGATCCGGAAACAAGGGGAAGAGTTCCAAAAGGAAATTCTCTAAGCAAAAGCCAGAAGCTGAAAAAGAAGACAGTGAATCGGACACTGACGAAAAAATCCAGGAACAACAGCGGAAAGGCGAACCCAATTTTCCGAGAGTTGATGGAGAATGCGCCCTAACTTTCCTAGCAACTCCATCAGCAAAGGTGGTGAAAAGAACACTTCGAGAAATAAACGCGGTTGTTCCGGCAACCCCGAAATTCTTGAAATATTCGAACACACCAATAACCTGGGATCAGTCTGATCATCCCGGAAATATCCCTGAACCCGTCACACAAGCTCTTATTGTAATCCCTATTGTCCAGAACACTAGGCTAAAAAGAGTGCTGATGGACGGAGGATCCAGCATCAACATAATGTACCTGGATACGTTGAGACATCTGAAAATCTCCGAGACACAGCTCAATCACAGCAACATACGCTTCCATGGCATTGTTCCCGGCAGGCAAGCACGATCCCTAGGAGAAATTTCCCTAGATGTCACTTTCGGAGAAAAAGATCACTTCCGTCAGGAAAAAGTATCCTTCGAGGTGGTGCCGTTCGAAAGCGTGTATCACGCGATACTCGGACGTCCAGCTTTCGCCAAATTTATGGCAAGATCATGTTATATCTATAACAAGCTGAAGATGCCAGGGCCGAAAGGAGGGGTAATCACCATAACTGGAGACTTCAAGCTGGCGAACAAGCTGGAAAAAGAAAAATGCCCTTTGTGCTGAGAAAATCATAGCAAAGGAAGAGCTGAAGGAGCTGGCTAAGGAGGTATCGCCGACAGAAATGCCGGCAGGAAAAGAAACTCGGAAGCCAGCAGATAGATTCAAGGCATCCGAGAATACAAGGCAGGTAATCCTAGATCCCAAAGATCCGACAAAATTTGTCGTGGTGGGAACTGGGATGACCGACAAATAGGAAGGCGAGCTCATCAAGTTCCTCCGTGAGAACTGGGATATTTTCGCCTGGTGTCCAGCTGACATGCCAGGCGTACCCAGGTAACTTGCTGAGCATCAACTCAAGGTGATTCCAGGCTCAAAACCCGTCAAACAAGGTCTCCGTCGATTCGACGGAAGAAGACGGAAGGCTATTGGCAAGGAAATTATCCGGCTTTTAGCAGCAGATTTCATTCAGGAAGTAATCCACACTGATTGGTCTGCAAACCCGGTATTAGTACCGAAGAAAGACACCACTGCTCTTAGAATGTGTATAGATTACACCGGCTTGAACAAGTTGTGTCCAAAAGATAGGTTCGCGTTACCGCGAATCGATCAAATAATAGATGCCACTGCAGGCTCTGAGCTTTTAAGCTTTTTGGATGCTTATTCCGGGTATCACCAAATACGCATGAAAAAGGAAGACCAAATTAAGACTTCTTTCATAACCCCGTACGGGACGTATTATTACGTAACCATGCCATTTGGCCTGAAGAACGCAGGCGCAACTTACCAGCGTTGCATGCAACGTTGTTTGCATAGTCAGATTGGCAAAAACGTCCACGTTTACGTGGACGATATTGCTGTCGTAACCAAGGAAAAAGACACACTCCTTGAGGATTTGCGAGAAACCTTCGAAAACTTGCGCACTTACAAGATGAAGTTAAATCCATCAAAGTGCGTATTCGGGGTTCCCTCAGGAAAACTTCTGGGTTTCATCGTTTCTCATAGAGGAATAGAAGTTAACCCGGAAAAGATCAAAGCCATCTTGAACATCTCCAAACCTACGTGTGTGAAAGATGTCCAAAGGTTGACGGGTTCCGCCGCTGCCGTCAGCAGATTTATTAGTCGGCTGGGGGATAAAGCCTTACCACTCTACAAGTTGCTGAAAAAATCCGACAAATCGAGTGGACAGAAGAGGCCGAAGCAGCGCTAACCCTGTTGAAGGAAACTTTGATGAAAGCTCCGATTTTGGCATCCCCAAAAGACGAAGAACCTATGTTATTGTACCTCACGGCTACAAACATGGTTATTAGTGCAGTAATTGTTGTGGAACGGAAGAAAGACGAACAAAGTATACCAGACCAGCATCCGGTATATTACATAAGTGAAGTTTTCTCCGAGTCCAAGCAAAGGTACCCACTCTACCAAAAACTGGCATATGGCGTATTTTTCGCATCTAGAAAGTTACGTCATTACTTCCAAGGACATTCCATAACAGTGGTATGTAAAGCACCACTAGGGGATATAATAAACAATGCGGAGGCAACTGGCCGAGTAGCCAAATGGGGCATCGAGCTAGCAGCCTTCGACATTAAGTATCAGCCAAGGACGGCAATAAAATCCCAGGTTCTGGCAGATTTTGTCGCCGACTGGACGGAAGCAATGGAGAAAACACCAATGCCGGAGTCCGAGTACTGGATCATGCATTTTGATGGATCCAAGATGAAGGAGGGCGCTGGAGCTGGTGTAGTATTAAAATCCCCTAAAGGAGACACAATGGAGTACGTATTACAAATACACTTCAACGCCAGTAACAACGTGGCAGAATACGAAGCATTGCTTCATGGCTTGCATATTGCAAAAGAAATAGGCGTCAAGCGCATACTGTGCTACGGCGACTCGGATTTGGTACAACATCAGCTTAACCAAACCTGGGACGCAAAAAGCCCTATAATGGCCGAATACCGGAGAACAGTGGATGAGTTCGCCATCTGCTTTTTCGGATTCGAAGTACTCCATGTTAAAAGGGAGGAAAATTGGAACGCGGATGCGTTAGCCCGCATGGGGTCAGAAAGGGTAAAAATCCTACCACCAGGTGTATTCGTCCAGCATTTGTACGAGCCATCCATAAAAGGTGGAGATATCGATTACCCCCTGGCTTCCGAATCAATTGAAGTTATGCTTGTTAACCCGGACTGGACAATTCCATATTTAAACTTCTTAGTCAATCAGAAGTACCCGGAAGGAGCAGACGAAGTCTTGCAGAGACCAATTCAGCGTCGATGCAAAGGATACACGGTAATTGATAATTTCCTGTATAAACGCAGTACTTCCGGAATTTTTCTGCGGTGTATTTCACCAGAAGAAGGACGAGAAATCCTGCAAGAAATCCATGTCGGAGATTGCGGACACCATGCTCAATCAAAAAGCATAGTTAAAAAAGCATTCAGTGCCGGGTTTTTCTGGCTAACAGCCAAGACAGATGCTGAGCACATAGTTAACACATGTGAAGGGTGTCAATATTACGCCAAGCAGACTAATATGCCGGCCCAAGCACTCAAAACTATCCCAATTACATGGCCGTTTGCGGTCTGGGGGCTAGATATGATGGGACCGTTCAAAACTGCGCGAGGCGGACTTACACATCTACTCATAGCTGTGGAAAAATATACCAAGTGGGTGGAGGCTAAACCCATCAAAAAGCTTGACGGTGTAACTGCCATAAATTTCATCATTGACATAGTCATGAGATATGGCGTTCCACACAGCATAATAACCGACAACGGGACAAATTTCTCCATTGGAGAGTTGGCAAAATATTGCCGACAAACGGGGATTCGCCTAGATCTTGCATCTGTGGCACACCCGCAATCCAATGGCCAGGTTGAGCGAATAAATAGCTCAATCCTGCAAGGAATACGCCCAAGACTCGAATCTCCTCTTCATAGAGCAGCTGGAGCATGCGTACAGGAGCTACCTTCCGTGCTTTGGAGCATTCGAACGACGCCAAACAGGTCAACTGGGCAAACCCCATTTTTCCTAGTTTAAGGTGCGAAAGCTATTCTTCCAACGGACATGATCCATGATAGCCCAAGAGTGCGGGATTTCGATGACTCGGATGCCGAAGAAGCACGACAGGATGCCGTCGATCTCTTAGAGGAGGAACGAGAACTTGTGCTTCAAAGATCCGCCATTTACCAGCAAGGTTTACGACGTTATCATAGTCGGAAAATCAGGCATCGTTCTTTTAAAGAAGGTGACTTAGTGCTGAGATTGGTGCAGCACAGAAAACACAAATTGGCCCCAGTATGGGAAGGACCATTTGTAATCAGCAAAGCTATGAAAAATGGGTCATATTACCTTGTAGATATTCGGGACACGGAAGATGATCCCGAAAAGCCGAATCGCAAAAAAAAAGAGAAAGATAGACGATGAACTAGGAGAGACAAAGAGGCCTTGGAGCATCCAGCAGTTACGTCCCTTCTATACTTAGTTCAATTTCTATGTAAACATCTTTGAGATCATGAAATAAAGTTGTCGGAATTTTGATATCCATGTTTTTGCAAGTTTATTATAGTATAAAGCATGATTCCACCTTATCTATTTCCCAATGATCTTACAAAATACTCAATATTAACCCGAATTGTGCCTGCGTGCTCGGTGTTTAAAAACTGAATGATTTTCAGCCTGCTAACGGCTAAAGGAAACTCGGATTGTGCCTGCGTGCCCAAGTTTCAAAAAATTCCTTACTTTTCTCTAAGTATTATCTGATTGTTTACGTGTTGGGTCACTGGAGCTAGTTAGTAAAAATGCCTTTAGTATGATCCATGTTTCCGAGTTTAAACTGATTGGTTATACCCAGTTACTCGACATGATGATTCATAATAATATCGAGCCATTTCAAACACTAAGGACAGTTAAAACATATAAACCAGAGAACTTAGAAGGCAAAGGAATATTAAAACCCGGAAACCTTGCAAAGAATTTCGTAATTAAAACTGCAAAAGGCGGAGTTCTTGTTTATACAAAAGGAATAGAAGTGTTACAATATGAATTACATTGTAAAGTGCAGTAATGCTCCTATTGTCTACTTTCATCATCCAGGTTAAAGGCAGCCCTTCAAGCGTCCGAGTCTTCTTCGCTGCTGTCATTCTCGGGGGCTTCCGGGATCTCCTCTTCTGGATAAGTGATGGAGATGTTCACCATGGAGGCGATCTTGGTGGCGTGGCCTTTGATTTCATCAAAGATGGTGGATCGCTGAGTTTCCGTGTATCCTTGGGGGATACCGGACGCCACGCGCCAAGACTTTGCACCAGGGTAGTGCATACGCATAAGGCTGAGTGCCATGCGTGCACCACCCCGTGCAACGGAGCGTAGGATGGATTCCCTGGACTCCGCCACCTCCAAGATGGCACCCGGAAGTTTCTCAACTTTCAAGAACTCCCTAGTCCTTGTGGGAAGGAGCTTGTTGACCAGCTGCATGCCAGCAGCTCGGATCGCAGTCCACGTCTTCCCAAAGGCTCGGATTCTGTCAATCCGAGTGATATCTGGGTTACCTCCTGTTTTTTCAGACAAAACAACCACAAAGGTTAAGTGAAAAAGCAGAGAATGAAAACAAGACATGGAAAAATGGTAAACGAAGTAAAACTTACCGATGATCTTGTCAATTTCGGAGCCTTCCTCCAGGCGAAGGTTTAAGGCATTTTCCAAGTCCTGGATGGTGGACTTATCCTTCTCCGCCTGTTCGGAAGCCTTGGAATGAGAAATTCCAAGGGCCAGATTGCTGGCTTCCAGATCCTTTTGGGCCTTCATAAGTTGCTTATGAAGGTCCAGATTCTCCTCACGGAGACTGGCAGCATTGCCGGCATCTTCAGCTATTTGTTGGGCCTTCGCCAAAGCAGCTGGAAAGCAAGGAAAATTCTGAGTTTAGAAAAATCCCGGAAAAGTACTTAGACAAAAAGCTGAATCAAAATCTTCAGAGGGAAAAGATTACTTGTTGTTTCCTTCAGCTGCAGCTGAGACGATGCCAGCTCCACCTCTTTCACCTCAAGAATGGAAAGAAGATTTCTAACTTCCTTGTTCTTGACGGAAAGTTTATTGAAAACTTCCATGTTAATGGTTTCGGCGGTTTGCTGGAACACGACAAGGAAAAGAGTAACTAAAAAGCATCAAGGCAAAAAGTATACATTTTCCTTAATGCTTGGGGGCTAGGGTTAAATACCTGGCTCATTCGCTGCAACCCCGCCAAGTTTTCATTGAACTCTTTTGCGTATTCCGCAAAAAGAATTCCGGCCGCGCTTAGGCCGTCATTGAGGTTCTTGAAGTCCTTGTCGAAGGTGGGAATCTGCTCGTCGATTGTCCGAGAAGAATTTCCCACCTCTGGAGCCGCCCTTTCCCTCGTGTCCGACACAACGGGCTGGCTGGGCTCCAACGACTTGGTGGTGGGGGCTGTTGCATGCTCTTCCGCCATCGTGGACGGTGTGTCCGGTGCGATGACGGGAGAAGGTTGAGGGCCTCTGTTGGTCACAGCCTTATGCCTCTTCAGCTTCTTTGGCTTTAAGGTAGAGGGAGGCAGGCTAAAGGCAGAAAACAAAAACCCGGAAAAGTTAAAACTCCGAAGACGAAAGAAAACTTCGACAAAAGAAAATAACCCGGACGCTCTAACCTGGAGGTGACGACGGGAATCCCGTCAAGATCGATGATTTCCTCAAAGGAGGAAATCTTCTTGCGCTTGCGCCCGCCTGTGAAGGTGGCGTGCAAAGCCTCCAGATCGGCTTCGGAGGCAAGCTCCGAGTCAGGAAGCTCAGCAATCTGTCGAAAAGAAAAAGCAGTGTTAGAAGCAAAAAATCCGAGAAAGCATAGCAAAATTCTACCCAAATGACGGAAAAATACCTTGGGAGCCGGATTGTCGGCCGTATACATAGGCCGACTCGCTTCATATTGGTCGCGTGATGCGACCAACTGGTTCACGCGCCGCCGCAGATCCTTCGCGGTCCAGTCTTTGCTGGTTGTCCGCATTTTGTCGTTGGCGCCCGTGTACTCGCAGAGGAGACGGCCGCCATGATTGGCTAATGGCTGGATCCACCTGTCCAACCAGCAAAGGACCGTGTCCATGCCGGTTAGAGGCGGATCCAAGGAGGTGAGCTTGGCGATGCGCCGCTTGATCCTTAGTAGATCAGGCGGCAGAACTTGGATGGCTTCTGTTCCCCAATTCTCTTGGGGAACAGCAGCAGTGTTTGAGAAAGGTGGAACCCCGATGGCCTTTGTCGGAAAAGGAACATCGGGATGATAGAAGAAGGAACCCGTCCAGAATTTGACGGATTCCGAGGTTCTGATCTTGGGGAACCATTCCTCCCTAAATCTCCTAAGAGTGAAGGACATGGTTCCGCAAGTCGGGAGTGCACCCACCGAAGAGTTCCGCTTAACCCCGAAACAGTACAACCAGAAGTCTAACCTAGGTTCTATGCCTAGGAAACCCTCAAAGAGGGCCTGAAACCCGGCCATATAGAGAATGGAATTGGGTGGCAGGTTATGGGGCTGGATGTTGTAATGGGAGAGAATTTGGAGGAAAAAGGCGGAAGGTGGCAATCCCATACCTCTTAGGAGATGGGAGGAGAGAAGAACCCGCTCGCCGTCGTTTGGCAGGGGTTCGTTCTCGTCCTCAGGGAGCCGCCATTTCCCTTTGAGTACCAACCCCTCCTTTTCCATGTTTGGAAGGAGGGATGGGGGAATGCTGCAGGCAACCCAGTTGCCGGCAGTTTCCACTTCTTCGTCCGCTCCGGCGGCGGCGGACGCGGCGGCCTCCGCAGCGGCGAGCTCGTCGCCGAGGAGCGTAATCTTCTCCTCCACCGTTTCGGGAGCAAACAGCGGAGAGGGCGCGGCGCTTGAGCCCGCAAGATCCGCGGTGGCGGAAGGATTCCCTCCGTCCACCGCGGAATCCGCCGTCTTCACTGGCTCGTCGCTGACGTGCGTGGGAGAATCCAACTGAGGATCCATTTGGTTGATGATGTCCTCGATCTCCTGCGCGACAGTGTGTGCGGGCGAAGGCGGCGAGGATGCCATTGGGTGGCGGCACGGCTCGTCTCCGGTGACGTTCTGGGCGCTGTAATGGCGTTCGAGTGGTTGCGGAAGGTTTTCCGGGAGGACGACGAAGGCTATTTATAGCCGGAAATCCGTCACGATGCGTGCTAACGGCTCTTTTGACCTTTACTAGCAAATGTGCCCGTGCGTTGCTAGGGGTTGCCC
Source organism: Alopecurus myosuroides (assembly GCA_028641055.1). Classification (NCBI taxonomy): domain Eukaryota; kingdom Viridiplantae; phylum Streptophyta; class Magnoliopsida; order Poales; family Poaceae; genus Alopecurus; species Alopecurus myosuroides. The sequence goes on along the minus strand of CM054058.1, from coordinate 278,609,746 downwards.
TACTGACTCAGAGGCGGGGGAGGGGGATGACCACGAGTAAGCCCATTGGATTCGTGTCATTTTCGTCGTTGCTTTTATGTCGTCACCACCTTCCTCTCCCATTTTAGCACCGCTCTCCTCTACTTCGATGCTCCGGAGCCGGCCGAACTCAGCAAGGCCCATGCTCTTGCCGAAGGAAAGCTAGAGCAAGCTATTTTTCGCAAAGAGATTGTGAATAATGTTGACATGTCAATACCACTCAATCCCACCACGAAATGATATTCCTCATATCTATGAAATAAAAACATCCATATCTTTTGTCGGACCACTCACCATTGCTAGAGGAGCACATTATCGTAAATACCTAATTGATAAAGAACCAAACATGAAAACTTGGTGATGAGATGAACTCTAACATCGTAGGCTGCGCATGGTTCTCCTCGCAAACACAAACAACATAGTACTTTAAAAAAGCGTAAACAAAGTAGCATGGGGAATTGCAATTGTGGGACAAATTTAGTTCTAAAAGTTATTGTAACAAAATATGTAGGACCCATTTTCCGGCTGTTAACCACCGTGAAAAAACTATGTACAAAATCCTGATGGTCAACCTACATGAATAATTGTAACTTTAACTTAAAGTAATAAGTTCCGAAGATTCCTTTTTGATTCAGTGATGAAGACATAAGTTACGATATGTAGCCCGTCGATAAGGAGATTTGCTCTTAGAAATATTGTGTAGTTGTTTGATAAATAAACAAATGTAAAATGAGGAAAGCTGTACAAGACACGATGGTGAAGATGTGTATGCAATGTGATGGCAACTCAAAACCCAAGGATAGAAATTGTATGCGTATATACAATCAGTTATCGGCAAAACATTCATATCAATTGGAAGTTTAATCATTGGCCCTAGTAGATGAGTAATGGCGTTATCCACTATCCAGTATTGTTCATGTCCTGGTCAGTTTCCTACCTCAAGCAGACCTCAAGTACCTGCATCGTACAACAAAACATTCAGATAGACAAACATAGGATGGCAGAGAGCAGATGGAATAAGGCGAGGGAAGAGGCGCCGTGGTTCAGCCTCCACTGGCCGGCCAGCTCCGGCAACGACGGACCCCTCGGTCCCCAGGGTCGTTGACTCGTTGTCTTCAGTCCTCCCCATGCGCCTGTTAAAGGCGGACCCATGCAGCCTCAAGCCAGCGTAGAGCATATGGAATAAGGAGAGGGAAGAGGCGCTGCGGTTCAGCCACAACCAGCCGGCGATCTCCGGAAACGACAGACCCCTCAGTTCTCAGAGTCGTTGACTTGTTGTCCTCAGCCCTCCCCATGCGCATGTAAAAGACGCGCAGCCTCAAGCCATCGTGTCCCCTTAGCAGCTGGCCCCGATTTGTTTGACCAGGGAAACCGGCGGTTGGCGTCGGCGAGCTAGACGGCAGACCAGGAAGCCGGCGACCACGCACTGGAATCTGCAACCTGGTCGTGGCGTACATATGTGGTCGACGGGATGTGCTAGTTTTCAATGGAGCCGATTCAACGGTGGCACCAGGCAAGGAGCGCATAGAGGGTGGAGCTGAGAAGTGTCTCTACAGCAGCCGGAGTAAGGAGCAACGGCGGCTGAAAGCGGTACGTCGGCAAGTTGGGGACGGAGTACTCGGATCCAGGCGGGGAGATAGGGTTCACGGATCGTAGGGAGGTGGCGCACGAGGACCGATTTGACAAACAATAAGAGAAGGATCCTGCAGATTTCAGGACTAATCCGCCCGCGGCGGCGGCGGAGGAGCCCGTTCGTCAGGTGTTGCGCGACGGGGAAGAATACGGCCGGCCTTGGTGTCTTGTTTTTGGTGTTGACTGTTTTTGAGGATGACTGTTATTTCGTATAGGCGGGGGCAATCTCTTTTCCATGGACAAACCGGTTCAATGGCAGTTATGCAGTAATATGCGATTTGGTGGGAGGGCAAAAGGGTAAAATTATGTTGGACGAAAATTCTGGCAGAAACCTTAATGCCTTTATTAGTAGGTATAGATATAGATATAGATATGATTAACACGTGTCACTCGCCGAGAAATCCGGGAAATGGATCGACAGGATGATTATGGTTATCTCCTCGTTTCCCGGGAGAATCTGTCAGAGATATGTTTCTGGTTTTCCCACTCAAAACCAAAACGTCCCTTACGTCAGCAGGATTAAAGTGCTGACGTAGGAGGTTCCTTCTCCGCGAAGAATCATGTGAGAAAAGCCGGATTTCCAGGATTCCGAGTTTTATGTTACCATCTCTTTTCAAAAGAAGAATAAGAAGAATCAAGACTGCTGGCCAATATTTCTCGGACAATACATACTTGGCGAAAGACGGCAAATCAGAGTTTTAATCCTTCTTGGGGGCTACTGTCGGATATATACTGAATAGGGGTATATCAGATGGTAGTCAAAAGTGCCGGATTACTAGGGTGGCCCAGCTGGTAGTGGGCTATGGTCCATTGGGCGGCCCAGTAAGCTGACGCGCAGAAGCCGGATTCTAGAAGGACCCGGATCACGGCCCACGTGATCTGGCTTGGAGGAGAAGACGGATTGCTTATTTTCCAAGTTACTAGACATCGTAGTCTTCTAGGTTTCCTATTCTGTATGCCCTAATCCGGCTATTATATAAAGCCGGACGGGAGATGAGATAAGAGGACACGAAGCCACAGGCCAACTCGCCGAGAAGTTGATCCTCCGCGAATAGCTAAACCTAACCTCACATTGTAATTGTTTACACACGCTTTAGTCCTGATTAGTGAGATTGCAGGAGTAGGGACGCCGTATTATTACGACGTACCGAACCTGGGTAAATCCTGTGTCTTTGTGACCAACGCGATCCCGTCTCCCCACGTCTCTACCCGTAGTCTCATGGCACCCCCGTCTATGAAAACTACTACGATGTCTCGACATGAGTCTTCATCTTCTAACTTTATGCACCAATTAACAGAGCACATTTGTCATTTTGAGTATAATGTGCATCAGTCCCAAAATTTATTATTGATTGATTCATGATTTTGTTATTACTTGTATCTAGTCCCCACTTGAAGTTTGAAGGTGTCCTGAGAGATTTATGTTTTGCTATGACATTAAGGACAAGCGGAATACCAGTTTGCTATGTTTTCCTTATGCTCGAAACAAACGTAAACCTTTCAGTGCATTATTATTCATGATCTTTTGTTTGTGTTACTTTTCATGTTGCAACATGGTTGATAAGTTACATTGTTAGAATTATATATATCATGCCTATGTTTAGAGTACTATGATCTCACCTTATAATGCTTTTACAATAATGATCAAGATTGTGTTGGTAGCATGTCACCTCAGAAATTATTTTGTTTTTATCATTTTACCTACTCGATGACGAGTAGAACAAAGCTTGAGGATGCTTGATACGTCTCCGACGTATCTATAATTTTTGATGTTCCATGTTGTTATTATGCCAATTGCTACATGTTTTCTATACAATTTATATCATTTTTATGGATTTCTTGGGACTAACTAATGCTCGTGATTCACACGTTTGTTCGGAGATCCCAAGAGGAGGGTGTGATGAGCACAGTGGTAGGTATTTCCCCTTAGTTAAGAACCAAGGTTATCAATCCAGTAGGAGAAAGAGGACCTTCGGAAGGTTGATGCCACTAACGGTGGTGCTGGCGCTTCACCGATGTCAGCAACAACGTGGAACCTGCACACAACACAATCAAAATACTTTGCCCCAACGGTACAGTGAGTTTGTCAATCTCACCGGTCTTGCTGAAAACAAAGATTGGACGTATAGTGTGGTAAAACAGTGTATGCTTGCAGAAACTAAAGAAAGCAGGAAATTGTTGTGGTTTGTTTAACAGTGTGGAAAATGGACCGGGGTTCGTAGTTTCACTAGTGGTGTCTCTACATAAAAGATAGCATGCTGGGTGAACAAATTACAGCTGGGCAATTGACAAATAGAGGTTGCACCGTGGTGCACAATATAACATGAAGATTACTAAGATATTTAGTTCGGGCATTACAACAAGATACATAGACCGACATCCATATGCATCTATGACTAATAATCCACCCTTAGGTTATCATCCGAACCCCCTTAGGTATTAAGTTGCAAGCGACAGATAATTGCATTAAACAAAGTGTGTAATGTAAGCAATGATTATGGACGCGGGCACTCTCACCGCCGTTTTCTCCCTAGTGGCAACAACACATCCTCCCCCTTCACGTTTCTGTCACTCGAGCAAGGCAACAAGGAGGCATGAACCCACTAACGAGCATAAATACTCCCTCTTGGAGTCACTAGCAACTACTTGGCCAAAATAACCACTAGCAACGGAGAGCATGCGAGATCACAAATAACATATGCAATAAAGACTATAATCAACTTGGCATTAGGTCAATATTCATCGGATCCCAGCAAACACAGCACAGAGAATTACATAAGATCAATCTCGATCATGATAGGAGGCTCACGAGATCTAAACATGGAGGCATATGAGGTGAAGACAACCATCTAGCTACAACTACGAACCCGTAGTCCAAGGATGAACTACTCACGCATCACTCCGGAGGCAGGCATGGTGATGTAGAAGCCTCCGGTGATAATCTCCTCTCCAGCAGGGTGCCGGAAACAGCTTCAGAACCCCCCTGATCTGGGGTTGACGGTGACGGCGGCTGCGGAACTTTTTCGGGGATTTTGATCAGGTATCTAGGATTTTCCATCCGTAGGGGTTAAATAGGCGAAAGGGAAAAGGCGGTGGAGGCCGGGGGGCCCCACACCAATAGCTGGCGCGGCCAGGGGGCCACGCCGCCCTATGGTGTGGCCCCCTGCTGCCCCTCTTCGGTCTTCTGGATGCTTCCGGGGAAATAGGACTTCCGGGCTTCGAATTTTCTAATTCCGAGAATAATCCAGAACAACTTTTCTGAAACTAAAAAAACAGCAGAAAATAGGGAACTGGCTCTGTGGCATCTTGTTAACAGGTTAGTCCGAAAAATCGATAAAAATGACATAAAGAAGGGAGAAAAGATGTAGCAATTGGCATAATATGATCATGGAGCATCAGAAATTAGGGATACGTTTATGACGTATCAAGCACCCCCCAAGCTTAGTTCCTACTCGTCCTCGAGTAGGTAAACGATAAAACAATAATTTCTGAGGTGACATGCTACTAACATAACTTGATCAATCTAATGTAAACGCATATGCACGCTGAGATCATAAAACTTTAAACACAGGCATGATAAATAAAACTTTAATAATAAAGCATGGCAATTAGTTTGCATCACGAAGAGTAACTCAAATAAAGGATCATGAATAATAATGCAAAGTAAGGTAAACGTTTGTTTCAGGTATAGATAAAGCATGTCAAAGTGATATTTTGATAGCCCTTAAGAGTGGGGCAAAACATAAATGCCAGGACACCTTCAAAGTTCATGAGGAATAATAGAACAAATAATTTAAGAACAAATGATATCACATCATGAAGCAATTATTGATGCTTATGGGACAAATGCACATAGAACTCAGAATGGCAAAAATGCTCTCTCAACTGTGCAAAAAATTAGAAGATGGAGACTCAACATAAAAGTAAAAGAAAGGCCCTTCGCAGAGGGAAGCAGGGATCACTCTAGTGCTAGAGCTTTTATTTTATTAAACAAAGGTATTAAAAGTTTGACATTTGTGGAGGAATGTCTATAGTTTGGGAGATATATGCTAATGTCAACGAATGGTAAACAGAAAATACAGTACGTCACAAGACAACTGAATTCACAAGAGCGGCTCCCATGGTGAAGGACGCAACTGGTGTAGAAGGTAATCCCTCTTTCTCTTTTGTTTACACAATTATGCTTTGACTGATAAATCAGGGGCCAAAATAGTGAAGAGAATTTGTATGCATTAATTTGGGGCTGGGCACCCCGCTGCCAGCTCTTCTATCATTTGGATAAGCGGATGAAGCCACTAGTTGAAATCCGATCAACAAGTGAGATAAAGATTCTCTATTTACGTTCTCATGAGCAAATCCAGGAACATAAAGCAGGAGAAATTTTGAAGGTTTTAACGGTAACACATAAGCAATTTACTTTGGAATGGTAGTTAAATACCACATGTAGGTAGGTATGGTGGACACAATGGGAAAAACTTTGGTTTAAGGGAGTTTGGATGCACGAGTAGAGCTCATCTCAGTACATGTGGAGACTAGCAAAAGACTGGGAGCGACAAATCAAGAGAGCATAAGAGCCATAATCATGCATAGAGACATAAGCATCATTAATTAAAACATAAGCAGTATCACAAGTTCAAAAACTAAGTGGTCATGGAGGCTATTCGTGACTGGTTTGTAGTCATAAACATGGTGTGAGCATGCGCCAAGTCAACCAAATAAAACATTCGAAAGAGAATACAATATATTGATGCTTTACTATGACAAGAACAACTCATGAATCTTTCAATACATATTAAACACTCTCAGATATTTGAGGCTAATCATGCTACTCAATAACCACAAGGCTTTAAAACTAAAATAACATTTATCATGGAATGAAAAAGTCCTAGCCACAGTCTATACAAGCTTCTACTAGTACTGTTATAGATTCTACTTCAAGCAACAGTTTTCTTTCGTTTCTCCCAACAAGCACCATACAAAACATGCTTCAACAAAAATACTCTTTATGATACAGCAAGAAAACATGAGAGTACTCAAATACTACTACTAAAACTAACAACTCTAACAAGAGATGCATGCAAAATAGGAGCTGAATAAATGCAACAGCTAGACAAAGATTAAGAATACAACATATTCTCATGAAAAAGCGGAGCGTGTCACTCTCCAATAAAAGAATTCTGGGGTCCAACCAAGTTTATTATGAAAGTAAAAAAAAAAAAAATCAAACTTAAAAAAAAAAATACGCTCCAAGCAAAGCACATAAGATGCGACCGAATAAAAATAGCGTTTCACTAGAAGTGACCTGATAATTTGTTGATGAAGAAGGGGATGCCTTGGGAATCCCCAAGATTAGACGCTTGAGTCTTCTTGGAATTTCCTTGGATGTACCACCGGCGCATCCCCAAGCTTAGGCTTTTCACTCTTCTTGATCACATCATATCATCCTCTTCTCTTGACCCTTGAAAACTTCCTTCACATCAATATTCTCACAATCTTCATTAGCAACGTTAGTGAAATTGAAACAATAAATCCACATGGTTCAGTTTCAACACAATTATAACACTCAAAAACACATTAGCTACTGTCAAAACCTAAAACTCTTTTTCTCAAAAGAACACCAAAAGAAAGAGATTAAGATGCAAATGCGATAAATGGCAGAAATCTGTCAAAACAGAACAACAGATAAATCTCGGTTTTTTCAAAAATATTATGTTGGTCAAATCAAAAAGTGGTCTTCTAAGAACAGTTGCGGAATTATATGATAAATAAGCACAAAAAATTCAGATCACTCTGATCTGCTAGGATTTTATACGATATTTTACGGTGGACAGAAGAAATCTGTTTTCTGCGCAGAAATCCGATTACCAACTCCAACTTTCCACTAGAGGCGTTACTTGGCTCAACAAAAACACAAAATAAAAGATACAGCCGGGTTGCTAAGGAAATAGACAACACCCGGGTGCAAGCACACCAAAGAAAACAAAGGAAAACTGAATGAAAACAGCGAAATAAAACGGGTTGTCTCCTGGTAGCGCTTTTCTTTAACGCCTTTCAGCTAGGCATAAAAAAACTCAACTCATGTGTTTTCAAGAGATGAATAATCATCTATACCTTCCTCTAAACCATTGTTTGCAACAATAGGCACTTTAGATGTTTTTGAAGATTCAACATGAAGGTCATTCTTAGTCTCATTAATTGTTTTAGCAATTTTCAGCACATATTGAGATTTGGGTTTAGCCATCTTAGGAGCATACATTAATCTTTGCTCCTTTCCCACAAAGGCTTTCTCTTTTTTTGAATTTAAGAGATGCAAAATTTGAGCTTAAAGCTCCCATGGCATCCTCTAGTTTACCAATCCTAAAACTTTGATTATCATGAGTGTTGCTAGCTTTTGGAGCAGTGATTCTTTTATCAATAGTAACTAGTAATTCATTAACTTTGCTAGTATTATCAAGGAAGACTGATAAGTTCATTTCCAAAGAGTTTATTTTATCAATCACATCCTCCAAAGTGATCTTAGTTTTAACAGTTGTAATGGGAGGTGCTCCTACCAAACTTTCAATCAAATTGCAGGCTTCCAAAGCAGGAGTTCCTAGAAAATTTCCACCCGTAAGAGTATCTAACACATGCCTATACCAGCCAGAAATACCAACATAAAAATTTCTCAGGAGTATCAAGGTAGAATATTTTTTTGTGCACCTCTTATGAGCATTATTTATTCTATACCAAGCATCTTTTAAACTTTCTCCCCCTTGTTGCCTAAAAGAACGAGCCTCTACTTAATGAATACTCAATTTAGCAGAATAAAAGCAAGAAAATAAATAACAGCTATGAAGTAAACTAATTTTTTTGTGTTTTTGATATAGAGAAGAAAACTATTTTTTGTGTTTTTTTGATATATAGAAATAAAAACAAGACAAAAAAAACAAGACAATAAACAAAATAAAGAGATTGAGAGTGAGAGACTCCCCTTGCCAGAAGACTTCCTTCTCCCCGGCAAAGGCGCCAGAAAATATCTTTGATGCTCGTGATTCACACGTTTGTTGGGAGACCCCAAGAGGAGGGTGTGATGAGCACAGTGGTAGGTATTTCCCCTTAGTTACGAACCAAGGTTATTAATCCAGTAGGAGAAAGAGGACCTTCGGAAGGTTGATGCCACTGACGGTGGTGCTGGCGCTTCACCGGTGTCAGCAACAACGTGGAACCTGCGCACAACACAATCAAAATACTTTACCCCAACGGTACAGTGAGGTTGTCAATCTCACTGGTCTTGCTGAAAACAAAGATTAGACGTATAGTGTGGAAAAACAGTGTATGCTTGCAGAAAGTAAAGAAAGCAGGAAATTGTTGTGGTTTGTTTAACAGTATGGAAAATGGAATGGAGTTCGTAGTTTCACTAGTGGTGTCTCTCCATAAAAGATAGCATGTTGGGTGAACAAATTACAGCTGGGCAATTGACAAATAGAGGTTCCATCATGGATCATAATATAACATGAAGATTACTACGATATTTAGTGTGGGCATTACAACAAGATACATAGACCGACATCCATCTGCATCTATGACTAATAATCAATCCTCAGGTTATCATCCGAACCCCCTTAGGTATTAAGTTGCAAGCAACAGATAATTGCATTAAACAAAGTGTGTAATGTAAGCAATGATTATGCACCCGGGCACTCTCACCGCTGTTTGCTCCCTAGTGGCAACAACACATCCTCCCCCTTCATGTTTCTGTCACTCGAGCAAGGCAACAAGGAGGCATGAACCCACTATCGAGCATAAATACTCCCTCTTGGATTCACTAGCAACTACTTGGCCAGAATAACCACTAGCAATGGAGACCATGCAAGATCACAAATAACATATGCAATAAAGACTATAATCAAATTGGCGTAAGGTCAATATTCATCGGATGCCAGCAAACAAAGCACAGAGAATTACATAAGATCAATCTCGATCATGATAGGCAGCTCACGGGATCTAAACATGGAGGCATATGAGGAGAAGACAACCATCTAGCTACAGCTACGAACCCGTAGTCCAAGGATGAACTACTCACGCATCACTCCGGAGGCAGGCATGGTGATGTAGAAGCCTCCGGTGATGATCTCCTCTCCGGCAGGGTGCCGGAAACAGCTTCAGAACCCCCCTGGTCTAGGGTTGACGGTGACGGCGGCTGTGGAACTTTTTTGGGGATTTTGATCAGGTACCTAGGGGTTTCCATTTGTGGGGCTTAAATGGGCGAAAGGGCAAAGACGGCGGAGGCCGGGAGGGGCCCCACATCCATAGCTGGCGTGGCCAGGGGTCCCACGCCACCCTATGGTGTGCCCCCCCCTCCCGTTGCCCCTCTTCGGCTCCTCCTCGGTCTTCTGGATGCTTCCGGGGAAAATAGGACTTCCGGGCTTCGAATTTTCCAATTCCGAGAATATTTCTAGAACAACTTTTCTGAAACTAAAAAAACACCAGAAAATAGGGAACTGGCTATGTGGCATCTTGTTAATAGGTTAGTCCGTAATATCGATAAAAAGGACATAAAGAAGGGAGAAAACATGTAGCAATTGGCATAATATGATCATGGAGCATCAGAAATTAGGGAGACGTTTATGACGTATCACTAAACTATTAACAAGATGCCACATCGCCAGTTCTTGTTTTATGATGTTTTTGGTTTCATAAAAGTTGTTCTAGAAATATTCTCGGAATTGGACGAAACAAAATCCCAGGGTCCTATTTTTTGTCACGTACCCGGTGTCCGGAGGAGACCCGGAGAGGGGCTCCGAGGCGGCCACACCATTGGGTGGCGCCCCCCTTGGCCGCACCACCAGGTGGTGTGGGCCCCTCGAGCGCCCACAACCATCGCCCTTTCGCCTATATATTGATATTCTCGGGAAAACCATAAACATCCGAGACTCCATCCATGAAAACTTCTGTAGCGACCATCATCGTCAACCCTAGTTCGGGAGGGTTCTGAAGCTCTCCCCGGCACCCTGCCGGCAGGGGAAATCATCACCGGAGGGCTCTACATCACCATGCCAGCCTCCGGAGTGATGCGTGAGTAGTTCATCCTTGGACTACGGGTCCATAGAAGTAGCTAGATGGTTGTCTCCTCCTTTTGTGCCATCATGTTTAGATGTTGTGAGCTGCCTAACATGATCAAGATCATCTTATTGTAATGATACATGTTGAGTTTGCTAGGATCCGATGAATATTGAATGCTATGTCAAGTTGATTATAGATCTATCATGTTTATGTTATTTATGTTCTTGCATGCTCTCTGTTACTAGTAGATGCTCTGGCCAAATTGATGCTTGCAACTCCAAGAGGGAGTATTTATGCTCGATAGTGGGTTCATGCCTCCAGTTATCTGGGAGAGTGACAATAACTTCTAAGATTGTGGATGTGCTGTTGACACTAGAGATAAAACAAGAATGCTTTGTATAAGGATAATTCTACGGTTTACATTACGCACTTTACTTAATGAAGTAATCTGTTGCGTGCAACTTAATACCCAAAGTTTGCTCGGATGACGTCATGAGGGCGGATTATTAGTCATAGATGCAGTTGGATTACGGTCTATGTATCATGTTGTAATGCCCAAATAAATATCATAGTAATCATCATGTCATGCATATGCACTACAGTACAACCTGTTTTTGTCAATCGCCCAGCTGTAATTTGTTTACCAAGCATGTTAGTTATCTGTTTCAGAAAAACACCACTAGTGAACTATGGACCCCGGTCTATTCTTTTACACTGATAATACAACCTACTGGAGCACTGTTCTATTTCACTGCAAACACTTTTCTCCTTTCATTCAACGCAAACAAACATCATTTTCCACATTATACGCCTAATCCTTTGTGTTCATCAAAACCGATGAGATTAAAAACCTCACTGCTTCGTTGGGGCAAAGTATCTTGGTTGTGTTGTGTGCAGATTCCACGTTGTTGCTGAGCCTGGTAGTGCACCCTGCCAACATCAGTTGTCAACAACCTTCAGAAGTGATTGCTTTCTCCTACTGGTCCGATTAAACCTTGGTTTCTTACTGAGGGGAAACTAGCTGTTGTACTCTTCATACCTTCCTCTTGGGGTCTCCCAACGAACGTGTGTCTACACGCCATCAGTCACCGATCTCGTACAAGGTTGGGGCACTCTACACTGCTCAATTGGAGGCTTCAAACAATACCCCGCGAGATACCAAAGCTTCGAGATAGCAACAAGGCCCCAAGAGTTTCCAAAGCACCGAAACAACAATAGCCGTCTAGGGCACTCCAAGTACCCAAGAGGACAAGCTCAAGGGCACCTCAAGAACCCAAGAGTAACAAGCTTCTCAACCTTTCACCCGAATGAATCCTCGTGGAGAACTCAAACCGATGCAACCTATGCAATGGCAAGAACACAAGAAGTGCTCAAATCCTTCACTCTTAAATCCCACCAAAGCAAAAAATGCTATGGGGGGAGAGGAAGAACAAAGAACAAATAAACAAATAAATATCCAAGATCTAGATCCCAAACTCTTCCCCTCATTAAGAGGAGAGATGGTTTGGTGGAAATGTAGATCTAGATCTTCTCTATCTTTTCCCTTTAATTGGAGGCAAGAATCCTAGAGGAATAGAGACAAAGAAAGCTCCTAAAGATCAACAATGGTGGGGGAAACTTGCCCAAAAGGTGGGGAACCAATGGGGAAGAAGACACCTTATATAGGCCCCCAAAATCAGCCCATTGGGGGCATTCTGCGCGTCCCTGTCAGGCCGGCCTCCCTGTTTCTAGGAAAAAATGGTGATACTAAAAATGCGATATCTTTCGCCTCCAAACTCCGTTTTCGATGATCTTACGCTTGTTGAAATCACAACAACGAGTACAACAATATTATGCAAAGAAACATCATAGTCCATCATTGGATGGTAAAACCAAATAATTAAAGGTTTGACCTCTCTATAAAGGAACAATCGATAAAACCTCCAATATAAAAAACGCAATAGTAACTTACAGGTTGCCTCCCGTGAAGCGCTTTCTTTATAGCCATATAAATCTGCTTCATTAGTATTATTATAGTCTAAGTAGTACCTTATGACCCACAAGTGTAGAGGATCGCAACAGTCTTCGAGGGTAAGTGTAAACCAATTTATTGATTCGACAAAAGGGGAGACAAAGAATACCTATAAGGCTTAGCAGCTGAGTTGTCAATTTAGCCACACTTGAGATGTACTTACCAAAAGGTATTAGTAACACAAGGCGCAATAAAACATTGGATGGAGTGATGTTGTGATGATTCTCTTGCGTCCTCAACGCACCTAATACAATGGTAGTTGTAGAAACACACTAGTTCAGCGAAAAGATAGTGAATGTGGTGAAATACGAGTGAAATAAGTGATATATGTAATCTTTGACAAACGGACCAGCAAGGTAACACGTAGTAAAAGCATGAGAAAACCGTCGCAATAATAGTAAAAGATGGACCGGGGTTTGTAGTTTCACTATAGGTAACTCTCCAAGCAATAAAACCGGTGTTGGGTGAACAAATTACAGTTGGGCAATTGACTAAAATTGAGACTAACTTAAGACAGACTTATTCAGCTGGTAAATTATACGTAGGCATGTATTCCGTATATAGTTGTATCCACTCGCCATGAGAATTTGTACACCATCTTTTGTCCAACCATCCCGTTGTTGCGGGGACAAATAAGGAACTTATGGTAATTAAGGTGCTTGTTCTACCAAGCACCGGAACAAAGCATTAGCACTTAGTGAACACATGTAATCCTCAAACTACAACCCTTCCCGTACGGTATCTAACCATGTCACCTTGGGGTCTCGGGTTCTGGACTATAATAGGTGCATACAACTTGCAGGTAGGATCGAAACAACAATTATATTCATGCAAACATAAAGAGTTCAGATCTGAAATCATGCTACTCGTGCACTAGTAACAAGCATTAAGAATAGCAAGATTGCAGCAATCGCTAACTTGACAACTCAACAACTTGTCATAATGTACAATTCATCGGATCCCAACAAACTCAACACCAACTACATCATAAGGATCTCAATTGAGAACATTTTATTGAGTAACAAGGGAGAGAGAGAGCACCACCTAGCTATAGCTATGAACCCTGTAGTCCATAGGGGAACTACTCACGAAGCATCACAGAGGAAGAACGATCAATGCTGAGGCCTCCGGTGACAATTCCCCCCTCTGGCAGGGTGCCAGAGCAGGACTCAAGAAGCTCTAGATTGAACTTTCGAGGTGACGATGCCTCTCTGTATGTTTCGTGGAAAATAACTCCGCCCCGATGGTTTTATGGTTTAGGACAATTTATGGGCGAAGAGGCACCGAGAGGAGGTGGCTAGGGGCCCACCAGGCGTGGCCTAGGGAGGGGTCGTGCCTGGCACCCTCCTGGTGGACCCTCGGCCCCCTCCGGCTCTTTTTTGGTCTTCGTCTCCGTTCTAGGTAAAGAATGATCTCCGTGAATTTTCAGCCCTTTCCGAGAATATTTCCTTCAGAACTTTTTCAAAATAGAATAACAGCAATTGCCCTGGGGCATCTTTTTAATACGTTAGTCAATGAAAACATCCGGAAAATAAAGGGAAACATGATAATAACATAAGGGTATTGGATAGAAAACAAGCATGGAGCATAAAAAATTATAGATACATTTGCAACGTATGAGTACCCTCTTGCGGTGCATTGGTATCACGTATATAGATCAGTTCTTAATCTCAAGATGAATGTGATGCACCGAGCTTGATGATTATGTACCCTATACTTCTATAATAAAGGGTCTAGAGAATCATTAGTAGAGTCTAAATTGTTACATTGATTACCGGTGTAAGTGAACTCCTTTCTTGAAACCATTGGTTTACCCTTTTCCATTGGAGCTTCCTGCACTTTATTAGTAGCACAAGATGCATAGCTAGTAACTATAGGAGACACACAAGGCTCTTTATCTAGTTCATCACCAAAAAGATTATCTACCCAGTCATCACGAGAATCATTAAAAGAAATCTTGAGGTAAAATAGCAAAAATTTGAACATCACACAATCTAATACCACGAAGCTCTTCATCATCAGAATCACGAATCATAACATGTATGCAAAGAATTAATATAAATGAAAAGTTGATCATACCTTTTTCCGTTCTTTCTCTTGAAATTTTATGTTGGTTTCCATCTTTTTATCCCTTTCTTCACCTTCTTTGTTTTTTATTTATGTTTCCTAATTTTTTCCAAACGTAAAGAAAGATCTTGTTTATCCTTTTTAGTCAAGGTCTTGTATATTGACTCTGGTGGTTCATATTCTTCCAATTCATTAAACCCCACCATTTTGAAACACCTCTTGTTGTTTCGGAGAATGTATTGATACCATTTAGAGGAGTGGAATTCATTGACCTCCTTTTTATTAAATTTTTCCTTCCATTCCGTATAAGACATCGTGGTTTCAACCTCCTTTCCTGCCTCAATATTAAAACAAGTAGAAGATATAGGAGCAACAATAGATTGTTGTTCTCTGTCTTTAGTAACAATGTGTTCGCTATGCGAATTAAAATGATTAGATATGAAAGGCATGGCTTTAACAAGAACATTTCTAGCTATGGTGTCACCATAAGAAATTTACCCTCTACTACTCTTATCTTTGAAAAAATCATTAACAACATTCTGTAGATTAGCAGGGAGTAACTTTTCCTCATGCACCGTGCTATCATGCCATTAGATAAAAAATTTGTATGCATTATATGTAAAAGATACCAAGCCTCTGTCAAACTCTTATTTGAAAAAGAATCATGAGAAGCTACATCTAAATCAGTTCTTGAAGAAGGATTAGGTCTCCATAAAAGATGTTTAGCAATAACCAACTTGCCAAATTATGAGATGGACAAGCATGCAACACTATCAAGAACCAAATATAAGATGGAATTAATTTATCATTGTTGCTTTGCTCAAAAGATATAATATCGTACCTACGGTCATATATCATCTTCTTAGGGAAATGACGTTGGAGAAAAGATTCAGACATACCTTCCCATGATTTGAAGTGTCTCTTAGGTGTGGAATGTAGCCATTATTTAGCCTTCCCTTTCAGAGAGAATGGGGAGAACTTTATTTTCACCTCGTCATTTGTCAATGATGCCAAACTCATTGTAGAACACAGCATGTTATAGGTTTCAATATGCTTGTACGGATCATCCTCGGGATCTCCTGCAAAAGTTTCTCTCTCAACTAACTCTATTAGTCCAACATTAATTCCATATGGTCCATTCTCCTCCATTGCAAATGGGAACTGGTCAATAGTATTTCTCCTAGAAGACATGATTAGTAACAATTTCTATAATTAAGTGAAACGAGAATAAACTAAGAACAAGTAACAAGATGAAACAAAAGGTAACCTAATTATTACTTTTGTACTTTTTGTAAAAATAAAAACAGTAAGATAAATAACAACGAACGGAG
This sequence comes from Alopecurus myosuroides, assembly GCA_028641055.1. Lineage (NCBI taxonomy): Eukaryota > Viridiplantae > Streptophyta > Magnoliopsida > Poales > Poaceae > Alopecurus > Alopecurus myosuroides. Next base: position 278,593,645 of record CM054058.1, on the reverse strand, counting down.
TAAACCATGTGCGAGTGGAAAGGCAATGACCAAGCGCTAAGCTACCCGGAAATGGCGCCAAAAAATAGCTTGATACATGTAAATGCATAGGTTCGTTAAAGCATAATTTCGTGGAAGTATGATCTCCCGATTTATATCTTTCCCACGGAGAACACTATTGGTTGGCACTACCAGACTCGCAACTACGTTGTCAACTACAGTCACATTCGCAACCAAACTGTAGTTGGAAATAGCTTACTCTATAATTTTCTATGGGAAACAATTGTATGTGAGGTTTGTGATAACTAGTACACAAAATATAGAATAAAAGTAAATAAAACCAAAAGTAAAAAGGGATTGTAACCGTAGGATCGAATAGAGTAAACACGGTGTCTAGTCATTCGGTCTCACTAGTACTAGAGGGAAACTAAGTAGCAAAGTACTCTTTAGATAAATAAATGATCATCCAATATTCCCGGGTTTTCACACGTAGTGTACCACATATAACCCTTCCTGTCACACGAAGGATGTTAGCACACAACTAAAAAGGATCGCATGAACTCATCTATCTCTTGTGGGCACATATCACAGAAAGAGAGGGCAAAATACTAAATGCCACAAAGTCTAACATTGCGTACTAGATTATACCTCAACTTAGAACCAAATAATAACTCACACATAGATAGACAATAGCACAAATATTTATTTATGTGTAGCATCATGTTCAATCTTACAAATACTAAAACAAGAGGGAACATATTGAAGACGTTGATGGAGATGTTGGTGATGGAGTGTGGTGATGATGGTGGCAGCGTCCCTTCTCCTCCTCTTGCTTGGATGTCTTGGTGCTATTGGAGACGAAATCTTGGTGGTGGAGATGCAGCCCTCCGGCGGCTATGGAGGTATGTGATATCCCACAAGTATAGGGGATCATGTGTAGCCTTTTCGATAAGTAAGAGTGTCGAACCGACCGAGGAGCTAAAGGTAGTATAAGTATTCTCTCAAGTTCTATCAACCACTGATACAACTCTACACACACTAAACATTTACTTTACCTTGGAAATAACACTACAGCAACAATATGGGTAAACAAGATAGTTTTGAAGGATAATAAATACATGAAAGTAAAGTTAGTTGTTGCAGTAATAAAGTACACTAAATGACTATAAACTAACAGTACCATGAGTGTGGGAAAGTGGTGGTAATTGTGATGGATTTGTCCATGATCAAATAGTCAAATACATGGTTGATATTCCTCTTTTATGCGGGAGAGGCAAAGCTAACAAGCTCTCACTATCCAATGATGGCAAGTACTTATGATTGGAACTCTATCAAACATCCATAAATACTAGAAGATTCATTAAGGTAAAAATACCCGTCCATAGCATTAAGATCAAAAGGTCATCTTTATCCCATATGCTTTAATCACTAGATTGGGGCTCATGTTTCTGTCACTCAAGCAACCCTCCCTCTAGCTTTCTCCATATACTACAAACCCTATGATGTGATCCATGCGCGCATAAACATATGGTAGACATCATAGGACTGTAACAAATTCAATATAAAGCTCAAACAATCCATAGAGATTCAATAATCAATCATATGACAAAAGCGATCTACACAAACATGACATAGATGCAATAGACCATCTGCAAATAATTTATAACGTCAAACACCATGTTTACATAGGGCGGTATACAAGTAGGAATTGACGATGGAGATGGCGGTGAAGACGGTGGAGAGGACAACGCGGGCTGCAGGGCGGCGGCGGCGCCGGCGGTGGCGCAGGGACTCCTTCCCTACGCCGCCGGCATCACAGGGGAGCGCCGCCCCTTAGCCCTCTTCCTTCATGGACTTGGGAGCCCTCCCCCATGGAGATGGGATCCATGGGAGGCTAAAACGTGGCTTTGATGGCTGGAAATTCGTGGTATGGGGTGTCTCCCATGACCTAGGTTTCCTCCCTTTATATAGTCTCACGGATTTCCGTCATCCCATCTAGGGCTGTGGTAAATCGGGCGTATCTCGGCCGTCCTGACTCGGAATCAGGCGAATTTTAACTATAGAATGTACGCCGCAAAATGCCCACAACTTTATCTTCTGTTAGATTCCCGTTTGACGCTGTCTTGGACCCGTAACGTGTCAATCTTTAAAACGTGTTTTCAGATAGATTTTAGGAAAGTCCCAATTCGACTCCAACAAGGTTTCTTCTTGTATTTTTGGTAATTTCTACACATCAAAGTATAAAACAAGAACATTGTGCACTTTTGCAACTATTAGTAGGTTAGTCCAAATAAATCATAAACTTAATATAAAAACAATTATGAAAAGCATTAAAGTATCATGAAACCATCAAAAATTATAGATACGTTTTGAACGTATCAACATCCCCAAGCTTAGTTGCTACTCGTCCTCGAGTAGGTAAAACGATAAAAACAAAATAATTTTTGAGGTGACATGGAACAACATAATATTGATCATCATAATGTAAAAGCATATATAAGCTGAGATAATAGAACTTTAACGCAAGCATGATAAATAGAACTTTAATAATAAAGCATAGCAATCAACCTTGCATTATGAGAAGTAACACAAATAAAAGATCATGAATAACAATGCATCGAAAGTTATACGTTTTTTTCAAGTATAGAGAAAGCATGGCAACGTGATATTTCGCTAGTCCTTAAGAGTGGGGCAAAACATAAATGTCAGGACACCTTAAAAGTTTATGAGGAAGACTAGAACAAATCATTTGAGAACAAGCAATAACACATCATGAATCAATTAATAATGTTTCTGGGACACATGCACATTAAACTCAGAATGGCAACTATGATCTCTCAATTGTGCATAAAGATAGAAGATTGAGACTCAACATAAAAGTAAAAGAAAGGCCCTTCGCAGAGGGAAGCATGGATCACTCATGTCCTAGAGATTTTCTTTTATTCAACAGAGGTATAAAATGTTTGACACTCCTCCCATCCATCTTATAGAAACCATGGCTAACCGAATGTAACATCCCAAATTTTGCTAACAAAAGGGTTGTGGTGTTGTGTTCACCTCATACATGCATGGAAACAAAAATTTAATCATGTCTGAAACAATTTAAATTGTGAATTTAAATGGTTTTGGAAAAATCCCACAAATAGTACTTAAAATGGGTTTCAAAAATTTGTAATGAAAAAATGATTCAATTTTACCAAAACAAAACATGGTGAGGTTGCATTTTTGACAAGGTTCCCAAATATCATTTTTGGAAAAATTTTAACATCCCAAATTTTGCCAAAAAAAGGGTTGCGGTGTTGTGTTCATCTCATACATGCATGGAAACAAAAATTTAATCATGTTTGAAACAATTTAAATTGTGAATTTAAATGGTTTGAGAAAAATCCCACAAATAGTACTTAAAATGGGTTCCAATTTTTTTATTAAAAAGTAATTCAATTTTACCAAAACAAAACATGGTGAGGTTGCATTTTTGACAAGGTTTCCAAATATCATTTTTGCAAATTTTTCTGTTTGCAAAAAGGTCCTCAAAACTTTGTTTTTTTTATAAAGAGAAAAGGACTTCTTTGTAAAACTCAGCAACTTTGTTTTTTTTGTAATTTCCTTTTCTTTTCTTTCTTCTCCTACCTCCGGCCAGAAGGCAAGCAGGCAGCTCGCCGGAGCCCCTGCCACCTCCTGCTTCTCTCACTCGCACGGATAAGAGAGGAGAGGCGTCTGGATCGCCTCCTCTCCTCCCGCACTCGCTACTGCCTCCCTCTCTCTCTCTGTGAGTCCTGAACCGGGTCGAACCCCTAGCTTCCGTAAAGCCACGGCATGGCGCCGCCGAACCGAGCCTCCCCGCGACCAACGGAGCAACCCACGAGGTTCGTCGGGTCGCCCTGCGTCTCCCCGTCGAACGACGCTTGCCGGGATGGCCTTCCCAACGCGAATCGACCCCATCTTCCCAAGCTCCGGCCGCAGCAGAAACCTCACGCCGGTGCCGATTCCGGCCCCATCTTGCTCCTCCGGCCGTCCCATGAGCTCCGTGGTGATATGGTGAGCCTCCCCATCCCCTCCAGTCGCTCCCTCCCTCTCTGAATCGCCTTGCCACCGCGAGCTGCCGCGCGCCGCCGCAGATGGTGGTCGCCGGAGTGGCTCCGGTGACCTTACGGTCCTTCCGCCGCCACCCCTAGGTTCCTATCGAGCCCCTCTCCGTTGTGGTGCGGTTCAATTCGCGAATTGCGCGCGAATTTAATCGATTTTGATCTCATCTGTGAAGAACAGAGTAGTGCGATTTAACAGTGACGTCACGATGACGTCATAACTCCCATTTTAGTAATTCCAGGAAATTCCAGAAAAGAAATAAAAATTGATAATTGAATAACTATTAACATATTAATCAGAAAAATAAAATGAAAGTATGGTTTTGTTCAGAAAAATAAAATCTACCCAGATATGTCATTTTCATACATGCTTGAAATTTTTCAAAAATGAGCATTATTTAATATTGTTTAATTCATTTAAAATAGAGAAAATAAGTTTGTATTCAATAAAATCAAAAAATTACAAGTTACTACCTCCGTTCCATAATGTAAGCCTTTCTAGGAAGCTAAATTAGCTTTCCAAAAAGGCTTACATTATGGAACGGAGGGAGTATATACCAAATTGCTCAAAATGACAAATGCAACCTAATTATGGTGTTTTCAAACCCATTTGAGCAATTAAAATTCGTCTCACTTTCAGAATTGCCCTCCGGGGTCTATTTCGGGATAGTTTCTGCTAAATTGCATAACTGACATACGAACCCTAGCAACCCAACGAACATATTTAGGGCTTTATTTCAGTACATTAACTTGCTTATGCATACATATTGTGCATTGCATCGATGCCATGTGTTGATTGTTGTTCTCGTTTTCGGTGTTGTTTCCCCCTCGGTAGAACATGACTCGAAGAGAAGGCCAGCAATACCAATGACGAATACTTGGTCTTAACCGACAAGTCAAGCACTTATTCCAGAAGACTTTATCTAGTTTTCTTGAACCAAGGCAAGCATAACCTCTTATCTGCTCCTATATGTTTTCGAACAACATTTGAATCTCGTACTTCGCATTCGATTCCAAAGTATTTGATGCTAGTAGATATAGTTCACCTATACACTGCATTGCCTCAATACCCTAATCCACTACTCCTAGCCGCCATATATTTTCTTGTGCGCATCGCTAGAGCGTCATATCTGCTTTGCTTAGCTTTACATGTTTGTTTACCTCCGCTCCATCCAGTTGATGAATCAGAGCTACGAGAACCTAGCATGATATGATGCGGTGGTGAGATGAGCACTGTGTGGTTAACTTGACTAAGGCTTGGACGGGAGGCCACTTGGGAAGTGGTTCTTTGTCCTGTACTTGCCAACCCTAGGATTAAGGTCTCGCCGCGGAAACCAAGACTGAGCGTGCAACCACACGCGCGAGACGATGAACCTCGCTTGACTAACTAACTTGTTTGGGAGTTCAATCTGCGTGTGAGTCAAAAACCTTTTGGAGGTGTTTAGGGCATGACCACGACAAGTGATGGACGTACACGGATCTTGATCCCGCCTCACAGAACAGGTGTCGTCAGGAGGTGGCCAACTCCCTATTGACGGGGTGGCCCTGTTTGGGTTGACTCATGGATAGGATTACGCAAGGTAAAGGTCGGAGCCATCCACCCTCTGCCGCGCTCCATGTAAGAGAGTACATGTGGCGCTAAGAGTCGGAGGGTATGTGTGGGTAAAGTGTACAACCCTGCAGGGTAATATTTTCGAAAAGCCGTGTCCACGGTTACAAACGACTTGGTGAATGTCGTGTGGCCATAGATAACTTGAACGTGGCGTAAAAGATGTTGACAATGTTTGAAGGGTGCCTCCTCGGAGATGCCGAGATGGGTGATCCTTGTAGCATGTGAGATGCTGGGAATTGATGTTGGTGGATTGAAAAGATGATGATTATAGTAGTTGAGTTTCTCGTCTGTTTTGAAAACATTCTATGAGACGTGCTATTCCTCCTCGATTTGGAAAATAAAGATTGATTTACGCAAATCAACCTTCATAAAACCCTTTATGAAACTAGCAGATATATAATAAGTTAACTAAGTCTTGTTGAGTACCTCCCGTACTCAGGTTTGCTTAATTTTGGTTCAGGTGGAGTTCCTCACTTCGGTGGTGTTTCAACATGGACATCGACGAGTAGTTTGGGGTTCCCAGGTAGCAGCCTGGAATTTATGGGCTGGGACGTCGCCTTATGTTGCGGCCTCTTAGGCCTTTTTTTGTTCTTGTTGATTAGAAACATAATTTTCCTTCCGTTGTCTGATGTAATGTTGGGTCGTGTGACCTCTGCTTGTATGCTCTACTCTAGTAATACATGCTTTATACAGCTTCCATGTCTAGAGTGCTGCTTTGATCGGTTGTTGGTTTCGAGCTCATTGTTATATAGTTTTGGCTATGCCTGCATAGTTGTCGCAGTCGAGGGGTTGTGGAGCCGATGATCCATTTTCGAGCACGCCTGCCGATGTGATTCGGCCTGGGGCTTGGTAACCCCAGTAACCCTCGATTGTTGTTGCACTTTATGGACACATATCATCTCTGTATAGCTTTGGTCCCATCCCTTCAGTTTCATACGATTTGTGGACGCTTTGATATGCATAGTTGGTTTGGCTAGCATGGACACAAGGAGTAGTAGTACCGTGGTGATCCGTCCTGCGAGCCGATGAATCCGGTCTGCCTGCCGTTGTTTGTTGCGGCTGGGGCTGGTAACCCTGAAGCCCTTGTGGGTACATGACTAGGAGCGCATAACAGTATGTATAACTTTGGGTCCGGGGTCGTGGCAAGTCATGGTATCAGAGCATGACTGCCTGTATGAAAACCTTACTGCTTGGTCGATGTTGAGTCTAGTGTTTGGGAAAACTATTTTGAAACTTCAAATGGTTGTGAAAACCCTTCTTAGGATTTTTCTACTCCTTACCTGTTTTGGTTTGAAAAGCTTTTGCTATCTCTACCAGTCATTCAAAACATAGGTGCCTTCTTCGGCAATGACGTATTTTACCCATGTTGACCTAGTGTTTAGTTTCTAGAGTCGTGTGTGTTCCATATCCCATTATCTCCTGATTCAACTGGGAGATTCCTTTCCATCGTAATCTCTCAGAGTTGTCCGAATTCCACACTCCTATGTTCTAAAGTTTCAACTACACAATCTCGAGATTTCCTTTTCATCTCGAATGTGTCCATTACCTTCTGCTCAAATTCTTCCCCAGCTATCGTTGTCCTTTGAAAGATACTTCATGATTTCTATTCGTAGTGCCCTTCAAGGCACTAAGATAGTAGTTGCTCATTTCTTTCGGTTTCTAACACTCGGACTTGAACCGAAGGTCCCGGAATGTGTTGAATTGCGGTGGATTGAATCATGCAGTTTGTAACCATGTGATGCTCACGCTATCAGTACAGGATGCTGACCTTTAACCCAAGTTCTGTTTCTTTAGACCCCGAGGAACATTTTTCTACCTTGGGATGGCTAGGCAATTTTAACTCCAATAGCCATAGGTTTTCTTTTGGAACCAAAAAGGGATCACAACAATATTGATGATCCTGAATTCCACGTCTTCGTTCTCGTTTCAGCTATACTTCTCCTCTTGGCATGGGTTCTACAAATGAGTATGACCCTGTGCATTCAACCTGATCTCGGGTTTTACCGAAGCATGTTACCAATCTTTAGTGGTTCCCTTGTTTGGAAACCACGATGCACACGTGTGTTGGAGCATTCAATGCATGTTGCTCTGGTGTTCCGTCAGAACATTCCACCTTGGAATGTCAAGAGAAACAAACTCCAGTACCTCGTTCATCTTTAGGACCAGGTCAAAGTTTTGTAATCCACAGAATACAGAAGTTTCATTAGCTTCTGTTTTGTTCTACCTTCGAGTATCACACTCTTGCATATCAAGAGGTCGTGCTGAGTTTCATGGCCTTAAGGATGAAGTGATGCTCTTACACATCTTCACTCCCTATTTCTACAAGCTTGAATGCTCGAGAATTTTGGTTGTGCATTGAGGTGTGTATCAGATATTCTTAGCAATCCTTATCGCTTTGAAAATCTAAGAAAACATCGGTATCCTTATTAGCACTATTGGGAACCCGATCTCTACTTAAAGTTGAATGTGTTACCAAATCCGTTCATGCCGGTGCACATTCTTGGTTAAAGAGTTAGGTTCATGCCGAAGCTCTCAATATCATATCGGTTGCGTTGAAAAGCAAAATTCCTTCCAAACTGTGAGACATACCAGTAGGTTGTGATATTCTGGTTGTCTTTCTAGAAGTATCACGAGGTTGTTACCTGACCGTGATGTTTAAGCAAGGGGTACTTTGAACAACTCATTTCTCCAATAAACCTTGCTAGATACCCTGGATTAGTTGGTTGAGCTTAAACAATAACCTGGAGAGTTGAAAGACAATGGCTTTGCCTAACTTGATCCTTCGTTAAGGGATGTCTAGTTCTCTTTGTGTTGAAGAAGGATAGTATCTCCCTAGTGGACATGCCATCATCCTACCTTGATTTGATTTGGACTATCGTCAAATCAAGCTCAGATTCAAGGACTATCTTGATGGTGTTTTCACTCATGGTGTTTTGCCCGAGTACACCTTCATGTTCTCTAGTCTGACCAATATCTTGCCTTGTTCATATATCATATGAATCCCGTTACTTGGAATATCTTGATAAGTGTGTTGTCGAGCCCATCGATAACATTCCTACTTACTCCAAGTTATAAGAGGATAATGTTGAACAATTGGCACTAATGTTGGAAACTTTCAAGAACCATCTTTGTGTCATCACGAAGCTGGTGTTCTAGATGTTTGAAGTGACTTTCTCTGGTCCATGTGCTTATAGTGAAAGTTGTCGCCATGGATCCGGGCAGAGTTTTCTTGTTCCCTCGGGAATAATCCCCAGTCGGTCATGAATGTGCGGACCGTTCTTGAGATGGTAGGTTGTTACCCCCCTTCCCTGAAGAAGTTTGCATCCACACTAAGCCACTAACTGATTGTTCGTGAAAGAGAAGAAGTCCAAGAACTCCGTTATCTCTGTAATCTCTTCCCAACAAGGACTCCGATGTGTTCCTCCGTAAGTATACCATGTAGGTGCAACCGTCTTTCACAAGTTGCCAATACATGGGTTCTGCAATCTCGCTCATTTTCTTGAGCGTGGAATTGTAGTCAATATCTTGAGAGTCCAGCATATGTATCTCGTTGGTAACCGGTGCAATCTCTTCGCTCAAACATACCGAGCCTAAGCTATAAATCCACTAACCAGAGCTGAATCTCAAGCAGCAACGATGGTTGGTGTTTCCTCAAGAGTATTGAATTAGGTTCGTTTGAAAATACGGCATGGTTGATGTTGTGGTTGACACAATTAGCCGGAAGGCCTAATGTCATATCTCCTTGAATCAGCAAGAACAAGCACTCTCCGTGAGAATTCTTGTGGCTCATTCTAAACAAGTTTCCTCACCGTTCTTCCAAACAAAAGTTCAGCATTCACTTGATTACCTATAGAAGGCTTGCATAAGCCTGATATTGGTATCTAGAACATCCAGGAGAACTTGGAATTTGATTCTTCCAATGTCTCTTTGTCAATCCTCCAAACCTTTATTTCAGTGGAAACAAGTTCATCATGGGAACATCTCGTGGTGTTTTGTAACCGTCATTGATCAGTTCCTTTTCTCAAGTTGTTTGTGCTTGAAGTTCTAATCCTTTCACACATTGTGTGAATTTTTCAGTCACTTCAGCCATGGAGTCTTAACCAGGGGGTAGATGTACTGCTACGTCCAAACCACAATAGGAAAGAGATTCCTTATTACTTATTACTTTTTGGTGTTTCAATTCCCGTTGGTTAACCATCCTTATGGTGGGACCAAGAACTCCTTCTGCTACACGGTGTTTCCACATCCTCTGGTTACTTATCTCCCGTTATGAAGTAACATCATGATCTTTGACAAAGATTTCGACAAACTTTAACGGAATGAAAGTTCATTCATCTATTGTGTCCACTCAAAAGAGTGAACATGATTGTGTATCAAAATTTTCTCCGACGCACGATTACAGATTTTCTCGTGTTCTCCCTCGTCTACGGATATTACATTGTGATATTCAAGACCATCCTTCCCATCTTGGTATTCTACTTCGAAGAAACCTCGATGTCATAAGTTGTCCAACCTTTCTTTTTAAAAAGGATTTAGAGTCTTGTGAAAAGCTCATATCCTAAATACTTTCAAGAACATTCGTCCACAAACTTGAAACCTTCTCCTACTCCTTCCGTTACCTTGATGTGTTTCATGCTTGTTAACTCAAAAGTTCTTTATGAACATTCCTGTCATGAGTTATCCATGAGATACTTGATCTTCGTGAAGATCAAATCCTAAGAGTTTTCCCTCCCACCTAAGGTGTAGCCATTGGATATCTTCGCAAGTGCTACGGATCAACCTCTTCAAGAAGAGAACCGTAAGGTTCGAGAAGATCATTCAAAACCGGTGTTCCTTCTTTCTTTCTCCTTCGGGAATCTCGGGACGAGATTCTTGTAAGGGGGCTAGATTTGTAACATCCCAAATTTTGCTAACAAAAGGGTTGTGGTGTTGTGTTCATCTCATACATGCATGGAAACAAAAAAATTAATCATGTTTGAAAAAAATTAAATGGTTTGAGAAAAATCCCACAAATAGTACTTAAAATGGGTTCCAAAATTTTGTACTGAAAAATAATTCAATTTTACCAAAACAAAACATGGTGAGGTTGCATTTTTGACAAGGTTTCCAAATATCATTTTTGCAAAATTTGTAACATCCCAAATTTTTCTAACAAAAGGGTTGTGGTGTTGTGTTCATCTCATACATGCATGGAAACAAAAAAATTATCATGTTTGAAACAATTTAAATTGTGAATTTAAATGGTTTGAGAAAAATCCCACAAATAGTACTTAAAATGGGTTCCAAAATTTTGTAATGAAAAATAATTCAATTTTACCAAAACAAAACATGGTGAGGTTGCATTTTTTACAATGTTTCCAAAATATCATTTTTGCAAATTTTTCTGTTTGCAAAAAGGTCCTCAAAACGTTGTTTTTTGTTCTGTTTTTAAAGAGAAAAGGACTTCTTTGTAAAACTCAGGAACTTTGGGGTTTTTTTTGTAATTTCCTTTTCTTTTCTTTCTTCTCCTACCTCCTGCCAGAAGGCAAGCAGGCAGCTCACCGGAGCCCCTGCCACCTCCTGCTTCTCTCACTCGCACGGATACGAGAGGAGAGGCGTCTGGATCGCCTCCTCTCCTCCCGCACTCGCTACTGCCTCCCTCTCTCTCTCTCTCTCTGTGAGTCCTGAACCGGGTCGAAACCCTAGCTGCCGAAAAGCCACGGCATGGCGCCGCCGAACCGAGCCTCCCCGCGACCAACTGAGCACCCCACGAGGTTCGCCAGGCCGCCATGCGTCTCCCCGTCGAACGACGCTTGCCGGGATGGCCTTCCCCGCCCGAATCGACCCCATCTTCCAAATTTCCGGCCGCCGCGGAAACATCACGCCGGTGCCGATTCCGGCCCCATCTTGCTCCTCCGACCGTCCCATGAGCTCCGTGGTGAGATGGTGAGCCTCCCCATCCCCTCCAGTCGCTGCCCCTCTAAATCGCCTTGCCACTGTGAGCCGCGGCGCGCCGTCGCAGATGGTGGCCGCCGGAGTAGCTCCGGTGACCATACGGTCCTTCCGCCGCCACCCCTAGGTTCCTCTCGAGCCCCTCTCTGTTGTGGTGCGGTTCAATTCGCGAATTGCGCGCCAATTTAATCGATTTTGATCTCATATGTGAAGAACAAAGTAGTGCGATTTCACAGTGACGTCACGATGACGTCATAACTCCCATTTTAGTAATTCCAGGAAATTCCAGAAAAGGAATAAAAACTGATTATTGAATAACTATTAAAATATTAATCAGAAAAATAAAATGAAAGTATAGTTTTGGTAAGAAAAATAAACTCTACCCAAATATGTCATTTTCATACATGCTTGACAAAGTTCAAAAATGAGCATAGTTAATGTTGTTTAATTCATTTAAAATAGAGAAAATAAGTTTTTATTCAATAAAATCGGAAAATTACAAGTTATATACCAAATTTCTCAAAATGAAAAATGCAACCTAGTTATGATGTTTTCAAACCCAATTGAGCAATTAAAATTAGTCTCACTTTCAAAATTGCCCGAATTGCCCTCCGGGGTCTATTTCGGGATAGTTTCTGCTAAATTGCATAAATGACATACGAACCCTAGCAACCCAACGAACATGTTTAGGGCTTTATTTCAGTGCATTAACTTGCTCATGCATACGTATTGTGTATTGCATCGATGCCATGTGTTGATTGTTGTTCTCCTTTTCGGTGTTGTTTCCCCCTCGGTAGAACGTGACTCGAAGAGACGGCCAGCAATACCAATGACGAATACTTGATCTTAACCGACAAGTCAAGCACTCATTCCAAAAGACTTTATCTGGTTTTCTTGAACCAAGGAAAGCATAACCTCTTATCTTCTCATATATGTTTTCAAACAACATTTGAATCTCGTACTTTGCATTCGATTCCAAAGTATTTGATGCTAGTAGATATAGTTCACCTATACACTGCATTGCCTCAATACCCTGATCAACTGCTCCTAGCCGCCATAGATTTGCTTGTGCGCATCGCCAGAGCCTCATATTTGCTTCGCTTAGCTTTACATGGTTTTTTTACCTCTGCTCCATCCGGTTGATGAATCAGAGCTACGATAACCTAGTATGATATGATGACGTGGTGAGATGAGCACTGTGTGGTTAACTTGACTAAGGCTTGGTCGGGAGGCCACTTGGGAAGTGGTTCTTTGTACTTTACTTGTCAACCCTAGGATTAAGGTCTCGCCGCGGAAACCAAGACTGAGCGTGCAACCACATGCGCGAGCCGATGAACCTCACTCGACTAACTAACTTGTTTGGCTCTATCCGTGAGTCACGTAGTTTGGGAGTTCCATCTGCGTGTGAGTCAAAAACCTTTTGGAGGTGTTTAGGGCGTGACCGGGACAAGTGATGGACGTACACGGATCTTGATCCCGCCTCACAGAACAGGTGCCGTCAGGAGGTGGACAACTCCCTGTTGACGGGGTGGCCCTGTTTGGGTTGACTCATGGATACGATTACGCAAGGTAAAGGTCGGAGCCATCCACCCTCTACCGTGCTCCATGGAAGAGCGTACATGTAGGGCTAAGAGTTGGAGGGTACGTGTGGGTAAAGTGTACATCCATGCAGGCTAATCTTTTCGAAAAGCCGTGTCCACGGTTACTGACGACTTGGTGAATGTCGTGTGGCCATAGATAACTTGAACATGACGTTAAAGATGTTGACAATGTTTGAAGGGTGCCTCCTTGGAGATGCCGAGAGGGGTGATCCTTATAGCGTGTGAGATTCTAGGAATTGATATTGGTGGATTGAAAAGATGATGATTACAGTAGTTGAGTTTCTCATCTATTTCGAAAACATTCTATGAGACGTGCTATTCCTCCTCGATTTGGAAAATAAAGATTGCTTTACGCAAATCAACCTTCATAAAACCCTTTATGAAACTAGCAGATATATAATGGTTAACTAAGTCTTGTTGAGTACCTCGCGTACTCAGGTTTGCTAATTTTGGTTCAGGTGGAGTTCCTCACTTCGGTGGTGTTTCAACGTGGACATCGACGAGTAGTTTGGGGTTCCCAGGTAGCAGCCTGGAATCTATGGGCTGGGACGTTGCCTTATGTTGCAGCCTCTTAGGCCTTTTTGGTTCTTGTTGATTAGCAACATAATTTGCCTTCCGTTGTCTGATGTAATGTTGTGTCATGTGACCTCTGCTTGTAAGCTATACTCTAGTAATACGTGCTTTATACAGCTTCTTTGTCTAGAGTGCTGCTTTGATCGGTTGTTGGTTTCGAGCTCATTGTTATATAGTTTTGGCTATGCCTGCATAGTTGTCGCAGTCGAGGGGTTGTGGAGCCGATGATCCATTTTCGAGCACGCCTGCCGATGTGATTCGGCCTGGGGCTTGGTAACCCCAGTAACCCTCGATTGTTGTTGCACTTTCTGGACACATAACATCTATGTATAGCTTTCGTCCCGTCCCTTCAGTTTCAAACTATTCGTGGACGCTTTGATATGCATAGTTGGTTATGACTAGCATGGACACAAGGAGTAGTAGTACCGTTGTGATCCGGCCTTCGTGCCGATGAATCCGATCTGTCTGCCGTTGTTTGTTGCGGCGGGAGCTGGTAACACTGAAGCCCTTGTGGTTCCATGACTAGGAGCGCATAACAGTATGTATACCTTTGGGTCTGGGGCCGTGGCACCGAATCCTCGGGTGCCTACCAACAATCACATACCGTGGAGGAGTGTCTATTTTTAGGGAGGTGTATGTTTATGTCAACGAATGGTAAACATAAAATACAGTACGTCACAAGCCAACTAGACTTCACAAGAGCGGCTCCCATATGAAGGGCGCAACTGGTGTAGAAGGTCATACCTCTTTCTCTTTTGTTTACACAATTATGCTTTGACTGATAAATCAGGTACAAAAATAGTGAAGAGAATTTGTTTGTATTAATTTGGGGCTGGGCACCCCCGATGCTAGCTCTTCTATCAATTAGATAAGAGGATGAAGCCACTAGTCCAGGGTGTGAAATCCAATCAACAATTGAGATAAATATTCTCTATTTACGTCCTCATGTGCAAAAACAGGAACACAAAACAGGAGTAATTTTGAAAGTGTTAAAGGTAACACATGGGCAATTTACTTGGAGTGGAAGTTAAATACCACATGAAGGTAGGTATGATGGACAAATTTGGCATACTTTGGTTTTCGGGAGTTGGATTGCACGAGTAGATCACGTACTCAGTACAGGTGGAGGCTAGCAAAAGACTGGGAGCGACAAATCAAGAGCAATAATGGACATAATCATGCATAGAGACATAAACATCATTAATCAAAGCATAAGTGGTACCACAATTTCAAAAACTAAATGATCATGGAGGCTATTAGTTACTGGTTCGTAGTCATAAACATGGTTTGAGCATGCGCCAAGTCAACCAAATAAAACATTCAAAGAAGAATACTACAAATTTATGCTCCAATATGACAAGAACAACTCATGATTCTTTCAGTGACATATTAAACACTCTCAGATATTTGAGACAAATCATGCTACTCAATAAACACTAGGTTTTAGAATAAAAATAACATCTAGGATGATATCAAAAAAGTCTAGCCACAGTCCATAAAAGTTTCTATTTGCATCATTTATATTTTTTACCAAATGTAGCAGTTTCTTTTTGCCAACAAGCACCATATAAAATATGTTTTAACAAATACAACAAGCAAACATGAGAGTACTCACATAACCCTACTAAAACTAACATCTTTTGGACAAGAGATGCAATGAAAACAAGAGCTAAACAAGAATTTTCGCAGTAGCTAGAAGAAAAACTAAGAATACGAGCATAACGAGTATTCGAACGAAAAAGCAGAGCGTGTCTCTCTCCCAAACAAGGATGATAGGTTCCAATGATATTATTTCAGCAAGGAAAACAAAAGAAAACCAAAGAAAAATAACAGACGCTCCAAGTAAATTTCATATGATGTGACCGAATAAAAATATAGTTTCACTAGAAGTGACCTGATAAATTGTTGATGAAGAAGGGGATGCCTTGGGCATCCCCAAACTTAGATTCTTGAGTATTCTTAGAATTTTCTGGAATGAAACACGGGGTCATCCCCAAGCTTTGACCTTGCACTCTTCTTGATCATATTTATATCACCCTCTTCTCTTGACCCTTGAAAACTTCCTTCACACCACACTCAAAGAGTAATTCGCATTAGAGGGTTAGTGCAACAATAAAAAATTCATGGGTTCTGCATGGGCACAAGTTCTATTGATACTTTTAAGCATTATCTATAGTCACTGATGTTTTGTGAAGCAAAGAAATTCACTTGACATCGTAAAAGAGCGAATGCACGAAAAATGGCAGAATCTGCCAAAACCAGAACAGTCTGTAAAGACGATTTTTTTGGGGGCACTTATGTTGCTCAAATCTAAAAAATTAAATAATGAAAAAGTTTCGGAATTATCTAAGGAAAAAGCACAAAACGTTTCAGGTCATTTCGTTCTTTCTGTAAATTATACGATTTTTTATGGTGGACAGCAGAAATCTATTTCCTGCGCAGAAATCCAAAACCAACTCCAACTTTCGGTAGAAACTTTACTTGAAACAACTAATACATGAAAAAAAAGATACAAGGTAGTTGCTACAGAAGTAGAAAACCCCTTGACTCAAAGAAAACATAGAAAAAACAAAGCAAAAAAACCATGAGTTATCTCCCAAGAAGTGTTTTTCTTTAATGCCTTTTAGCTGGGCATGGAAAAAGAAGGATGCCTTGGGCATCTCGAAGCTTTGATGATTGAATAATTAATTGAGGGCACTTGAGAGTCCCCAAGATTGAGATTTTATCTTCTCATTCATCTCGTATCACCATATCCATGGGATCTTAAATACTACATTCACATAAAACTTGACAAAAACTCATTAGTAGTGTTAGTACTCATTAAATAAAATCCACTCATGTTCAAGCATTGACAAGTTTCATAATAGTTACTAAACATTAGCCACTATATATACCGAGGTTTTTTATAAAATTTCCGTTGTCCGTCGAAAAACTAAGGAAACTAAGAACACTAAGTACAATATTGAATAAACAATGAAATCCGCGAAAACTGAATAGCCTGTAAAGATAGCACTCATTGAGATAGTTACTTAGATCAAATAAAAAAATTTAAACCTAATAGAAGACATATCATAATCTCAGGTTTATGCACACAAAATTTCAGATCAAAATACTATTCCGAGATTTATCACGATTTTTTACACTGAAGCACAAGAATTCCGTCTAAACAGAATCAGTCAGTAAAGATAAATTATTAGACTTATCTACGTACCTCAAATCAAAAAAAGTTAGTCTAATGAAAGAAAGATAATAAGCATTACTTTGCGCTCAAGAAATTTCAGATCAATA